>CM057455.1:1733275000-1733875000 GCA_016271365.2 Neoceratodus forsteri
GTATATGAACGTTTCTATCATATCCCCCAGTTCTCTCCTTTCCTCTGGAGAGTACATATTTTGTTCTTTGAATCTTTCCTCATAGGATTTTTGATGCAGGCCATGCACCATTTTTGTAGCCCTAGTTTGTACCACCTGCACCCAATCTATGTCCTTCCAGAGGTGGGGCCTCTAGAACTGGACACAGTACTTAAGGTGGGATCTTAACCAGTGATTTATACAGGAGTAATTCTACCTCCCTCTTTCTGATGGTGATGCTACTCCCAATACACCTGAGCATCCTGCTAGCCTTCCCCCACTGCCTTATCACACTGCTTGGCTACCTTCAGGTCATCAGAAAATATTACCTTTATGTCCAGTTCCTGTTTTTTGGTTGCTAATACCCCCCTACCCAATTGGTAAATTGTCCCTGGGTTTCTGTGCCCCAAGTGCACGATTTTGCACTTTTTTGCATTGAAACCCAGCGGCCATTCCCTTGACCATTCTTCCAGCTTTTTCAAATCGTCTCTCATTCTTTCCACCCCACCTGGTGTGTCCACCCTGTTGCAGATTTTTGTGTCATCTGCAAACAGGCATATGTTCTCTAACAGTTCTTCTGCAGTGTCATTAATAAAGACACTGAAGAGGACTGGGCCTAGTACTGACCCCCCTGTGGCACCCTGCTGGACAACACGTCATCTCCAGAGTGGACCCCATTTACCACCACCCTCTGACTCCTATTGCTTAGCCAACTTCTTACCCATTTTACTACTTTTGGACCCACTCCTAGGTTGCCCCACTTGCTCACCATTCTTCAATGTGGAATGGTGTCGAAGGCCTTACTGAAATCCAGGTAGGTCACATCTGCCACTCCTCCCTGATCCAATTCCATGGTCACCCAGTCAAAAACCTCAATCAGGTTTGTCTGGCAAGATCTGCCCCCTGTGAAGCCATGTTGCCTTGGATCCTGTAATCCACTGGTTACAAGGTATTCCCCAATCCTTTCCTTCAGTAGTGATTCCATAACTTTCAATTCCATTACTTTACCTACTACCGAAGTCTGGCTGACAGGTCTGTAATTTTCTGCCTCCTCCCTATTTCCATGTTTGTGTAGTGGAACCACATCTTCACTCTTCCAGTTCCCGGGAACCTCCCCTGTTTCTAGTGATAGGTAGAACAGAGTTGACGGAGGTGCAGCCAGCACCTGCTTGAGCTCCCTCAGTATCCTAGGGTGCACCCTGTCAGGTCCTGTTGCTTTGTCTACTTTTAATTGTGTTAGTTCCCTGAGGACTCTCTCCTCTGTAAAACGACTAGTGTCCACCTCCCTTTCTTTAATGCCCTTGTCCCTTATCTTTAGCCTGTCACCTACCCCTTCCTTTGTAAATACTGAACAAAAGTAATTGTCAGATATGTCAGCTTTTTTTTTTGGGGGGGGTCCATTTCCTTACAAACCACTCCTACCCCTTTTAGCTTTTCTATCCCTCCTTTGGTCTTTCTCTTCTCACTTATACATCTAAAGATTCTTTTATCCCCTTTTTTTTACTGACTGGGCAATGTTCTCCTCCGTTTGTGCCTTTGGACTCCTAACTACTCTCACTGCCTTTCTTTGTTTCTCCTTGTAACTCTCCCTAGCCTCCTCCCCCTTCTGTGTCCTCTTGTACCTTCTAAATACTAGTATTTTTGGCCTTACTTTCTCCGCGACTTCTTTTTTTTTTTCTTTTTTTTCTTAATATAGCTTTTTACCATCAAGGCTCCAGGGCAGGTAAGCTGTGGTCCTTTCTAGGAGGATCTCAATCCGCCCTGTTCCCTGGGCTTCATTGAGCCTACCCTGGTGCCCCATTTTCCAATTTTCTCCCTATTATCCGAGACCCCAGAACTCGGCTGCACATGTGCATGGAGGTGCGCATGTGCTCCGTGGCTCCGGTGACAGCCCCTTCCTCCCACCTGGTCTAATGCCTGGCTCCCCTTTTAGCTTGGTGCTGCCACCTAGCCTCCACCTGGTGGTAGCCAAGAGGAGGGATGCCCACATCCCTCCCTGGGAGAGGGGAGCTGTCTCACAGCCTCTCAATCCAGCTCCCCCTCAACTGTCCCCCCAGCAACTCAGGCTCATTTCTGTACCCTGGGTTGCTGGCATGGGAGAAAGCAAGGCATCCAGTGCCTCAGCCCTCCATGCCACTAGGCTGGCTCTTTCTCTGCTACTTCTCTAGAGAACTGTGGTGGTCTCTTTTACTCTTGCCCTTATTAACCTGCCTGACACAGAGATTTATTGCCTAGTCAGTGCTCCCTTAATTGTGCCCATTGTTCCTTGGCTCACCTCGGTTTCCCTGTCCCTGCTATGGTGTTTCTGCAGGCATTCTCCCATTTTCTTAAAATTGGCCCTCCTGAAGCCCAGGGCCCTCTTCTTGGTGTGGCTTGATTCTGGCCCATTTCTTATATTGAGCCACACCATATGGTGATCACCATTAGCAATACTGTCCCCATTTGTCAGTATCAGATCCAGTATTGCCACCCCCCACACAAGTGGATTCCTTAACTATTTGCCTGAAGAATGCCCCTTGCCCCACATTGTTTGTTTAGCAGTGCATCATGGGTTTTCTTATACAACCAAGGTGTGTGTTGCTGAGTGAGGGTGTGTCAGAAGCAAAAAAGTAATTTTGCTAACACAGATCTGAAGAGGACAAAAAAGTGTGCAGTCCTTAGTTAACTCATTCATTATGGTTGTGACTTGAAAATGGAACTCCATAATGCAATGGTGCAATGGTTACTCTAGTGCAGGAGAGGAGACAGCTGTGACAAACTCTGTAAAACACAGGTCATAATACATAATAGTGAATTAAGGAGTTTAAAAGTGCATGGTTTTTATGCAATATTTACACTATTTCTACAATGACTAGGAATAAAAATTGTCCGATAAATGCATTTATTTTCATGGCATACAGAGCTGGAGTGGAAATGAATCATTAATTTTCGCTTCAGTTTAGTTAACAATGGATATTTTCACTTGTGGTGCATCAGTCCCTTCTAGAATTATGTAGCAAATTTCAGCATTCCAGAACAACATTCCAGATCTCCTTACCATCCCAGCCAGGCAGTGTTCATTATATAAATGACATATGCCATAGGATGCCTCAGAATGAATGAATGATTGATTGCGTGACTGTTTTTTTTTTTTGTATTTTAGTAAGAGAGTAGGTCCATTTTCAGTAGTGACCCAGAATTAGTGGCATAAAGAGGTGCATACACAAATCAGACATCAGAAGACATTGCAAAATCAAGTTATGCAAAAAAGAGATACATAACAGAATCAAGCATCAGTAGAGATTGTTTAAAATCAAGTTATGCAGAATAATTATGCTGAAAATAAAATGGGAGACAAAACCTAAGAACACTTCTAAAGATCAAAATAAGATACCTTAGAGCACTTTTAAAGGCCAGCAGCTAATCACGATATATGTTACACAATGAAAACAAATCCCATAGTATCAGGGTTTAACCTCTATAGACCTTCCCCTCTACCTATGAGTTGCTCCTCCTCAAGCTCTCCCTTACCTTCACTGTCCCTATATTTGTAACTGGTGCCTACTGCTGTCCTGCTTGTCCCCACATTCAGTCACTGAGCTTCTCACCATTGTCTCCTCCCATGTCTCCTCTGGTGAGCTTCTCATCCTCTGCAACTTTAACCTCAATTGGCTCTCCCCCTCTAAATAAACTGTGCCATAATACAAAGCTTCTTCAGCTTTCCTGCCTTATCACTGACCCCACCCGGCATAGTCACAGATCCCTCAATCACTCCCTCCTGGATTGGGTTCTCGCTTCCCATCCCCACCATTTTCTGGATGCTGCTACTCTCCCTGAAACCCTCAGTGACCACCATTTTGTCTACTGTGTGCACAGTATTTATTGTCCCAACCTCCCCCTAATTCATATAGCTCTGGTCCTTCAGGTCATCGGATGTGTCCTCCTTCCATGCTGACCTGGTGGCTATGGACTGGCTGCCCATCTCTGTAGCCAGCAACATAAATTCTGCCCACCAGTATTTCAACTACAAATCTATGTCTGCCTGGGATCAACATCCCCCCTCCCCTTAGAGAAAACAAAGTCTGAGGTTCCCACTTCTATGGGTCACAGCAGATTTGATGGCCTGTCTCCACATGCAAGACCTTTCCTGCCAGAATCACAAGTCCTCTAGCTCCCCTGCCCACCCAATTAAGTTCCAGACCCTTTGTAGTGGGTGTAGCAGAGCTACTAGGCTTGCTAAGCCCAAATAATTTACATCCACACTGCAAAACAACCTTAATCACCCCTACAAGTTCTAGCAGGTCATCCATGCCCTCTTCTCCCACCCAGCCTAGTCCCCTCTCCCATCCTCAAGGTGGGTGGCATTCTTATTTCTGATCCCTCTTCTGTCACCCCAGCTTTCAACTCCTTCTGCACCTCATGTGCCTGCTCCTTCTTCTCTTCTCCTCCACCCCACCGCCTCCCACTACACCACATCATCCCTTCTTCTGTTTCTTTCCTACCACTCCCACTGCATCCCTTGATCCATCCTGTCTAAACCCCCACAAGGGTGTGTGATCTGATGGTCTTGATCCCAGACTCCTGTACCTCTCTGTCCCTGCTATTGGAGTACTTATTACCTCCCTTCTCAACCTCTCCTTCTCCTTAACTTCTATCCCTGATTCTTGGAAACAGGCTGCAGTTATCCCCCTTCCCAAAGGGGGGCAATTCCACCTGTCCTAGCAAACATTTCCCTATCTCCATCCTCCCCACCCTGACCAAGCTCTAGGAACACCTTGTGCTATCCCAGCTCTTCCTTTTCCTTGATTCTTCTTCATGATTCACTCCTTTCCAGTCTAGCCACCGGAAGTCCCACTCCACCTCCCTCTTTTGGCTTACTGTCTCCATTCTATCTGGCATGTAGTGGTCACCTCCACCATCTTTGTCAATATGGCCAAAACCTTCAGCATTGTTTCCCATGCCTTTCTTCTGGACAAGCTCAAGCCAGCGGGCTGTCTGACTCCCCAGTAAATAGGCTGCCACACTGCTTGCCATTATCCTGTTATTCTGTAACAGCTCCCAGCTAACTCTTTCCACCCGCTCCATCCCTTTTTATACCTCACCCCCCTCCCAGATTTTCATCCCCCTCACCCCGAGAAATGGGCTGTGGATGAGCCCTACATGGGTAAGTATCTAGTTTCAAACTACTTGCTGAGAGCATTCATTTTATTTACATGTTTGTACCTTTTGCTACTAATTCACTTTGTGTTTTAATTCACATTAGCACTGCTGTATGTCATGGCACCTGACATCAAGCAGTTGTCATTCTACTTCACTGTGAAGACCTTCACAATATTTCAGGGTGCCTTTCAGATCCAGACCCCACCCCGGTCAAGCTCTTTGTAGCTAAGTGCAAGGGTGCCTGTGATTGATCTGAGCGTAGGAGCATTGAGACCATGCTGATTTTTGATTAGACAATTGTCTTGTAAATAAATTACTGCTCTGCCTTAGGCAATTAAAAGCACCTTTTCCACCATTCAAATGTGGATTTTACAATTTCTGGATAGTCTTACAGCCTAGTGCCAGACTGTGCTTTGCTTCTGGCTACAGTGGGTCTCCTCAGGGCTGAGTGCACATTGCCTTTTTGTTTGTCTGTTTGGATTTCAGGCTGGCTACCTGTATGTGCACTTAGTTCATTTAGGAGCACAGAGATTCTTTGTATGCACCATTATGTTTTTTTTCTTTTTGAGGGGGGTGCTGCTGGGCCCCATCCTCCACATGCTTTGTCCTGACAAACACGCTGAGACTCCCAACTGCCTGAACACCCCCCCCATCGGTTTATCCCCTAAGGGTGAGGGCAGCTGGGAGAGACTGACAGACTTTCAGTCAGTGACCCAATAGTGGAAGATCAGTCGGTGGTGTGGGATCTGGCATGGGACATCATCCATCAATGGTAGGACCATTTTTGTGATGCTATCCTCCTCAGGAGGTGGGACATGCAGTGACATCCATGGGACAAACCTGACATCAGTCCCGCCTCCCACTGATCCAGACACCGGTCACAATGGATGTCCCGGGATTTACCAGGGGTCAGTATTACACTGAACATTTGAACCCCCACCCCAGAGAAGGAGAGCTGTCCCTTGAATGCTTAATTCTTCACCCCCCAGCTGGCTGGTTGACTACAGAGTCGTTCCTGAACTCAGGATGTCTACGCATAGTGGCCGCCTTGCCACTGTGCGGTTGGCTGGCTCCATTAGGGGGTTATTTCAGAATCACCACATGCCCTGTCATGTTTTATGCCTTGCTTAATCCTACAGGTGAGGATATGAAAACTCTGGTGTAGTGAAGCCAGAAGGGATATATTGTATGACTGTCTTATTTTCACCAATGATGAAACATATGGTTGTTCTACTACAACCCTTTATGCATGCCAGTCATTCCACATATTTTAACATTCTCTCTTTGAAATGAGCAAATTATATAAAGATTTAAGTTTTTAAACTCAGCTGTTTTGAGTGTGGCATATAGCCATTGTGATGCTGCTAGCATTGTGAACGCTGCTGTACCATTGGTTGTGTTCTGGTAAAAGGGGCAGATGTGGAAATAAATAGCTATGCCATGTCTGCTGTGGAAATAAATGTGTTATTCTCACTTTAAACCTGTCAACAACTGTAAAAACACATATTGCTGAAACTGTATGTTGAACAATATGTGTTTATTTATTGATCATCTGCACCTTTTGCAACAACAGTCTGTGCTGTGACAGAAGGAAGAAGTTTTGTGGGTACTAAGCATGAAAAGGGGAATTTTATAATTTTCATGATAAGACTGTTGTACTTCATAAAGGGTTACCCACAACAGAATGGAAAGCAATTTGCTGAATGGCAACACACCAGGAGTAATAACGGCAGTACAAGGAGCAAGTAGCAATAAAACCGTAAGTCAGTTACATCACAAACTGACAAAATTAGAAATCTGATGAACTAGAAGCCACCTGTGTGCAACCAGACAAACAGAGCAGAGGGAAGTGATCTAACATGGGGGGCTCTGCTCCCACACACCCCATCATGGGGGGCTCTGCCCCCCACACCCTCTAATTATATATAACCAACTCCAGGCAGCACATATAGTGGAGGATGGCAGACTAGAGAGACGCAACAAAAAATGGACCACACAACTAGTGAGATAAGGTGCCACATTTTATTACAAACCATGCCACATACCCCTGTGAGACAGATCCCCCAACTACACCAGTGCACTTAGCCAAACGAAACAAAGCAAGGGCAGAATAGTAACCATCGCACCCAGAACAACTTTGCTCCAAAGTCCGACCCACACAAAGACAGTTTGCCCTCCTTCCCATGCCCTTATGTCCTCACCCTAGAGACTCCACTCTATTGTCAGGATATGGTACCCTTCACAAATTGACTGTGATTATAACAAGCATTTGTCAATGCCGAATGTTGCCTTGCTGGCATTGCCATTGGTAGTGCAGAAGTTAGAGAGATGCATAATAGGAATGACAGTGATGTATTGAACTGATGCTGACCCCACCCCCCATCCTGCAGAGACTGACAGGCACTGTGGTGTGCCATTGGGTCATCGGCCATAATGTTCATGCCATTTCACCTCACCATACCCTGCAGATACCGACAAGTGTTGCGGTGTGCATTGGGGTCTTCGGGCCTTACGATCACCCCATTCCATAAGGAAATGTGCTGAGATGGGTACACTATAATAGAATGGGGTAAACTTTGGGGCTGAAGAGTCTAAGGCACACCTTGATGCCTGTCAGTGGCTGCAGACTGGGAGTGGAATGGCGTGAGCATTACAGCTGAAAATCCCAAGTCACACCCCTGATGTCTGTCAGTCTCTACAGGGTGGGGCATTACAGTTAGAAACCCTAATGCCCCAGGCATTCGTTGGTTATTTTCACTCCAGATTTTTAACATGGGCTTTTTGTGACCCCACCTCATGAACAGTGACACTATCAGTTTGTTAGCGGAAAGGTGATTTTTGCACAGCGACTGCACCATTTGGCGCCACAGGTGCAAAAACACATTTTAGGTAGGATGTGAAAAATTACAGCTGTACTGTTCATGAGCAGATGCACAAAAATGGTAATGTTGAAAATCTGGAGTGAAAATATGGAGAATTGGTGAAGTCACAAGCATGCATAGAAAGTGGGCAATAGACACCAGTAACACAATTATTTTGGGGATTTTTTTAACCAACTTTTCAACATAGGCATTTTGGGACCTTCGCTGATGAACAATGTCACTGTGATTTTCTTAATCTGTCCTGAACATTGATTTCCCACAACAACCCTCCATTGTGTGCCAGATGTGTGAAACCACATTTCGGGCTGGATATGAAAAATGACAGTTGTACTGTTCATAAGGAGGTGTGAAAAATGGCAATGCTGAAAATCTGGAGTAAAAATATTAAAGGTTCTCGAAGTTACGAGCGTGCGTGGAAACTGAACAATGCACACTCATAACACAGTTATTTTTTGGAATTTTTTCACAAATTTTCAACATAGGCATTTTGGGACCACTGCTCATGAACAGTGATACTGTGATTTTCTTAATCTGTCCCGAACGTTGATTTCCCACAGCGGCTGCGCCACTGTGCACCAGATGTGCAAAAACACATTTCGGGCAGGATGTGAAAAATGACAGCTGTACTATTCATAAGGAGGTATGAAAAAACGGCAATGTTGAAAATCTGGAGTGAAAGTTTTAAAATTCTCAAAGTTAGAGCATGCATGGAAACTGTGCAATGCACACTCATAACACAATCATTTTTGGAATTTTTTCACCAGATTTGCAATATATAAAGTGACCCACCTCATGAACAGTGGCACTGTCATTTTACATCGTCCTAAAGGTGATTCTCGCAGTGACCGCAAAATCACCTTTCCAGGCTGAATAAAGTAATGATAGTGACTGATTCATGAGGTGGGGTCCAAAGAACATCATGTTGAAAATTGAGAGTCGAAAGTCAAAAAAATGACCAAGATATACATCTAAGTTGAAACCTCCCCCATTGATGCCATAATACAGCTTACTGGCATTTCTTCAGTTCGCGGTCAGCTTTAAGGAGCGCAGACGTGTTTCTGCTCCACTGAAGATCGCGGTGCTGGACCTCCCGAGGTAAGTATGGGGTGAGGGGGGTGGAGAGGTGGGGTGCACAGAGGGTGAGTGCAGATTGGGGAAGGGGGGCCAACCGACAGCGAAGGACCATTTTGTTTGTTTTAGGTTCTAAAAAATAAAAAAAATGAACAGCACGGACCATTTTCTTTCTTTACAGGTGTATGAAACAATGTTGGGGACACTGGGGTGGGCTTCCAGTGTGCCCCATGACTTTGGGGGCATGATGCTTGCCACACTGGAGTGGGCTCCCAGTGTGGCTCACAATGGGGGTGGGTGAGGGGCAGGAGAATGGCTATGAGGTTGGCTTCTGAACACAGGGAGGCACACTGGAGTGGGCTCCCAGTGTGCCATACAATCTTGGGGGGGGGGTTACACATGCTGACAGGGGATTGGGCACCCCTGAAGATGGCTTTCTAGTGATTGCAAGAGGTGGATGGTGGCGCTGCCACCATGTTTATTGAAATGTTACACCAGGCAAGTAGTGATGAGCGAAGTGGCCCCAATTCACTCCGTGAAGTGATTCGCAGAGTGCTCCGCAACATGAAGCGGGGTACTTCGCGGTGTAATGGGTAACGCGAAGTCCATTGAAACAGTGACTTCGTGTTACTCCATCTTCCAGTTCGCCTCACTTCACCTGGTTTTTAAGCTCCAAAGGTGAATTTTGCAGTGATTCATGGGATTTCAGATCACATGGGCTCTAGATTGTTCTGCACAGCCTCAGTTTGGGGTAGTGTGTGTAGGAAGCTGTATGAGACAATCTGCTCTGAGAGCTCTCTGCAATTCAAACCTTCAAAAAGCTATTAAAAAAAGCCTTTTTGAGTCATTTTTTTTGCTGAAACTTTAGTTCATCAATTATAGGAAACCCTCCTGTGCTCATATAATCGAGCGTTTACTGTTTGTGTATGGATTTTGAATGTTACTGTACAACATTCAGTCTGTGTACTGAGAGACAGTGGAAGTGTGCTTTGTGGGAGGGGTGTATCTGTGGTGTAGGTAGATTAACTTGGAGAAAAAGTGCTTTCTGTTTTGGTGATATTTTTCTTATATAACTGTGTTACTGTACACACAGTAATATTTTCAATATTTCTTGCCATTTTTTTGCTGATTGTTGTGGTGCAACAGTGCATAATTTTAGTTTGTTTAAAATATGTGGTTATATTACTGAAGTTTTCAATTTGCTATGCATTACTTAGTGCGTGTGTGAGTATGTGTGTGAAGCGTGTCATCAAATCAGACACCTTTTATTGTGCCACATAATAATTTTAGCAACGTGAAGCTGCTATCCACTGCAACTGTGTGATTTTTGTACTTATTTGTGGTGTCTTTACTGGTACTAGTACTAGTGACTGTCACTGCAGCAGTACAGTACACTCCTCCCCCACAGCCCACCCCAACGGGCAAAGGTATTCTTTTCCAGATTTGAATTTCTGATGGTGAGCACTGGTTAGATGTTGTGCCTTTGTGTCTGCATCTCTTCAGTGCACAGTGCAATCTTAATCTGTCTGTGCATTTGCATCTCTTTAGGGCCCAATCTCCATCTGTAACTTAAGACACAGTTGTTTCTTTGGCTTCCCTTCAGAGTACTGGACAGGTGTGGTGCTTAATTCTGCATGAACATTGTACTCATTAATATGTGTTTTTAAGTCAGGACCCTCATCATGAGTCACTCGTGATACAAATCACGTTCTTCATCGTCACGGTCACAAATACAGTCACAAATCACAATTTATGATCACGTCATGAATCACAACATTAATTTTTTTTACTAGTTACTTGGATGAATTGTAAGCCCATTTTGTAGTATCTCGCCATGCTTCACCACCCCACCATTGTACTCATTAATGTTTGTTTTTAAGTCAGGGAGTTGGACAGTGTCTGCAGTACATACACAGACTGGAAAGAAGACTGACTGCACACCTGCAGTTCAGCACAGTATACTTGCACTGCTCAGAATACAAAGTGTCACACATACGGAAGACAACAAAAAAAGGGCATAATTACATACAAGGGTCGGGGATGGTGGAGGAATACATTTTATAACACAGCAAGGAAGGTGTGGGGGGCACATGGTGTGAGGGGAAAAAAAACTAATGTGGGATCCTATGGTGATCCAGCAGCAGTTCCAGCATGGACATAATTTGCAACTGATATCTCTGTATATGATTCAGCTGCTGCTCCACAGCACTCACCCTCTCATTGTTCTCCTCGACAGCACTCCAGAGAACGGTGCTGCTGTGGCCCTTCTCTTCTTAGGGATGCCACAATGCACAGCTGCACCCTCTGCTACAGAATGGCCAGCAGGTGCAGGCATGGTCTGTTCTGTGGCAGCCTGCCACTCCAACTGCTGGTGATTGAGCATATGGGTGTGCTGGTACCCAGTCTCCAGGTGAGTCCCCCAGGGGCCATGGTGCACCTCCACCTCACATAGGTGGCACTTGACCACACTGCTGTCCCCCCGACACAGTCAAAAAAACTGCCAAACAACAGAGGTGTGGGGAGAACCAGACACGGGCAGGGGATGGCCAGATGAACTGGCAGCCAGCTGGTCACAGTGCTGAACAGTGGTGGAATCCACATGTGGGCCTGGGGGAACAGGCACATCCTGCTCCAGAGGACCTGGTGCTGGACTTGGTGGTGGTAGTGGGTCAACTGCCTCAGAGTCAGGACAGGAGGCGGTGCTGGTCCTGCTTGAGGGGGGAGCACCTACAAGTTTGAGTGGTCCAACAGGAATGGGTGCCCATGCCCTCCACACATGTGCATGGTACGACGCTTACCACTACCATGCTCTCCCAGAACTGCCCCAGCCCCAGACATTCCCTCACCCTGGTCCATCTCTCCTACTGAGCTCCCTCAATCCGAGCAATCACTACACACACTGTCACACAACACACACACACACTGTCACGCAGACACAGACAAACAACTAACTACTTATAAAGGTAAGAAAAGTAACATTTACAGAAAGAACAAATTAAGTAAAAAAGAGTACAGAAAAGATGAAAAAAATGTAGCTTTTAAAAAAGCTGTTGGGTCTAAATCAAAGTTGAAATCTTCTCCTTGCTCTGATCTCAAAGTATCAGCAGTCACAAAGCACACTACTCTCTCTCCATCTGCACAGGAGAAAGTAAAAGTGTCTGCTTGTATGACTCACTTTCTCCCTGCCTAGCTAAAAGAGCATGTGACTTACAGTACTGTAAGCCATGTGATGTGTGGGGGGGTTGTCAAATCTGAAACACCAAGTGGATCACTTAGAATCATAATGAGGAACGCAAAGTCCATTAAAAACAATGACTTCGCCTTACTTCGCATTGCCATTCTGCCTTAACGTGAAGTGGTAATGACAAGGCGGAGTGAGCACTTTGCATTGCCCACTCCATATAGCGGAGTGGCAATGTGAAGTGCCCACTTCGCGTTCACTTTGCCGGCGGAATTTAAATTCGCTGTATCTCTACAGTCAAGGCACATAGCAGAGGTATGTCATCAGTGCATGATGAAACTTGGCTCTGATTGCAGCAGCGAAATCATTTCAAGTTGGTGGCACTGCAAAACACTTGTGTCACTGCTTGCATGCTCACTAATTTGTGAATGATGGATGCACGTTCTAAAGCGTGCCCTGCATTTGCCAAAACTGACATACCTCTGCATTTCTCCTACTGATCTCCTACTTCCACAAAATGTTGCTTGTGCATGTACAAGACAACATAAAAATTAATGAATACATATTTACTGTATTTGGTCCGAATGTGAACCACAAATCTTAGACATTTAGAAAAAAGTCTTAAAAAGTTATTTTTAAAAACATTATGGAAAATATTTATTGATAAACTTTTAAAATGGTCAGTGATACTTTAAATTATTGATACATGAAAACTGTATCACCTTAACTTATTTATGTTTTCAAGGATCCAAGCTTTCATTTAAAATATTTAAGTTTTCAGACTTGTGGTAGGCCTTTCCTAAAGAAAATATTTGAAAAACACTAACCTTGGAACTGTTAGGGCTAGGAAGTTAAAACAAAAGCTTAGAGTCATGTTGTTATGATTTTGTCATGCATCAATACACTTCAACACATGGGCAATATCACAAGACTGGGTGTACATTTATTTAGAGATAGAGACACTCCTCCAGTATGTGCTGAAGCATTAGGCTGTGGTTCAAGTGCTCCTCAGCACACACCAGAGGAGTGCCCATATCTCCCAATGGATGCAGCACCATGGTGTGTTATTGCATTTACAGTGGCCATCACTTATAGCAGACTTACTTAATGTGCACAGCCACTTAAACTGGACAAAACTGGCCTACTCAATCCATTTTAATAGGGCAAAATGCAGTTTGTCTCATTTTGTACAGACGTTAGCCACCACTTTAAATGGACACCCCAGACTGTCAGTATATAGTCCAATCTGTTAATCGGCTCATTGTGGGTAATCTGTGATCAGGATCCAATCTAGCACTAGTTACTGCTTTATAAAATGTGCCAGGGAGGTCCTTACCTTACCTCTGCTTTTGAAGACATGTCTTTCTCAAAGTGCCCCACTCTGCCTCCAGCAAATAAAAATTGAGTTTTTGTGACAGATAGATGCACTGTCAAAGACGGATGTCCATAATCAGTGCATCTCCCACTTCCCGTATCCACTGTCTCAAATCTGTTGCATGGCAAGGAGCAGTTGCTGCTGGAGTGGCACAGCAACCAGAATCCTTAGAAAAAGAGGAAACATGAAAGGAAAGACAGCAAGGTTTTCAGGGGTGCGGGAGCAAGAGGCCCTAGTCGGTGAACCTTTGTTGCAGCAGAAGGCTAAGCAGCTGTTGGAGGCATTGGGGAAGCCTGATTTTAATCCCACAGATGGGTGGTTTTAGAGAAGGAAGGTGGGGCACAATATTTGCTTTCACTGCTCCCAAAGAGAAACAAGCATTTGTCAATGCTGAATGTTTGCTTGCTGGTATTAGCATTGGAAGTGCAGGAGTTAGATGCAGAATAGGAATGGCGGTGAAGTATTGAACTTCATGCGAATCCCACCTCCATCCTGCAGAGATGGACAGGCATTGGGGTATGCCTTTGGGTCGTCACACATAATGTTCATGCCGTTTCACCTCACCCTATCCTGCAGACACCGACAAGTGTTGAGGTGTGCCTTGGGGTGTTCGGCTTCACAGTCACCACATTCCACAAGGACATACACTGAAATGGGTGCAGTATAAGAGAATGTGGTGAAGTCTGGGGCCGAAGAGTCCAAGGCACACCTCGATGCCTGTCGCTGGCTGCAGAATGAGAGTGGAATGGCATGAGCATTACAGCCAGCAATCCAAAGGCACACTCCTGACACCTGTCAGTCTTTACAAGGTGGGATGCTATGGTTAGGAACCATAATGCCCCAGGCATTTGTTAGTATTTGCACTACAAATTTTCAACATTGTCTTTTTGTGACCCACACCTCATGAAAGCATTTGGTACCTCTGCTCATGAACAGTGGCACTGTGATTTTGTTAATCTGTCTCAAATGTGGATTTGCTACAGCAACTGCGCCATTCTGCACCAGATGTGTGAAAATACAGTTTGGGCAGGATGTGAAACATGACAGCTATCCTGTTCATTAGGAGGTGTGGAGAAATTCCAAAGTTAAAAATCTGGAGTGAAAATATGGAAAATTTTCGAAGCTACAAGTGTGCATGGAAACTGCGCACTGCACGCCCGTAATACAGTCATTTTGTGAAATGTTCTCACCAAATTTTCAACATAGGCATTTTGGGACATCCACTCATGACCAGTGTCACTATGATTTTGTTAATCTGCCCCGAATGCTGATTTCCCACAGCAACTGTGCCATTGTGTGCCACATGTGTGAAACCACATTTTGGGGAGGATGTGAAAAATGACTGCTATACTGTTCATAAAGAGGTATGCAAAAATGGCAATGCTGAAAATCTGGAGTGCAAATATTAAAAATTCTCAGAGTTACAAGCATATGTAGAAACTATGCAATGCACGCTCATAACACAGTCATTTTTTGGCATTTTTTCACCAAATTTGCAGCATAGACCTTTTGGGATCCCACCTCATGAAGAGTAAAACTGTTGTTTCATTATTCTGTCCCAAAAGGTTATTCCATGCAGTGACTGCGAAATCATCCTTTGGGACCAAATAAAAACATGACAGTGACTGAATTCATGAGGTGGGGTCCCAAGAACCCCATGTTGATGATTTGGTGCCAAAATCCACAGAAATGGCAGAGGTATCCACCTAATTTGAAAAAAAAATATTTATGCCATTATACAGCTTACTGGCATTTCTTAAGTTCACGGTAGCCTTTGAAGAGTGCAGATGAGTTCCCAGTCCACTGAAGATCGTCGCGCTGGGCTCCAGAGGTAAGTATGGGGTGGGGGGTGGGGGATGTGGGTGCACAGAGGGTGGTGCAGGTTTGGGAGGGGGCACCGGACACAACGAGGGACCACTTTCTACGTTTCAGGTAAAAAAAAAAATCTAGGGAAGGTTTTCTTTTTTTGCAGATAGATTTGGTACACTGGGGTGGGCTCCCAGCATGCCACCTGCATGTTTCCTTTGGGGGAGGACTGGAGCCCACAGGGATTGGGCCCCCTGTTGACAAAAAAAAGGATCTGTGTTGAGGGGGACATGATGCCAAGGGGGATTGGGCACCCCCCTTGGCAAACAAGATCCATGGGGACATTATGACGACTGGGAGTGGGCTCCCCCATTGGCAAATGAACTGGGGAGGAGGTATGCCAACAGGGGGATTGAGCACCCCTGTTGGCTTTCATGGGGACTCTAAGGCAGATAGCGACAGCCACCACCATGTTACTGGAAATGTTACACCAGTCATGGTACCGCCCTGCAATGACGGGTCGCTCCCGCATTGCAGTGGCAATTTCGTTTCAAGTTGGTGGCATGCTTGCTGAACAATTGTCATCAGCCGTATGTCACCACATTGGGGAAAGGGGGCCAAGCCTCTCAATGTAGTGGGGGCATTGGCCACCACAGTGTCGCCCCTCCAAAACCCCGCTTCTCTCCTAAGCTGTCACATAATGTTTCTTGCGCATGCACGCAAGCAAACATAAAAATGAATATCGACTGGTCATGAGACAGCCATGGTTGCAGGACATGCTGTCTCATATTCTCACTGGCTAGGACCCATCAGACACCAAAAAAATCCTCCACTCAAACTAAAATGACCCCTTATTTTAAAAGTGAATAAAGTTTCTTCAATGTAGTTCTAACCCCCGAATCTGTTATGCACAAGCATTTGAGTAAAACTGTCAGCATTGAAGTGCACTCTGCACTGGAGCTACCCCCATTACTGAAAGAATTACATGACACTGCAATCCTCCCACTGTCCTCCACAGCACACTTTTACTCAAAAACAACTGCAATAAGCAATACAAAAATAAACTGAACTGAGCAAAAATATATGTCAGCACCAAAATGCAGTCTGTACTGAAGCACTGAGGGCACTCTGTAACTGCAGCTGCAACCTTCTTGCTAACTCCACTGTACTATTTTCCCAAAAGCAGCAAAAGGCAAAACTCTACTGAACTTCAATTATTTTATTTCACACTTTCATAATTATTTGCTTTCATTTTATCCCCTTGATACATTCAATATAAGTGCAGTAGCACTCACAACTTGACACTTGCACTATACACACCTTTTGCTGAAATACCTTGCTCTAGCCGCACCCCCTCCAGTATTATGGATGCCACCAACATCGGACAAACTGCCTGAACACTAGTCAGTGCACTGTAAGTGGCATACGCAGTACTATTTATAACAACTTGAGATTAAAACTATGGCTTGCCGAATGCAGCACCATGTATCCTGAATACAAATAGGTACAGCTGACTCTGCTCTTCCAGTGAAAGAACAGTATTTGCAGCAGCCATATTACCCATTTTTATACTTGTCATATACATTAATGTACTTTGATTTTAACAGTTTTCTACTTGTTTTTAATACAGTAACAAGTTACACACAGACTGTGTACTCTAATCCTGGATTAACTGTAAGTATTAGTGCCAGTGACGATGGATACGAAGAACATGCAGTTGGGAGAACCACAGTGACAGTCTTGACTTCCCAGTAATATAGGGGGCTGGCAAATAGTTGAAATGACAGTGCTAAAACACTTGTGCAGCTACAGTATGCAGCGATAGAGAACACTGCGAAATACATCTGAAGAGTACTAGTGTTCCTTGAAAAACTGGCTTATACTAGCAATGCACAGTACGTGCAACATGCAAAGGAACTGATGTAATTGATATTTACAGTTAGGTTTTATTGATTAATGATACACCAATCTATAGTTGCAGGTCATTCATATAGCTGCAGGTTGGAAAAAATGGTTCATGCACATACCAGGACATGTAAGAGGTGTCATACCTGAATGAGGATACTTGCGAACCACATGTTTATGGATGGGTAACCAGGCACCCCAGACACTTGTAAACAATACACTTTTAATTATAACACTATAGCATTGACGTACGTTGACGCATATACACAGTGGCACCAATGCTTATCCCTATGAAGTTGTTCCTGTAGCTATAGTATGTCACCTTGGACGTTTCATGATCATTTGCTAAAAATGGGAAAAGTGACAATTCTCTAAGTAGCCAGGATTAAGTGTACAAAAGGTACTAGTGGTACTCCATCTTTTTTGGGTATGATGGACAACAATTTTGATAAACATTGATACAAAAAATGGCAGTACAATTCACATCAAATGCTTCATGTTAAACAATGTTCCCTTTCCCTATGTTCATTATAACATTACCTACAAGCAGACATGAAGATGCTGTCAGAAGCAATCATAGGCAAACATGAATTTAATGTAATTTTTTAGTGGTGGTTTGACCTTATTAGACATGGATATGTTTCTAACTGTATGGGGGGGGGTGTTAGTAAATAAAAAAGAATACATAAGATAAACATATGTATAACATGTTTGAATTTTTCATTCATATGGGCAGTACAGTTACACACTCCAGGGTGTGAGTCATGCTGCAGTAACTACATATTGTGCATGTATATATATATGCACATAATATTTTTTTGCAATATTATACCACATACATTTTTACCAGACACGGGGTTATGTTCAGAAAATGTGGGATTTGCAAATGCAGTCTAAATGTTTACAATGAAATGAACTGGTAGTGGTACTACTTTATATCGTCTGATTGGTGCTCTGGTCAAAAGCCTGAAGCTGCATCACAAGCATGAAGATCCCTTAATCCCAATGTAATAAAGGCTCTGGGGAAAGGATTCAGGAGCGTCTGTAACTCAACACCAGCTGTATTCCATATGCAAAGTCTTGCAAGTGGGGTGGGATCATTTGTATAATAGGAGAAATCAACATATAATTAAAATTATGTATAAGTTTATAGAAAATAAATTACCTGAATATATTATTAAAGATCTAAAAATAAAACACCAAATTAAAGGTTTGAGATCAGCCCAGTATATAGAGTTTGAAGGGCTGAAGTATTGGACAAAAAGTGGATGTGCTACATTGTTTTATTTGAGTCCAAAAACCTGGAATAAACTACCTGTTAACTTTAGAATCTATGGTGCCAAAGTGAGTTGGACCACAATTAAGCAGTGGTACCATAAACAAAATGGACAATTGCACGAATGTTGCATGGCACTGGAAAATGGATAAGTTTTAATAGAAGGGCAGACAGTGATTTGTGGGATATGATTCAATAGGTGGAAATGTATTTAATATTTATATGTAAATTTGCAATTTTGTAATTTTGTATGTCTTGACAAATTTTCTCCCTAGACTGTAAACCAGGTTATGCACTTTAGAAGGTGTCCCTTGAAAATGAGCGTACTTGTGTAACCAATGGGATTGTTTACGTTGTTCATTTATAAATGAATAAAATCATTACTACTAATATTACAGGAGTGAAATAAAACTGATGACAGACCACTACTGATGCAGTATTAAGTATTAAAAAAACTGATCAACGTAGTTTGTTATATTATACTGCTTCACAATATAAAACCCACAATTTTCAAAATTCTGCCTGTGTAATTGTTGTAAAACACATATTTGTCCTACCCTTAAAAGCTGAAAAGGTAACAGACTTGCTTAAGTTTACAAAATGGTGCTGGTGGGATTCAACCCAGGGTTTCCTGATTCACAGAGGCTATTGTGACTAGTCTGGGCAGACTTAAGGAAGCAATTTACATCTCGAGAAGGAACAAAAGACAACATTGCAGGTTATTCAGTGCAGTAGATCCTCAAAACTGCTCTTAATGTCTGCCTTTCTCTAAACATAGGCAGCCTTGCTTAAAACACTTGAATACTTCTTCTCAGTGGCAAATAATGGCAGTGCAAAGTGGGGGACAAATTGTTACCACAATGCGGTTCCATCCATTTGCACTATACACAAAAGAAGTTCATAGTCATGGTGGGAAGCAGTCCCCCCTGCAGCAGCCTATGCAGGGGCAATGCAAATGAGGTACTGTAGCCAGATGTTACAGGCTACAAACAGGGCTTGCATCTGCTAACATGCTGGTGTACAACATACACAGCTGCAGTATGGCACAGCTCCAGTTGCATGGCATTATGTAACGCTGTGACAGTGCATGACAGGTCATGCTGCCTGAAAGTTGTCACCCTAACTTGCTTTCGACCTTACCACATATCCTCTCCCTTATGGGCCAGCAGTTTTCATTTTGCCCCTGGCCCAATTAACTAACCTTTCACAGCCATTTCATTTTGCTCCTGGCCCAGTTAACTAACCTTTCATAGCCAGTGATACCCACCCCCGTCTACTGAACATGCTACTAAAACACCCTTGTTTCTATTGGAATCCTCCTTCTAATCCAGCTCCCTCCCAATTGTAGACTGGCATCTACACTAGCCTCACTAGCCTTTCCCTCTGCTGTAGAATAGTGCCCTGTCACCACTTCCCACTGTCCCAAAACCTGCCTGGAGCAGTGTTACAGGCAGAGGAGAGGTAGAAGTCTACAACAGGGTTTAATAGGTATTCATGCATTTGGAATGTTCCTGAGGGTAATTTTTATGGCACTCCACTTCCTTCCCTGCATTATTAGACCATTTTTATGTTTGCTTGCACGCATGTGCAAGAAACATAGTGCCTTCATCGGAGATTTCGGAGGTGTGTCACCTCCTCCTCCAATTCAGTCAGTGGGCTGGCAAGCGGCCCTGTAAGCCAATGCATTTTGGAGCTGTCACAGCCGCTCCAAATGCAGTAACCTCTGATTGAAAGGGGCTACGCGAGTGAGCAACCGATAAGATATCAGCTGCTCACGCGCAGCCCCCCACGCCTGAACAGGGCGTGCGTGCCCTCGTACAATAGCTGACGGGGTGCCCAATCCCCGCCGGGCTGAGCTGCGCCCCCACCCCCCAGTTGTAGGTGCCACACTGGGAGCCCCACCCCAGCGTGGCAAGCACTGTAGTCCTTGGCCGGGCGGGTGCCCAATCCTCTGCCGGCCGAACGCCCCTGTCCTTTGCCACGCTGGGAGCCCACCCCAAGAGTAGCAAATGGTGCCATTTTTTTTATTTTGCGCCAAGGGGTGCTAATCCCCTGTCGGCTGAACGCCCCCAAGTCCTTGTGGCACGCTGGGAGCCCACCCCAGCGGGCAAACGTCCCACGACGCCTTTTTGTTTTAGACCTGTAAAATAAAACTGTCCCGCTGCACGTCTCCCAACCCCTCCCACAACCCGCACCACCCACTGCGACCCAGCTTCCACACCCCCACCCCATACTTACCTCCGGACTCCGGCGCGACGATCTTCGGTGGACCGGGAACACGTCTGCACTCTTCAAAGCCGACCGCGAACTGAGGAAATGCCGGTAAGCTGTATAATGGGTTACATAGGGGGGTTTCAACTTTATTGCATATCTCGGGCATTTTTGGGAATTTCTGCACCAAATTTTCAACATGGGGTTTTTGGGACCCCTTCTCATGAATGATGTCACTGTCATGGCGTTATTCAGGTCAGAAGGGTGATTTCGCGCAGTGACTGTGCAGTGACTGCGAAATCACCCTTCAGGCCTGGAATACCACCATGACAGTGACACATTCATGAGAAGGGGTCCCAAAACCCCATGTTGAAAATTTGCAAAATTCAGAAAATGACTGTTTTACGAAGTGCGTTATGCAGTTCCTCACGAGCTTGTAAGTTCGCGAAATTTCAATATTTTCACTCCAGATTTTCAACATTGCCATTTTATCACACCTTCTTATGAGTAGTATAGCTGTCATTTTTCACATTTCACCCAAAACGTGTTTCTGCCCATGTAGCACACAATGGCGCAGTCAGTGTGCGAGATCAATATACGGGACAAATTAAGAAAATCACAGTGACACTGTTCATGAGCTCAGGTGTTAAAATGGCTATGTTGAAAATTTGGTGAAAAAATTCCTAAAAATGACTGTTTTACAGTGCGTTGCACAGCTCCTATACACGCTCGTAAGTTCACGAATTTTCAATATTTTCACTCCAGATTTCCAACATTGCCATTTTACCACACCTTCTTATGAGTAGTATAGCTGTCATTTTTCACATCTCACCCAAAACGTGTTTCCGCCCATGTAGCGCACAATGGCACAGTCGGTGTGCGAAATCAATGTACGGGACAAATTAAGAAAGTCACAGTGACACTGTTCATGAGCAAAGGTCTTAAAATGGCTATGTTGAAAATTTGGTGAAAAAATTCCTAAAAATGACTGTTTTACGAGGGTGCATTGCGCAGTTCCTACGCACACTCATAAGTTCACGAATTTTCAATATTTTCACTCCAGATTTTCAACATTGCCATTTTACCACACCTCCTTATGAGCAGTATAACTGTCATTTTTCACATCTTGCCCAAAATGTGTTCCCACCCATGTAGTGCACAATGGCGCAGTATGTGCAAAATCAATATATGGGACACATTAAGAAAATCACAGTGACACTGTTCATGAGCAGAGGTCTTAAAATGGCTATGTTGAAAATTTGGTGAAAAATTCCTAAAATGACTGTTTTATAAAGTGCATTCTGGCAGTTCCTATGCATGCTCGTAAGTTTGCAAATTTAATATTTTCCTCAGATTTTCAACATTGCCATTTTATTACACTTCCTTATGAACAGTACAGCTGCCATTTTCATATGTCACCCAAAATGTTTCAGACATGTAGCGCACAATGGTGCTGTTGGTGTGCGAAAGCAATGTTTAGGACAGATTAAGAAAATCACAGTTACACTGTTCATGAGCAGAGGTCTTAAAATGGCTATGTTGAAAATTTGCTGACAAAAGTCCATAAATGACTGTGTTACGTAATGAGCAATACGCCAGTTTCCACGCACTCTGTAAGTTCATGCTTTGTAATATTTTCAGTCCAGATTTTCACCAGTGGCATTTTTCACACTTCCTTATGAACAGTACAGCTGTCATTTTCACAACATGGCTGAAGTGTGTTTTCACACTTTCAGCGCTGAGATGCATGGTCGCTGTGGGAAATCATTGTTCGGCACAGATAAAGAAAATCACAGTGACACTGTTCATGATCGAGGCACCAAATGCCTGAGTTGACAATTTGCTGTAAAATATCCCCAACCTAATTATATTACGGTATGCGTTGCACAGTTTCTATGTCACGCCATGACTTCACCATTTTTTAAATATTTTTACTGCAGATTTGCAACATTGCCATTTTTTACACCTCCCCATGAACAGTACAGCTGTCATTTTTTACATCCTGTTCGGAATGTTTTTGCACCTGTGGTGCTAAATGCCGTACTCGCTGTGCATAAGCAGCTTTCGGCTAACAAACTGATATTCCCCCTGTTCATGAGGTGGGGTCACAAAAAAACATGTTGAAAATTTGGAGTGAAAATACCAACGAATGCCTGAGGTATTAGGGTTTCCAACCATAACGCCCAACCCTGTAGAGAATGACAGGCATCAGGGGTGTGACTTGGGATTCTTGCCTGTAATGCTCATACCATTCCACACCCTGCAGCCAGTGAGAGGCATCGAGGTATGCCTTGGACTCTTCAGCCCCAAAGTTCACCCCATTCTCCTATATCACCCATCTCACCGCATTTCCTAATGAAATGGGTGCACATAAGGCCAAAGACCCCAAGGAACACCGTGACACTTGTCAGTGTCTGCAGGGTGGATGTGGTGAAATGGCGAGGCCGTTATGCCTGATGACCCAAATGCACACCCCAATGCCTGTCACTCTCTGCAGGGTGGTGGTGGGGTTGGCTTCAGTTCAGTACTTCACTGCCATTCCTATTATGCAGCTCTGTAACTTCAGCATTACCACTGCCAATGCCAGCAAGCAAACATTCGGCATTGACAAATGCTTGTTAGTAACTCTGCAGAGAACCATGACAAGGTTGCAAACTCACAACTGTTGCTAAGTGGTCTCTGCAGCTATTTAGCAACAGCCTTTGTAACTGTTAACAGGGTCCTATGTAAGCAGTACATCAGGGAAGTGGATTCAAGTTTAAGAGTGTTGTGTCACTTTGCAAAGTACTGTAGATGGACTGCAACCAGGTAACAAAACTGTGACAGTGTAGATGTTTCAGCTTCATTTAACTGAGGTGCTGTGCCTTTGTTGTTTTCCCTCATATGGCTAATGCTAGAGTAATTTTAGTTTTTGTTTTGTTTTTTGAGGGGGAGGTGGAGGACTGAACTTGTGATAGGAGTGTTGAGTTTAAGAATCCCAGAAAATATCTGCAGTAGGCTGAACATAAGCTCCTCACCCACTTTTGGACAGACCACATTAGGAATGATCCACAGTTGGGCGTGTGGCAATACTATAATGACCAACCAACCTGGGTGGGCTGTAAGACCCGAGGTGCAGCCAAGGGCCTTTAATCACCCAGAAAGTGAGGTTATTACAGATTTGACACATAACCGGAATGGATTGTTGCAGATATAAAATGGTCAAAAGTGTTATAATTTAGTTTTAATCAAATGTTCTCCTTGTTAGGGCTATTGCACAGAGAAAGCAATTTAAGGAAACCCCACAGTCTAGTAACCTATTAATCTTACAGTGTAACTTCGTAATAGCTAATGCAGAAAGAACAACTAATATGGTATGTCACTGAAAAGGCAACAGTGCCACTATAGTGATTTTGACTAATACAGACTTGGCTCTCTACTCTTCCTTTTCTGTGTCTCTTTTTACAACCAGTGTTAACTAGAGACAATATGCTTTTACAGCCAATATGTGGCAAAGGTGCACACATGTACACAAATGCAAGTAGGCACATACACACATATGCAGTGTAGCAAAAAATACAGGCACAGACAGATGCACCAAAACAAGAACATAAACATGAACAATGACATGGAGTTTCATGGTGGAAGCAGCAGGCACAATTCCCGATTTTGGGCTACATCCACAGCATCTGTAATAACTTTATTTTCAAACATTGTGCCGCATTTGTGGCACTTTTACCTGCCTTACCTTAAAGTAATGACAACTGATTCATATATTGATGCATAAATCATAATAAGGCTCCAGAAGTACCGCATGCCCACAACATTTATGCACATAAAATAAATCACCTTTTAGGTGATCTGACTTAACATCCCAAGTCCCAAAGCAACATTGAAAATCCTGCCAATAGTTTAAGTGTCTTGTTTTACCTTTCTCTACTGTTTAGATTAGTGATGGTCAGTACAGAGTTGGGACTACTCTGCAGGGCCTGCATAATTCCCCCCTCCCCCTGTTAGGTGACATAATAATATTGTTGGAGATTGTATGCCTCTGCCTCTTTCTCCAATTTTAAATGAAACTAGAGTGCCAACAGGGGAGACATTTAATTTCTTCAATGCCTGTGTGCTCCCCTCCCTCTCACTTCAGGCAGTAAAAGCTGGAACAGTGACAGGAAATGGAGATAATTTTGGGGCCTGCATACCCTCAACTGTCATGAGAGGGCTCTAGTCACACTGTTCTTGACACATGAGCACCAGGAAGATGTCTTATCCAGATGGAATGGACAGAGGGAGTGGGTGGAAACAAAGCTACAATGATAATGAGGGTGGTAAACTGCAGAGAGGAAGAAAACTGTGTGCAAAGAGGCTTCAGTGTGCTAGGTAAGCAGGTCAACAAGAAGCAAATGTGGATTATAAAACAGGTCTAATGAAATCTTTCTGAGTGTCTGTAAGCATTCTATCAGCCTGATGTTAACTTTATTAACATACACAAAAAGCCTAATTACATGCTCAGCAAGTTACAACAGTTGTAGTATGGTAAACTGAGTAGTGAGCTGCATCAAAAGGGGCGTGGGGCATAACATGTTGTGAGAGTGATGTGATTTTGCCCCTTTATAGGGCACAGAATGTGTAATGCCACACTTGGGAGTCATGCGCAGTTCTGGTCATCACAGCACAAAATGAATATTATAGTAATTGAGAGTGTACAGCTGAGAGCAGGTAATCTGATTAAGGGAATGGAGAGGTTAAGCTACAAGGAGCATCTTGACAGGCTAAGTATGTTTCCCCTGAAAAACAAGCCAGGAACATATATGATTTACAGTTTTTAAAATATTAAATGGATTGCATATGATGGATATGGGCACATTTTTCAGCTTTATCTAGGCAGAAGAACAAGAGGCCATACCCAATGCTTACTGGGGATATAGTTGGGGCAGTGTGAGGATGCATTTTTGTTTTTCCCCAGAGGCTGGTAAAAAGTTGAAATACTCACCCAAAGGCAGTAGCACAAGTGGAAACTGTTTAGTCCATTAACATCTAATTGGATCAGTTCCTCATCAAGTACAGAATTTCTGGATGCATTCAATTAAATGGGGGACGGAGGGCCCAAACGAGCATTCCTAATAATAGAATTATTATGCCTGAGATAAAGGGCAGATCCTGCATTTATTTATTTAATTATTGAGATTATTTTTCACCAGGTAAGTACACTTGACAAAAAATTGTCTATTTTTAGGCATGTCCTTGGAGGTTGCAAGTTGTCAAACAGTAGATGGACAGTTGGCAACAATATGAATGAATGCAGAGTTACATAGCAAGACTGTAAATTACAAAAACAAATGCATCAGAATAATAATTCCACACTGATATGTACACAGTCACAAATTATGCAATGCCAATTATATATAGGTGGTTAGGGAGGCAGAAGCTGACAAAGGTCTATATACTGCAGAAGGGGTCAAGAGCAGAGAAAGACATTTCTTCAGATATATTAAGGAAAAAAGAAAGAAAGGATGGGGAATCATTCGGTTATCAGAGAGGGGTAGGGCAATAGAGGAAGATGGGCAACCCAAATGCTGCATGCAGCTGGGGTGAGTGGTTTTCAGCCTGTACCTGTGTCCTTGTTCACCAAGAGAATTACTCAAATGAAGCTGGATTTTGGATGCATGCAGCATTTGGGTGTCTTCACGACAAAATTTCCATGTGTGCAGAGCAGTGTTTTGCATTCTTGAGTACATAGGTGAGTGACCTATTGGCTCCTGTACCAACCCAGCACTGCAGCTTGCAGTTTAGGCTTTTGGATTTAAATAGGTAACTGGCTAAAGGGGAGGCAGCAGAGGGTTGTTAACATGGGGGTCAAAACAGAAGAGAGGGAGGTCACAAGCGGGGTGCCACAGGTATCTAACATGGGTCCAGTCCTCTTCAATATGTTCATCATAGACATTGGAGAAGGTATCCAGGGCAGGTTGTGTCTCTTTGCAGATGACACTAAACTCTCTGGGAGTGTGGATTGTGACAAGGGAATCTGGGAAGTGCAGAGCAACTTACAAAAGCTAGAGCGGTGATCTAAGGTTTCACAGTTGTAACTCAACACCGAAAAGTACAAGGCAATACACCTAGGGAATAAGAACCCCAGGACAGAGTACTGGATGGGTGGCATACAGCTGAGGAATGGAACCTTGGAGTTATCATCAGTGACACCCTGAAACAATTGAGCCAGTGGAGCAAAGTCTATGGTAAGGCAAGTGGGATGCTGGTGGTATATCAGGAGGGGTACTGATAGCAGGAGGAAGGTGTTAATATTACATATTATATAGATCTTTCATGAGGCCACACCTGGAGTACTGCACCCAGTTCTTACCCTAGGAAAGACGGGGCCAGGCTGGAAGTGGTGCAGTGCAAGGTAGCAGAAATGATTCAGTACCAACAGGGCTGGTCTTATGAGAATCACTTCAAGGCACTGGGCATGTACTCTCTGGTGACCAGAAGGGAAAGGGGAGATTTGATAGGGACCTTCATGTTCCTAAAAGGAATAAACAAGGCAAATTGTGAGGAACTGTGTAGCTTGAATAGTAGCTGGAGGTCACAAGGGCATGAATGGAAACCGACAGGAGGGAGGCTCTGGAGGAACATTAGAAAGTAGTATATTACAGAAAAAGCCATGGAGCAGCGGAAAAGTCTACCAGTTGAAGTGGTGAGCACTAAAACAGTAAATGGTTTCAAGAGCACAGTTCAGATGGAATGAAGGATATAGTGACCACTCGGGGTGACAGAATCTGAAAGGAGAATAGGGTGAAGGAGGTGAGAGGACTAGGATCTTGGGTGGACAGTTGGTCCCTGGGTTAGAAGGGGAACTCTAGTAAACAGGAATGACCACTGTACTTTCTCTGCAATCATTGTCCATGTTTCTCCATTTCCATAAATTATACAAAATATAAAATTGACCTCAGGCCTAGCTGCTTCTGTTACTGGCAGTTTTCCATTCCATAGTGCCAAAATCCAATAAATGTACAGGTAGTACTTCCCATATGACAAAGGCTACAGATATTTCACATGATACTGAATGCTGCTTGAATGACAACAGGCAAGAAAAAACTGGACCCTTGGTCTTTTTTTAATCAAACAACTTGTGGGAAGAAGGTTGATCAGGCCAGTTGCTTAATGGCTGACATGACTGGCAAATCTAAAATTCTGGTTCTGGCTTTAGTTCTGGTCTGAATAAATGTGAAACACAGAGGTCACGTTGGTACATGCTGCATTTTCCTATGTACAGTCTGAAACTGTGTGAAGGAGTGGATTATGAGAGGCAAGAATGTTTATTTTTATTCAGTTTAAGGTGGTTGTACTTTTTGGAGCCTCGTTTAAGGTTTTCAGTGAGTAAAGGTACTGTAGCAGCCATAACATGGCTCTTACTTAGTAGGAAAAGCTGTACATAATAACTGATAAATTAACATGTAATATATGAAAAAATGGGCAATCAATTTAACCCAGCTGTTCCAGATTTACAGTACTGCATTCAAAGACAAGAGTGAACCAGTGATACTTCCT
Organism: Neoceratodus forsteri; assembly: GCA_016271365.2. Classification (NCBI taxonomy): domain Eukaryota; kingdom Metazoa; phylum Chordata; order Ceratodontiformes; family Ceratodontidae; genus Neoceratodus; species Neoceratodus forsteri. The sequence goes on from CM057455.1 coordinate 1,733,303,392, forward strand.
TTACCCGTTGTGAATCTCATCCTCTGCACCCTTGCAGCAATGATGAGAGAGGATTATATTTTCTCTGTTAGGCAGTGCAATAGGCCATGCAATAAAAAATTACCCTAGTCTTTAACGAGCAGCTCTGTGTGCCCCTTCATCACATGCTGCCACCCTGTACAGCTAACTTCTTTCCTATGGCCCCATTAGATGGGGGAGCAGCATGATAAGCAGTATGCAGCAGGCATTATATAGTAGTAAGACAGTAAATCTGCCTGTGAGGAAGGTGACAAAGCAACTACAGTAAGGCAGAATGAAGCAGCCCAGAGTGGGACTCATGAAAGAGCACCCTGTAGTGTTTTATTTTAACAATAAGGGCAGGAGCAAAAAGGAGTTAGTGCGTGGGATTGAAGTATGAAGTGTAGAGGCAGAGGGAGAGCATTATTTGAATGTTTGAAGAAAATAGGTTTTGCATTGCCATTTGTTGTAAGCCTTGTTCACTTGTATGTAATGGATGGTTACTGGAGTATTACTGGGAGATCGGTTGTTATATACAGTACCTGGACATTTTCATAGAAAAAAACTTTGTGCAATAAACAATTGTGTGAAACAACTAAAAGAAACTCCGTGAAACAACAGAGATTTGGGTTTTGGCTTTTAGCATTGGGTGTTCTGACATTTGGGTGTCATGTGTAATGGTCGAGAGAAGGGAGGTTTCAGAAAGGATTAAAAATCAAGTCTAAAATAACAATGTTCCATAAGTTCAAGTAATAGGATAGGATGCTGACACAAAGATTCATGTTTAGTTTAAAATGCTATTGAAATAGATAACAACACAAAAACTAAAAAATAGTTATGGATATTAGATGCAGTACTCTATACAGTACTTTCACTACCAAGAGTGTACATTGGTAGCAGCTCAGCATTATTCAGATGCCATCTGCTGTCCAAAAGCAGCATTAAAAAAAGCCTCGTCTTTTTCTTAAATGCCGCAGGATAACGCTATTTTCTCTGCACTTTACCATGACAGAGGGCACGCAGAATCCTGCTGCAATGTGCTTCATCCTGGTTGGCGGCACTGTAAACAAACAGTATATACAAATTTACAGTACCAAAAAGCAATCAAAAACAACTGCAAACAGAGGTAAATATAGTATAATGTTTGAGCTTAAGCTTAAAAACTAGTTTCAGAAGATGTAATTCAACCTCAAGTGGAAGCCATCAAGGCACTTAAACTGAATAGCCTCAGACTAACAGATGTTTCTAATACAGTAACTGATTTAGAATTAGATTCTTTTCAATTTAATTCTAAATTACTTGTTACTAGAAAAGTTTATTTGATTTGCTATTTTTTCATTTTAGCGCTGAGATTACTAACTTGTTCTTTGAATGTGGTCCCCTAAAACTAGGACCAGGGTGCTGTATAGAAATAACATCCTGACACTTTTCCACTGATATGTGACAAGTCATCTATGCTAACACCAATAGACTTGAATAATTATTGTGAAACTATCCTTCATAATTTGCTGAAACATGAATGGAATAATCATGCTTGTTAATGTCTGGTGTCTCAAATTTATGAGTACCCAACTAACTTTTCAATGTTTCCAAGGTGTTCTCACCTATATTTGAAAATTAGTAAAGATGACCACTAATGTTATGTATTCAGAATTAGCTAGGGGACATGTGAAAATGAAGCATGAAAACTTAGTCACCAGAGCTGTGTAGAATTTTCAGTTTCAATATTCTATTCAATTCCATGGAATTTGGAAATTTTGCCTGATGCCACAGACTTTTATCAGAAGTGGATTTTTTATTTTTTTATCATCGCACTCTTTTTACTCCTAGGCACAGAGCAATGACCTCCAGCCGGCGGCACCCACGCCCCTGGACCAGGTCTGGCATGCAAATCCATATGCCCATCCGCATAGGCCGGCCAATGTGCAGGACCCCACCTTTCTAAGGTCCTGTGGCACAGACACCCATTGGTTACACCTGTCATGTCTGGGGAGCATAGCCTGGCCATCAGCCACAGCAGTCGCCCCCAACATTTTCCCCCTGATTTTTCCCCTGAGGAGCTGGACATGCAATGGCATCAGTGCACCTACGTGCCAATGCCTGCCGTATTCCTCCCCCATGTTCGTGCCAGCAATTGTAGTACACCCAACCTCCACCAGGTGCCACTGCAGTGTGGTGCAGATCCCTCACCCACCCCAGAGGAAGGACCGCAGTCATGGAATGCTCGATCCTTCCTCTCCCTTGCCAGCCCCCAGCGGCCTGAGTCCATTCCCGATGCAGCTTATTATTTAAACTACAGATTAGCTGTTTGTTGTTTATGTAAATCAGGGATTGGTGTTGCATAGTGTAAGAAGAGTGTGAATAAGTTTTCCACAAACTGCAGAAAACTACATGGAAACATAGACTTTATTGGCAGATAAGAGCGCTTGGCACATGCAGTTTGCCCCCTTTTCCCTTGCCTATACTACCCCCCAGACCCTAACTGATCTCTGGCTACCTCCCCTTCCCCCCTGTTTCTCAGCTAAGATTCTCTTGTGCCTAACCTGTGCATACTTGACGTTCACCACTCCCTTTGCCCCCACTACACTATTGGAAGACAATTCCAGGCATCCAACACTCTTTCAGTAAAGAAGTTCTTCCTCAGATACCTTCTGAATATTTCCCTTTTTTTAGCTTCATTGCATGCCTTCATGTTCTCATGCACCTTATTTTCCTTCTGTGTAATGTGTGTAGGTTCAAGATATTTAAAGGTTCCATACAATTTTTGTCCTCCAAACCTTTGTTTTTGTGATTCTTTTCTGTATTCTCTCAGGTTTATGCTGTTCTCCCAAATTTAATCTACCTGACAATTGTGAGCAATAGTCAATATTCGGTATTATATTATTCTATATGGGGAATTATTGTCTTATACGATTTATCTTAAAAGTGTTTGTTGACAGATTTTACCAAATAGTTTTGTTTAAAAATATATATGTTATTGTAGAGAGTTTTTGGTTTTAAATTGTTTGTAATTATTATGCCAAAATCCTTTTAATTCTGTACCATTTCAAGCAAATGATTATGTAGGCAATAACTGAACCTTGGATCGTTTTTGCCAAAATGCATTACCTTACATTTGTTTAGGTTAAATTTCATTCCCCACTCCATTGCCCATGCTGCTCCTAGCTTAGACAAGTCCGACTATAAAATGTATTTTCTTTATTCACCTCTCTGCCCAGTTTTATATCATCTGCAAAAATGCTATAGTTATTCATTATAGAGGCTCCAATATCAGCTATGCATGTCAAACAATCCCTCTTCTGCCTTAATGTTTCCAATCTTTCCCAAATTGCTTATATCCTTTCTCTGTCTGCTTGTATTTTCTGTCTGCAACCTGATGCTTCTTCATAGTGCAGGACAACCTATGGCCCGTGTCTTATATACAAGGCCCATGGAATTCTGCAGTTCACTGTTCACAGAATTTTGCACAGAATCTGCATCATGCAATTTAATATGTGTAGTACCACAGAATTAAATGCTCTTGGTGATTTTTCATTCAACCATACAGTTTTTCTATCATGCCTGGGACCCACTCCTTCTTGTTCATCCTGCACCTTCCACTATGCTCAGCATGTGATGTCATGATGATATCACATACAGTAATAGTTATTTATGTATTTATTAATAGATTGGTTAATGGGAAAGGCACACTGAGCAAAGGCTCATTTCCAGGTGTGACCCAGGGACTTGGGGAGCAGACCATAAAAAGGGTGACAAATATACATAAAATACAAAATACAGAGTGCTAAAGTAACGTGTACATTATGACACATTGAAATAAACACAAAGTTACATAGCACACATTCAAGATGCAATAGTAAGACAAATTTGAACCAAATGCAAAATAAAAAATAATTGCAAGGGAGGACAGGTGAGCCAAAAGGAAGGAAGGAGTCAGGGGACTACAAATTAAACAGTTTGAGGCTTAGGGGCAACTGCAGAAGGCTACTGGAGATGGTCTAAGCAGACACTTTAATGCCAGAAAGAAAGGGGTAAAGCAAATGGAGGTGGAGAGTTTGTTCCAAAGGGAAGAGAGGCAATGGAAAAAGTGTGTTGACCAGCCAAAGTGTGGGCTTGGAGGGGGGGGAAAGTATAAGAAAGACAGGATCACAGGGGGTAGGAAGAGGGGGTGGCTGAAGTGACAAGAGAGGAGAGATAAGACAGGAGGGATTCAAACCACTACTTAGAGATGAAGGTAAGGCAGTGGGCTAAGCATCTCTGCTGAAGGACAGGGAAAGCGAGGGTGGAATATAGGTCAAAGTGGTGTGTTGAGAAAGGGGAACTGCTGGCAAAGTGATAGAAAGTACTGAAAAGTACATCGAGCCTGGCAAGGGAAGTAATGGGCACTGACCCATAGATGATAATGGCATAGTCGATAACTTGAGGGGGGGGATCCATTTAGTTATTAAGTCTTGATGGACTGGGAGGGAGAGACAAACCTTGTGCCTGAAGTGCATTCCAAATTTGGGGTGAAGTTTTTAGTGCACGGCATCTAGCTGGTATGAGTAATCAATGGAAGGGTCGAGGCAAACCCCTAAATATTTATAGGTAGGGACCATGTCAAGGGGTTGCCAGCCAGAATAGTGATCACTGGAGGGGATGGCAGCCTTGCTAGTTTTTGCTTTGAGCAGAAGGTTATGGTGACAGTTTTTTTGGTGTTCATTTTGAGGCGATGGTCCTGGAACCATTTTATCACTATATGAAAGTCCCACTGGAGGGGGATTTGGATGTCTGAAGCAGAGGGGCCAGACAAGTAGATGATGGTATCATCTGCATACCTACTGTATGTATGTGGGCAGGGAAGCAGGCGGAGGGGAGATCATTATTAAAGATAGAAAAGAGTACAGGTCCAAGTATAGAACCCTGGGGAATATCAGAAAGGATGGGGAGGGGAGGAAAAAAGGATATTTCTAACCTGCACATCCTGGTGCCTACCAGTGAGATATGAGTTAAACCATTTAACCACAGGAGCAGATAGTCCAGCAGCAAGGAGTTTGTTTATGAGGAGGGGGTGAGAAACAGAATCAAAGGCTTTCGCAAGGTCGATGAATATTGTGGAGGTAATATGACCTTGATCCATGACTGAGAGTATGGAATCGGTGAAGTGGACGAGGTGGTGGAATGAGATTTTCTGAACCCTGATTACACAGGGGAGAGGATATTTGTGGAAGTGAGGAAGTCATTGAGCCTTTTGAGAACAATGGATTCTTGGATCTTTGCTAGTAAGGGGAGGCAGGAGATGGGTCAGTAATTTCCAAGGGAGGTTGGTTCACCACCCTTATGGAGGGGAAGGACTTTGGCAAGTTTTCAGATTGAGGGGAAAGTGGATGTAGAGAAAGAGAGATTAACCAATGCCAGGACTATTCTGCAACAAAAAGAAATGATTTATGCTGCGGAAATGAACAAATACTTCTGTATAAGCCTAGGAGCTCTGCCACAGAATTCAGGATTGAAGATCCATGGAGCACTAGGGGCACTGATTATATACTGCAAAACCATTCCCATGTTTTTATAATAGCCAATTGGAAAGCTAGGCAGTCATAACTGTCAGCCCACAAATGATCAAAGGCTCAAGTGCTAGTTAAAAAAGTGGAAAAGCAGGGAAGGAAGGGTGTGGAAAGAAAATGGAGATCAAACAAAAGGGATCGGAAAGATAAAAATGATTAAACCAATTCAAATAGATACATTTAAAAACATCTCAAACTGATAATAATATTTAAACCATGTATATTAGTTACCCTAAAAATTATACTGTAATTTTTTCCAAAAAGGTCAAATGAAATATCAAGGTGTATAAAGACAAAAATGCAAATTATTGCCAAAAAAACTCATGTTATCCAGTTAAACTGAAACAAGAATAGTACAGAACACATATGTGAAATCAGTAGGGTAATGTGGTGACTCAAGCCAAGCTTCTGGCAATGATTATAAATAACTGGGTTTACTTTTTCATAGTTCTCACTAGGGCTGAATTAATACTTGGTGACCTACTTGATAGGTATACAAAACACTGATTAGCCAGGGGTTAAACTGGGCAGAAGCCCACAGAAACTCAGTTCCACCACCTCTTAAAAAATTGTATGACAGTTCCACCACCACTTCTGTCCTCTTTCTCCATTGACTAATATAAATGAGTTCCACTACCTTGAAATGACAATTCCACTACCTCCTAGAAATCTAGTTATGAGAGTTCCCCCACCTAAACATTTCTAATTTAAAGTAGCAGTGCAATGAATATTTTTTTCCAAAATAATCCAGTTTCAGCTACAGTTAATAAAAAAAATATTAGCATACTTGTCAAATGTACTTGTCTAGGTACCTCCTGTGCTGCACACCATGAGTCTTTGTTTATTTTTTCAGTCCTAACCCTTGCCAGATCTGCAATGCTATTCCTATATAAATGTGACGGGCATCTTTTTTTCTTGAGAAAAAAACTCCATTAAAACATTTATAAAACACTCAAATTTTGATGGAATTAGAAACTTGTACAATCAAATAAAACTGGAAGATGCCTGGAATCTTTTAGAGTGAAAAAAAGATAGGGCCAATTTTTTGCCAAATGTTGTTGCACTGCTGCTTTAACCACTGGATTAGACAACCAGTGGAGTATGCTTTCTCTGTGTCGCATTTCAGCTTATGGTTGGTGAATCAGGAGTGCTAGAAATGGTATGAAAAAGAGCTTGTAAAATCATTGAACCCAAGATGTCCTACATGGCTTCGTTGGACAAGTGAAGGCTCCAGACTTGAGAAAAAAGAAGAAGGGAGTAATTTGAGGGGTATAATCTTATTGAATAGTTAGGAGAGATGTCCCAGGCCCGAAAGGAAAAAGTTGCAAATGCATGAAGACTATACAAAGAGGTATTGCAACAGTTTTATGCTGTTGGGAGTTAGCAGCTTTGGACAAGGATGATATGTTGATAAGATATAACTTGGGAGTGCCAGTTTGGTCATACCAGGATGTAAAAGAAAATCGAAGCTGCTCAACTTTAGTATTTGACCTTACATTATAATAACTAGTTATGTACAATATATTGTAATAACATCTATTTTGGATATACCCCTATAATTTAAGCACTATAGTAGTCATTCAATGTTGGACATAAAATAATGGACTGAATCTTATATTTTATTGAGCATAAGAAAATGATAATTTTTTCTGCTGTATGTGTAGCTGCTTCTGTAAACAGTTTTTATTACTTCTATTTTTCTATTTGTATTGTGGAGCTTTAAATGAAAATAGTGATTTTATACATTAATGTCAGTTTTGTTGGTCGATATTGATCCTGTATAAGTTTAATATGTCTAATATACTGTAGCCTAATTGTATAAAAACTTCAACCTTGCAGAATGTGTTTTAATATTGGTTGTAATAAAAGTATTACATGCTTTTTATCTAAATCTAAAACATGCTACATTTAAAGTTATGGAACATCTCAGTATTTATAAGGTCAGTTGACCATACTAGGAACAAGATGCTATTTGTAAATTAAATATTTCCTGTTATCTGTTTTTATTCAGGGTAACAAAATAAAGGGATACCTAACATCTCACATGCTATAAGCTGCATCTCTAGACACTGAAAGATTTGTCAAGTATGGTGCAGTCAAAGATTTATCAGTCTTATAAATAGTTCTAGATAATTAGCTTCTCACCTTATGTTCAGATTAACCCTATTTCAGTGCTGAAAGTTTTATTTATTTAGTTTTTCTTGACCGGAAAAGGGGGTTTGGAAACTGTCCGTTTTCAGCATGTATGTGTGTGTGTGTGTGTGTGTGTGTGTGTGTGTGTGTGTGTGTGTGTTTTATATACAATTGAAAATGAAGCAGATTATGTGTTGATGGTATTGGTGCATGGGGGGAATTTGGTCAAGACACAGAGGACATTTCCAGTCTCTTTTCTAGCTAGAATGGCATTGGGTTGTTTGTGGTTCATCTGTCATGAGGCATGTCTATCTTTTTCTTGTACAAAACTAATTTCATTACGGCAAAATGTTGTCTGGGTCACTTATTAAGACCCTGGGTGGAGTAACATAAAGCGAGGATTCCCGACACATGTTTTCAAGTTAGGTTCCTAGATCAAGTTACTATTTCTGTAATTCTAATGTTTCTTTTCTCTATTTCAGCATAACTGTTGTTCTTAACAGTTTCATTGATTTATTGTTTTGTATTTGTATTTTCTTTTTCAACCAAAACAATTTTTTTATAAATTCTAATTTGCCGTTAGACTTGTTGATGGTAAATATCTAATGTTGGATGTATTTTTCTGTCGTGTTTATTCTTTTACTAAAACAAAATTCCTGCCTTGTTTCAAAAAGTGTCAGGGATCTTTTATATCCACCTGAACAACAGCTAGAACAGACAGATGGGACTCAGTTTAACATCTCATTCAAAAGGACAGCACAGCCCGACAATACAGCACCCCCTTAGTACTGCACTTGGATGCCAGCATTTATGGTATGAGCCCAATCCTGGTGTGGGACAAGAACTCACCGCCTTCTGGTCCAGAGGTGAATGTGCCACAAACTGAGCTGTGCTGATTTTTTTTTTAACTTGGCAAAACAGTGTGTTTTTATAGGAATGGCAAGTTATTGGGTTTTACTGTATATAGTGCTTTGCATACAAGCAGTTCCCAAAGTGCTTGACAATCCAATACAGGAAAGGGATGTAATGCTGCTGCTATTTCAGGCACACAGGAAGATTCAAACAGCACAGAGGTTTATAAAATGGGTTTCAGAATCCTACCAACTTTATTGGCCTAAACACATCATCTGACCATTCATTAATCTCTGGTATGCAAACTGTTTCATAACTAACCTGCCCTAATCTACCTAACAACACCTTAACTTAATAAAAAAAAATGTTTCCATAAAAATAAAAATCATTCCAGTTTTAAGCACAAAAACTCTCAACAAGGTATAGATGTCTTCAAAATAAATGCACTTCTTGGATTTATTCAAATACACTCAGCATTTGCTACCAAACTTATATATTCTACATAGCAACAGCCTAACTACAGGAAAATAAAACCTTTTTCCATTAAAAAAAGAAAAAAATAACTTTTTCTATTTCATAAGTGTAACACCCCACTCCAGAGTATGGGTTTCTTAAGAATGCACTCCCGGGGTGTGTTGAAAGTCCCTCAGCCATTGGTCTCATCCCTTCCAATTCACCGTGTGTGCGCATTATTTCTCTAGTAACACATGCCCTCTTGTGGGTTATTGTTTGCTAAGCAAAGGGAGGATAACTGTCTTTGTCATAGTCATACAATGAATAGAGTCCTGTATGTGCTGTGCATGTAAACATTTTAAGGCTGCTAAACTGGTTAAAAAGGTTTGCATCCAGACTGTAGCATGGTAAAAACAGTGCTATAATCCATGTTCAAAAACCACAGGTTTGATTTTCAGAGCCCCAAGAATTCCACAAGCCCTGGTGCACCAACTGTTTGGTGCACAGGGCTTGTGGTATTCTGCGGGTTAGCGATTGGGATTTTCAGTCCTTAAGGTCTACATAAGTTGCAAGTTAGACCAGCTTTAGTCAGATCTAACTAGCACCAGGTGGGGGAACTTTTGTACGGGGCTTGTGCCAAATATTTGGCACAAGCTACCTTAATGTGTGGAAACTGTTGCTACTGCACCCAATGTGCTAAAATTGAGGGCAGTTGCAGCAAAGGAGTTGGGCACAGCTGCGCCAAAGAACGGACTTAATGCAGGGTTTGACACAAGCCCTGCGTCAACCTTTGAAAATCAAGTCCCATGTTCTTACCCCACTAGAAGGTAGACTAGAATGTGGTTTTAGAGCAAAGCTACACAGTTACTTTACCCTAAGTTAATAGTAGCATGTACAGAGACCATGCGTTAACTAGCGACCCACACAGACGTTTTACTTCTGTCTTCAAATACCAGCTAACACAGATTTGAAAAAAAAAAGGTTTAAAAGCATTTCTAAACTTCATGTGAGCTTACTATATCTGTAGTCACCTTTTCTGTGATGATCCTTCTCATTCCTGTTCACAGGTATCCCAGCATGCACCACCACTTCTTCAGTGTCTTGTGCCAGTGCTGCAGAGGTGCCTAGTAAATGTGTCCGGGAAAGCAGAGTGTTGATGGACGGTGCGCATGCTCCAAAAACCATGCTCAGATCTGATTTTAAAAACATTTTCAAAATGTTTGCACAGGGCCTAAGTGGTGCAGGTGGGATTCAAACCCAGGTCTCCATGTTTACAGCTCTGGGCCCTTAACTACTTGGCCATACTGTCTCCCAACTAAAAAATAAGCAGAACTATAAGAAAAGACATCAAGGCTGACAAAATTGTTCACTGCTGTTCATATAAACAACTTCCCTATAGTCCAAAGTTCAGCAACAACGTTTGCTGCAACAACCCATGATCTCTCACATAACAAAACCGAGTTTGACTTGATGCCACACTTGCTGCCATGGCCTGGCATGGATATTTGAGAACTCCGAATTACACAAATTAATACAGAAATGTGTCAAATTTAAAGCCTGTGTGGGGGAATTTTCAAAAGCTGTGTGGACCTGCAACCTGCAACAGCAACTGAAGTTTGAGTACTGCTTAAATCACCTGTGCAAACTGCTGCAAATCATGGGAACTTTGTCGATACTTATTGTAGCCCCGCTGCCCCCCACCATTCCCGACCACCCCAGGACATCCCAAGTTAGCATGATCTAGCTCAGCCCCCTGGCATCCCAGTGGAGAGGCAGGTGTGGGGTCAGTGAGCAGATCTTCATTAATGCCTGCCTCGCCATCATGTCCATCCTGTTTTCTCCCTTGGTCCCCCCTTGCTGGGGCGCACACATTTGTATGCATGTGGGGAGGCATGTGCATGACATAGAATCCTGCAGCACCTCCCACTACTGCTATTTCCATCCCACAGTACCACCAGGGTGGCAGTCTTTCAGTTTAGCAAGCGGTTTCTGAACATGAGTCGCCAGTGTGGAGTGAGGTGTGGCATTCAGTGCCTCAACCCTCAACATCACTAGGCTGACCTTGCAATACTTATTTTTAAAGGCTCCTGAATTTTGGCGCAATTGGTCACAGGCTGACAGAGGCAACAATATAGCCTTTCCAACAGTGTCCCTTCCCCTTTGAAAATCCTACCTCAAATATCTAAAATGATTCTCTCATTCCCAATTGTAAAGTTTAAATACAAAATATTTGTAGACATCATAAATATCATCTTTTTTTTGAACAGTTTATTTACTCAGGATAGATCAACTGAGAAGCAATATGTCCTTTTCAGGGAGGTCTTATTTTTATTTATTTATTTATTTTTTTTGTTTTTACAATCTCTGACCAGGAAAGACTCACCAAGCCAAGGCTTGTTTCCACATGCATCCTGGGAGCACAGGGAAATTAAGTGACATACTCATGGTCACACAGTGAGCAAGTAGTGGCTATGGGATTCGCACCCAGTTCTCCAGGTTTGCAACTCAGTGCTCTTAAACACTATACTATACTGTCTCTGTGGTTCTCCTACCCATTTTTGTTACAGATGGGTGGACTGAAGCACCAAGAGGTTAAGTAACTTGCTCTGTGTCACACAGTGAGACAATGACTGGCAATATTTGAACCTAGATTTCTTGGTTCCCATCTGTTGCTCAAGCCACTAGATCATACTATCCTTGTCTGCAACAGCATAAACTATATTTAGTTTTTTTTTCACTTTAAAGATTTATGCAACCCCTTTACAGTAAGTGTGTGGGTACCCTGTGCTGCTTCTCTTCCCTGGAATAGAGGTTGGCATGGCACAGGAAACCTTTCATGTCTAGGGGTATCTTTTGCTCACTGGGAGTTCACTTGAACTCTTTACGTTGTTTTCCTCGCAGGCCTCAAAATGTTTCATGTTGTCTAGGTCTCTGCCGAACACTTGCAAGAAAACATGCACACTCAGAAACTTTTAAGCACTTGACCTTTACTGATGATGAACTATGAAAGTTCATTTGTGCACTTCATCGTATATCCAAGTATCCCAATTAATTTGCATAGTTCACAATCCCATATCTGGATTCCTGTTTCCATTCCCTTCCTCAACTCTAAGCAAAAAATGCTGGAATTCTCTATGTATGCCAAGCTTCCTCCCAACCCCATTGTGAGACTGCCATAGTCAGACCTCTTCACTGCCCAGCCTCCCGCTGGGACATGTGGTGACCCAGTCTCCTTCCCATCGGTCCCCAGTTCCTATGATGCATTGGTTAGTTTGGCACTCTCCATCCTTTCCTCACATGCAGCTTAGTACCTCATATACAGGCCTGTTCATGTGTGGCAGAGCATGGAACTACGCTCTCTCTGACTGTCCTTATGCCATCAAAACTGCCATTGTCAGCCCAATGGTATGGAAGGCGAAGGCACTGGCTCCTCACCTCCTGTCACGCCAGTGACCTGGGTTTGAGAACAGGTGTGGGTCACTCTGGTGAGCCAGCCAGGGGAGGGAGGGGAGCTTAATCATCCCAAGGACAGCTCTTCTCTCTTGGGAGGGTATGTGCATCCCACTAGGCATCTGCCAACCAGAGGTTCTGGGTGGCAGCACATCAGGATGCCAGGGATGGTGTGTCACCTGCTTGCCACCAGGGATTGTCTCCACAGAAGTGGAGCTTGCACAGTGCATCATTACATATGCTATGGGCCCAGGGAGAAAAACTGGAGGAAAACCCCTGACCATGGCAGGAGCAAGGCACTTTTCCCTACAAGCCCCACACCAGTGACTGGGCTCTCCAGGGTCCTCTGGCACAGGGTTGATGGCAATCAATGGTAAGTCCCAGGGAGCCAAGTGATGTGGCTGGGAGGACCATACCAGAATGTGGCCAGTCAGCAGTACAGGAGATAAAAGACTAATTTAAAAATAAACAACTTGCATTTTGTGTAAGCTGAAAACCCATGAAGCATAATTTCCTTGAACTGCTGTCACAGCTCCCCTGTGATTGCTTTTCGTTTTCTTGCAGCATATATGCTGCTATACCTAAAGTTCAATCAATCCATCAATCAGTCAAAATCTTTATTTAACCAGGTGAACACCATTGAGCAAAGCTAATTTGTGAGGTGGACCTGGAGGGAAAGCCTACAACATTGCATATAATACACACAATTATAATGATTATAGTACACGCAACGCCAGTGTACATTATGGGCAGAACAAGCATAGGAATAGTACAACTATATATATAAGACTTGCAATTTCAATAATTATAGTACAAGCAATACCAATGAACAGCATCTGCAAAACAGGCATAAGCAATAGTACGGCTAAGTCTGACAGATTCAGCCAGGAGCAATTATGTACATACAGACTATTGTAGTAGCATACTCAGTACTGGAGCTGGCTAGGAAAGGGAAAGAGGGAGGACAAGGCAAGAATAGGGAAAGGAGTGGGAGAATGAGAGAGAGAGAGAGAGAGAGTGGGGGAGAGGGTGAGACAGAGCGGGGGGGGGGAGGCCAGGGGGAGCTGGACTGGCAAGTTCACTTCAGTAGTCTTTGTCACTCTGAGATGGAGAAGTGAGCGCAGTTCCAGACCATTGGGGTTGGTGCCTTCTTCTGCAGGCAACCTGCCAATTCTGTTTCTGCCTCAATCCATGTAAAGGCTGGCTGGATCACATACCCATACACTGCAGACCTTCAAGAAAAGATTGGATAAACACCTACTAAGCTGAAAAGGGTGTTGATGCCCGCCTGTGCGGGGGACTTGCCGTATGGGCTTTGAGCCTTCTGCTAGTCCTACTAACCTAGTATCGTACTGCCATATATGCTGTCTGGGAGACACTGACTTGCCCACACGGGTCCCTTACTCAGCAGGTCAGACTAACAGTGTCACTGCCAAGGAATATGGCTTTTTCCTTGTTTCCAGGAGATGAATCACCCACCTTACCTTGTTGTTTTGAATCTGCCATAGCCTTTCTTGCTGTCTTCAAGAGTGATGACACTGCATAGGCTAGTTTCTGGGGTTGCCCCCCCATCAGAATCTCCCTCTATATCTTCAAAGGAGGCTGCCGCAGATTATCCAGCCATTGTGCTGTTTCCCTTGAGAAGACACCCCCCCCAAGATTTCCCACACCCTCACAGTGCTCTCCTACCCATGCCTCATCTAAAAGCAACTCTAGCCATGACCCTTAGAGCCTCAGTTCCTCAGGATCAGTTCCCAGTGCCCAAGGTCCCCCCCTAACAGCCACTAGAGTCTCTCTTGCTGTCTTCTTTAATGTCCTTGAGTCCACGATGTGTCCAGGACCTTGAAACCCCTTGGAGCCCTGAGAACAGCTACCACCCAACTCCTGCCCATGTTGTCTAGTAGGAGCCTCCTGCCTGTGGCATCTCAGCCCCTGTCCCACCATGCACAGCTAGTTACCACCCAGGCCAAACCTGAGTGCCAACTCTTTCCAAAGCCTCAAGGTAAGAGTGGCATTGTGAGTACTAGCCAGTGCCCACTGTCCCCAAGCTCTATCAGATGACACCCTGGCACCTCGAGGGCACCAAAACCCTAGTAGCTTTCCCACACTGACAGAACCCACTTCTGTCTGGACCAGGCATCATAGGAGGATATCCCTGTCCAGGACTCACCTGTTTCCATCATGGCACCTTAAGGTATGTGGCACCTTCAGCATCTAATTCCAGTCCCTGGGGTGCCTCAAGGGTGCCCTAATTTATCTGCTGGATAAGCTCTAACCCACATTTACACCCTTGTAGATGACATCTGAGCATCAATGCCTACTGGCTCTGTCTGGCAAATATCCCCTCCTCCTAATATAAGGAGGAGCTTATAATATTTAAGACCTATGTGCAACAAAATATTGTGGTCTTTATTGAATAAGAAAATGTTGCAGTGTACCACTGCATTTTGTTTGTTATGCCTGTTCAATTGTCCCTTAACTTGTTTGAGTCGCAATATTTCATGACAAGCCATATGGCGTAATTTAAGTCACAGTACATGAAAAATTAACCTGTACTGGCTGTCCCAGTGGAGTTGAGGGCTGAGGCTCCATCAGCACCTTACCTCCTGCTACACTGACAACCTGTGTTTGGTTACTAGCATAGGTTGCTGGGGTCGGCTGGGAAGGGAGAGCATTGAGCGGCTGAAGGATGCTCTCTTCTGCTGAGGGGGCAGAGAGTGGAGGACCTGCATGCTCTGCAAAATAACTGCCATCTGGTGGTGGCCACGTGATAGTGCGGGTTGCGGTGGGCAGTGGAAGGGAGGGCCGTGGGACTCCGTGGTTTGCTCATGAGCATGACCACTGGGGAAACTGGGTACAGGAAGTGAAAAAACAGGTTGGTGTGGGCTAAAATGAAGCCCGGCCCGCCAGCCTCTGCCCTGCACTGTCAGCCAGTTGCCCTGCTCCATCTGGTGTGTGTCACCAGGCAGGAGGGGAGGATGGACCTCCTCTTCCCCGCCCTGCCACTAGAGGAAAATCCATAGGGGAACTCTGGCATGGTGGTCCGGTGTGGCAGATACCAGGTGAGAGGAGGTAGGGACAGGGTGGAGAGCCACCCACACTGACCCTGGGAGAAAAACTTGATTAAAAAAAAAAGAAGAAGAACCTGTACTACAGGAGTCTAATTCAGTTGTCCTGGTCCAGGGTCACCCAGAATTTCTGTCAGACTGTTAAACAGAACACAAGTAGCCCAAGTGGCTCCTTAAATCACATTATGATAAATTGTATACGCCACAGTATAGACACAGGGCCTCATAAACATAAGGATTAATGGCCCTTTGTTCTGCCTCCAAAGTTTCTGAATTTCTGGAGTAACTGTCTATTGTAAAAAGTAGCTAACTCTGTGACAACATGTTGGTATCCAGCAACATTTAAGAAATGTTAATTTTCATAAAAGAAAGGAGTAAAAATAATTCAGACACGTGACTAAGATGTGAGTCTCAGACTTCAGAAAAGAATAAGCAATAAAAAAGCACATTGACATGTCTGAAAGTTTGAACAATTGTTTTTATTAACATAATACTTTATAAATGACATGGCAGCACAAATAAAAATAAAACAAAATGCACATAATGCGTCCATTACTGTTTAAGAAAAGACACACCTGAAAACAAGCTGTGTCTCAACTCAGTCTGTTCTCATGGCCAATATTTGAGATATACTGTATAGCAGTATATGCCATGATTTAAGTTGCAGCATTTCATTTTCAGTTGAGTGCAGCTTTGTCTAAAGCCCAGGAAGTCAATGCAACTTGCCTAAGTTCACTCAGTAGGCTAGGGACTAAGCTGGGATTTGAACCTGAATCTCTGTGTTCATCGTTTTATGCATTAGGCCCTTACTATCTCCTTATTTAGTTAGCAATATAACAAATGTGAGCAACAAAAAAGGTTGACATTAACTAATATGTTGAGGGGGCTATTTGTTTCATGACTGTTATTAGGATGTCCTTAAGCTTCTTGTACCGTACACAGGTGACGTTGCTCCACAGTGACTGCTTAATATAGCATATCAGATTTGCTGTAGACTGTGCTTTTGTGGCATCGATGTCTTGTGAAGAAAAATAACCTGCAATGAAAAGTGGTTGGTTGGCCAATCCAGTGCACCTGTGTCATAGTGTATATTAATACAGTGCACCTGTGTCATAGTGGGCATTATTCTAGTACACTTATATCAGAATGTATTTTTCATCCTTCAGAGGAAACATTAAATTGTCCCTTTTACTCATCTCTGATTGCTCTGAAGATAGACGTTAATGATCCTATGGCACTATTCAAAAGATTTGAGTAAAATCCTGGTGTCTTGTGCAGTAGTTCCTCTCTGTGTGAACTGGGTTCTACTAACACAGTTGTCTACAGTTGTCTAAAGAAAAGTGTGGTTTAATGCAGACTAACTGTTAATTGGTTTCTGTAGTAAATGATGTTACTGATGAATGGTGGCCAGAGAGAATGCAGACTGAAGACAGTTTTACATAATAACACAGAAATGTAAGGTCAGAAGGACTCTAGATCCATTGTGTTCACCTCCCCTGCTTTGATGCTGCAGTTTTTGTGCGGTGGCCCACATTTCCAGACCCTAGCTGGTTATTAATACCAGAACCTTTTCTCTCCCTGAGAGGTAATAAAGGTTTTTTTAAAGTCTACATTTGCAAACTCCATTATGTTATGGTGGGAGCCAGCTGTGTTGCACTGTATGGTCAGACAGGTACGCAGTAGTTTATTTTAAACAGATTTTATCCAGTTGTGAACTGACTAGACAACTACGATAACGTTCTATTAGTGAGCTTTGTGATGAGGGTAGGGCATATTTCAATCTTGCAAGGTAGAGGTCATCTTAAGAAAAATTATACCATTCATGGCTAGACAAGCTGTCTCCTTCATAGCACTATTAAACTGAATGTCTGTAGTCTTCTGTTCTGTCTTTTCATGGTGGGGGAGGGCCTCAAACATAATGTATTTATTGGACAGCATTAGGGTAAATATGGGAGTTCTGCTATGACATGGGTGGCAGTTTGAAAAGCAAGTCTAATCTCAGGTATTCATGTTCACAAATGTAATGTTTCAAATACAGTACCATACTACAATTCACTAGAGAAAATATTGTATATATATATACTGTATATATTGTTTTAAGTTTCAGTTTACCTTTCTAGGGTGTATACCACATATTTGTAGCCTGTCTAAAATGTCTACATAAAAACATTTGACTGACCTCTGCTGACCACATAGTGCCTTTGTCAATGCCATCATAGTGTTTACCCTGACAACAGACTGTGATGTCAGAAGCGACAATTGTGAGATCAGTTGGAGACTTTCTTTGAAAGACACAGTGTAATAGCTTATAGCAGAACTACTCTACATTATTTCAGGGAGACGTGCATATGCTTCCTATGATGCTTTGCATTATTACGGTTTGTGTAACTTTTTATCTCAGTGTAATAAATGCAGCATTGTCTTAACTGTCTCATAGACAATTAATAAGACAAACTAAAATAAAGAAACTTTAAAGTAAAGCACATTTGTTGTAAATATCAACTGTCAACTGTTCTAAGCCTTTGTTGTAGCAGTGACTTGCTCTTTAAATCAGTTAGCATGCTATGAAAGCAGAGATCATGCCCAAACGCAAGGCTTGTAATGATGTTGAATGATTATAGTTCTGTTCCCATGCAGGTGATTCCCATTAGCTAGTGAGATGACCCATTTTATACAAGGGGCTGCACATCTTAGACAGAATGCTCTGGTAGATCTCTGTTGCTGTGCTGTCTGATTTATAGATTGTTGGGGGGAAAAAAATCTTGGGGAAGAGAGTGGATTGAAATACTGTGACATGCATGCCAGTGCAGAAGAAACAACAGTTACATCTAGTGCTAGTAAAACTGCCAGTACCTGAACCTGCACTTGGAGCAGAAAATTAATAGCATTTAGTCCCTGTTAGAACTGACTTTCAAGCAAAGAACAGAAATGTTCAGTAGATCGAGGTCTGTGCCACTTTTAAAGGCTGGAAAGAATGTAAATTATTTAGAAATGAAACATACAGAGATAATGGCAGCTGAAAAAGGCCTCATGGCATGCACCATGGATGGTCTTATTACGATTATAAAATGGGTCAAAATTTTGGTGGGGGAAGGTTGAAGAAATGCACAAAAATAAGTTTAAACATTTCAATGATTTTTTTTAAGTCTGTCCACCCTGCTAAAACAGTCCCAGCACATCCCAGCACTGGCATGCCATCTCAGTTCCAAATGATATGGCCATCAAACTACATACTGTATATATTTTTTAAAAATTAGCCCATAAACTCTTTGTTTCCCCAGTCCACCCCATTACATCACCTTTTCTCCTTCTCCTTTGTTATTTCCTTCCTTTCCCAGACCCATTTTTTAGTGTTATAAAAAGGCAGTTAGAAAAGGATGAACGTGATTGGCTAAACCCATGTGACCATGCAATAAGATATAGCTTACCACAGAGCTGGCTCTCAATCAAATTTAAAATTTCACTTTCTGATATTTTTCTGTTTTTACATGCCATCTTATAAGTACAATAACCCACTTCAGAATGTGCAGTAAGATGGACCATTGTCACACTTCCCAGGTGGTTGAAAGCACTCATTTGCACCTCATGCTTCACAACCCACCAGGGGCATGCAGTAAAATCTGTCTTAATGCACAACCTGTTGTGGTGTATTGCTTATATCTTTCCTACATTCAAAAGCTGGATTGTTTATTTGGAATACAGAAATCCACAGCTCTTCTCAGTGCTACTGGCAGAATGTTTGCCCCTACACTCGCACAACAGAAGGCCCCATATGGAGAGAGGGTTTCAGTTGTATTTGTAGCAGCTTAAGCAACAGAGATTTCCCTGGCAAGCAGGTAAGGATAGGAGGTGGGATTTTTCATGGTCACAAAGAAACACACAAAAATAAAACTGTAAGTACAGTAACTTGATTTTATAATTTATGTATGTACATTAAGTGTAAGAGGATTATGGTGGCCAGTAACATTTTATTTTTTTAAAGTGAAAGCAGTTTATTTTTAGTGCCTAGTTTAAAGTTTTTAGTGTGTAAAGGCTGTGGGTTGGTTTGTGATGACAATTGAATGTGTGATTAGTAGTGATTTTATTGTGAAGATGCTGATGAATCTTTACCTGGTGCTGTCGTGGTGAGATAACAGCATAGGTAAGGATGACCCTTCACTTATTACATTTCCCGATTTTGAAAACCCATTTTATAATTCACAATACATCTTAAACAACAATACCCTGTTCATGCAGCCCTGTGATGGTCATGTTTTGATCCCTTTTTATCTATGTATCGTTTGATTAATGTGAAGTTTTAACATTTTGGATGATAAGAAAAGGTTAAAATAAGGCTCATAAACTTCAAATTAGGGCCAGAGCTCACAACAGAAGAATTTGCTCCTAGATCTATAGCAGTGTCCTTGAATTTGACCTGCACCCAGGCTGTAGCAGTAGTAGACAGATGAACAGCAGAATTAGTCATTGTTACCTGGGTCCGAAAAGGACATTTTCATCTTTAAATATATGATAGCTACAGTAAATAAAAGAAGGGTCCCTGGTAGCCTTTTGCTAATCTAATTTTGTTGTCTGTAATTGAACTGAGTTGTAGAATTTTTGCCCCCCATGGTGTAGAGTTTGTGCAAGTCAAGCTAGCACCACCTTAGAGACCCCCATCCCTTCCAAATTCTTCAAGCACTAGCATAGCCTAACTGTCCCATGTTTATCATTCGGAATCCCTCTGTCCCACATGGAGACCATGCTGTTTCATACTAAAACTGAGTTATTGAAACAGAAAGTCATGTTAATCTGTCCTCTCCAGTCAGCAGTGAACAATATAAACAGTGAACTGTTGATTCCCACAGTAATCTAAGGGTATGTCTCTGTGATTTGATGGTGTATCCTAAATGTTATCTTGTTCCCTAAAGTTTTGACATCCATTGCCTCTTATTTGTGAGATGTAACATAAAGCAGTATGGTTATTAGAATATATGTGCTGTCACAGGAACATTAACATTTAGTCCTGGCACAGTTCCCTCAGACCAGGGCCAGACACTAAGTCTATAGGTCCCAAACTATTTACGTATGTGTGTAAGCATTATTTATTGCTCAGGTTGATCTATGAGAAATGTGTCCATGTTCACAGACAGAGTCCTGTGCAGACAATGGTGTATATATACAGTAAAAAGAGACTGTACAAAGGAGCACGGTGTCAAAAAATGCAATAATGTATACAAAATGTACTATATACGGTACTTAAAACCATGTTGGTTCTTTACTAACAATCAATATCAACAGCAGCTCTCCAACTATAATGCTTTAAGCCTTTGTATTGTTGTATTGCTAACAAATGAATGCCAACCTGTACCTGAGCTTATTGCACAGTTTATTGATGATAACTATATCCTGCTATTGTTAATATGTCCCTGCCTTTTTTGTATTTTCTAATTAATGTCGGGTTGCCCATAAAAAAAGAACATTGTCTCAGTGGGCTCACCTAGTCAACAAAATCCAATAAATAAATGAATGAATGAAGAATAAATAAATAAAACTCAATAATCTCACAGTGTAATCTTTCAGAGTTGCTTTAAAGGAGGAGAAAGACCTGCTTCCCAACAACGTGGGTAGAAGGTTGTTCCACTTCTTCACTGCTATATATTAGCAAGCTTTGTGGCCTAGAAGTGTCATTTTTAGGAGGCCATTTCTGATTAGAGAAGACTTTTGTACTGTGTACATTCTCATTTGCAGAGAGCATTCTAGTCATCTCAGGTAATGTCTGTTTCAGTTGCATTTTGTAAGCCATCAGACCACAATATTATTTTATCGAGAGGTCTAAGGACAGTCAGTCTATCCTATCATACAGACCTCAGTGATAGGTTTCTTTATTCATAGCCAAAGTAAATTGTCAGGCCTTGTTTAACAACAATTGTACCCTCACGAGTGCACTAAGAGATGCCCCAGTGTGCACTGTTATTTCATAAGCAACAATGGAAATAATATAGTTTCTGCCCGCCAGTCCTCCAATTACTTTGGTAACATTTCTCTTATTTTATAACGCAAGACAAGTCTAGTGTTATTGTTTTTACCA
Organism: Neoceratodus forsteri; assembly: GCA_016271365.2. NCBI lineage: Eukaryota > Metazoa > Chordata > Ceratodontiformes > Ceratodontidae > Neoceratodus > Neoceratodus forsteri. The sequence continues at coordinate 1,733,324,958 of CM057455.1, forward strand.
TATGGTCTACATCCTTGGTATATGACAGCTCACTGTCATAGACATTGTCATAAGTACACTCCATGATATTTAAAATGTTTGACCTGCACTATCTGAACTTGCCCCATTGCAAGTACTGTATGTCCAATGAATGTTCCCTCTTAAATTTGTCATCATGACTGAGTATCATCAAGTTAGACTTCGTTACATTGGTTGTTATATTTTGGTCCTGAAACCAGAACTGTACCTTGCTGAAGTTGCTTTGGAAGTGGCCAGACAAGAGTAGGCAGGTTTGTATCAGTTGTGAAAAAACACTGTTGCACCCACATATAGGATTAAGTTGCAATCAAGGCATGTAGATGATAGGTGATTCAAGAATACACTGAACAGAGAAGGGGTCCCAATTGAACTCTTATGGACCCCCTAAGTCATCAGTTTTACAAGTGGTGAACAAACCATTTCAGATACTGTATACCAGCCCCAACCTGTCTAGTCAAGCTAATAGTAGTTGGTGGTCCACGTACGGAACATCTTATATGGCTCTAAATAGACCAGCAGTCTATGGGAGTTTCTGCGTATCCGGTAAGTCTGCCCCCCAACCAGGATTCTTTGACAGCTGAAGAAAACAATCTGTGTGGGGTGTAGGAAAATGACTAGGAATCATTGTTAACCTCACATATGTTATTTACAATTTCCCTGACTGGGTAATATATTCCTGAATAACTTTTAGATTTTGGGTGTGCCCTGAAAACTCCAGCACTGAATATTTATGAAAAAAAGAAACCTGTTTTCTGTTTTGTTTTAAAAGGATCATTTAAATTAGTCCAAAGTTTACTTAATTGAAGATTATATTACTGCTTTTAATGTGTCAGTAAGCCAGTGGTCCTCTAGTTATGCTTAATAAAAGTTTGTTTCTTGGAATGGTGGTAGTTTACATATTAGTGTGCCTTTCTTTTGAAATACTTACTTTATTTTATTTTTGGTTCCAGTGGAAAACAAACAGTGTACCATTAACTGAAACCATGTGGCTTAACATTCTTGGTCTAAACATGCCATGAGGATGCAAAGAAAAAAGAGAGAGATCTCTTTAAGCCGTATTAGCATAAAGATAATGTATTTGTTTATTTTGCTTCTAAATCAGCAGCTAGTATCTAAGCCGCAGGTAACAATTGACTTTTTTCAGGCTTCGAGTTAATAGCCTTGTCTCTTGCTTGTAAGGATCAATATTAGTATTAATTAATCACCATTATCAACCATGGGATCTGGTTCTGTTTGTTGTTACATCAGCAAAATATCAATATAGAAAGTGGACTCCCTGATCGTCATGGCAACTTCATCTCTTGGGTCACAGAAAGTTTATCTTATCTTAGTATAGAGAGTGGCAAACTGTTCAGGGATCTAGTTTGAACTCTAAGAACATTGATTTTGGTTTTTTTTTTTTTTTGTTTTAAGGGAACAGGCTGCATTCTAATCATAAGGGAGATGTAAGATTTAAATATTGATGCCCAGAGGCTCATCTTAGAGGGTGTCTTGCTATTTTTTCAAGCTTGTCCTTTTAAGATGACATCAAGGCAAGCTGGGGTTAATGCACAGTTGGGATTTGGTTATGATTTAATGTTGCATAGAGTAATGACATTTTATGGGGATAAGTCTGAAAATCAAAGTCGTATAGTAAAGTGAAATCATTACCATGTAGTAGTATGGTTTCTGTGGGTAGGAGTTATCCCTAAATGTGCAAAGGCTCAATTTGGGTTAGGAAGATTAAAATCAACGAGAGTACAGACCTCAAAAGTGTACAGGTACATCATTATTAATCTAAGTGTTAAATTATGTCCATTCTCCTTGCAGTTTTGGAGTGTTGGCAACTTTGTGAACAGGCGTTAGCTGTTGCAACATCCACTAACGGCCTAATTTAGAGACTCTCACTTGTGCATTTGTGAGAGTGGCTGGCTGAGGGAATGACTGTCATAAAATAGCCAGCAAAGATATTTGCAGCCATTGATGTTTCTGGATATGTTCTGACAGTTCTGTGATATCTGCAATATCTCTCAAGTCCAGGGAATCAGTTAGGTCCATTTCTGGAGCATTGTATTTAACTTCTAAAAATAAGACAAGAACTTCCAAAATAAAGGGCTAGGAAGTCATTGACTTCCAGATATAAAGCCAAAACTTAGATGATTTCCAAAATTGCAGGCATGGAAGTCAATAAATTCCGTTTTTTTTTTTTCTGAAAGAAATTGTAGTTTACAAATACTGTATTATATTAACATCCATAACTTGGTCCTTCCTAGAATATTGGCTTCTAAAAATGGGATCCTGCAAGTATTTTGACTTCTAAAAAATTGAAATGACTTCCAGATTTTGACTTATGGGAGTTTTAGACTTCCACTAAACCTAAATTAACTGAATCCCTGCTCGAGAAGTTTTCTCTTTGCCTGCAGTACAGTAGCCATCACTTATACCAGATGTGGTTAGTCCAGTCAGTTGGTTATAGAGGAAAAAACTGCTGGTACCAATTTATTGCAGTGCTTTCTAATGCAAAACTTAATGTTTATAGCGAACTCGAATGCTGCTTTTAGTAGACTTTTTACTACTCACAAGTGACTCTCCAGTCTCCACATGTAGGAACCATGTTTTTTTTGGCATGCACAGTGCTAGCACTAATAGTTGTTTGTCAGATTTGATCAGCTGTTTGAAAAGGTGTGTCATTTAGCTTGTTGTCAGTAACTGTGTAGCTATTTTGCTGTCAGTCACTATTCCACCTCAGTGTTCTGTTCTCTCTCAGTCCAGGAAAGCAGAGATTCCTTTGTCAGTCACTAAGCGTGTATTATATACTGTACATGCTCATTCAGAGCTCAGGTGGTGGCTGGCCACAATGGTGAGGGGTGGGCTGTGCCAGTCACTGGCTTGGTTATGGGTTGGGGAGTGAGTGGTAGGGCACTGCAGGGTTGGGGATCCACTAGACCACCAGGTGTATTATTATGTTTATAAGGGGTGATTGGGGCTGGGGGCCTCTAGACTACCAGGGATGTTACATGTATACATTATGGGGGATCAGGGCTTGGGGGGACAGTCCACTAGACCACCGGGGACTATCAAGGGACATTGCCGCTACCTGTCCAGGTGCACCCTCTGTTGGGTGCACTGCTAAGGTTGCCACAAGCCATGGGACTTTGCCACTGGGACCCTACCCAATCAAGAATCAGGTGCAGGGTCCCTGGCACATCAGCAATCGGCACAAGCCACCATTGGTGTGGCTTGTGCCATCTTTTGAGAACTGATCCCCTAAACTTTACAATAATAAAAGAAATGCAAACAGTAAAATAAAATATCACACAAGGTTCTCTTCTATTGCATAAATGGAATATGCAATGGGGCCTTGTATGATACATGATTTATGTACATTCATGCTGTTTGCCCTTGGACACCTCACTCATGGCTTGTGTCACTCATGAGGTTACCCAAGATCACACAGCACGAGTGTACATAAGTTATGTATCACACAGGTCCCTCCTGCATATCCCTTATATATGCAGTGAGGTCCTGGGGAATAAATGATCTGCACAAGAGCAGTTTGATCTCAGGTAACCTTACAAGTGGCGTAAGGAGCTGGCGTTGGCAAGTTGCAGAAGTTTGTAATTTCTTCTTTTATTTTTGTAGCAAGTTTCAATTTAGTATTTGAATTATCAGTGCCTAAAAAGGAGCATGGAGGGAGACAGAGACAATGATCTGAGTGGTTGGCAATCACAGGGTGAGTGCTGTGGGTGGTGGAAAAGATTTTGCACTCTGCTGAGAAGAGCAAAACAAAAGCATGCCAGGAAAGAAAAACACATTGTAAAAAAGGTGCCTGACTCAATTTTCAAATGTGAAACTATGAAGCAAAGTGTCTGCGACAAACAGGTATGACGCTAGTGGCAACTTGTGTCATAGTTTGTGACAATCCCGATTTTCAAAAGCCAGCTGTGGCAAAATTGGGATGCCGTGCATCCAACCCACCCTGCACCACCCTTGGGGCACAAATGCTCCTGCACCATGATGCAACAGGGCTTGCACCATAGTGGGACTGCACCATCCCCTTTTTGGGGATTTTGCAAGCCCCACCATGGATGCAACAAGGGCCTCAGTTAGACCAGCCAGGAGGTGGTCTAAGTGAACTTGTGCCAGTGCTGGACACTGTGGTGAAGGGGGATGTGGTCTCTGTTGGGCTGCTGGGGGCAGAAGGGACATGGGAGATGGCATGGGGGAGTCAGGGAGACAGCTGGGCACAAGCAGGACTGATGTAGCACCCGGTGGGGTGTGTTTGCATTTTAATGTAGTTAGTTACTGCCTGTCAAGTCATAGTAGTGTACCACAAGGTACTGTACCTATTAATGATGCTCTACATAAATATACAGATCATGTCCACCTCATGGGGGGGGGAGTGATATTTCCAAATAGCACCTCTTCATATTTAAAGGTAACTCTGCAGACTTCATAACTGTTAAGTTATACAGCTGTACAACTTAAAAGTTATGAGGTCTGCCGAGTTACATTTAAATATGAAGATGTGCTGTTTGGCAATATTACTCCCACCCCTCCCAAATGGGTTGGACATGATCTGTATATTTATGTAGAGTATAATTAATAGGTACAGTAGCAGTGGCAGCCATGATATGGTCAGATATTTCCAGAAATTTTGTGAGGCAGTATAGCGCAGTGGTTTAAGGCTTTGAGCTGCAAATCTGGAGACCTGGGTTTGAATCCCACAGCTCCCACTTGCATACTGTGTGACCCTGAGTAAGTCACTTAACTTCCCTGTGCTCCCAGGTTGTACCCTGTAAACAAGCTTTCAGCTTAGTGTGTCTCACCTGGTTAAACAATTGGGAAAAAAAAATATCTAAAGAGATTCTCTCCGGTGGCCTATATTGGTAATGCAGGCAGGTAAGAAATTTCCAGATATATCACAGACATTTCAGGAAATATCTATGTCTGTGGCTGCCACTTTGTACTTTGTGGTATGCTTCTAAGACTTGATAGGCAATAACTGCATACATTACATTGCAAACACACCACACCTGGTGCCACATCACTCCCGCTTATACCTAGCTGTCCCCTCAACTTCCCCTATGCCCCTATGCCACTTCCCATGTTTGTTGTCCACAGCCCCCTCCTGTCCAGCAGCTTCACCCCCCCATCATTCCAGCCCCTCTAATGTTGCACCAGGCACCAACTGTTTAGCACAGCTTTTGGGCTTGCTGCAGACTTGGGGAGTTTGGTGCTGGTGCTGGAACCCTGATTTTTCTAAAATCAGGCACAGGGCCCCTAGTGCACCCAGAGTTTCTCACAGCCCTGGATCGACACAAACGTGTGTAATTCCAAGGGCTCTTTAAAGATAAAGACCACTGTGTCTGCTGAAAATACTGACTGTGTGATAGGAAAATGAGAGAAGAGATTAGAGCATGAGCTAGAGAGGAGAAGCTGTGTATATGTGGGGAAGGGTGGGACCTGAGGAAAGTATACTATGCACCTTTTGCTTGGAATTTAAAAAAACTGTTTTGTTGTTTATTCTGTGGACTTTACAGCATATTGAGGTGGATGCTGTATAGAAAAGGAACTGGAATCCACTGGGAGTTAATGGTTTCTTTGTGCATGGTGGTGTGGTGTGTTACAACTGTGAAAAGCGAAAGTGGTAGTGTGCCAGTAGGAGAGGGGATGATTGACAGAGGGGGTGTAATAAAACTAAGGTTGCACAATCTATTAATCACCAGTAGAAATAAATTAATTTATTACACGCCTTCTGGGTCCACACCTATTGTGTAAATATACTGGCACAGTAGCACGAGTATATGTTGTTAGGGTTGACCAAGAAGTTTCTATGTAAAACCCCTGACTTTGCACCTTATTAGCTTTGGCAGTGTTCAGTAAAATCATCCCAAATATGGCCTGCACTGTCTAGGAGACACGGCCTAAATATGAAAGGATGAGAAGGGACTTGGCAAGGTTGGAGGAATGGTCAGACATATGGCAACTTAGATTCAATGCAAAGAAGTGCAAAGTAATGCACCTGGGAAATAAAAATCCAGGAGAAGAGTACACAATAGCAGGGGAGGTACTAACAACAACAATAATGGAAAGGGATCCGGGTGTAGTCATATCAGATGACCTAAAGGTGGGTAAGCAATGTGAGAAGTCAGTAAAGAGAGCCAGGAGGATACTGAGATGCATAGGAAGGGGCATCACAAGTAGAAAAAGGGAAGTGGTTATCCCTCTATACAGACAGTTGGTGAGACCCCATCTGGAGTACAGTGTGCAGTTTTGGAGACCTCATCTACGCAAGGACATAGACAGGATGGAAGCAGTCCAGAGGAGGGCAACTAAAATGGTGCAGGGTCTGCAGCAGAAACCATATGAAGACAGACTGAGAGAGCTTAATATGTATATTCTTGATGAAAGGAGGGACATGGGGACATGATAGAAACTTTCAAGTACCTCAAGGGAATCAACAAAGTCCAGGAGGGTAGCATCTTTTCAGAAAAAGAGATGTGTAAGAGCAAGGGGGCACAATTTAAAGTTAGAGGGGGGACGGCTCAGGGGTAATGTGAGGAAATTATTTTCATGGAGAGAGTGGTGGACGCATGGAACCGCCTTCCTGGAGAAGTTGTGGGGTCTAAAACAGTGGGGGAATTCAAACATGCATGGGACAGACATAAGGCAATTATAGTGGGGGGTTGCAGGAAGTAGGCTGTTGGTTAACTAGAATCTGCAGCTTATCCAATAGGTAGGGAAATGGGCAGACTGGGTGGGCCAAGTGGTCCTTATCTGCCGTCAAAGTCTGTTTCTATGTGAAAAGTTTTGTGATGGCAGCTGGTGCAGTTTCTGAAGTGTATGTATGTGTGTATATATATATATATATATATATATATATATATATGTGTGTCACATTTACATTAATATCTACATTTTTCCTATACTTTATACACCTTTTTTGCTCTTATGCACAACCTTGTCGGTATGGAATTTTTTTACAGAACTCTCAAGGAAGAAGCCGCATGTGAGAAGGTAGTGCCTTTCAAAGGTTTTGTAAAATAATATTAAACTGTTGCAGAGTTGTAAGGATTTAACTGTTTTTTTCTGAGCATGCTCACTAATTTTGGTTTTTTGGATAACTCTCTGATATGACCTGAAAAAATTCCTGTCATGAGAGCTTTTTTATTTTGTTCCAAATGCTTCTCACAACAAAAGAAATTGTTTTTTGGATCTTAATGGCTGCCACCTTCTTTTCCTCTGACTTAGAAGACATGGAAAGTACATCAAAAAAGATTCATTTTTTTAAAAACAAACTCCTGAACCTATCAAAATGGAACCTGTTTATCTTGATTCTGGTGAGGGAATTTTAAATAAATGTCCATAAGTACCTTTCCTGGGCACCCCCAAAATCCAGGGTGCCCAGCTTAATGAGAGGGGCTGTACAGCTGTGTTCTCTGTATGAGAACAGCAGGAATTTCTTAACATTTGTAGCCACAGATGGAGACGTGCTGCCAGCTTGTGTGGCAGCAGCAAGCCAGTGATTGGTTTTAGTCTCTGTCTGTCTGCCAGCCTGCCTATCTATCTATCTATCTATCTATCTATCTATCTATCTATCTATCTATCTATCTATCTATCTCTCTAGCTGTCTATCTATCTCATGGGCAAGGGAGGTAAAATTTTCCAAATCCATCCTGAAAGGTGATTTTGCAGTCACTGTGCAAAATCACCTTTCAGTTGGGATTTGAAAGTTTTCACCTACAGGTTCATGAGGTGGGGTCATTAGAAGGCTATGTTGAAAATGTGGTGTATAAATATGGAAAAATGACCAAGTTATGCGTGAACATTGAAATATTTCAATATTTAATCATAACTTCACTCATTTGTAAAATTTTTTCACCAAACTTTTAACATGGCTTTTTCCGGAGCCCTCCTTTTTTATAAGGCAGGTGAAATTTTTCAAATCTGTCCTGCAAGGTGATTTTGCAGTCGGTGCATGAAATCATGTTTTGGATGTTAATTAACATTTTCACTTACCGGGTTCATGAGGTGGGGTCATAAGAAGGAGTTGAGAATTTGGTGTAAAAATATGGAAAATGACAAAGTTTATTTATTTTTTTGTTTAGTTTTTGTTGACCGGGAAAGGAGGACTAGACAATTCTGCCTATTTTCAGCCTCATCCCAGGGAAGGGGGGGATACATATGGATGCCAACTGATATTGAACCAGATTAAGCTGTTGGTGGTATTTTTAGTGAATGGGGGAAATATGGCCAGGACACTGGGGAAATTCCTCTGCTCTTTCCGAGAAGTGCCATGGGATCTTTAGCATCCACCTGAACAGGTAGATGGGACCTCGGTTTAGTGTCTCATCTGAAAGATGGCATCTCAGGAGTGCAGCATCCCCTTCCCCTCATGCTGCACCACAGTGTCAGTATTGGGATTTAACCCAAGTACCTGGTGTGGGGATATAACCCACAGCCTTCTGATCTTCCAGCCTCAGAGGCAACTGCACAACCTGCTGAGCCACTGACACTGACAAGTTTTGAGTGAATATTGAAATATTTCAGTGTACCATACATGCATAAATTTACAAATTTTCGATATTTTGTCTCCAAACTTTCAGCATAGCCATTTTTCCACAACACCTCATAACTATGGCAGGTTTCATTCTTTCAGATCCACAATGAGATATGTTTTTGCACTTGTGGTACGAAATGACGTTTCGTCCAGGAGTCTATAAATGCTACATATCCCATATAGCCTTAAATCTTCCCATGCTGTAGGTGTCCAAGTTAGTTAGTCTGTCATACTCAGCTAACTTTAGGAATGACTTCAACCACTCTGCTAAGGTGGGGGAAGGTATCAGACCTCCACTTGAGCAAAACTTGCCTTTTTACTTCAAGGACATCCAGCTATAGCCAGAGCTTCTGATTCTTTGGTATTGTGGTAACCATGATGTGGCCTCCCAGTACCCAGAATAATGAATCTGTCTATAGTTCTGCCCCAACCAGTCATTCACAGAACTGACTGACCTTGGTCCAGAAGATCAAGAGCATCAGGCAGGCCCAAAAGAAGTGAGTCAGAATGCCTGCTTTTTGGTGGTATCTCCAGCTATTAGTGAACATCAGATTCATTTTCTTAAGTTGGTCAGGGGTATAGTACCACTGGTCAATGCTTTTCTTTTGTATGAGTTAGTAATGCATGTCCCTTCACCCTGTATGGGCATTTTTATTTAGTGATTCCCACACTCTAGTGGATATGGGTGTTGTAGCTCAGATTCTCAAGCTAGCCTGCATTTCTGTAGCTTTGTGATGTTGAAGCTGTGGAGGTAGTCATATATTTTACCTCTGATTCTATGGGGTGTTTCTAGCTACCTGTCCACAAGGGTTGGCAGAAGGTCTGTTATGTCTGCTGGTTTTTGATTGGTCTGTGCACAGACCACAGTCTTCATTTGGAGAACTGCCAGAAGTCTGTCCAGGAGAGGGAAAATGGTAGAAAAGTTTTCATAGGAGTCCTTCTTTCCTGCTCCAGGGTCCCTTAAGTGGGCCATGGTATGTATTCCTTTGGTTGTCCATGGGGCCCAATACAAAGATTGTCTATGGTGATGTGAGGATTGTACCATAAGGGTTGCCACTTCCATAAGTGGTGGAGTTTCCACTTATGGTACTTGGTTAACATTCACCATGTCTGGCTGGAGAACCAAGCTACTGGGGACTGCTGGTTTCTATGATTGGCTCAGTGGGCCCAGGAAGGGCCAAGTGCAAGACTGTCCTCCAGAAAGAGCCACACTGATTTCCCTGATCTCAGGTGCTGTCTAGCCATTGGAGGTCTTGCCTAATACTGGTGCCTGGTGGTATGCCCAGAGCCAGGGCAGGGACCATACATCCACAGTATGGGGAGCCCTCAGGTTCTGGATACTAAAGAAAGATTTTTTTCTCTTCCCACAGAAAAGGAGCAAAAGGTTTTTCCAGTCACTCGAATTAAGGCATAGGAAGAGGGATAGGTAGGTTGTTTTAGCAAAAATAATATTTTTGGAAAGGCCATCATGTTATTGGTATCTATTTTGCCACCAAATGTTTAGCAGAGTTTCTTCCATCTAGTGAAATTGGTTCCCAGAGTGGAGATAAGTGGGGAGAAGTTCAGACCTATGAGGTCTGTCAGGTTCATGGCCAGCCAGATACCTAGGCACTTAAGCTTGTGTTGTTGCCAACGGAGACCCAAATGGCTTATGCAGCACTCTTTTGTGGTTTTATTCAGAGGGAAGACTTCAGTCTTGGCCCAATTAACTCTTAAGTCCAAACAATGATTTGAAGTTATTCAGAATGAAGAGTAATGCCAATAGTGAGACTGTAGGATTGACAGGGTCAAAAATAAGTTTTCTGCAAATGCTAGTATTTTCACTTGCGACTGCCCACACCTTATACCTGTCATTGATGGACAGTGCCAGATTCTCCAGTGGATGGTCTCAGTCACTAGCAGGAAAAGTAGAGAGGAGAGGAGAGGAGAAAGAACAGCCTCGTCTGGTCCCTCTCTTAAGTTCTGTTAGTGATGAGATAATGCCATTAGGTACAATGCTTGCCTTAAGAGAGGAATATAGTGTTTTAACCCATGAAATATAAATGGGGCCTATAACAGATTTCAGCCATCACCTGGAAAAGGTTATCCTACTCTGTGGAATCAAAGGCCCTTTACAAGTCTATGCTGGCCAGTAAACTTGGGGAGTTACTTTTGGAGGCTACCCAGACAGCATGCACCAATACTTTAATATTGTCCATTGTCATTCTTCCCTTGGCAAAGCCCATTTGACGGTGGTTTATGATGGTTGGCATCAAAGCACTGAGGCAGTTTGGCATATTCTCTTCCAGCATTTTAATGTCCATGTTCAGAAGGGAGATTGGCCAATAATTGGGCATCAATTGGGGGTGTTTGCCAGCATTGGGTAGAAGTGTGATCAACACCTCTGTCATTGACTAAGGAAGGGCTTCTTTATCAAAGGATACATCAAAAGCAGCTAGTAGGTGCCTATCAATCTGCAGCATGAATGTTTGATTAAACTCTGAGGAATCCCTTCTGACTCTGCTGTCTTTCTTTTGGGAAGAGCCTTTATAACTGTTTGTACTTCAGTTAGAGTTACTAGGGCATAATGGCAGTTTGACTACTGGGCAGAGAGCTTAAGGAGGGGGAGGCCTGCCAGGAATTCCTGCAGGTTAGGTGGGGAAGACCCTCTGTGAGATGAGTAAAGATCAGTATAGAATTTATGGAAAGTGGCTGTTATGCCCACCAGACAGCCCCCTCAATTCTTGACATCTATTGCTACACCGAACTTCTGTAGGCAGGTGAAGTTTTCTATTGGTACAAGATCCAGATGACCCTGCACATCTGCATCTGTTAACATAGGTCCCAAAGAGATCTGCATGAATGAGGATACAATTCCGTTGTCTCAAAACGACAGAAAATTCTTTGCAAAAAAACAGTGTTAATGCACAAGTTGGGGTTCAGCTTAATGCCACAAAAGCTGGGAAATGTGGTATTAGGGTTTCCAACCCTAACTCTCCACCCCCCCAGCAGCAAAAGGACATAACCACACAAGCAACCACAGACAACCATCATCAAATAAGTTAACTAACATACAGCTGTTTCCATATGACACAAATACGGTACCATAACACTGATGTGCTACCTTCGTGGATTTGTATCCATGGCTGCATAAGCACAGGCCCCTGTGTAGCCACTCTTGTTTGTATATTGTACCGAATGCATAAGCGGGCCAGTGCCTCTGCAGACGGAAGGCACCATGGGTCCTGCACCTCCGTAGACAGATGTACTCATGCACACTGTATGAATTACCTTGCTAGATAGCATGATCTGCTAGTGCATGGTTTCTGTATGCAGTTGTGTAACTACCAAACTAGTACCCCCTTGAAAAATTTCTAGATCTGCTGCTGAAACCATGATACCCATATTGCAACAGTACATCTGTCTGCTTAACTGCAGGCCCACTGGTGCCCTACCCTGAGGGGCCTGCACTTCTGCAAGCGTAAGTACTGTTGCAATTTTGGTATGATGGATTTTGTGGTGCCTGCACTTCTTCAGACAGAGGTTAGTGTGTATTGCATAAACCTGCAGCTTCAGAATCGCAGGCTTGTAAAGTGTGTATATGTCTTGCAGTGTCCATGAGTACCTGAGGCTACAGAAGCGCTGGCCCCATACGAGACAAGTAAGTGTGTATGACTTTCAATGTGCATGCAACAGATACAAATCTATGAAGACTGCATGTGTCTCATCTGGAAACAGTTGTATGTTGTTTATCTTACCTGATGATGGCTGTCTATGGTTGCTTGTTTGGTCTTATCCTTTTGTTGCTTGGGGGATGCGGTGGGGATTTGGGGTTGGAAACCCTAACGCCACACTTACCTATTTAAGCCCCCCATCCCCCTCATCTAGGGGCATAACTTATCATCGCAGGTGGTCCAGAGGGCATGGGAGAGGACTACACAAATGCAGCACTCCGAGACAGTGCACCACCAATACAGATAGGAAAAAATGGCTATCCTACCTCTCGATGTCTTCATCCCCATGTGCACTCTTGATCATACCTCCAAAACCTGGATTCACCCTGAACTCTGGCCACTGGGCACAGGGTCTCCAATCTGCAGCCCCCTGCCTCTTCTGAGCCCCCAAGCCCTTCGATCTTGAGGCAGCATGATGGACACCTTCTGGAATTACAACTTCTGAAATAAATTAGACACAAGAGAGAATTTCCATTTCATTTACCCCCCTTCTAACTTAAATAAAGAAAGAATCACCACCAAGTTTCTTCCCATCCAGCTTCTTTATTTTAGCTCCTGCACCCCAAATGATTCCAGAAGTGCCGGCATCCCATCTTTCACCGAATAAATAAAGCAGCTCCATGGGACTATTTAAACTTTTTACAATTTACCCAGGCTGGACATTTTGAGCACCATAAATGGTTTACAGGCAGTGCAAGCAGGGTATCTTCACTCTGACTTCTTGGATGATTTACCCAAGGAACCTCCCTACTTGAAAAAACCCAGAGGCTCCTGGCTCACTGGTGCTGGTAAGCCAAACTTCTTTCCCTCTTACTTCTATGGATTACCCTTTTTTAAATCTCTGTCTGGTCTGGCACTGGTCAGCTGCTCTATCTCCAGCGCAAAGAAGCATACTGCTTCCCCCACCTGGCCCCTGGACCTTGACCCAAATCCTGAGGGGTACCAGTATTTTTCCTGTCCAACCCAGGCCCAGTAACCCAGTCTCTTTACATGGAACCTAAACCTGCCGGTGCTCCCTACCTCATAGCACCAGTCCCCATGTCTATGACTCAGCTCTCTCTCTTCTCTCTACTGGTGCAGCAGCCCTCAAACCCGGTCCTGCTCCAGTGCCTGAGCTACTTTATTCAGGTTACCCTTCCATGGGAGGGCCCCTGAGCCCTGCCACTGCCCTAGGCCCCAGGAGCAGCCCACTCCTCCATAGATGGCACCTAAAACTCCTCTCTGCACTCCCAGATGGCCAGTTGTGAGGGTACACAGCCTCTGGCCCACATCCCTGCCAACACATTCTGGGCTGGCAGTAAGCTCCTGCCAGAGGCACCTCTCCAAGGCTTGTCCTAAGACCTGCAACCTGCCTGGACTTTTAATGCCCATGCCCTAGGACCTGCCTCTCTACGCAGGTCCTCCAAAATGGGTGAAGGGCCCCCTGGCTCCCTCTACTCTCAGGCCACTCTGCCACTCTGGGTGCAAGGGAGAATCACTACCACCAGCCTCCCTGTGGGGGACCCTGCCACTGCCCCCACAGCCCTGGTGGCCCAAGCCACTACTCCATGGGATCAAATGGGCTCCTGCCTATCCTGGCATCCTCCTACCACCTGCAGCTCCCTTCTCCTGATGACGCAGGCACCTGACTGACCATCCTCCCCATGGAGCTTCCTTCCTGGCTCCTCAACACCACATCGCTGCAGAAGCTGTCTCTATCTGCCACTGTTGGGGGAGGGGGGTTCCCCCACAGGCCCACCCGGTCCACTGAACTCCCTTCCTACCTGCCTACTCTGCTCCTTCAGCTGCTCCCCTCCAGCCCCAGGCCTAGTGCCTGGGCTGGAAAAGGCCCCAAAACTTCCTGTTTTCAGCCTTATATACCTTCCCTAACCTGCCCACTGCTGCCACCTTGAGGCATCCAGCAGGGATTAACCCCCCAGTGTACTAATACATTTTCTAAATCTAGGGGAGGTTAGGAAGGGAAAAGGGGTTCCTAATGGGAGCTTAAGCCCCTCCTGCAATGGAGGCTTTCACTTACTTTTGTGGCATTAAGTTGAATCCTAATTGGTGCATTGACACAGTCTTTTGCGAAGAATATACATATAATACGTGGTTGGTTCTTTCCCCCACAGGAGCCACTATCGTGTATTTCTCTGCATACCTCACCAATGAAAACTGCAAACCTCCCAGTTACAGAGTGATACCTGTATACCTCCCAATTATGGCAGTATACCTCCAAAGAGGTACCTGTATAACTCCAGAAAGTACACAGCCTGTAAACCATGGAGGAAAAACAATATGTATCCCCCTCCTGGACACTTACAGAGATGCAGGGAAGGAAATACCTAAAAAAAATGCCTCACCAGTGGAGGAAAAATGTCTACTCCCCTAGGAAACCTGAGAAGCCTATTTAAAAAATGGAGGAAACTTAGACACATAGTCATTGATGGCAGAAAAAGACCCATGGTTCATCTAGTCTGCCCAAGTTCCCTAAATACCTGGAATACTGGAGGACAAACTTTTGGAAGCAACCCCTTCCCTCCCTCCCTCCCCCTGACCTGGAACTCCCAAGACCTGAAACAAAAAAACTGCTGGAAGAAATCATCCCCCTCCTCCCTAATCTGGGGCTTCCAAAACCTAATAAGAAACACATTTTGGAGGCCATCTGCAGGGAACACACCAGAAAGCCCCCCACCATATTTACCAGCAGACTTTTCCCTCGATGTTCCAGCTGTCTTCTTGATGACCATGCCCTCCACACTGCTACTGCCATCTCTAGGCTACTGCAGCCTGGCCCCACTGAGTGACACCACTCCTGACCACAGCAATGACCACCGACAATGCTATTCAATGGCCCCAAGCACAGCTCACCAGGAAACTGACCAAGCTCCAAATGTAAGATAAATTGCAACAATAGCACTATATATTATATAAAACAAATGATCGGGATGTGTGGTATACACGGCCATATACCTATCTTGTTGTATAAACCAGTCATTACACTTGCCCTGATTATATAATCAGATTAAATTTTACTTGTGCCTCCAAGCCTAATTTCACACTTGTGGCTACCCCATTCATGAGTAAAGAGGCTTGGAGGTATTCATAAAACTAAATCATGTTATACACTATAATTATGGCAAGTGTACTACTAATATATATATATATATATATATATATAGATATAGATATACACACATACACACACGCACACATATATACTGTATGTTTCTTTTGAAACTCAGAAGCCTACTGAAATTCATGAATGACATCATCATGTCATTAGCACTTGTACTCATATTATCTGGAAGTGGAAAGAGAGTCTATGCTACCACAGGGGAAAACTTGAAAAAAACATAATATTTGTTACCTTTTTAATGATAATTCAGATACATCCTGTTCTTATTCTCCCATAATTCTGTATTACTAAGTATGTTTCCATTAAAACAGGGCCTCTGTTACTTGTCTTCCTCTACTTTTGCTGCTTGTCTTCAAGTGACATCCTAATCCTTTTCTTGTGTACTCTGACCTGGTTGCTGAAGAAATGATAATGATGTGACAAAGTATTATAATATAATTTCTAGACATGCAGCTAGAGCAGATGAAGACCAAGTGACAGAGACCTAGATGTTATTAAAATATCATTAGTAAAAAAGTATGAGAGAAAGTTAAGTATATAAAACATAAACTAAATTGGGTGTACTTAGTAGTTTTTTAGTGTTGCCCTGGAGTGTCAGAGGATCTTTAAAACAACTGTGTCACAACTGTAAAGGTACTTTCAAGCAGAGTATATCAGAACTGCAAAAACTGATATATCATAACTGTTATACGTGACCATTTTTAAACACCACAGTGTTTGATAATTACCATATATGACTTGCTGAATTGATCTTGTACTCATTATGGTGATTGACACCACTATTGTAGACCCCAGCTCTACCTACTTTTAAGTACTCCATGGATTCCCTTTAGAGGATGTTGAATGAAGTGGTTTTAAAAAGGAGATGATCTGCACAGCTGAAGAGATTTTGCCAATAAACACGCGCGTGCGCGCACACACACACACACACACACACACGCACACTTATCTGACAGATCTGTGTTGCAAAGCAAGTGAAAAAGTGTATTCAGTTTTACAGAGGCAGCTAGGCATTTTATGGGATGGAAGCACTACATTAAGTCCATATCCTGCTGGCCCAGCAGTTGTATCCTATAATGTTATTCCTTACAGGACCTCATCCAGTTTGTGCTTGAAGCAACCAACTGGATTTGATTGGATTGCTTCCTATGACAATTTACCCAACAAGCCTACTGCCCCCTAAGTAATGTTTCCTTTATTTCTGTTCTACCCTTCCCACTAACTATCAGTCAGTGTCTCTTTTTCTTTAAAAATTCTGTCACAGCTCGAGGTGGCCATTTTGAATAAAGTTAATCATAGAATGTTTTGACTCGTACAGTATATATGGTCTGGGAGGGAATGAGTTAAAACAAATAGCCTACTTAAGTCAATCTTCTTAATGCCTGTCTATGTTTTAAACACCAGACTCATACTCCTATTTCTCAGTCTTTGTTTCTGCATTTATCATGGAGAATATTTTAATTAGAAAAGTAAAACAAACAGCTTCTCTTTATTGATAACTAAATTGGTGATAGTGGATTGACATGCTTAGTTTAAGTTGTTGCTTTTTTAGTGTTTTCAAATAATCATTGGGAACTGTAAAACACCAGGCAATGGCTTGTTTTAGATGGGGATTCAATTTCTTAATTCTGAATCCATCCTGTCTTTTTGTTTCACCTATTTTAAAAAGAAAGGAAAAGGAAGCTGTTGGATATTTACTCAAGAGCAAGGCTGCACAAGTTATTTTTTTAACTGCCACACTCACTTCCAGCTTCCTCCCCTGAATTCTATAGCATAGAAGCTCTAAGCTGCTTACTGGTTGGCAGGAACTGGCAGAGCAGTCTTCAAGGAAGTGTTAAAGCCCATGACAATTGTTGTGACATCTAAACATTTCCAAGCTTCAAGTTTATTGTTTTAAAAAGGTGTATAACCTTTAAGGTGAGTATACTGTATCAGACAATACAGTAAAGAAGCACACATTTAATGGTTTAAACCAGTAAGTATTAAAATATAAACTTCACATTTTCCACTGGAACAATCAGTATTACAAATTATAACAACTTAACATAATGAAGACAAGTTTCATAATATAGTATAGGATTTTAGCATTATAATTATGCAATAGGACATTTACGTTAATCTTTTTCCACAGCGTATAATACTGGAGGCACGCAAAATAATAATTTATTCTGAGGTTTTTCAAGGTGGGACACTAAACGCTGAGGAACTCTATACATTTCTCTTGTCTCCCAGCTAGAATCTAGGTTTCTAGGCATTTGCCCTTTGAATGTAAAAGTGTGATATAGTTTTGCTAACACTTCAGACTACACGTCCATATTAAGAATCAAATGCTGCTAGTTTGAACTCCAGAAATGGAATGGCATATACAGTACTGTAGCTGTATCCCTTTGGCACCATATCTCCTAAAGTCATTATTGCTTTAGTATGAGTAGTTGTAAGAATCATTGCTTTGGGATGTTGAAAAAAGCTGTTATTCACCAAAATCTGTGTGCATGTATTTTTTTTATCAATAATATTCATTGTTTTCAAGTCTCACCAGGAATCTGTTGTTTTATTTTTTTGTTATTGCTGTTTTTGGTACACATGCATCCACTGTATCTCTGACCAGGCACCCAGCATAAGTGCCTATAGTATACCAAGGGGTAGCAGGGACCAAATCTGATAAGAGCTCCCATTCCACCTTCATGTGATCTGTTGCACGCACTAAAAGGAGATGGGATGAGCATCTTGGGCTGATCCAAGCTGTTGGATTCCTAGCAGGCCCTTGGCTGTACTCTATTGGCAGGACTGTAGCCTCTGCCCTGGCTGAATGTAACTGTATACAGGAAGCCTAAATATGATAGAGGATGGCTCAGGGATAGAAACAGGAAATCCTCCAGAAGTGAAAATCCCCATGTCCATTAACTGGCAGGGAAGGAGCATTATTATATAAGTTGTAGACTGTTCAAGAACTGTTCAATAATTGCAGTTGAATACTATTACTTACAGTGTGCTAGGACCATGGCAGAATTTCAGTACACTATTGAGAACTGTGCCCATGAAGCTAATTGCAGAGCCACATGAATTTGCACTATACTTTATAAACCTTATACATACTAGTAGTGTAAG
The DNA here is from genome assembly GCA_016271365.2 of Neoceratodus forsteri. NCBI lineage: Eukaryota > Metazoa > Chordata > Ceratodontiformes > Ceratodontidae > Neoceratodus > Neoceratodus forsteri. The sequence continues at coordinate 1,733,343,457 of CM057455.1, forward strand.
AGTTGCAGATGACTTGCACCACTGATAATGAATATTCCATTGCACGTAATTCTGAATTTACATGCACGGCATTCACTGGGAAGAAAACATTATTAAAGTACTGTATGTGTATTCCTAAAGAAGGATAAGTTTATTGTCAGATTTTGTTCTGTATTTTTTATTTTGCTTTATTTAACTTTTATATATCAGATCGAGGATCAAGGGGGCCAAAGTATCTTTTGTAATGGTGATTTAGGTTCAGGCATTGTATATTGATACAGGCCTTGTGTGGAGCAGATGATGGGCCGCCAGGGAGGTGAATGGTTAAGTGTGGCCGTCATGGAGGATAGGAGGCAACCTGGAAGGGGAAGAGACAACTGAGCATCAGAGAATTATTGTAACATACAAACAGTAATTGAGTGAGGGAGGTGGGTACCTCTAGACTAGCGGGGTCTACAAACAGGTATTGGATGAGGGAGTGGGTACCACTTTACAACCAGGGAATACAAACAGTGATCAGGTTGGAGGGTACTCCTAGACTACTGGGGCTTATCCATTACTTTTATTATGGCTGGCATGGGATTTGGGGGCAGGAGGTGGAACTTCTTTTTATTTAATGCAAGCACCAGTGCTGTTGTTGGGGGGGGTGTCATGCACATTGTGTGGTTGTTAAACACAGGAGTTTGGAAGTATTAAATATTGCTGCTAAAACAGTCTTCTAGTGCTTCCAAAACGCAGTCAGTAGACCACTACAGTCTGTATGCAAGATGTTCACCTCATTTGCATGGGCACAGTGGTGTATTTAGTGTGTTCATGCTAACCACTTAGTGAAGTGCTAAATGTACCATTGAATGCAGCATGCTAACAAGCTGTCTGCCTGCACTATAGCAAATTAACACAGCACCAAGTCTGTTAAGGGTCACACTAAAGCCAAGTTTACATGGCCACTTTTGGACCACATTAACTCATGCGATTGTGTTGCTGCACTTCAGAACCCCCCGTGTGGACACTTACCGCATTGTGGTAAGCCACTCACTGATCCTCTCCACAGCCGCCTCCTTCTTATGATCACACAGTGTACTAAGGCAAAACTCCTGCCGTGTGGACTGTTTGTTCCGTTGCAAGTGAAGCACTCCCATCATGCTCTGTGACAGCTCCCATGATTCCTTGGATGACTATATGGAGCAACGGAGCAACTTAAACCGATGTACCTCCTGTGCAGATGGAGGCAAACCACCATGGTTAAGGTACAGTCCATCCTACGTCGGCTCAATTTTATACCATATTGGCCATGTAAACACGGCTTAATTGTGTGAATATTGGACCCACTGTTTTCAGAAAAGAAATGCTTAGATCCTTTCAGATTAACATTTTGGTGTGGCACGGAACTATCAAGAAACAATTCTTTATTAGTTAAATGCTACTGTTTTACTCTACATTATCTATATTTGTTGTCCAAAATAATGGCCTTTATCCTATTTTAAAGTTGTATGCATTTTTAATTGTGTTGTATTGCATTGTATTGTAGTATGTTTTGCAAAGGTGAAACCACTGCTAATAAAATGAAATTATATACTACACAAAATTCCTTTTTGAAAAATAGGACTTAGTCTCTTGTATGTATTCTCTAATTAAAACATCTATTTACCCCGAGATGGGTAATTTAAGCAATAATGCATGACAGGGTGTGTGTCTTACTGCAATAATGTCATGTCTCAGAGAATTTGGCATGAGACCACAGGCCAAGTGTAGCCAACATCCAAGAAGTGATGTTATCCCACGACACACACCCTGGAGGTCATTATTGTTATTGTACTTTGGCTCATTTTTATATAGAATAAAACAATAAATGTAAGAGATTTTAGTTGACTTGTTAGTGTTTCTTAAGATAAGAGTCTGGGGAAGATATTCAGTACAATCAAAACCTTCACAGTACAGACTGTGGTGCTATGCTGGGATATCGTCACTTTGAAAGTGGCCACTGACCATTGAGGATGTGGGATTTTTCCTTGCCATTTTATAACAAAAGGCAAAAATTAAAAAAATAAAATAAAAAAACATGTATTGAGCTAGAAAACATGCCTTAAGAGAAAGTAGCAGTGCACGTGCAAGATAACAACATTTTTGTTTCAACCCTGATTTTATCCACTGGTGTTAGCTGCTCACTTTCCCAGTACCCTACATGGCAACCAACTTGTAGACAAACTCCAATTTAGTTTCTATTTGGGTAGCTCTAAACTCAGTAAGAGGGAAGCTTTGCTATCTGAAGGTTGAGCAGTGAAATTCAGAAAGCAAACAGACTGTGAAATGATACGATATGATTTGGTATAAAAAAATAATTCACTACCAAAAGTTTTGTTATGGCCAGTTGGATTTTTTTTTAGATTGTTTATACTCCTGCCCCCACAGCCCTCACAATCTGGGGGAGCCCTAGCCTCATCACCTTGGCATCCACCAGCTGGCACAGTAGTGGCCCCAGGGCTTACCCCCCTGGTGAGGTCGGAGGGGGGCCCTTCCTTCCAAGACTGAATCAAGTGTTCCTGTACTGTGGCTGGCTGGGTGTGAGGCCTGTGGGTTCCCCCTTCATTCTCTGTGGAGCATTTTTCCCTAGTTTTCCTTCTTGCTGGGATGGTGCATGCAATGACACCTGCGACAGTGCCATGCACACTCTCATGGGCACCACCATCAAGCGTCTGCACCACTCCTAACCCCCATCTTTCAGCATCAGTGCACCAGTCCCCAGCTGCCACTAGGGGCCAGGATAGCACCAACTGCCGAAACCCCCCTCCCCGGAGAAGGAGAGCCATCCTCCGGACACTCAGTCCTTCTCCTCCCTGCCGACCCTGGCAGCCCGCGCGCATTCCCGAATGAGGGTTGCTGGTGTGGCGCAGGGTGCGGCATCCAGCGCCTCAACTCTCAGTGCCACCAGGCCAGACTCCAGTTGGATTCTTGACTGGTGGTCATAGTGGCTGTCTTGGAAAAAAAGGAAAAGAAAGTGGTTAACTGGGTAAAAATTGGCTGAGCGGTAGGGCACAAAGGGTAGTAGTGAGCAGAGTTCAGTCTATAGAATGGGAGGTGACCAGCAGGGTGCCTCAGGAATCAGTGCTAGGCCCAGTCCTCTTTAATATCTTCATAAGCGACATTGCAGAAGGGCTGGAGGGGAAGGTGTGCTTCTTTGCAGACAACACAAATATCTGCAATAGGGTAGACACACTGGGAGGGAGTGGAAAGAATGAGAATGGACCTGTGCAAGCTGGAGGATTGGTCAAATGTATGGCAGTTGACATTCAACATGAGGAAGTGCAAAATGATGCACTTAGGTCACTGAAACCTGAGAGGAGTACTCATTGGGAGGGGTACTCTCAGCTTCCAAACAGGAGCGGGAACTAGGAATAATTATAGGTGGCCAGGTAGCATGAGAAGGTGGTGGTTAGAAGAGTTTGAATGGCCAGCAGGATGTTGGGGTGCATAGAGAGAGGCATCACAAGCAGAAAAAAGGAGGTGGTGATACCACTATACAGATCATTAGTGAGACTTCATCTGTAGTACAGAGTCCAGTTTTGGAGGCCGCATCTCAGGAAGGACATTGACAGAGTGGAGGCAGTCCAAAGAAGGGCTACAAAAATGGTGCAGGGGCTGCACCAGCAGTCACATGAGGAGAGGCTGAAATACCTCAATATGTATTCTCTAGAGATGCAAAGAGAGAGGGGGGACATGACAGAGATGTATAAATACCTGAAAGGGATTAATAAGGTACAGGAGAGTAGCATCTTTCAGAAAAGAAGATGGACAAGAACTGGGGTACATGAGATGAAGTTGGAGGTAGGAAGAACCAGGGTAATGTGAGAAAGTATTTCTTTACAGAGAGGATGGTGGATGCTTGGAACAGCTTCCCTGCAGGGGTGAAAATGGTGGACGATTTCAAAAATGTATGGGGCACACACAAGGGAACCCTAGAAAAAGGGAAGAGCAGGAAAGCCACAGATCAGCAACAGTCTATAGCATAAGTTAAAGCAGAGAAGTGGGCAGACTTGGTGGCCAGGCAGTCATTTTCTGCCTACAAATTCTATGTATCTATGTATAGCCTTAATGTAAAGCAGCGCACTTTATCCTGCATCATCCCATTTCCTTATATGCCACTGGCAGACTGGACAAATCCTCATTTATGTGCCATTCTCCCTCATTCCTGCAGCCCCCAGACAGTGGGGTGATAGTCATTCCCCAGGATCCTATGTTGACAGGGGGTATCTGATGTAGCTGATGAACCATCAGTGTTTGTCATCACTCACAGTGTTGAAGCTGAGTCCGACCAAAGTATGTGATTGAGTCAAAGAGCCGTTGTTACCATTGTACTGGATTCTGAACATGCTGCTTCCACAGCACACTCCAGACCCCTTCATCCCCAGGTTAGGAGTTGGTTTCAGGACAAGAACCCAGGCCTTCTGTGGCTCTACGATGCTGGTTTGACAACTAAATTGTTGATCGCCATCACAGCACTGGATTTATGTGGACCGCAACTTCCATTTGACATAACTCCAACTGTAGACCCTGGCTGTTTTTTCAGTGAGGGGTGCTGACCCCGCACCCCCTGATCTAAAGGATTCTAACTCTGAGACAGAGTTGGATCAGGGAGGGGTGCAGGACTGGGAGAGAGAGTGCCGGTGCCTCGGGCGGACTATTTCAACGAAAATGTTGATGTTGTCAGCATAGACGTTTTCACTATAATAGTGTCACCATATGGGGGTATACCAACTCCTGCGTGGCAGTGCTGAGTGCTACCCCTAGTGCTACTAGCCTATAACAATGTAGTTACAGTCACTTACCCCAATACCACTATGCAGCTAAGTAATTCTTCAAAATAATGTCCTTTGGTAGTTGTGTTTAATTGCCAGTTGTACTACCAGCATGGACCAACTGTTGGGCAATCAGTAGCTCTTATCCCTATTGCCCACTCAGAGCATTCACATGGCTGTGGCAACATGATTTAGTGAAACCTTAGCTGAGCAATCTCTGAGCCATTGTTTTTATGAGCATGTGATATTATCCTACTAGGGATAACAAAAGTGCAAGTGATACCATTAATATTTTTGCACAAATGCAACTAAAACTTTCTTCCTGATATCCTGCAGTTCAGTAAATTTACTGAACATGAAATCTTGTGTGCATAATTATATGTGGAACGTCCATTTAAATAAAGATGTGTAAAATGTTAGTAGTTCACTTAGGATCTTATCAGCCATCTTTACTTGAGTCATTTAAAATTCCATCCAGATCATATATACCAATCAAAATGTTCTATGCTTAACCTTATTCAAAATGGCCACCTGATGAAACTATTGAAGCTCATTTCAAATGCAAATCTGTAGGAACATGAAAGTGTGCTGAGCACGTAAATGCAGCATGGTAACCTGTAACATAGACACTGCATAACCTATGCTGTGCAGCCTTTGGCTTTTACAGAATGTGTTTGACGTGTTCTGATCATACATAGACAGAGAGAAAGAGAGGGGGAGAGAACGAGAGTGCGGCAGAGATAGGGTGAGACTGAGAGAGAAACAGGCAGATAGAGAAAGGGAGGGAGAGAGGGAGAAGAATGTGATTGGAGAGACATCCACTTTGGGCTGGCAGTATAGCCTAGAGGTCAGAGTAATGAGCTGTGAATGAGCTTGGTATATCCAGCAGACCAGACATTGGTTTGATTCTCACAACCTCTACTTGCATACTATGTGACTCTGAGCAAGTCACTTAACCGCCCAGTGCTCCCAGGTCACCCCTGAAAACAGGCATTTGTTCCTAGTGGGCCTTACCCTGTTACCACAGACTAAAATCAATAAATAAATAAAAGAAAGAACTTCTTCGACACAAGATGCAAGCTGCTGCAAGTCATGGAAACTGCCACAAAAAACCTGGGATCCTTGCACAGTAGGACTGCTGAATTTTGGAGTCGTTAGGCAGGTGTTTGCGTCAAAGTGTGGGCCTTTGGAAGTATGGCCAACACTGTGTGCAGAAATTGGCAACTGTATTAATATACATATATATATATATATATTTTTTTTTTGGCTGGATCATCACTAATAGTTTGAATATAATTTAGTATATTTTAAGATCAGTATAGTAATACTAAAATAGCAAGTACTTGAACATTTCAGATGCCTTTCACCTTAGGTGAACCTGTAGTAATTTGGCTGTTGTCCGTTTACTCAGAGTTCTGAAATTTGAAATACTGTTTAACTAAAATTCATGCCCTTCTCCAGTATGTCAGTTTCAAACACACGAGCAACAATATCTTCCAACATGTCTACTGTTTTTTTATTAAGTGTGTAGAATAAAATGATATTACAGCCCTCCATTTGTTATGTAAATAAAGTTAATATTTGACTGCATGGCTGTGGTTATTATTTACAAAAAATACATCTTGAGCTGGAGTTTTCTTCCCATTCTCGGTGTATTAAGATTGATAAACATCTGACTCCAGAATGGTTTTGCAGGGTTGCTGCATATCTTCAGTCTCCTGGAGAATACCATAGTATCCTGAAACAGCAATCTCAGGATTTGAGTCAAATGGGATGGCACATGTGGTCAGGATTGCTGGAGGAAAACAACCTTTAAATAGGTGTGAAAATCATGCACACACACTTCAAAACACGTTGATAGTTGTGGTGCAAACTGCAGAAATAGAGGTCCGTGGTCTCCCTTAGCATATCATCAGGTTTCAAAGGATGACACTTATAAACATGTTTGTAACTGCTTTAGGTAATATGTTTGTTCAATACAAATTGTATGAATTTCTAAATGCACTTTCTGCTGTAACGTATTTATGAATGGTGCTCTGCAGCATGACTCTGCAAATAGGCTTGACCTGAAAAGTCAGTATCCTGTTTAAGAATAAATGGTACTTACTCTGGAGTATACTGTGATCTCCTATTGGTTTTCTAACAGTGATGCTAGTGAGCCCCTTGTGTCTGTCATTAGATGGCTGCTAGTGTTATTTAATAGCAGCTAGTACATACAGTATAATATTCGCTAGCCACCTGATGGACACTAGAGGTTCACAGAAACCCCCAAAACAAGCAAACGCTACACCCAATAGCTACCAGCTATGAATGATCCTAGAGTGTGGAAACTCACTGCCATGCCTGGCAAGAGTGTAGCCCAGTCATGGTATGGTAACTCCCAAAAGACAATCTTCTGAATTTTAACAGTGAATTTCCTGACCCATTTCAGTTTGCTCTGTGTACCTTAACATTATTTTGACATAGCTTTATTTCTTGCAATTAATATAGTACATGGCTGGTATGTGGCATATTACAGACAGTTTTATCAACATTCTGAAGGCTAATATAGTCCAGGAATTCATGCTTTTACTAAGAGACCTCAGTTGCTACAAGCCTACGTGTGCTATACTTGTAAAACATCTTCCAGATTCAGTTCAGGTTTTGGTGATGAAGTCAAGTAAGAAGCAGAAAGGTTTTGTGAAATGGCATGTTTTGTGTCGTACAAAATGTTGGACTCTAACATAACATGAGCTTAGTAATAATAACCTTTGCTATCAGCATTTACAAAGTATTGCAGAAGCAATAAGCTCACACATACTGTAGTTGACTTTAATACAAAAGATCAACAGTGCTGGGATGTGTTTCATAGTTAGTGTGCACATGTCTGCGTAGCTCCTCATTTTAACCCTATTCATGTCTGGTAAATAGATCCTTCCTTTTAAAGACACAACCTAGATATTAAGGTAGGATTTTCCAAAGCTATACAATGGATGCAGCTCCTAGTTATGTTGGGAGGGATTTTTAGAAGTCATTAAAATGGATGCAGTTCCTTGTTATGTTGGGAGGGATTTTCAAAAGCCATAAAATGGACTTTACTCCTACTTATCTTGGGTGGGATTTTCAGAAGTCATTAAAATGGATGCAGTTCCTAGTTACATCAATGTCTGAAACTGTCCTTATACTGTATATCTAGACTAGTGGTTCTCATGCCCCAAATCCTGGTGGCCTCAAAGGGCCTCCAAATGCAGCCACTAGAACATACTGGTGGCCTCGTTCCTTATTGGTTTCACACCAGACGTCCTGTTAAACCCTCACCCCCTTAATCTAACACATTTATCTTCTTGCAGTATACAACAAAACAAGTCCCTCATACAGTTTCACTTGAAGTGGGTCTCTTAAATTTCTTTAAGGGTAAAAAAATTGTCCATTCTATCACTTTTGTAAATGGGGCTCTACAGAGGTCTGTGGCTGCAAAAAACTGTGCTAGTGGTTGCATGTGGCACACAGTGTATGCGGCCACAGCGGCCTAATTTGAGAAATACTGATGTAGACCATCTTCTAGCTTTATATATGTATTAATTAATGAATTAATTAATTCATTCATTCCTAAAGTTTTACCAGGAAAGACATACTGAGCTGATAATAGCTCATTTCCAGATACGTCCTGGGGGAGGGTAAGTGGAGACATTACAATGTGCTAATAAGATGTAATAAAATAAACACAATAGATTACAAGTTACATTACAGTTCTTGTTGGAGCTATTTGCAAGCATTGGACATATTTGCGCAGTTTCTAGCTGTTTTAATGGTATGTTACATCCAGTCTTGGAAAACAGAATGCTAGACATAGATGTAAATGACAGACTTTACACTCGGTCTGAAAATTGTGTCCAGGCACATTTATATCTGAACTTCACAAACTTGACATAACAAAGTTTGAGTTTTGAAAATTGGTCTTTGCAATGTCCTGGCTTTAAAAATTGGACATAAGGACAGTTTTGGCTAATGCCAAAAGTTTAGGCAGCTCACCTGACTTAACATGGTATAAGTTGTCTCTGAGTGTTCATAATGTGTAGAGAATGAATGGTGTGGAACAGACGTTTGCTGCTAACAATATCCCATACCTTGCCACTGAACTGTAATTATTTTTTTTGTTTATTTATTAAAATAATTATATAGAGTTAGGCTGCAAAGCATTGAATTGCATATTCCTGCAGGTAAGGAATTGTTTTTTATTGGGTAAGGGATTCTGCTGACCAAAGAACCCCCCCCCAAAACAAAATATGAAAACAGAAGCTGTACTTATCATAACTGTTGTAAAATGTCACAACTAAGACTGGTAAATGTCATTATTGGGATGATTTTAAAAACATTTCAGTCCTTCAATGCATGGTTGCATAGTAGCTGGTGTACAGTACACAAAGTGTTGGTTCAGGCACAATACTCTGATTTAATAAGTTGTGTTTTGTCATAGTACTGTAGCTCATTTTTTGATTTCGTCAAACCATACACTGAGTTTAGCATGGAAGTATGTCCCATTACCCCCTCCCCATGCGCACACACAGTGCTATATCAAACTGTTTTTATGTTGGTTTGTGGGCATATTTGATGCCATTGTGAGTCAAAACATTATATACTGTACAAGCTCTGTGATCTGTGGGTGTTTTTTTTTTTAATTCATGAAGTACAATTTCAGACCACTACCAGCACCTGAGGGACTAAGCACAGAACATTAAAGTGGTTTTCCAGATTTCTGCAAAACAGTTATTGTAGGAATTGTAATGACTCAAATCTTGCAAGTTAAAAAAATGGAATTACTTGCCATTACATTTATTATAACTGAAGAATTTTACATGAAAACAGGCTCTTTGCTCCAGAGGCTACCTGTTCTGACTGTTTTTATTACTTGGAAGTCATAACTCTCTTCTTGTAACACTAGAATCATTGCCTTGGCAACAGGTAGTGATGTCACAAGCAAAGGTTTATAACTTCACAGAAGTCAAAAGCAATGTGATCAGATGTAGTCTAAGGGGGGAAATAGTGTTTTAATGAAATTGCATTTAGTAATAAAGGAAAGGAGGTTCTGAAATTCACATCATCGGAAGAGTTGTATGTAGCTGAGTTCTGCTGATGCCAGTCGGGAATGTGTTTGGTAGGAACTGGGAAATCTCATTAGGAAAAAATTTAAGCAGGAGACATAAAGAATAGCATGGGATGCCTCAGGATATCCTCCTGTTTTTTTTTTTGTTTTTTTTTTTTTATCAAGAGGTGTCTGACAATGTTCTACAAACATCTAAAATCAATGCTTTTTAACAGAACACACACAGGTTACATACCTGCTGTTACTCACCATTTAAATTGATGGTGTTGTCTTTAAATATGAAAGTTAGGATTTTGTAGTGGTCTCCCCATCCTGTTTCTGTACCAGAAGGCTGATTCATTTTATTTGTTAACTGGGTGGGAACACTGCCCAAGGACCGTTTCCAGGTATGACCCAGGCCATAAAGATGGCCCAGATAAGGTAAAAAGAAAATGGGTACAAAAGATACAGGGTACAGTAAGTAGTTACAATACATTAAGTGACACGAAACAAAAGGTACAGAACTGAGCAAACTGGGTATAACGCAGAGTCTATGTGGCAACACAGTGCCCAACATATATCAATAACAACAGTTACCAGAGTGAAATATCATAGTGCTGTCAACAATTCCCAGAGTCATTGTGGCACCAAGGTTGTCACAGCAAGATGAGGGGGGGAGAGCAGATGCTTCGCCCTTGGACAGGGTTATAACTTTAATGTCTTAAATTGTATCATAACATAGAAATATAGAAACATAGAATTTGATGGCAGATAAGGACCGCTTGGCCCACCCAGTCTGCCCATTTCCCTACCTACTGGATAAGCTGCAGATCCTAGTTAACCAGCAGCCTACTTCTTCTTACCCACACCCCCCAGAATTGCTCTTATGACTGTCCCATGCATGCTTGAATTCCACCACTGATTTTGACTCACAGCCTCCTCTGGAAGGCTGCTCCATGCATCCACAACCCTCTGTGAAAAATACTTCCTTAAATTACCTCTGAGCCCCCTTCTTCAAATTGTGCCCTCTTGTTCTTGCACCTCTTTTTTGAAAGATGCTACCCTCTTGGACTTTGTTTATTTCCTTGAGGTACTTGAAAGTTTCTATCATGTCCCCCTCTCTCTCCTTTCCTCGAGGCTATACATATTAAGCTCCTTAAGTCTCTCTTCATATGTCTTCGGTGCAGACCCTGCACCATTTTAGTTGCCCTCCTCTGGACAGCTTCCATCCTGTCTATGTCTTTTGGAGATTGGGTCTCCAGAACTGCACACAGTACTCCAGATGGGGTCTCACCAGCTGTCTGTACAGAGGATAATAACTTCCTGTTTTCTACCGGTGATGCCTCCTATGCATCCCAGTATCCCCCAGCCTCCTTGCTGCCCTCTCACATTGCTTGCCCACCTTTAGGTCATCTGATATGACTACCCCAGGTCCCTTTCCATTTTTGTTGTTGTTAGTATCTCACCCCCCATTGTGTACTCTTCCCCTCAGTTTTTGTTTCCCAGGTGCATTACCTTGCACTTCTTAGCATTGAATCTAAGCTGCCATACATTTGACCATTTCTCTAACCTTGCCAAGTTCCTTCTCATCCTTTCCACCCCACCCTGTGCATCAACTCTGTTGCAGATCTTAGTGTCCTCTGCAAAGAGACATAATTTTCCTTCCAGTCCTTCCGCAATGTCGCTTATAAAGACATTGAAGAGGACCGGTCCTAATACTGAACCTCTGCGGTACCCCACTAGTAACCTCCTTTCTTCTGAGTGGACTCCATTTTACTATTACCTCTGTGTCCTATTCTCCAGCCAATTCTTTACCCAGGCTTTCATCTTGGGACCACTCCCAGGCTGGCTAACTTGTATATTAATCTTTTGTGTGGGACTGTGTCAAATGCCTTGCTAAAGTCTAGGTAAGCCATGTCCACAGCCCCTCCCTGATCTACTACTTTGATCACCCAGTCAAAGAAATCTATCACATTCATCTGGCGTGACCTTCCCGCTGTGAATCCATGCTGCCTAGGGTCCTGTGCCCCTCTGGCCTCTAGATACTCGACAATTCTTTCCTTCAGAAGTGATTCCATCATTTTCCCTATCACTGAGGTTAAACTAACAGATCTATAGTTTCCTGCTTCTGCCTTGCTCCCACTTTTGTGAAGGGGAATCACATCTGCCCTCCTCCAGTCCTCGGGTACCACCCCATCCTCCCATGATTTGTTAAAAAGGGTAGTCAGTGGTGTCACTAGTTCTACCCTTAGCTCTTTTAGAATTCTGGGATGAATCCCATCAGGCCCCATTGCTTTGTCCACCTTCAGTTTTAAGAGTTCTTTCAGAACCCTTTCTTCTGTAAATGGGCTGGCATCAACTTCTGTATCCAGAGTGTTACTACTGTTTGTTTTATGTACCCCCTCTTCATTTGTAAATACTGAGCAAAAATATTTGATTAGTATTCTGCCTTTTCACATTCTCCTCTGCCCACCCTCCCTCCCCTTTATTAAGCCTCACTAACCCTCCCTTGGTCTTCCTTTGCTCCTGATGTACCTATAAAGGTTTATCCCCTTCTTAACTGAGTTGGCTATCTTTTCCTCGGTTTGGGCCTTTGCTGTTCTGACTGCCTTCCCAGCCTCCTTTGCTTTAACTGATACAGTTCTCTGTCCTGCTCCTTCTATGATTCCTTGTACTTCCTGAATGCTTTCTTTTCTCTTGAACCTTCACTGCCACTTGCTTTGAGAACCATAGTGGTTTCTTACATTGTCTTGTTTGTTTATTTGCTTCACACAAAGGCTCGTTACCTCTGTGATGGCAGTTTTATTATTCCCCATTGTTCTTCCACCCCTCCTTCCTGCCCATTTGCTAGTGCATTCCTTAGGCACTCACCATTTTGGCAAAGTCAGCCCTCCTAAAGTCCAGTACTTTTGTCTTTGTATGGCTTGACTCTATTGCTGTGTTTATTGTGAACCATACTGTTCGATGGTCGCTAGTTCCCAGATGGCTACCCACTTCTACATCTGTGATCCTCTCTCCATCTCCATTTGAGAGAATCAAGTCTAATATTGCTCCCTCTCGAGTGGGCTCCAGTACTAGTTGTTCTAAGCATGCCCCTGTAGGGCATCTAGAATAACTGCACTCTTGAAGTGGCAGCTGCAACTGCACTCCAGTTAATATCTGGCATATTCAGATCACCCATCAGCAATATCTCCCCTTTTTCTGCCATTCTAAGTATACTTTCTATCATTTCCCTGTCCATTTCCTCCCCCTGAGAAGGGGGTCTGTAAACAACCCCTGTGCGTATTGTGGTGCCATTGCCTGTCTCCAAGTTTACCCACAGTGCTTCTTCTCCTCCCTGTTTACCCATTTGTTCTGTTGCTTTTATTCCTTCCCTTATGTAAAGAACTACCCCTCCTCCTCTTTTACCCTCCCTGTCCCTCCTGTAGACAGTGTACTCTGGTATGTTTATGTCCCAGTCATGGTTTTGTGTGTACCATGTTTCTGTGACTGCCACGATATCCAGATGTTCCTCCTCCATCAAGGCCACTAATTCAGGAAGCTTGTTACCCAGACTACGGGCATTGGTACTCATTGCTCTCCATTTTTGATGGCTTTACCTTCTGTTGCAGCATCCCCACTGACCGTTCTACCTTGGTCTTTTTCTCATTTAGTACCCTGTTTTGTAGGGAGAGGCTGGGATTTTCCTGCTGCTTGTCAGTGCCTCCCCCTTTGACTAGTTTAAAAGCTTGCAAATGAAGCATTTAAACCGATTGCTCAAAAGACTTGTTCCCTTCCTGGAGAGATGCAGACCATCCTGCCAGTATAGGCTAGTGTCCCTCCAGGTGGAACCCCAGTCTCCAATGAAGCCAAACCCCTGTGCTCTGCACCATTTTTTCAACCATTCATTAAACTGCATGGTGCCAATTACCCTCGCCCCCCCCCATGCCTTTGACAGGCAGCATCTCTGAGAAGGATACTGTGTGTGCTACTTGTCTTAGGTCCCTCCCCAACTCTGCAATGTCCTCCTGCACTGCTCTAATCTCATGATGAGCCAGTCATTTGTCCTTGGTGGACAATTACGCCCAGCCTCAGAACTCTTGCAGCTGTTCTCGTGATCCTGAGGATGCGCTCCTGTCCCTCCAAGCCATGGCACCAGGCAGGCACCTTACTTCAGTTTTCCCAGCTCCCCCAGTTCTGTACCCCTAATAATTGAGTCCCCCACCAGGAGCTGCTTCCTTTCCCTGCGGTGTCCTCTGCCTCCATCCTGTGGGCCTCCCTTGTGACAGTTGTCATCAGTCTTCTCTGCGGGTGCATCCATAGGGAGCTATGCTCCCCCAGAATGGTGTATGGATTGTGGAGTGGAACAATTGACTGGGTGTGCCTCTACACACACAGTATGTTACTGATACGTTGTGCTTTAGTATCTAAAACAAGGAAAGCACAGATGTATGAGTGAGAGAGAAGAGAATAATGGTATGGAGAAAGAATGAAAAGAACAAATATAACAAAATGAAAAGAATACAGAAACAGAAGCAGTAGAAAGAGAGAGAGGCAGAGAGAGTGAGAGAGGTATGAACATAGGGCAGAAAGTAGCACGACACTACTGGAAAAAAAATGACACCCCTACCCACATGTTGCATAATGTGGCTCTTCATGCCACTGTATTAGATTTTTTCCATCCAGCACAATTCTGAACACGGAAAATGTAGTGCAGAGGCACACAGTACTATAAAAGGGAAAGATACAGCTGCCATAATTCATTTCTAGTGAAACATCCCTTGCCTTTTTAAGAGTACTTTTGTATGGTCTTGGATCGGAACCCATAACTGTGAAGCTTTATATAGTATACAGCTTTAAAACAGCAAAAAAGAAAGAAATGTGAAGACACATTTAATTTTGTTATGACTTTTTTCAATTTTTTTTATAATTAAAGCTATGCATGAAGAAGCCTCATAGTTACGGACTATAGCCATGCTACCAAAACTGCTTTTGATGGGAAGCAGATCACTGACCCAGCATCCTTGGCTACAGCCTGTAATGCATTTTTCACTGATCTAGAAAAATTTGAGGCCCCCCAAAGTGGAGTGCCCCTGAGTCCCTCTCTCCATTCTAACCAAGTTTCCTTCCAGGTAGGTATGTCACAACTTTATCTTCAACTATTTATTAGGAAGGAGGTCCTCATGCAACTCAGGAAACTCAAAATCAATTACTGTGCCAGTTGTTTCAACTCAGAGCCTAAACTGCTTAAATTGGCTGCCCCAGTTATTGCCACTCCCCTCAGGGGCCTCAACAATAAGTTCCTACTCCTGTGTGTAATATTGCCACTCCCCTCAGGGACCTCTATAATAAGTTCCTACTCCTGTGTGTAATATTGTCACTCCCCTCAGGGACCTCTACAATAAGTTCCTACTCCTGTGTGTAATATTGCCACTCCCCTCAGGGACCTCTTCAATACATTCCTACTCCTGTGTGTAATATTGCCACTCCCCTCAAGGACCTCTACAATAAGTTCCTACTCCTGTGTGTAATATTGCCACTCCCCTCAGGGACCTCTACAATACATTCCTACTCCTGTGTGTTGTCCCAGAGAAAAGTAAAGTTGTTCTAGTTGTACCAGTCCATAAGGAAGGTTCTGAAGAACCAGTCAAAAACCACAGCCCCATTTCCCTCCTTAGTCCACTGGTAAAATACAGGAGAGGCTAATCTATAACCTACTCCAAGAGTTTTTGAGGTCCATGCTGTCTTCACTGATGTTCAGCATGGCTTTAGGAAAAATCATGGCATAGACACTGCTCTAGCTCAGCCGACCACAGCTATATCCCATGCCATGGACTCAGGGCTTGTGACTGGTGCTGTCCTCATTGATTTAACAAAAGCTTTCAATTTAGTTAACCATAAGTTCTTAATGTTAAAGCTGCAGCTGCTTGGACCTTGATTAGCTCTCCTGCTGATGGTTTAGGAGTTACCTAAATGCAGAAAACAGAAGGGTAAATGGAGGTGCAGTTTATCCACTCTCAAACAAAATAAAGACAGGGGCTCCCAATGGTCAATACGGGGTTGTATGCTTCTCTCACTAATCATGAATGACCAGCCTAGAAACTGTGGTGGAGCTAAATCCCAGCTGCATACTGATGATGTGGTGCTATAGAGAATACATTCTGATCTAAGTTTGCTTAATTCCTGCCTATGAGAGAATTTCAAACAGCTAGAAAAATGGTTCATGATGAATAAATTGATACTAAACACTAAGAAGGGCCAACACCATATTGTTTGGCACAAGACATCAGGGTGCTGAAAGGAGCAACCTTCTTCGGTTGTACACTGCTGTGGGATTCCAGCATGAAGTTTTATGTATTTGTTTTTATTTTACAGTTTTTGACCAGGAAGAACACAGTCCAGGGAGCACATAAAGTTAAGTACTGTATGTAACCTGTTCATGGTCACACAGTATGCAAGTGGTGGCTGTGAGATTCAAACCCAGTTCTCCAGGTTTGCTGCTCAGTGCTGTTAACCACTATGCTATACTGCCTCTGCATTCTGGGCTAACTGAAATATCTGGGGGTGTCCAACTGGACCAGGAGCTCTGATTTAGGCCTCTTGTTGATAAAATCCTTCACCAAAAATTTGGACTAATGTATCACTTTAGGGTCTACCTCATGTGAGAAGCGTGACTGGCCATCTTGAATAGCATCCTACTTCCCTGCCTACTGTATGGTGCCCCAGTCCCGCACTTGGTTAGGAATGCTGATCTTGGCAGGCTTAGAGTGCTATATAACAAATTTGGTTGGAATGCCCTTGGTGTGTTGCATAGGGAGCATCACTATAATGTTTTCTCCTTGCTAAATTGGCCCTCCCTTGCAGAAAGTTAGGATTACCCTTTACTGTGCTTTGTACATAAGATAATAAGAGGCCCTATCCAGTTTGCATGATATTCTTAAGTCAGTAGCTCAGCAGCGATGTCTCTGTTCATCACGCAGCACTCTGCTAGATGCTCCTAATGCCAAGTCTGGCACTGGCAGTCACCCCTTTGCCTTCTTGACTGCTAACATATTGAACAAACCTCTTCCTGAAGTCCATGACTGCACAACCCCTAAAGCCTTCAAAACGGGAGTAAAGGCCCTTTATCTTGGCAGGAGTCACTACAACTGTCACTCCTACCCCCTGTTCTTGCTGCTCTCCACACCCTGCCTTAATTTGTGTACATATGTATTAATGAGCCTGTAGTTGTATTCTCGTTTGTTGCTCTGACCTTTGTACTTTTGTCTTCACTTGCTGTTTACCCTGGCCCCACCTGCGCGTGGGCGTGAAATTGTTCTATTGTCCACTCAATGTCCTAGGTACTATTTTCCACTCTCATCACTTGTGGTGGGCCTGTATGCTGCCCTGTATTTGTATCTTGTTTTCTCTGTACTGTAACCTCCCGGGTCGCTCCTGAAAATAGGCACTCGTTGTCTAGTGTGCTTACCTGGTTAACAAAAACAAATAAATAAATAAACTGTAACTGCTGAATACTCACTGTCATAATACTGGTTAATTCTCTAAACCCTATTCAATTCTTTATATCAGGTCTACCTGTTTACATCATTTACCACTGGAATGCATTTGAGTAATTAATGGTTGTCTTTGTAAACCAGGTTTTCTGCACTTACTGTATTGTAACTATTGCCAATTGCTCCTAAATGTATTGAACAATGTCCTTGTTCCTACCTTGTACTGTATGTATTCCTAAATGCTTTTATACTTGCCCTTTCCTGTAACTAACTCTGGGTTGCTCTTGCAAGAGGGTCTTTTAATCTCAGTGAGCATACCTAGTTATCAAAAATCAATAAATAAATTAAGTGTGGACTCTGCTTGAAGCTCATATATATATATATATATATATATATATATAGCTGCTAGGTCCTGTGACACTTTATAAAGTGTGCAGAGAAAGCATCCCTACCCCTATTTAACAAACCCAAAGTCCTGCTACAGGAATCAAGGATTTAGGTTTGTTATCTCTTTCCAAAATAAAAATAGATGACTTTAATGGGATCACATACATTAAGCTGCTGATTCTTATCAAAGCTGATGCTCAGCACAATATAGACCCACTAGCTTATTAAAGTTGCAGTCCATATTATATATGAGCAAGGTTCCTGGAATTCTGTGATTCTCCAGTTGTGGAATTTTCTGCAGAATTTGCATCATGCTGCAGAATATATATAGTGCCACAGAATTCATAGTTTTTAGTGCATTTTCATTCAAATATACAGTTTTCAGCAGTGCCAGGCTCCTTATCCATCTTCGTTATCCTGAAGCCCCTGCTCTCTACTTTGCATGTGATGTCATCAATGACATCACATCATATTTTAGCCAATGACAGAACTGCATTCTGCAACAGAATTTTTTTTTTTTTTTTTGGTAACTCTTTTTGCCTCCTCCTTGGTCCAGTCCCAAGTCAGAGTTCTTGTACAGTAGATTTCAGTGATGAGAAGAGGGGCATGCATTGTCTGATACCTCAAGGACCTCCAAGGGTTTGAAGCAGTCATATCTCTTAATCAACTGATTGCCTGTAAAATTATTTAAAAAATTTAAATAGTAACAGTGGTCCAAGAACAGTACATATCTCCTTCAGGTTTACATATGTTGTGACTAATGCCAAGACAGCACTTACCCTCCAGTCAGGGTCTCCAACTGACTAGACCAACCCTTGGGCTTCAGTGCTATGCCTCTTAGGCACCCCCCTCCCCCACTCCCTATTTCTCATGCTTCAGGGTGTTGAGACAAGAGAGAATAGTGTGAGAGTTCATGCTGAGTAATGTGGGGTTAGAGGAGGAGGACCCTGCTAGATTCAACCTAATCAGATAGATTTTCAAGGGCCCTGATCTAATGAGTAACTGAATGGATTCCCAAAGGGACTACTCCAACCCTGATGTGCCCAGTCACAATATTCAGCTAATGGACAGGGAACCAGGGGACTGTGTGCTGCCGGCTCATCTTTCAAATGGTTTAGCACTTCTGTCCAGAATGGACAGCATGTATTCAAATCTATTCAAATCTGAACACATGTTGCCGCAAACTGTGTCTGATTGTTGCACTCAGACATAGTGTAGAAATTCACATCCACTGTGTGCAGGCAGGTAGAAGACTCACTGAGACTACTGGATGCAGACAACCTTCATAGATGCTTTGTTTTTGTATCAAATGATTTTATTTCCCAGGCCAGCTTGATAAATTGTTGATGAATTGTTCGGATTCAGCAGGCTGGGTGACACAAGTGGCTCTTTTGTTTTTTTGTTTTTTTTATCTGACAGATGTGTCTGAGTTTAGGCTTCTACACGTTAGGCACAGTGGCACAGGTGGGGAAGGTAGCCATGTGACCTGCCTTCCCTTACATTTCCCCTTTGAGACATCAAGTGCTGAGCCACTGGCATCACTTCTGGAGCAACAGCACACTGACACCTCTCCTCCCTTTTAACATAGGTGTCTCAGCGTACCTTTGCCTGGGGTATGGGATAAGGATAGGGCAGCAGAGCATGTCACCTACCCAGCACCAAGACAGAGTGCACTCCCTGTCATGCTGGTCCACAGCAGTGACCAGTGAATGGAGTGCGTGAACCCAGGTCATCAACACAATGTAGCTTTTTTTTTTTTTTTTCGCAATTTAAAGTGTAACACTATTACATGAATTGTAAAGAAGCAGCTATAGTAACATTTCAATGTCTCTTCTTTGACTGTTGGTGTGCTTAAATGTACTACTACTCAGGCCTTCAGGTGCCAACCTTTCATGTTCACATTTGTTGGTGAAATGTTTGTAGCACATGCTGAGTTTGATAGAGGAATGAATGATCTTTTATTAGTGAGACATTTTTTCAAGGATCAAGACACCCAAATAATAAAGTAAAACCAAAGCATTAAAACATTTTACAAAATGAGCCCAATTACACTGCCACATGTTAATACAGCAAATTAATGCACTCCATAGATGTGTACTATAATGGATTAACCACACACTAATCCTGGGTGCAAAGACACTCAGCTGCACCTTGTGCCTCACTTACAGGGGCATGTGTTAGTATTGATTCAATATGGAAGCTGTATGTTTCACCCATGGAGAACTCTGTCACTGTTCCCTAATTAGCATCATAGCATCACTGTTGTGTGTACTGCAGCTGTCTAGTTTGTTTTTTGTTCACACCTTTTGTCCATGTTTCTGGTGATGATCTGATGATTGCAATATTTAATTATTTTGTGGCAAACTGCAGGATTTTACAAAATGGGGAGAGTTCCTGCTCTGTCTTTCCTTTTACAAATGAATACTATAGAAGAGTTCACTTCCACCTCTTAGAGTTGACAGATCAAGAGATGAGCATTTCACCACCTAGACCTGTCCTGTTTAACCACTGCAAGTTTGTCAGCGATGTGGGGCTTGAAGCACAGTACTACTAAAGGTGCCTCCCCTGATGGCCTTGACACAAAACTCCTCTCCCTCTCCACTTCAACCATTGCCTAGCCCATCTCAGTAATCCTAAATCTCTCATTCTCTACTGCCTCAATCCCCTCTTCATGGAAACATGCTGTGGTCCTCCCTCTACCCAAAGGGGGTGACCCCTCATCCCCTGGCAACTACTGCCCCATTTCTCTCCTCTCTACCCTTGCCAAGCTTCAAGAAGACATTGTCCTCTCCCAACTCACCTCTTTTCTATCTGACACCTCCTTTTTCACCCCTTTCCAGTCTGGTTTCAGGAAAAAACACACAACCACCACCTGTCTCCTGTGGCTCACAGACTCCATCCTAACCAGGATGGACAATGGCCAAATTACTGCTGTCATTTCTGTCAACCTGGCCAAGGCCTTCAACACTGTCTCTTATTCCCTTCTCCTTGACTCACTCCCGGCAGCTGGCCTATCTCCCTCCACCACAAACTGGTTCAAAGCCTACCTTATTGGCAGAACCCAATCAGTTAAGATCTTGGATGCCACTTCCCTTCCCCTCCCGATTAGCACTGGAGTCCCACTGGGCTCTGTATTAGGGCCCTCCTAGTCTCCATCTTCTTAAACAACCTTCCCTCTGTTTGCTGCCCATCCTCCACTATACATATGTATGCCGATGATAGAGTCCTGTATGCATCTGACTCCTGTCCTGATGAGATTACAACCAGCTTACAGCAAGACTTCAACAAGGTTCAGCACTGGTTTGCAAGCCATCAACTTTTCCTCAACACCAAGAAGACTTTCCATGACCTTTGGCACAAGGCAGAGATTCTCTAGGCTTCCCTCCCTACCCACTTTCCACATCCTTGATGGGATTTTACTTTAGGACACATCCTCCTTCAGGTACTTAGGTGTTTGGTTGGACCAACACCTAAACTTCTTTGGACATATTGACACCATCCAGAAAAAACTGCACCCCAAGCTTGGAGCCCTGTTCAGGAACCATAGTTGCATCTCTCCTATGGCTAGGCATGAACTAGTTCAGAAGATGATACTGCCCATTTTCGACTACAGTGACATAGTCTGTAATGCTGGCACTAAGTCCTCCATGGCTAGACTGAACACCCTCTTCAGTTCCTTCTGCCGCTTTGCCCTGGATGCCCCACTCGCACCCATCACTGCAAACTTTATCGTGCCCTATCCTTCCCCTCTCTTACAAATAGGTGACTCTCCCACTGTGCTAAATTCACCTCCAAGCACTGGTTGGGAGAGCTCCTTTCCTACCTCATCTCCTCCTTTATAACACCCCCCACCCTCCCATTCCCTTAGACCAAATTAATCCCCTACCCTGGTTGTCCCCGGCAGATCCATCCAAATCGGACAATCCGGTTGCTCTCACTGCCTTCCAAAAATTTGGAATTCCATCCCTCTTCAAATCCAGCATTCGTCCTCCGCCTGCTGAGCACTTTGCCTAGGTGGGGGGAGTTTAAACCAGTGGAGGCGTCGGAGGTCATCGGGTTGTCTCCAAGTTAAAGCACACATATTGTGAACTGGACCCAGTGCTGACTCGTTTCTTGATGAGATGTGTCGACAGTGTTGGCCTGGTGTTCGCCTTGATTGTCTGGTGTTCTCTGTCAGAGGGGATTGTTCCAGATGCCTTGAAGGAGGCACTGGTTCGCCCCCACCTGAAGAAGTCTTCTTTGGACCCTGACGTCAAGGTGAATTTCCATCCCGTCTCCAACCTCCCATTCTTAGAGAAAGCTATTGAGAAGATTGTGTTGCAGCAACTTGAGAAACACCTTGCTGCTTTTGATCTCTATGAGCCATTCCAGTCAGGATTTTGTGCGAGGCATAGAGGAAACTGCACTAGTTCGGGTGCAAAATGACCTCCTCAGGGCCAGAGATTGGGGGGAGGGAACAATTCTTGTCCTCCTGGATCTCTCTCTTCAGCCTTTGACACAGTAGACCATTGCATGTTACTCGACCACCTGAGGGAATTCTGTGGACTCACCGGCTCTGTCTTCTGATGGTTCAAGTCCTACCTCATGAATAGGAGGCAATGGGTAGTGATGGGGAATTTCTCCTCCTCCCCTAGCCTACTGTCATGCGGAATACCTCAGGGTTTGGTCTTGTTGCCAGTGCTGTTTGCCATGTATTTGCTGCCCCTGGGTGAGCTCATTCAGAAATACAGTTTGCGTTATCATTGCTTTACTGGTGATACCCAGCTGTATTCTTCCTTTGTCCCTGGAACATCCAATGTGGTGGAAGTACTTAACAACTGCCTCACAGAGATCAGTGATTGGATGGCCTCCAGCTGGTTGTGACTGAACCCCGATAAGACAGAGGTGCTGGTGGTGGAGTCGAACAGAGGACAGAACAGGGTGGTCTCTGGTGCCAAAACCGGTTTATTCCTGGGATCTTTACCATTGAAGGCCTCCTCTAGAGTGTGAAATCTTGGTGTGACCTTTGACAGTGGTTTGATGCTTGAATCTCAGGTGTCATCCGTTGTGTGGACCAGCTTCTACCATCTCAGGAATATTGCCAGGGTCAAGCCCCTAGTTCCATCCATGGACCTCCCCACCTTAGTGCATGCCTTTGTGACATCCAAACTTGACTACTGTAGTGCGCTTTTCCTCGGGGTCTCAGGGGGTAACCTCCACTGGCTGCAGCTGGTGCAGAATGCAGCTGCCAGGCTTTTGACTGGGTAGTCGAAATTCTGCCACATAACCCCAGTGCTGCATGCACTGCACTGGCTGTCGGTGCAGTGCAGGATACTCTTCAAGGTGGGCTTGCTCACCTATAAGACCCTACATGGGTTGGGCCCTGGCAATCTGTTAGACTTCCTTACACCTGCTGTCTCGGTCTGCTCCCTCCGGTCCTCCTCTAGGGGCCTCCTGGTGATTCCCAGGACGAGGTTGACAGCTGCTGGCGACAGAGCATTTGGTGTCGCCAGCCCCGTCCTGTGGAATTTGCTTCCTCCGTCTGTTCAGGAGGCCCCTTCAGTTGAGGTTTATAAGACCCACCTCAAGGCCCTTCTGTTTAGTCAAGCCTTCCCAAACCAGGTATACTAGCTATTTCAGGAGTCCCACCTCTTGATTCCCATTTCTGACTAGTTGTTTTAGAGAGCTCTGTGTTTTAAATGTTTTCCTTTTTATTATTATTACTATAATTTTATTTGATATAAAAATTTTTATTGATAGAGTGTTTTTACTGTGAGATGCCCAGAGCCTCCGGAATTGGGTGCCTGAAAAAATAAATTTGCCTTGCCTTTGCCTACTCCATCAGCTCTTCTCTCAATAATTACCTTACACCTAGCTGCTCCTGCCATGTCCCTCCTTAATTCCCTCCTCTAAGCCCTGGACAAACCCTACCCCTCTACCGTCACCTTCATTTTACCCTGTGCACACCCACCCCCCAAATTTCTAGCTCTTCTCCCCTTCCCTCAAATTGCTTCCCCTTACTAGCCTCTCTTGATCTCTCACAGAATGTAAAAGACCCCAATGCCCTCCATGGGTCCCTCTCCTACCCCCCCAGGGGCTTGTATCTCTCATCTACTCCCTTCCCCCTCCATCCTAAAGGGGTCCGTCTGGGACACTGCCTTATCCTCTTCTCTCTGGTCCCCTCAGTCCCCTTGCAGGGTTCCTCACATCCTGAGGTGGTCTCCAGGGACGTGACTCTTCCCCCCCACCTCAGTCCTCCCTCCCCCTTTTCTTTCACATAAGCACTCGTTTACTTAGTAACCCAGCACTTATTATTGCCCACTCTTTCTACATATTATACGCAACACTGTTGTAACACTGTTTGTAACACCTGCCTTACAACTGTATGTTAATGTTGATCTTGTAACTTGAATGTTTAATGTCTCATTCTCATTGTACCCTTCCCCCAGGTCGCACTGGGAAACGAGCGACTTGTTGCTCAGTGTGCCTTCCTGGTGAAACATTTCAACAAATGAATAAATAAAATACTGTATATAGCTTAGTACTGTATTGTAACATTCAATGGTACCATCATGACTGCATCCCCACATTCTAAATGCAGCTTGGAAGCTTCAGAGATTTATTTGTCTGGACATGACTGTTCTTCACAAAGCTTATCCTGAAAATTCCAAAGGTTATAAAGTTCATCCAACACACATGGGGCATGCAAAAAAACATCAACCAGCCCCTAGATTTTTCCAAAAGAAGGTGATCCAGTGGCATAAAGGCTACTGTCACACTTCCAGCTCTTAGAGCTGGGCGTGTAGATGCTGAGATCAGCCTACAGTCAAGAATGTTGTTCTGGTGAAGTACTCGACTCTTGGATTGGGAGGGTGCAGCCTCCCTGCCCACCATTTCTGTACCAAATTGAGCATCATAGGTGTTAGCTGTGCAGGCAGCCACTTGCTGGTCCTTCTACCTCAAGAACATGACAACGTGTACAGTCTTGGTGAATGCAGTAATTGGAGGGAGTAGGGACAAAAAAGGCGGAGGGGTGGCAGTTGCAATTTATGCAGCACACAAAATAGTGGTTTAGATTTTATTATGGGATGGACGTATTTAAATCAAAATCTTGATCACTTTCACAACTAAAAATGTTTAATATGATTAAATCCAGAAGCTTTGCCCATTGCACCCCCATTTGTAAAATACATCTTTATTTAAAGGGACAACCCCTCTTAGGCCTTAAAGTTCCCCTAGTTTAAAAAATACATGCTGTGATTGGTCACATTTTGTAGATATTGCTGATCAGGCTTGTAGTTTGATTCTGATGCTTTTTTTTTTCCTTTTTGGAATAAAGACTGCCCATAACACTGGTGTTACCACACAAATATGTGTTTGTTTACAGTCCTTGTTCAACTCCTAGTGCATCATTCCTGGACTTGGGAACACCCCTAACACAGTGCAGACACTCAATATGTAGGGGAGGAGAGGAGAGGAGAGTATTGCATCGTGAGTGGCTATGCTATTTGTGGTGTTCCTAATGTTCAGGAAGTATGCAGTAACAGTAGATCAAGGATGTGAAACAAAACAAGGTTAGGCATAATTACACCATTTGCATACAGTTCAGTTCTGTTAAGAACAGGAGCAGATAAGAAAACAGTAACATCAACTCATTTTAGAGAAAGTAAGCAACCGTAAAAGGTGGGTTTTGAAATAAAAATAATATGGTGCAAAATAAGTTGACAGCGTCCCTTTAAGTGCTAAATAAAACAAAAAAACAACAACAAAAAAAGCTGATGTAAAAAAGTAACATAGCATAACAAAATCTCTTTAAAATCTCCTGCACTCCATAATGAGATCTTGGCTGCCATTTTACTCACTGAAAAAAAAAAAAA
This sequence comes from Neoceratodus forsteri, assembly GCA_016271365.2. Classification (NCBI taxonomy): domain Eukaryota; kingdom Metazoa; phylum Chordata; order Ceratodontiformes; family Ceratodontidae; genus Neoceratodus; species Neoceratodus forsteri. Next base: position 1,733,369,006 of record CM057455.1, read on the forward strand.
GACATCAGCTCCCCAAGGTGGGAGGAGATTTTTCATATATCTTTCATAAACAAAAAAAAAAACAACACTTATTTAACAGTGCAAGTACAAGCCGTCTGCTAGCAGATGTGGGGTTTCAGCTCAGACCATAATTTCTTCTTTTTTCTGCAGTATTTCAGTGTATGTCTGTTCTTGGCCACCTCACTTCAATAACTTGCATACTTTTTTACAATCCTGGATAAACTTTTTGAGCAGAATGACCATTCCAGCTATTGCACCACTGAATATGATTGCATACGGAAAACATCCCAGAGAATATGCATGAGCTAGTTTGTAAGTATATTGCTTCACTGCTAAAAATACAACCCCCACCTCTTAACGGCATACATCTCAGACAAACAGACGCGCGCTTTGCCATCAAGTTCCTTGAGCTTCTGAAGTCAGGGCTACAACTGGGTCAGATGATAAGATGAGCAGAACAGAAAAACGGAGAGCGGCTCTGATAAAAACTGATTGATTGATGTCTGGCTTCGCCGCCATCACAAGCAGTTGACAGTTAGTTTGGGATCAGATGATTTGGCTTTTGCGATAGAAGTGAGGGCCTGGTAGGCAAACCTGAAGGACAAAGAGGTCAGTTTCTGTGCAGTGTCAGGCAACACGGGGGCTCCCTTGAGGTGGGCATTACATGTTTTTTTTTCTTCAAGTCTAGGCTTTGCAGTTTCTCAGTCAACAAGTCAGGCCAAAAGACTTGCAGATTCGTTATACTGAGCATACCTCTCAACCTTCTGTCCCCCAAATGTGGAACATTGCCTCTCAAAATGTGGAATAAATGAGCAAAATGTGGAACACTTAATCAAATCTTTACCTAAGAAGCTTAGAACACTGTTAAAATGTTTGCATTTATGTTTAGAAAGTCTGTTATTAATTGAATAATATATTTTTTGCATCATTTACTGTAGATTTTTGCTTTAAAATGTTAACACTGAATGTGGGACAAGTCCTCACAATGTGGAACAGAGAGCTTTTGTGAAGCAAAAGGAGGAACTTTCCTCATAATGTGGTACAGTTGAGAGGTATGATACTGAGTCATTATACCCTAATTACTAGTTCTGGTTCTTTTAATTTGAATTTTGCATGCATTAAATCCCTGAAGAAGAGTGGCACCTTTTAGTTTCAAAAGAATTGATACCCATCATAGTCAAAACAAACATCATGATCTGTCATGTTTAGAGAGCTGGGCTCATCCAGCAGCGTAGCCGTTGAGTTTTATATTATCTTCTGAGGGACTGTAAGGCAAGAAGTGCACTGGGCATTGGTGAAGGAAATTATTAGTTTCTATTGTTTCTGTAAAAGTTATGTGCATTGAGCCTGAGATGCTGCACTCTACTGAAGGGCTTAATCTTCCTCCCTTAAACATAACTCAGGTTTTCTGCATTCATTTATTTATTTATTTTTATTTAACAATTTTTATTCACAGAATAGCCCAGCTGATACGCAGCATCTTGTTTCCAGTGGGGGTCTGCTTCTCCCCATGTCTGCAACTGTGTTGACTGGGGCACAGAGAGGTTACGTGACTTACCCAAGTTCATACAGTGAGTATTGGCTCTAGTGAAGCTCCTCCTGGCTGCCAAGCCAGTGCTCTAACCATTAGGTCACACCACCTCTAGGGAGCTCCCACCACTGCTGACAGAAAACCCACTAGACACAAGCTTGTCTTGTGAAGCAATAACTCCCATTCTGGAGAGGATGATTTTGAGCTGAAATTGAGAGCCTGAGCTGTGGGCAACAGCAGTTAACTGACCGTGTGGCAATGCTAAATGGGTGAGGGACTCAAATGTGATTTAAACATCTGGATTAAACTAGAAGCAAAATAAACAAAAAACACATGGGGCCCAATTTTTAATGGGCCAAGAATGCCACAAGCCCTGGTGAGTGGAATGTATGGTGCACTGGACTTGTGGCATTCTACCGGCCGGTGATCACGATTTTCCATCCCATGCACTGATTGCCATGAGTTAGACCTACCTTTTCTGACCTAACTTGCATGAAGCCTGGGTATCCTGTTTATGGGGTCTGAACCAAATATTTGGTGCAAGTTGCTATAAATTGGGTAAAGTGTCGTAAATGCACCTAATGTATCAGAACTGGGTGCAGTTGCGACAGAGTGTGGTAAAGGTATTTAACGCAGCTGCACCCAAAAAGGATTTGATGCAGGGCTTGACGCAAGCCCTGTATCCCCCTTTGAAAATTGGGCCCATGGACATTCACCCCATCAGTAGATAATGGTTTAAATGGGAGAGTCTCAACATTTTAAATTCCTATATCAGTGCACTGCATTGCCCCACACATAAGCTGAAGCAGCTAGTTAAGATTCTCCCACCTCTAATTATTTTTTAAAGGGGAATAGTCAGCACTGGTCCTAATTTGCACTCTGTGTGCAAAAACTTTTCTTTTTTTACTTACAATTTATAGCAGAATAGTAGATTGTATCAGACTGATTCTGGTGACTTGCAAGCTGATATCTACTGCAACCAGATATCCCAGACTCCCCTGCAGCTGACATGAGAGCCGAACTGCAGCAGTGGGAGATCAGTATTCTGCAGTGCATGTTAGAGAGTTGATAAGCTCAGATCAGATTTCTGCCAGTCCTGATGTTCTACAGGGGCAAAGTACAATCCTGTGTGACTGGAGTTAGCACAGGGAAGACAGCGGGACCAGCAAAAAGATCAGAGCTTATAAAATCTCTATGAACTGCAGGCCATTGAAATCTCCCAATCCTTCAGCCATCCTCTGATATTAGCTGCAGAAGATTCTGGGATATGTAGTTATAGAAAATATCAGTTTGCAAGTTAGTAGAATCAGTCTGATTCAATTTACTATGCTGCAGTAAACAGTAAGTAAAACAAAAATGTTTCTGCAACAAAGTGCAAATTGAGACCAGCCCCACACTTGAGTGTAGGGCTGTTTGTGATAATATTCCCCATTAAGAGTACTTTTCTTTTTCTTTTATTTCCGAAGGAAAACAACCTCAACTTATGCCTTCCTGGAATATTTTTGTTTTACAAAAAAGTTTTGACAGAGGGAGGATGTCAGTCGGAGTCTGCGCAGCCATGTTTGTGTGTGTGTGTGTGTGTGTGTGTGTGTGTGCCTGGACTTTTATGCATGCTGATGTCTATAGGGGCTGGAAACAGAACACTGGAAAACCTCTGATATGCAACAGGATGATGGGGCACACTTAGGCCTGGCCCAAATGACCCACCACCCTACCCTGGAAGTCCTTAGAAAAGTAGAACCAACACCATATCCAGAGCAGCCAGCCAGCTGAGCCTTGCCTCGGGGTGGCATGTAGTAGGGGTTTGGAAAGGGATAAGTGGTGGAGGACTGGGACCAGGGGTGAGTGGTTACCACCAGATGGGGGCAGCACTGAAAATGAGGATGCATAAGCTAAGTACTAAAAAAAAAGACTCCCTTATGACATGGTTGCATGATGTGTCCATTTTCATTGCCATAGTTAGAATAAACAGGATATCTGACAAGTGAATAATTCTGTGTATTTATAAGTGACCATTAGTTGTTTTTGTTATTTCTAATTGGGTTTAGTAGCTGTTGATCGACAAGGGTTCTTCCTGGTTTTGAACTGAAGGAAGAAAGCAATATCACACAACAGTGTTTGGGCTTATAAAATTACTGCATATTCTGGGCATACTGCGAGGTAAGATATGGAGCCAAGTACCTCCTACTACCTGGGAAGTGTGGTAATTAATAGAAACATAGAAACATAGAAGCTGTCAGCAGAAAAGGACCTCTTGGCCCACCTACTCTGCCCTAACGTCCCTACCTACTGTGCTACTATAGACCCTAATTGATCTCCAGCCTTAATCCCCCCAGCTCTGTTACTAAGGTCCCCCCCGTGTCTATCCCATGCATGTTTGAAACCTGTTACCATTTTGGTACCCACCACCTCTGCTGGGAGGCTGTTCCTGGTATCCACCACTCTTTGTGAAGAAATATTTCCTCACATCCCCTCTGTCTCCCCCTTACAGCTTCATATAATGCCCCCTTGTCCTTGAGAATCTCTTTCTGTGCAATATATGCCACCCTCCTGTATCTTATTGATACCCTTGAGGAATCTGAATGTTTCTATCATGTCTCCCCTTTGTCGCCTTTCCTCCACTGAGTACATATTTAATGTCCTGAGTCTTTCCTCATATGGCTTCTGATACCTGCATCCAGTCTGTGTCATTCCTGAGATGGGGCCTCCAGAACTGGACACAGTTCACTGGGTGTGGCCTTACCATTGATCTATATAGGAGTAACACTACCTCCCTTTTTCTGCTGGTGATACCCTTCCCTATGTATCCAAGCATCCTACTAGCCTTTCCTAATGCCTTATCACACTGCTTTGCTACCTTCAGGTCATCAATATGATGACCCCCAGATCCCTTTCCTGTTTTGTTTTGTTAACAACTACCCCCGTAAATGATACATTGCTCTTGAGTTTCTGTGCCCCATGTGCATACTTTTACATTTTTGATGTTGAAGCCCAGTTGCCAAACCCTTGACCAGTCTTCCAGTTTTTTGAGATCTAATATGGCATTTGCAATGGCCTGACTCAAAATATGCAATTTATCTTCAAGTGCGAGGGTGCAGGGCGATAACTCATGAGTGTTGGGGACACAAATGTGTTATGAAAGTCCTGCTATCTCATTTGTGATGATAAACTGTGTATTTAGAGTTATACCACTGCATATTTGATTTATACAACTAAACTTTACTTCTTCTGTTTGAAGATTTAACTGATTATCTTTGATTTGAATTGCTGGCTTCAGTACTGCCCGAGGCAATTATGATATCATCATCAGTGATCCATTATGATTATACTTACCTTCAAGGTTGCAATTGTGACTACCCTAACAATATGATATCATGATTTATACAATGATTGAGAGAATAACATTTTGCAAATAAATGCATTTATTTTCGTGTGTGACAGGCCTGGAGTGGAAATAGATAATTTTATTTCAATCTTAGGTTGGTTATAAGCATTTATTTCTGCTCAAGGCTAGTCACAAAAGAGCTCTTAACCAATGAGAGAATAGCTTGAATAATGGCTGATGGCATCACAGTGGCATCTGCTGCAGTTAAAAACAGAGCAGTGAAATCAAACAGAAAGAGTAAAATCTTCACTGAAAGAACTAATCTTGCCCAAGAGGCACAATCATTGTATAAATGACATATGCCATGAGCTGACTAAAAATATCACATTTATTGTTATCTGCAGGTTTGACCACTACAGACCTCATTCATGGCTTTGCCACTCATGAGACCATAGAAGTCAAACCCTGCAGATAAAAATAAATGTGATATTTTTAGTCAGCCCATGGCATATCCTATATATCTTGAGGTTAACTACAAATATATTGCTTATCTTGCCATTTTTATCTCCACTGGTATTGTATAAATAGCATTACTACACTTCCTGTAGTCAATTTATTTTTTTGCATATAAAATGGTAAAGCTAAGAACAAGAAAATAGCAAAATCTGAACTGTGCGATGTTATTAAATTAATGTATAATCATGTGACCAATATCAGCCAATCATATTGCTAGTTTTGCTCAAGTCATTTTATAATTTAATGTAAACCACCATGTGAGAGATGTGTGTGCTTAGTTCAGTACCTAGAAGGGGTGGGTTGATATTTGTAGTCCTGTCAATAAAGGCACAGATCAAGCTTAATTCGTTTTCTACTTTTGTTTAGCTGATAGGTATGTACCCTTAAAGCAGCAGTGCAATGAAAAATGTTATTCCAAAAAGCAAATTTTCTGCTATGGTTATGAAAAACATTGGCAGAACTGTTGATCTGGGGTTTCTGGATCCTTCCTGTGCTGTGTACTGTACATCTGAATTTTTGTCTGGACTCTTACCCTCCTCGGGTCCTCAGTATTATTTCTATGCAAAAATGAGATGGCCATCTTTTTTTCTTGAGAAATAATTATTTTAGACCTTTCATAAAATTCTTAAATGACAATGAAAACTGAGCATTTTACCACCAGAATAGATTGGAAGACATCTGACATTGATTAATAAAGATGGGGTCAAATTTTAACCCATTTTTGTTACACTGCTGCTTTAACAAAAACGCTAAATGCAGGAACCATTGTGTTTTGTTTTGATCTAGGGTTGATATCACACTGCTGATTGGAAGCTAAGTGTGCCCATTTAGCAAACCTCTTATGGTGATACAGGTCTTCAGCTGCTGGAAACCAAGGTTTGAGTCTTGACATCATGCTTCTTCTCCTTTGCTAACCCAAATGTGGTGCCAGGGAAAGAATGGGGGCACCTCATTATATCATGCAGATAGAAAGTCAGGACACAAAAGGAATTAATAATGTCATGCTCTTAAACACTGCTGTTAATTAAGCCAGAGAACATAATGTAAATTTTTACTTCACAGTCTCAGTGTGCAGTGGGAACAAAAACTTCTTCATGTGGGATAGAGGGCAACAGAAATGTAAAATGAGGGATGTACTTGACTCAAGTTGCAAGTAAAGTAAGTTACTGTACTGTAGGTGACTTTAGCACTTTCACTTTTTGAAGAGGTACTCACATTATAGAACCCACCCCATGCAAGTCAGAAAAATTGAAGTACCAGGTGAAATGAGTCTGTATATAATATTGAAGCAAAACTACTCCTGTTCCAGGACCTGCAATCCTGCTAGTACACATCCTCAATGGTAAACTAATCAAATATACAGACTTATGGACCAGAGGTGACATAAGCCACGATGTCACTTGACCCTGAAGGGTTTCACACCAAAAGTGCTTTCTTTGGGAATCCCGTCTACCTAACTTGTGGCTACAATAATAGCCTGATTCTTAATGTGAAAGTTCAGTGATCTGAAATGAACATAGCAAGCCATACCCACAATCATAAAACTAAAATATTGCCTGCCATGTGGCCCAGATGGCTGAGGCACTGAATGCCTTACCTCTCACTATGTCGGCGACTTGGGTTCAGGAACAGACACGGGTCGCTTGAGGGTCAGCCGGGGTGAGGAAGGATTGAATGTCCACCGACAGCTCTCCTTTCTCAGGGGTGAGGGGACTCAGCATCGTACTATAGACTGACACCCAGCAGAGGCTGGGGTCAGCACAGGCAAGATGCTAGAAAGGGTGGACCTATGCACAGGGCGTGAGACTGCCTCCATGGAGGTGGAGACAGTCACCCTACCCATTGCATGTGTGTCGGTCCAGAGAGAAAATGTAAAAAGGTTCAGAGCTTGCAGGCTTAATGATGGTGGGCTGCACCTGTACCGCCCCCCCCCCCAGCAATCTAGATGTTGGCTTCTGGAGGTGGGGGAGGCCAGCACCTCTCACCACTGGCCCTGTCAAGGGGGAGCAGCCCATGAGGGATGGTTGGTTGGGGTGGGTGCAGGGAAGGCCTCGCCGGTGAGACATGTCCCCTCCGAGGGAGTGGCCGGACTGCCTCCCAGTGCCAAAGGAGATGTAAAGTATGTATGGAAAATAAAACTAAAATATCTTACAGAAAGAAACTGATTTATAAATACAAAACTCTGAGCTACAAAATGTCACATTACAAATTTTCCAATATTCATAAATTGCCTAGCTATACAAGCTCATAATAATACCTAGAACCATACTTCATACATCACTGCAATAAGTAGTCACTGTATTGGTTTCCATAAAACCAGCAGAAATGGTTACAAAAATGTTTAGCAACCCACAGCTGAAAGATAAAAATAATGAAACAAAATATATGTCAATTCCAGCATATCACATGCCTTAGTCAGAACGTAGAGAAAAGTAACAAATAAAGGTGCACATTCTATAAGTAGTTTATGTACACAATTTAGAACACATCATAGGTTCAAGGAGCCTTATAAATAATACAGTTTTGCTTCAAAAAATATATGAATTCAATTTTATCATTCAACCCTGGGTGTTTTAAGAAACAGGATGCAGATTAACCCTTAGGCTGCCAACAGAATTAGAACCTATAGGAAATTTGAACTGATACATCAGTCAGCTGCCATGCAAGGGTTAAAATAACCTCCATTTCACTAGTACTGAACTGATATCCCTACCTCTTCTTCCCAGCTGGACCTTCACATTGTTACAAAAAAACACATGTGCACTTGATGATTAGATGACTCACAGATATGTTTAACCAATGCATTCCAGTTGTCTTTATTAGCCATTTCCCTCAAAGGTCCACAACTATTACTTTTAAACCACATGTGTGTTACCTACAGTATGTAGAACACCCGGCAACTACAAGTCAGGATATTATACCTGTTTCTTCCTTTTTCAAGGTTCTGGCTGAGGTATGTGATATGTTGGAACTGACAGATATTTTCTCTAATTATTTTTATCTTCTAATTGTGGGTTGCTGACCATTATTGTAACCACTCTGCTGATTTTGTGGAAACTATTGCAGTGCGTACACATTGCAGTGGCATATGAAATCTAGTTCATGTTCCTATTATAAGCTCCTATATTCAAGTAATTTATTAATATTGGAAATTGTGTACGTGATGTGACATGACAGAGATCAGAATGATATATATGTAGATTAATTCCTCTGTGTATATATTTTTCACAGTTTTATGATTATGGGTATAGCTTGTTATATACACTGTTGCACATGTTCACTTTAGATTATTGCACTGTCACTTTAAGAATTAGGGTATTGTAGTAGCCACAAGTGAGCTGGGTGAGACGCGGAACTCCCTGTGAAAGTACATATAATGCAAAACTGGTTGAGTCTAGTGATGTGCTGGTTTTTGTCTCCTAGGGCGTGTAAGTCTCTAAATTTATTTTTCTGCATGTTTTGCTATTGATTATTAACAACATATTGTGTACTAGCAGTGTACTAGCAGTCATGGAGTGGCCTTCTCCGTTTGCCCTGTAGACAAAACTGCCCAGAAGTGGAGGCCTGAATGGAGATGCATTTGATGGCCAGTGTTGGCATACCTGCACCAGTTGTATTGTACCCAGCTGTAGCATACCTACAGATAAGTATTGGGCTTCAGTGTCCAGAGACATCAGTCCTTCAACTTTTAATAGTGTTGATGCCATCATTGAAACTGAAGAAATGCAAACAAGATCTCTATAGGGGAGATGTGAACTCTAGATCATATATACTAATCAACATCTATGAGAAAGCTCCTTTACACATTTCTTAGCTCTGTGTTTGTAGTAGGGGAATCTGGTAATCTTATTGCATCCCTGGATAGGAGACTACAGTTAATGTAGCCACTGGGATGCATTTAGCAGTTTGACATCTCATCAGAAGGACAATGAAAATTAGTTTGCTGCGTCTGCCTATAGTGGACAGGAAACCAGACTCAATGCAGCCACTCGGACATGCTGTACTAGCACCAATTAGGTATTGCAGTAACAGTACAAGTAAAGTGAAGTTACTACTCATGGGCAGGATCGACCGTTGTCTTCTCCTAAGAGTAGCCTTAAACTGCCCAGTAAAGGCATTGGTTTACTCATACCTTGCTTACCGTAATGTTCCCTAGAATGGCTTTCCTTGTGGTCCAGTTGTTACAGAATGCAGTTGCTTGCTATCTGAGTTCCTTTAGAGGACCAGGTCATATCACTGAGCTGCACTAACTGCCAGTAAGGCAGAGAATTGACTACAAGGTCATTATTATGACATTTAAGGCTCTGAATAGTTTGGGTCCCACCAACTTCAAAGAGTTACTGGCCCCCCACATCTGGGTAGTCCTTTGTTTTAGGGATCAGGGTCTGCTAGGTGTCCCATGCTGTCAACTAAAATATGCTGGGAACACGGCATTCTCTGTGACAGCTCCTATCCTATAGAACTTTTTCCCACCATCTGTCTGCATGATTTCTAGGGGGAGTCACTTAAGGCAGAGGACAGTTAATGGCTTCTCAACCTAGCTTACCCTAGTGCTGGACCACCACTGCAGCAGTAGAACTACTGCTCATGATGCTGGTGACCTGGGTTCAGGAGTGAACTCTGGTCATTGGAGGGCTGGCCGGAGGAAGGAGGATGAGTATCAAAGGGGCAGCTCTCCTCCTCCTCTGGGGAGGGAGGAATCTGGTACCTGTGATGTAAACAGTCAGTTCTGAGTACTGTATCATTTCTTTTTAATATAAAATGTATTGACTGACTGTCTCTGCTAAAAAAATCTGATGCTCTTAGAATGACCTCAATCATCCCCTCCCCAGATTTCAACTCAAAGATGAAAGCCGTAAGAAAAATGCTGACAGCATGTGAGTTCACACACACTCAGTTTTTAGAGACCATGTGTTACATGTAAGGCCTTAATTAAGGACCCTGTCTGTCTGAGTTAATTACAACCATAGTTGCTAGGACATACCCATTTTATGACGTTGGAAGGAAAACCCAGGTTATTACATAGAAGTGCGAAAATCATAAAGATGCTGTCATGCCCTGGAAGGAGGAAGCTTATTATGAGATCAAAAGAAGTGTCATTTGAAGGACATGAATTATGCTGAGGTTGCAGAATGTAATACTTTTGTGTAAGATATATATTTTCATATATCCTGACAGGGAGGAGCTAGGTGACCTCCTGAAAAGAGGTGTGGTAAAAACCACCTTTTAAATTATTCAGTTTTACTTCACTGACCCACATTTTTTACCTAGACTCTGACCACAAAACATCTTGGAAGCACTTTTAAGCAAGTATTTAGAGACTAAGTACAGTAGTAGGAATTGCACTGTTTAAACCTTGTTTCTTTTAAAAGATTTGTATGTCTGGTGATATAAGAGTTCTGTATCTTGCGTTTTACATATTTTTAACTATTTTAGTAAAATTCTTTTTAGAACTTACTTGGTCTGTCTTTGGCTTCTTTTTATTTGTAAGAAAAGTACATGGTTATAGCAGACAATAGACATAAGCTTGAATGGTGATACTAAACTGGAAAGAGAAGCATTTTAAATCTGAGGTCTTTATTAAAGTTTTAAAGGGTTCATCACTGTATACCTGGTTAGGTGCCTATAGGCAAAGATATCTGGCCCCCAAGGACAGATATATCTGAACCTGTGCGTGGGGTATGCTAACAAGAGGCTAACAGTTTGAATCCCTCCAGAACTTGAGACAAAAAGGTTGATCCGAACTCACAAAACAGACAAGAGGGTTACCTTTCACTGTTCACTGTTCACAAGACTGCGCTCAGAGGTTGGCACTTTGGGAATAGAGGACCTGACCTGCTGAGTGGGTTTGTGACAGTAGCCAGTTACATTCAAACCCCTAGTGATGGCTAGAGGTCAGTGTGCCTGGGACTAGCATGTAAGCAGGGGATTGGTGAGGTGGCAGATATCTGCACTTTGGGAGAGCACCTGACATCACTGCACATCCACACCATCTGGGCACTCCTCAAAAGGAAGAAACCCTTCCCTGCAGCATGATGAGGCCAGAGATCTGCGGCACCTCTGCCTGAATGATGCCAACAAGCTCATCATGGGAACCTGGTTGTTCTTGATCTCTCCCCTAGTCCCCGGTGGAGCCTGTTGTGAGGGGTAAGTCATGGGCCTCTCAGTATGGGCAACTGGGGGATGCCAGGTGGATAGAGAGCAGAGAGTCTGATGAACTGATACAGGGGTGCACCCCACCTGGAATGGAGAGAAAAACAGAACTGAAAAAAAAAAACGAGCTAACCCTGGTACTATCACCTAATCCTCCTGACTATTTCAGAAATCACCCTGAGTTCTGTCATTTATATTCTGATTGTTTAATAAATTATTTATTGTAGTTATTCATGATGATTCATTTTTTGGATATGTGTTCTTTTGTAAAGTGTTGAGAAGCACGCTGTAGAGTAAATAAATTCTATCCAATCCTGTACTGTATATGGGTTTCTTGATTCTTTTGCCTGTTGTACAGCAATTACATTTATATATTAGGCATGCTGTCAGTCAAAAAAACACTAGAAATTTGGCCTTAGTTATGGTTTAATATGTGATATAAATGTATTAGATTTTGTAGGTTTCATTAAAACATAGAAACATATAATTTGTTGGCAGAAAAGGACTGTTTGGCTCATCCAGTCTGTCCTGTTGGTCCCTGCCTAGTCTGTCTCTGTAGACCCTAATTGGTTTCTGGTGACCATTCCTCCTCCCTGCTTATTTACTAATATTTTCTTGTGTCTGGGAACAGGGTATTCTCTGAGTCAGCCCCTATACTATGGAACTCTCTCCCACCATTTGTCTGCAGGATTTCTAGGGGGAATCACTTAAGGCAAAGGACAGGAACTGGCTTCTCGACCGAACTTACTCTAGTGCTGGCCCGTTGCTGCAGCAGCAGCACTACTGTTCATGATGCTGATGACCTGGGTTCAGGAGTGAACTCTTGGTCATTGGAGGGTAGGCCAGAGAAAGAAGGATAAGTATCCGAGAGGCAGATCACATCCTCCAGTGAAGGAGGAATCTGGTGCCCAGCTACCTTCCAACCCCCTGTGATGGCTAGAGGTCAATGCTCCTGGGGCTAGCACCCAAGCTGGGGATTGGTGGAGTGGCAGATATCTGCACCTCAGGAGCAGGAATGGACCTGACGTGTGCTAATGTCATTGCACGTCCACACCATCAGGGCACATATAAAGAAGAGAAAACCTGTCCCTGCAGCAGCACGATGAGGCCAGAGATCTGTGGCACCTCTCTGCCTGAACAACACCAACCAGCTTGTTGGAGGAACCTGCTTGATCTTGGTCTCTCCTATAGCCCCCAGGGAAGCCCCACCATGTGGGGTAAGCCATGGGTCACCTTGTATGGGCAACTGGGGGATGCCAGGTGGGTAGAGAGCAGAGGGTCTTATGGACTGATACAGGTGTGCACCCTTCCTGCAAGGAAGAGCTAAACAGAGTTGAAAAAAAAACTAGCTAACCCAGGCACTATCACCTAATCCTCCTGATTATTTTAGAAATCATCTGAATTCTGTTATTTATATTCTGACTGTTTTACATTATAATTTATTTATTGTAATTTATTCATGATGGTTCATATTTTCTGATGTGTGTAATTTGTAAAGTATTAAGAAGGGGGCTATAGAAGAAAGAAAATCATATCCTATCCTGTCCTGTCCTGTAGTGTATATTGGTCTTCTGATTCCTTTGCCTGTTGTACAGACATTTCATTTGTAGAGAAGGCATGATCTTAGTTGAAAAACTACTCAAAATTTGACCTTGCACTTAAATATTTGATATAACTGCATAGTGCTCCCTCGCTGTATCAAACTCATCTATAACAAACTCCCTGTTACAGGAAACACCATGGTGCTTCCCATTTTCCCAGAGCAGGCATATTAACACCTCACTATAGTGAACACCTAGCTATAGTGAACACTTCAGCTGGCTCCAGAGGTGTTCACTGTAGAGAGAGACCACTGTATTAACTTTGTAGCTTTCATAGAAACATAAACACATAGCATTTGTTGGCTAGGGTAGTTTAGCACACCCAATCTGCCCAGATGGTGCCTGCCTAGTCTGTCTCCATAGCCCTAACTGGTCTGTGGTGACCTTCCCTCCTCCCTGCATATTTACTAATATTCCTCTACATCTCTCCCATGAATGCTTGAAGCCCCCTATTGTTTCACCTCCACAATTTGCACTGGCAGTCTATTCTAGCTATCCACCACCTTTTCAGTGGTGACCAACAGTAGATCAACACCCTGACAGCAAAACTCAAAAATGACCATTACAGCGGCAAAACACTTGAAACGTTGACAGCCCCATGCCAAGTGTCAGTATTGTGCCATCACTGTGAGAGATGTCAGTAGAATGTCTGTTGACATTCTGTGGTGCTTCCCATTGTCGGTGAAGAAGTACTTCCATGCAGCCCTCTTAAACTTTCCCTCCTCCAGCTTCATTGCATGCCCTCTGATCCTGGTGCTCTTTTTTTGTTTGAATACACAGATAAAGGCTTTTCATTTCATACCTTGAAAAGGGTCTTTTAAGGAGTGTTCCCAGAATTGCTTATACCAGCCAGGGACCCTTTCACATATCATCACAAAACAGCAACTGTTTTATACAGCCGACTTAACCAGGCCTGCCAAGCCGAGACATGACCTCTCATTTCCTGTGGGGTCCTACATCCACCCAACTCCAGCATCATATATTATTTATTGAAAATGTTGCTGGCTTGGATAGACTTATGAGATAAAGTATCATATTTTCATGAACATCCAAAGCGGATAGCAGGCACACTCACACAAACATTACACTTAGAAATCAAGCATTACAGCAGTACAGATGAGGTGGGTTTGTACAAGGGATGATTTCTAGGGAAGTATCAATAGTGATTAAATGCATAAGTAAAGCAGGCTAACTGCAATGGTAGGGTACACACATGAAAGCGTGAAGGTGTTTTTGATATTGCACAGGCTAAAGATGACTTCAAACCAAGGTTGTCTGCAGGTTTATTCCAGCTGACAGGTACCATGTGGGTGAAAGTCCAACTACTGAAGTTTATTTTGCTCTCAGCATTCTGAAGTGTGGTGGAAGATCACAGTGAGAAGTTGCACATCACTGTAGTGATAAATTATTTAAATATGCAGTGTGGTGTAGTGCTTGGTATTGACTATTGATGATGGATGTCTAATGTACTAATAATTCTTTCACCTTCCTGTATTATCTTCCTTCCTCCTCTACCCAAGATGCATCTAGAAATGAGCTGTTATTAGCTCAGTATGTCTTTCCTGGTAAAACGTTTGAAATAAATGATGTTAAGGGGTTCCCATGGACACATTCGTGGGTGTCAGTGAGACAGTTGTAGCACCTATGCATGGCTGGGTTAAGACTCATTATCTGTATAGCATGCAATGCACAACAGGTAGTTAACATTTGCTGTACAAAAACATTGACTTTGTGATGGGGTGTTGCAGGGCAGTAGTAATGATAATGTTCCCATAGTGAAGAGGGGAGAAAGGAATTATGACACTCATTTTCTGAGACTGGTAAAGGCAGCATCTGGTTCTGAAAAGCGCACAGAGACTGGAGCTTACAGTGTAGTGGATTTTATCTATATGTTTATTATAAGTGAGAGCAGGGGGGGTCAAGTGAGATCCCTATATATTATTGACTTGCCCCAGAATAACACAATTAAACAACATGATGCTGTCAGAGACTTAGATTCTTTTGATCAGTGCATGAGAAGCACAACATCTAGTGTTTGTTGCAGTTACAATACATTCAGATTTAAACTGTCATGCCAGTGAGTTGCTTTTGCATTTCACAATCAGTTGCATATTTTACGAGTTGCTGGATCTAGCATTAAGCCTTGCAGAAATGGTTGTCCAACAGTTGCAACTCAGTTTTTCATTGTATTGTGACAGAGCTGCATATGTATGCCAGGTGAATGTCAAAACATTTATAAAAGTTGTCCTTGAGCTGGCTAGGTTTTCAAAACAATATAATGTGAGCTGCCAGTGCATTGCCAGCTTTAAAACAATACAAAACAAACTCACTGGCATGAGAGTTTAGTGTGAATTGTACTATAGTATTAGCATCTGTGGCAAGCTAGTCTCTCCCAGACTCAGGCTGGCCTAGTGTTACCAGCATTCTCAAACCTTTTAAATGCCTGCAAGGGTGCTCAGTAGCTGCAAACACTCAGCATAGACAATCTATTGGGGTATCTCAGGGTTGGAATCCCTCCAGAGCTGCTGCTCACACAATACAGTGCTTCTTGTTCAAGGGTAAATGACCCACTCCTCTGTCACAGTTGAGAATACCTTACTATAGGAACAAATCACAGTAACTGCAGCCTGCTTTTCAGAGCTGGAAACATAGTCTGTCAGTTATAAATCATTTAGATATACCTCAAAGGACTGTGTCATAGAAACATAAAGTATGTGAGAAAATAATATTTAAATACTTCCAGATATTTACCTGTATAATACAGGATACTACACAAAGATTATGGGGAACAGTAATTCTACTGAAATGAAAAAGGAAATGCAGTAGGTTACGCACAGGAAAAACTATCTCTCACTCTTTTTAGCAAGGTAAAATAGCTTACCACACAAGGCACTTTGGTGAATCAGGGCAGGCTTGAACCCTTAGATGCTAACTGTTCACAGTCATAAAGCTAACTGTTTGAGGATGTGCCAGACCTTAAGACCCCCATTACATGTCATCTAGTATATCACTCTGACATCATAGATTCATCATTCTTTGTGTCTTGAGGGCTGGGTGCACCTACGAAACTGGTCTGATCTGGACCCAGGGCTTTGTATATTCAAATGCATCTGCCTTTTTGTCCAGAATTCTGTCTGGCCCAGTAGGAATTTCTACTTGAAAACATGAAAAAACTTTTCCCCTTTTGAAGCTGTCCCATAAACTGTCCAAAGAGATTGTTATCACTCTCCAGAGACAGCTGGTCGGTTTTAGCAGGGACACTGATAACAACATCCTGACCTTTCCCAGGAATATCCACTTTGTCCCTGTAGTGCTAAATTCTAACTGATGCTCATGCAGAAAGAATTAAATAAAATAAAAAAATACAGTGACAGATATACATAGCAAATTGTTACAGCTTATTATGGAGAAACCATGTCTTGCACGTATTGAAGTCAGATTGAACGATGATTGTTATATCTTGAAGATAATCTTGGGGCCCTGAAAAGCCACTTCTGACTATGGAGGTTATTCACTTCTTTGTGAACCTGGACCTGGATTCTATAAGATTTCTTGTTTTGTTTTGTTTTTTGACACCTTGATCCTGGTTGCTACTTCTACCAAGGGGCACGGTGTGACTGTAGAAGTCTATAGTAAGGTTCTTCTGTGACACTGAACTGCCTAGCACCAGTTTGTTCCCACATGGTAACCTCATGCTGAAGAGCACCCTTGGTTTCTGAAGACCTTAGGCAGCTGGAAAGGATACAGAGGAGGGCAACTAAAATGACACGAGGACTAGAGGATTTGACGTATGAGGACAGACTTGAGGAGCTCTGCCTGTTTTCATTGGAGGAGAGGAGAGACAGGGGTAACATGATTGAGGTCTTCAAGTACCTCAAAGGAATAAATAGGGTAAACATGGAGGGGATCTTTAGACTAAAGCAGGGAGGTATCTCCAGAGGGCATGGTTTGAAGTTGGAAGGTGGAAGGGTGAGGGGGGAAAGAGGAGGAGGAGGTTTTTCACTGAGAGGGTGGTGGACCCTTGGAATGCATTGCCTGGTGAGCTGGTTCAGAGATCCACAGTGGAGGGCTTCAAGAGAAGGTGGGACAGACACAGAAAGCGGATGTATCAGATGATGGCCTTGCCCAGGGAGGTGGGGGGATGGATGATAGGGGTTTCTGGAACACAAGGGGGGGAGGACCTCGGCATCCAACTAAGGATCTGAGGTTCGAGCAGACCCGATAGACCGTAAGGCCTAATCTGCTGGCAATTAGTATGTTAGTATGTTAGCTGAAGACACTAGTCAGTAAATTAGAGTGCATGTGGCAGAGTTCATGACTGTATGCTAACAGAATTGTCTTGGAAGACCATTTAAGAGTCTACCAGGGACAGTTAGGATGGATAAAGGAAGTTATTTTGCCTCTCTAATAGTATCATAGAGAAACCAGATGGCTGCAGTTTTCAGCGCCATTGACAATGTTGTACACCCAGAATACAAACTAGGGAGCAGGTCTCTGTGGAGAAGTGAGACTGGTTTAACACGTTTTTTCAAGGCCAAGAATGTTAGCATCTGGGACTGAATCTCTGCCACTCCACAAATATTAGCAGCAATGATAAAATCAGGGCGTCAACTGGCATAGTCAGACTGTGGAGGGAGTTCCGCCAAGTAGATGAGGGTGACCTCTGAAAGGCAGTCTCTCACTTTTGCTGTACCCTTTCAGATCTGACCCTGGTGCCAGACCATCAGCTCAAGGATAGACTAGAAATACTGGTCCTGGCCATTGTTGTAATTGTCAGTGCCTCATTGTACAAGGGTCTCCCACCGTCTCCTCTGGAGAAGGCGGTGGTAAGACCTTTACTCAGGAAAGCAATGTTAGACCCTGAAGTTCTGACAAATTTTCAAACTGTCTCAATCTGTTGAGAAAGTGGTAGTGGAGCAGATAGTTGATTGCACTGAAGAAAACAAGGTCCATTTCCAGTCTGGCTTCTGGATGTGTCACAGCACATAAACTGTCCTGGTCACTGGCGTGCAATGACCACCTAGTGAGGAATTGTGGAAAGGTGTTTTCTTTTTTGGCTTCTCCTCAATCTGTCAGTGTTTAACACTGTTGACCTCCAGGAGTTGCTGGACAGATACTGGGAACTCTGGTATTGACTGGTATAGCTCTCAGTTGGTTAAAGTCATTCATATTTGGGAGAGAAGAGATGGTAGAAACTGGTGCGTTCCACTTGTGGTCAGTAGCAATCAACTTTGTAATTTCCTAAGCCTCTGTACTGGCTGTCACCTGTGTTTTCAATGTACATACTTCAGCTGTGGAGGACAGATTGTGATACCACATTATATTTCACTGTTATGTTGATGATGCCTAGCTGTATTTATCCTTTACCCCCTGAAAGGGTATTGTCTAGGCAATGTTTAGGAATGTCTCACAGATAGCAGATCCTTTCAGGATTTCAGTTTGCTGATACTCAGCCCTGGGAAGACTGGGCTGCTCCTTGTGGGGACCAATCAGCAGTTGTCAGCCCTTATTGGTAGCTTTAAGCTCCCTGTTTTTGATGGGGTTCAGCTGAAAGTGGACAGGGAAGTCTGAAGTCTTAGAGTAGTCCTTAATGGACATTTGGCATTTGTGTCTAATGTGTTTTCTGTAGTCAACAGCTACTTTTACCATCTCTGAAATATTGCCAAATGTTGCCTCTTTCTTAACACTGCAGATCTTTCAACAGTGGCATAGGAATTTGTCTCCTCTGGACTGGACTAGTACAATGTGCTCTATAAGGACTTACCAGTTAGTAAACTGGGCCATATACAGCTAGTTCAGAATGTTACAGCGAGTCATCTGACATCCATCCATAAGTCAGAACACATTCTCCCTTCACTCTGGGCCCATTGCCTGTTGGGTGGCACATTGACTACAAGGTGTTGTTAGTAACTTATAAAGCCCTGAATGAGCTGGTTCCTCTTGCCTCAGTGAACTCCAGGACCCCAATGCCTCCGGTCTGCTGACAAGGTCTGTGGGGCAGCCTTTTCGGGTGCCACCATCCAGCGTAGAGCATGTGTTCACTACAAATAAATAGGCAGTTGGCTATTTTATTTACTGTGTTTTAATGTCTTAGCAATTACTTTAAAACTTTTATAATTAATTATTTATGTGTGCAATGAATCTGGTATAGTTTTACCTTTACTTTTCAAACTGCTGGTGAAAAGCATTCAATAGAATTCTGGCATTGTGATATAAGAAAATCCCAATTACTTAGAAGCCCAATCTATTTATAAAAAAACTATAGATTTATTTATATCTTTTTTCCAAAGAAATATACATATATGTCATCAACAAATTGTGTCTTTTATATGCTTGTAATATTGTGTACCATCTGTATGATTTTACAATAAAAAAAATGTAAATAGCTGCCGTTTCTTCTTCCCAAGTAAAATCTGGTTAGGAAGAAACTATCACTGTTAAATCATAACAGAAGCACACAGATTATAAAAAAAAAACACATGTTTTGTTACATCTATAAAATGTTTGTGGAAGAAATCTTTATTTCTGTATAAAAATATACAAACAGATGTGCACTTTCCTGTACAGGAAGGATCATCTTGTGGACAGTCTCCTGTCAGGCAGTAGAGGTGAGGCAGGATTTGCTGCCATGGAAGGCCCCAAGTTTGAGGAAGAGTTCAAAGGAAATGTGGACAATGTTGGTAAAGCTGTTGTGAGAGTAGTTCAACCAGACTCTTAGTTATTTGAAAGATATGACAAGATCCTGACAGAAGTCATCACTAGACTGAAAGGTGGAGTGGGATGCAAGTCTCAGTTTGGAACCAATGTTAAATGAACTGAGCCATTCAGAATCCAATTGGAAGTGGTGTTAAATGATATACCTACTGCAGATCACAACTAGAATTGAAGCTTTAAGACGCAGATAGTCTGGAGTGCAGCAAGAGTGAGAAAATGGGGACTTCAGGCACAGTGAAAATAAAGTTTGAACTGGGAGTATTGCTGCACCAAGCATAACAATGAAAACTGCAAAATGTCAAAATATTACTCTTTCTTCAAAATTACATGTGGATGTTGGAAATAAGCCACAGCTCAGCATACCTTTCCTGCTTACCAGTTTTAAGTAAATGTATTTGGTGTGACTTACTCTCATGAATGTTTATTCTTAAAAAACATTGATGATTCTGCTGCGTGTGGGCAAGAAAGTCTTCTCCACACCCAATTGAATACTTACCATGTTGCACTCCAATGTATTATACATATTAATCTCACAATACCAATGATTTGTAATGCAGCATTGGTATTTTCAATTGTCATTTATTTTTTTAGGTTGTTTGAGTGATTCTTTCAAATGTTCTCATTTTATTAGTAGCTCTCCTTAACATAGGACAGGCTATCCCCACCTTTATCCAGACTCCCCCATCTTTGTCCATCTTCTCAGTCAAGTGTGGGTCTCTTCTTACACTGTAGACTGCTTCATACTAATTTAGATTTTCCAGTCTACTTTTGACACAAGTACTTGGGTAGCTCACCCATCGTATGCACTGATCTGCCTCATTTTTTGTTATAGTTGT
Organism: Neoceratodus forsteri; assembly: GCA_016271365.2. Classification (NCBI taxonomy): domain Eukaryota; kingdom Metazoa; phylum Chordata; order Ceratodontiformes; family Ceratodontidae; genus Neoceratodus; species Neoceratodus forsteri. The sequence goes on from CM057455.1 coordinate 1,733,389,682, forward strand.
TTGGTATCTATTTCTGTGTACATCTCTTTAAATTTGTATATCTTGCTTTCTCGGTGCCATGCTTACACTGTATGTTACAAATATCTAATTTGTATTTATTCTCTGTGATGCTTTGGAAATGTCTATGAGCTGTACTGTATCATCCTGTACCACAGTTATAGTTGTATTTTTATTGTATTTGTATTTTGATTGTTCTCATTTGTATTCTCCCAGGTCATGCCTGAAAATAGGCATTTCTATGTCTACTGCACTTACCCAGTTGTCAAAAACAAAATAAATAAAATAAATAAATGGTTGACTCCTCCATTAGAATCTATACCACTGGTAATTTTTAGGCTTTGGTTGAAGATTAGCTTTTCACTTGCCCCTCAATTGTAAATACCATTGTCCCCCCTCTGTTCTTCCAGTCATCCCATTACTACTATAATTGCTCAAACTGTGAATGGTTTTCACCAGTGGTAAGAGATTCTGCTCCACAATTTTGATCAGTCTTTGTTGGTGGAGGTTCTGCGGTTGGGATATTGACATGGTTCTTCCATAGAGAGGCACAACACAATTCACACTGTAGTTTTTTTTTTAATAAATGCTATAAATGTGTGGCACTTAAATAATTTCAACAGTTTAATGACTGAGTCTTTAAACAGAACAACTGCTGATGATGGACTTGATAGACTTATGATTCCTGAACTTTATGTATTAATAGAATACAGATAGACTGGGTCTAACATAGTAGTGGAGATACATTCCCAGACTAAGAAAGACTTCCTTGTTTGTTTCAAGTCTCAGAAACGCTTTACTGCATGCAGTCAGAAACAGCTGTGAAAGTCGTAGAACCCAGTACTCTCTATACACAACGCATCAACAATTATTTATTTACATATACGCAAAAGATGAAAAAAAAAAGATGTTTAAATTATGGCTTCTTCAACACAAATAGATGAAGTCATGATTTGACAAAATGACCATTTTTGAGTTCTTCTTCTGTATGTAAATAAATGGTTTTGGATTTACTGTGCTTGCCATGTGTTGGATTTTGTGATTTTTGGAGTCTATACAGAAAAATTCAAGCAGATCACTTTCACATTATATAGACAAACACAGACTTTTCAAATAAACTGTATTGCATATGAAAACTATCAGTTATTCAATGTTTGTCTTCGGGATACAGAAATCTATCTTCATTAAGTTACTCATATGACCTCAGGGGATACTGCTAGCTAAAGGCTGTAATATTTACACACCCCAGTCCCCAAAGGAAAACATAGAATGATGATGTTATCGTGTTCTAAAGTCCGTCAGTTGTTGAACTAGAAAGCATTTTTAATACATTGGCTGTTTAAATAAATATAATAAACACTCTGACTCCATCAGTTGTTTAAATAAATGTGTTAAACGAGAAAACCTTTCAATGCCATTTGAAGTGTGAGGGGATATGGTACATCAGTTCATAACAAAGCTATAGGAGATTACTGAGACCATAGAGAAAGATCACAGAATGCAGAAAAAAATCCCATGGCACCTCAGCCAATCCAGAATTAGCATTTTCTTCCCGTATGTCATTTGTACAGAACACAAACTGATACTGAGTTGAAATGAGTTACAGAAGTCCTGAAGTACAAGGAAGGTCTTAATAATGTTAAATAGATGAAAAGGTAACACAGTGCAGAGAAAAAATGGGAATAGCATTTTCATCTTCAGTACTATAATAGTGAACAACAGAGTGTTAAGTCTTGAAGACATCCGGAGTTAATGGTGACGTGTTCTTTTATAGTATATGGTGTGATAACATGCATAAAATGAAATTACTTAGTTTTAACTGAATTTATTATGTGTTTTATTATAAGCTAATACTGTAAACAGATACTGATTTGTGTAGGGAGTTCTGTCTTCGACTGTTTAAGATTTGCTGCTACAATTGTAAAATCTGTCTCTGTCTTACTTGTCTGTTTTTTGAGCTCTTAGAGTAATTAAAAGCATGCTTTGTGTTACCCTAAATGTTTGCTCTTATCAGTAAATATAGCTTCGGTAACACATAAATGAAAACTTACACTGGTACTTTACTTCATTTCTTTTCAGTTTTTGTGTTGTCTCCATTTGGTAGGCTCCCCTTCCTACCTCCACCATTTTTGTAGAACTGAATCAGGATCTGAGCCTTTGTTCTGATCATTCTGGATTCCCCACACCCCTTCCTCCTGCTGGGCATATTTCTCCTAGTATGTTCTGCTGCTGTAGTTGACAATCTTCTTTCTTTAAATGGGGTGGAAAGGTGCACCCCTCATTGATGGAGTCTAATAAAAGGAAGGTGCCTGCCATCCAATGGGGAATGCTGGGTCCTGCAATGCTGAATCAAAGTAAGTGTGAAAAAGCAGCGCACTCCAGGAAAACACTGCCATAGCATCTCTGCTGTTAAGTGTGTGTGGTTTTCATAATTTGTGCAAAAATGAACAATAACTTCCAAAGCCAGAGTATCCACAGTATGGAAAAATCACCCGATGAAGTCTGCCTGGCAGAGACAGGTACTAATGAGATACATCCAGCTCTCTTCTGGCCAGTAGAGTGGAATCCGTCTGTATGTGTACTCCTGATTCTGGGGCTCTTTCATGGTGGAACAGCCTGCTGCCACAGAACAACTAGCCTAGTGCTTGGACTTGACATCATTGCCATGCTGTATCAGCATGGTTAATTAGTTGGCTCCTGGGTTAGAAACATGATGAATAAACTGCTTCTTTGTCTGCCGTCACTGCAGAATTGTTTGTTTATTTAGTTATTATTTATTTATTTAAAAAGTCAAAGAGAGGCTAAATAAGGCAAGCAATACCCATTTTCATTAAAATCCTACCAATGCTGTGAAAAAAAACACAATAAATGTAACTAAAATGATTTGCTATGTTGTCCCTTTTCAAAATCTGCAATCATGAATTTGAAAGTGCTTACATTGCTTGTACTTCATATGCTTAAGGGCAGGTCATTCCATATAAATGCAGCCTACATAAGAAAAAGCCTTCTTTCCCATAACAATTTGTACATTGCATCCATAAGTTCAAAATTAGACTGACCTCTGAGGCCATATGAAGTAACACATGTTCATCCATTTAAATAGGATGTTTTTTTTTTGCACCTGCAGTTGAAAACCAACAAGCAACCATGATCTTCTCTGTGCTATTCCCGGGGGAACCACTGTAGTAAAATCTTACAATATACATTGGTTAGCCGATTTAGGGAGGTTCAAAACAAAACAAGCTAAGCTATTATACAAGGGATTTTTTTAGCATTTTAAGTGGGCCCCTGGGGGATATTACACACATCACCACAGTCAAGTAGTGGTAACACCATATTTGTTATCACATTCACAGTGTCTACCAGTTTCAGGTACTGCCTTGCAAACCAAGGTACTCCAAAACAACTATGACTTTTTATGACATAGTTAATTAATATTTGTCTCATCGGCATACATTAAAAGGTCAGGATGTTTGCATACAGTGACTATATCAGTAAAAAAAACTTCAAACAGAAGAGGAACCAGAGTAGATCCTTAAGGGACACCACATTTAACAGCAGGCTTTGTGGATTTCTGACCTTTCATCAAGGTATACTGCTTTTGGTTTACTAGATAAAATCTGATCCAATCAATAACATTTCTAGTACATCCACACTGCAAGAGTTTTGCTAATAAAATACTATGATTAACAGTATTGAAGTTTTTGGTAACTCAATACTTGTAACTCGGTAGGGCAGACCTTTATCACATTCTAAAATAATTTTTTAGAGATTTCGGTTAATGCTACAGTTATTGATAAGCCTTGCATAAATTCAATTGTTTTGGAATGAATCAATTCTTTGCTATTTAGATATTGATTAAGGTGGCTGTGAACTGCTATTTCAGCTATTTTTGAGATGCACAAAATTAGACTAAAAAGTCATAATTGCAGGGCTCTGCTCCGCTCTATGATAGATCTGGGTTCGAGAACTGACTGGGGTTGCCAGACCCTAGGCCAGTTGAGGCTGCATATAGTGATGAGGTAACATTCTGTGGTTTTTGGGTGGCACAGGTACTCACTGGCGATGGAGTGTTGTTCATGCTGACTGTAGGGGTGTTGCACCCAGTCAATAACAATCAGGGTTGCTCTCAGTTATGACAAGGCTCAAGCAGAGAGAGGCCTGCAGTAGTGCTGCAGCCAGTCAGTAACAGCTACAGTGGCTGTGGTGTTGATAAATTACCAGAAGAGGGAGGACTGAAGTGGTGTTGCGGCCAGCTAGTAACAGTTATAGCTTCTGTGGGTATTAATAAGGTTTCAGTGGAGAAAGGCCTAAAGTGGTGTTGCAACCATTCAGTAACAGTCAGGGTGGCTGTGGTGTTAACAAATTACCAGTAGAGGGAGGAAACATCGGAACATAGAAGTTGTCGGCAGATAGTAACCTCTTAGCCCACGTAGTCTGCCCTGTATTCTCTACCTACTGTGCCACCGCAGTCCCTACTTGATCTCCAGTCTTCCCCCCTTTGCCTTACTACTAAAGTCCCCTTGTGTCTATCCCATGCATGCTTGAATCCTGTTACCATTTTAGCAATCCCCACCTCTGCTGGAATGCTGTTCCAGGCATCCACCACCCTCTCTGTGAAGAAGTATTTCCTCACTTCTCCTCTAAGCCTCCCCCATTCAGCTTCATAGTGTGACCCTTTGTCCTTGAGCATCTTTTTCTATGGAAAATGCTATCATCATGTACCTTATTAAAACCTGTGAGGTATCTGAATGTTTCTGTCATATCCCCCCTTTCCCTCCTTTCCTCCAGAGAGCACATATTTAGTCCCTTGAGTCTTTCCTCACAAGATTTTTGATGCAGGCCCTGCACCACTTTGGTAGCCCTCCTTTGTACTGGCTCCACCCTATCTATGTCCTCCGGAGATGGGGTCTCCATAACTGGACACAGTACTCGAGGTGTGGTCTTACTAGAAATCTATACAGGGGTAATACCACCTCCCTGTTTCTGCTGGTGATGTCCCTCCTTACGCACCCCAGCATCCTGCTAGTCTTCCCCACTGCCTTATCACACTGCTTGGCTGCTTTATGGTAATCAAAAATGATTAACCCAGCTCACTTTCCTGTTTTGTTGCTGCTAATGCCTCCCCACTCAATTGGTAGATTGCCCCTGGGTTTCTGTGCCCTAAGTGCATGATTTTGCACATTTTTGCATTGAAACCCAGCTGCCATTCCTTGATCATTCTTCCAGCTTTTTCTGATCATCCCTTATTCTTTCACTTCTGTGTGTCCACTCTAGTGCAGATTTTTTTGTCATCTCTGAACAGGCATATGTTCTCTAAAAGTCCTTCTGCAGTGCCATTAATAAAGACACTGACAAGCACCGGGCCTAGTACCGACTCCTGTAGCACCCCACTGGTCACCTTGCCTTCTCCAGAGTGGACCCCATTTACCACTACCCTCTAACTCCTATTGCTTAGCCAACTTCTTACCCATTTTACTACTTTTCTGCTCACTCCTAGGTTGCCCAGCTTGCTCACCAGTCTTCTATGTGGAATGTTATCAAATTCCTTGCTGAAATCCAGGTAGGCCACATCTACTGTTCCTCCCTGATGCACTTCCCTGGTCACCCAGTCAAAGAACTCAATTAGGTTTGTCTGACAAGACCTCCCCCCTGTGAAACCATATTGCCTTGGGTCCTATAATCCACTGGTTATAAGATATTACCCAATCTTTTCCTTCAGCAGCGATTCCATTACTTTATCCACTACCAAAGTCAGGCTGACTGCCTCCTCCCTATTTCCACTTTTGTGTAGTGGGACCACACCTGCCCTCCTCCAGTCCCCCAGAACCTCCCCTGTTTCTAATGATAGGTTGATCAGAGCTATCAGAGGTGCAGCCAACATCTCCTTGAGCACCGTCAGTATTATAGGGTGTACCCATCAGGTCCCATTGCCTTGTCTGCTTTTAACTGTGCTAGTTCCCTGATGGCTCTCTCCTCTGTAAAAGGACTAGTGTCTCCCTCCCTTCCTTTAATGCCCTTGTCCCTTATCTTTGGCCTGTCATCTACCCCTTCCTCCTTAAATACTGAACAAAAGTAATTGTTCAATATGTCTGCCTTTTTTTTTTTCTTCTTGTTCCTCACAAACCCCTCCTTCCTCTTTTAGCCTCACTATCCCTTCTTTGGTCTTTCTCTTCTTGCTTATACATCTAAAGAATGTTTTATCCCCTTTTTTTACTGACTGGGCAATATTCTCCTCCGTTTGCCCCTTTTTGCTCCTAATTGCTCTCCCGGTCTCTCTTTAGGTGCGTTTACTTGGTGCCCTACTTGAATCAGAGCAGTCTGCTGTGCTCGCTCCAGCTCACCTGGCACCATAGCAGCTTCTTTTTACACTCCAGCCCTTATATCAGTGTCTGGGCTGTTCTGGCACTTCAGCCACATTTCCGGTTTAATGAGATGTCAATACTTCCTTCTCCAGCCTGAGTTCAGCTGAAAAATTCCCGATACAATAAAGAAAACTGAACTCGGGGAAGTATACACTTTAAAAATATCGAGGGCTACAAAGTACTGTAACAGCACTCCAAAAATGGAGCCATGATACTGTACATGCGCTAATGCATATTCATAGCCCTTAAGCTATGAATATGCATTAATACATGCCCAGTATCACAGCTCCACTTTCAGAGTGCTGTTACAGTACTTTGTAGCCCTCAATTCTTTAAAGTACATACTTCCCCAAGTTCAGTTTTCTTTATTGTATCAGGGGATTTGTTCAACTGAACTCAGGTAGGGTAAACTGAGACCAATAATATGGGTTTCAATACACTGAAAAGTTCCACGGGATCTGCAGGGGCAATGTGAGCGCTCCTATTTGATTACACGGACACCTGAAGCTTGAAATGGCAAACCCAGGAAACAGGGAATGCTATTTCAGCTAGCGCTCATTTTGGATGTGCAGCACGTTGCCTATACACACTAAAAATGTAATGCTGCAGTTGCCCTGCACCAGTTGCAGTGGTGCAGAGCATGTCGTGAAAAAGTGCCTATTGTTTCTATTGGTAACTCTCCCTATCATCCTCCTTTTGTGTCCTCTTGTACCTTTTAAATGCTGTTTTTTTTGCCCTTACTTTTTATGCCACTTCTCTAGAGAACTATAGAGGCCTCTTTTTTCTCTTGCCCTTGTTCTTTTTTGCAAAATATTGTTATTAAAACTTTATAAACAATGACGTATAACACATATAGCACCAATATTTCATTTTTCTTTTGAAAGAAAACACACCAATCAGGTGAACAACAGTAACAGAAAAGTAACATCTAGTATAGGTCTGATCCAGTTTCTAGCAAACAATTAAAAATAATAGGTGATGATGGTTAGTGTCAGAGTCTGAAAGTTATATATATTAATCATCATGAATCCATTTACAGTGGCATAGCATATTATTCCATAGCTACAGAATGGATACAAGGCTGTAGCCCCTTTTTTTGGGGGGGGGGGAGTTGTAGGTTCATTTCTAGTCCTTATTTCCACCTCTTTGAAACCCCTCTCTGAGGGCCTGTGCCTCCTGGTGTCCTTGAGTTCACAAAGGGTCCTCAGGCTTGCAAACTTCCCTTCCTATTCCTGAGCTTATAGGACAAGTCACTCCAGTGCTAACGCCTGGATAGCTAGTGATCTCCACTGCTGTGTCATTGTTACCACGTTCGAGACCCAGGTATTCAAGATGCAGTGTCTGGCCAAAGCCAGCATCAACAGAGCCCATCTGGGCAAGAGATCCCAGCACTCAGCCCCCTTGTCCTCTATGCCAAGCAACAGGATCAGGGGGTCCAGCAGAAGCTGCCTACCTAGCAGAGTCCTCAGCTCCATTATAATCTCCACCCAGAATCTCTGCAACACTGGACACGTCCAAAAATAATGGATGTACAGTAGGTGCCCAGGTCAGCTGTACATCTCCCACAAATGGGGAAGACTACAGGATTATATTTATTTACCATTATAGGTTGGCAATATAATCTATGCAAGAATTTATAGATGGACTCCTGATACTTGTTACAAATTAGTATATCCTTTTGGAGCTGCAGCATCATGAGCCAGTTTTCCTCCTGAATCATCCTTCCAAGATCCTGCCCCCACTGGGCTTTAGTTTTTTAGGTGTAATCCAGGAAAGACTTCCTACCCAATAGTGCTGCCCATCCAATTGAGCCCCTCGCATCCCTTCTGAATACAAAGACTAAGTGTTCTACATGAGACAAGGTAGAGTCCAAGGCCGGTGCCCTTCCAAGTGTATTAGTATAAGCTCTCCCCTGTAAAAAGTGAAAGAGATGTGCGGTTGGGAGTCCCAGACCCTTCCTAACTTCCTCAAAAGTGCCCAGGTGATCCCTTACATACAAATTCCATATACATTAAACTCCCCACCACCTCCCACAGCCGGAACCCACCATCTCCTATTCCCGCCACAAAGGACGGGTTACCAGCAACAGGGAGCAGTAGGGTTTCTTCCTGCTGTGCTCCTGATAATCTCCGAAACTGTACCCAGCCCTGAATAACTGAGTCAACTAGAGGTTCTTGTTATCCAACCTATTATAAATTCTGTGGCTCCCCGTTGCCAAATATGCAGAACATTTGCCCGAGCAAGACAGCTACTCCAAATCTATCCACCCTGCTGCAGGTGGTCTATGCACCCAATCACTAATATACTGATATTGTATGGCTAGAAAGTAATTTTTAAGATCTGGGAAGTTCAGTCACCCCTTGGATGTGTCCGCCTGAAGGCACTTCAGGCTAACCCAGGGTCACTTACCTCTCCAAAGAAATCTCAAGAAGGCTCTCTCCATTCTCTTATAGTTGGCTCTAGTGAGGCCTACATGTAGCATCTGCTTGATATATAGCACCCTTGACAATATATTCATCTTTAGCAAGTTGATGCACTTGAGCCAATATATAGGCAACTACCGCCATCTACAAAGCTCCTCCTCTATATTTAGTATGAGGGGAGTATAATTAAGTCAGTATAGAGAACCCATATCTCCGCCCATCTGGATTCCCAGGTATTGAAAAGAGGTCAACACCCTTTGCAGTCCCCAAGTTCCAGTTCTATTTTCAGTAACATCCTCCCCCCACATCATAATTTCAGATTTGGTAAGATACATTTTTATCCCCAAAAAGCTGCAAATTGCCCTGTTAAGTTTAACAATGGTAAGATGGAGCTAGATGGCTCCATGACATAAAGGAGCATGTCATCTGCATAGAGGGTGACTTTATGAGGTCTCCGTGACTTACACATCACTTCCTTAATGGTTGGTTCCCCCCAAACGCTCACAGCTAGTGGCTCTATAGCCAAGGCAAACAGTAATGGAGAGAGGGAGCACCCATGCCTTGTACCTCTAAACAAGGAGAATCACTCTGTAAGTGAGCTATTCACTAGAACCCTGACTGTTGGGGCCCTGTACAGTGCCATCCCCATGAAGTCGTCCCCCAGCCCAACTCTTGCCCTTGTTAACCTGCCTGACACAGAGATTTGTTGCCTTTTGAATGCCCCCTTTATTTTTGCCCCTTGTGTCTCAACTCCCCCCAGCTTCATTATCCCTGCTGGGACTGAAGTGATGTTGCAGCCAGTTAGTAACAGTCAGGGTTCCTGTGGGTTTTGGCAAGGTTTCAGTGGAGAGAGTCCTGAAATGGCACTGCACCCAGTCAGTAACGTTTGAAGTTGCTGTGGTGGTGATATGGTACCAGTACAGGGAGGCATGCAGTGGTGTTCAAGCCAGTCAGAAATATTCAGGGTTCCCGTAGGTGGTGACAAGGTTCCAGTGGAGACCTGTAGTGGTGTTGCAGCCAGTCAATAACAGTCAGGGTTGCTGTGGGTTTTGAAAAGGTTGCTGGGGGGGGTGGTTCTGCGCTAGTGTTACAGCCTGCAATCACCTGCATGTCACCATATGCATGTTAATATTTTCATAGTGCACTTTGTAAGATACAGGAGACATTTCTTTGAGCTGAAGGGATTTGTTTGAATCATTGGTAAGGCTTTAATGCAGAAGGGATTGCAGTGGTGTTGAAGCCTATCAGTACTGCTGTTGAAGTTGGCAAACCTCTCCTTGCAGAAGTATCTTCAGTCATGTAATTGCTTGTCAGTGGCAGTTGGTGTCACTGGCTGCTGGCAAGGGGCTTATATAGAGAAGCTTTCAATCATGTTGCAGCCTGTCAGTGCTGGACAGTGTTACAGTGGAATTTGGCAATGTTGTCCTTAGTAGAGATGAGTCAGTGTTGAATTTGCCAAAATCTGGCATTTTGTACACTAGCAAAGCAGGCCTGAAAGAATTTGGTTTCCCTTTTGCATTTCAGAACTTCAAGTTAAGACATAGCACTTCTTACAGAGAGACCAGACTGAGCATATACAAGTTGTTGGCAGGCCACTTGACCTGCAGCAGCCAATTAGTGACAGTGAAGATCAAGAACGTCTTGTGCTATGCACATTTGAGTGCCATTTCTAACTCTGTCTCATAGGGAATGACCTGTCTACTAAAGGAGCTCTTTTTACATGAAAGAGTGGCTTTTGATCAGAACATTTTTGAGATCATCAGAGAATCATGCATTATTATTCCAGTTAGCTAATTCCCATTACATTCAACTGTCATTTCAGGCAGGCTGGCTTGTAAAATTGTGCTGCAGTGGAGAGCAGATAGAGTGCACCATGCAAGGAAGCCTGCACTGACAGTTGCAGGCCTTACTGTAGAAGCAGAGCAGAGTGAATTTAGCAGACTGGGAAAGGTGCAGGGGTGGATTTGAAAGGTTTATTTAACAAATGTAGGGGGTGTTCATGGTGCCTTAAGGTCTGAAGGCACACCAACCTATTTACCCCATGGCAGTTACTGCATTTTCAGTCAAAGGGGTTCAGCGGAATTCTCAAAACAGAATTCAGGTCCCAACTCAAAGCCAAACCAAAGTTTATAGTGGCCCACTTCTCTCACCCTTACCCCTCGGGGTGGTGCTATTCAGTGATGCCATAGCCTGTCAGTAGCAGTTAATGTCACCAGGAGTCAAGATGGCACTGGCCCTTTGGTGAAACAGTGGCAGATTTTATATGAACAAAATGTTCTTTTGCTAGCCCTGCTGGCCTATATTTAAGTCATAACATTTCAATAAATACAGTTTATTGGCTGGATTAGAGGAAAAGTCTGTGGTGCCAGTGGAGTTTACCAGTTCCTTGCCCTGCTGACTAGTGGTCACCAAACCTTCAGTATAGAAACATAGAAGCACAGAAAATGTTGACAGAAAAAGACCATTGTTCTATCCAGTTTGCCCCTAATTAGTGGTGGGCGAAGTGGCCAAAATTCACTCCACAAGGTGATTTGTGGAGTAATGCAGAATCTGTGAATTAATCGGAAACGAGAAGTGGAATACTTCGCGTCATAATGAGGAACGCGAAGTCCATTGAAACCAATGACTTCATAGTATTTCTCCTTCCCCAAACCACTTCTCCACCAATTTTAAGGTGAAGTACATTGAAATCAATGTACTTCGCATCACTTCGCCTTGTAATTGAGCTCCAAGGCGAATTCTGCAGTGATTCATGGGATTGCAGGTCACATGGACTCTAGATTGTTTTGCACAGCCTCAGTTCTGGGTAGTGTGTGTGTAGTGGTAGCTGGAGACAGTTTGCTGTTAGAGCTCGTGCGATTCAAAACCTCTAAAATCTGTTAAAAAAGCCTTTTTGAGTCATTTTTTTCTCAACATTTAGTACAGCTATTGTAGGAAACCCTCCTGTGCTCATAGCATCGAGCGTTGATTGTTTGTGTGTGGATTTACTAACATACTAAAATGCCAGCAGAATAGGCCTAATGGTCTTTCATGTCTGCTCGTTTGGTCAGCCCCCATCCTGGGAGTTGACCTTGCTGCCCCCCTCTCCTTCTCTGGCTTCTCCCTTCCCAGTCCCGGATATTCTCGCTGCACTGGTTTTTGCTTCCAGAACCCTTCCCCTGTACCTGTCCCACCTCCTCTTTAACCCCTTCACCATTTCTGCCTCCACCAGCCCCCTGGGCAGCACATTCCATGGCTCCAACACCCTCTCAGTGAAGTAGCACCTCTTCCCTTTCTCCCCTGAATCTCTCCCCTCCAGCTTCCACCCATGCCCTCTAGTTGCCCCCTCCTTCCTTCGGAGCACCCTGACTGCTCCTCCCCTATTTACCCCCTTCATGTATCTGAAGACCTCTATCATGTCCCCCCGGTCCCTTCTCTCTTCCAATGTGTACATATTTAGCTCTTTGAGCCTCTCCCCATAAGTCCTATCCCCCAAGCCCCAAATCATTTTGGTTGCCCTCCTCTGGACCCTCTCCAGGAGTTCAATGTCCTTCTTTAAATGTGGCCTCCAAAACTGCACGCAGTACTCGAGGTGCGGCCTCACCAAGCAGTTATACAGTGGAAGCATCACTTCCGTCCTTCTAGAGGCGATCCCCCTAGCGATGCATCCAAGCATCGTGTTGGCCTTTGCCGCTGCCCTCCTACAAGTCTCCGAGTTGTTCATCTTGACATCCACCACCACCCCTAGGTCCCTCTCAGCCATTGAGACTTGTAGCATCCCCCCCCCCGGGTGTACACTTGGCCCGGGTTTCTGGCTCCCAGGTGCAGTACCTTGCATTTCCCTGCATTGAACCTCAACTTCCACTTTCTAGATCACCTTTCCAGAGCCTCCAGGTCACCCTATAGGGCCACCCTCCCTTCCTCCCCATCCACCACCGCCCCCAGTTTTGAGTCATCCTCAAAGAGGCTCATCTCACTCCTGATACCCTTCCTTATGTCAGAGACGTAGGCATTGAACAGGAGGGGCCCAAGGACTGATCCCTGAGGGACTCTACTAATGACCCTCTTGGGGGATGAGACTATCCCACCAACCACAACCCTCTGGGTCCTGGAGCCAATTACCTATCCATCTGATCATCTGGTTCCCCAACCCCATTTTTCCCAGCTTATCCAACAGGTCCCCATGAGGAACAGAGTCAAATGCCTTGCTGAAGTCAAGAAAGATGACATCCACTGGTCTACCCAGGTCCAAGGCACTCGTCACCCAGTCATAGAACTCCACAAGGTTTGTCTGACATGATTTCCCCGGGAGGAATCCATGCTGTCTATCGTCCAGGCATCCCAGTTTTTCCTGGTTCCCCCCCCCCCAATCTCTCCTTGACAATGCCCTCCATCACCATGCCCACCACCAATGTTTAGAATGTTAATTTAGAACATTCAGTCTGTGTACTGACAGACACTTGAAGTGTGCTTTGGGGAAGGGGCGTGTCTGTGGTATAGGTAGATTAACTGGGAGAAAAAGACAGTCTCTGTTTTGGTTATATTTTTCTTGTATAACTGTGTTAATGTACACACAGTAATATTTTCAGTAATTCTTGACTTTTTTTGCTGATTATTGTGGTGCAGCAGTGTATAATTTCAGTTTGTTTAAAACATTTGGTTATATTGCTAAAGGTTTTCAATTTGCTTCACATTACTTGTAGTGTGTGTGTGAGTATGTGTGCGATGTGTGCCATCAAATCAGACACCTTTTATTGTACCACAGAGTAATTGCAGCAGTGTGAACCTGCTATCCACCGCACCCGCATTAATTTTTGGTACTGCTTTGTGATATCTTTATTGGTAGTGGACTGTTACTGCCATGCAATACCCTCTCCCCCCAACTGGCAGAAGGTATTCTTTTCCAGATTTAATTTGAGTTTGTGACTTGTGAGCACTTGTTTGGTGTTGTTGTGCCTTTGTGTCTGCATCTCTTGAGTGAGCAGCGCAATCTCAATATGTCTGTGTGGTTGCAGTGCACCATTAATTCTGGAAGACTTAGCATTTCTTGTTACGCTCTCATTTCACTTCATCAGCACTGGGGAATTTTCTGGACACAAGGCAGTAGCATTTTGGGGATGCACATTAATTCTGGTGATTGTGTGTGACCACTGCATGCATGACTGAGTGTGCCATTAATTCTGGGAGACTTTGCATTTCTTGTTACACTCTCATTTCACTTTGTCAGCACTGGGGAATTTTCTGGACACAAGATAGTAGCATTTTGGGGATGCACATTAATTCTGGTGACTGTGTGTGACCACTGCATGCATGACTGAGTGTGACATTAATTCTGGGAGACTTTGCATTTCTTGTTGTGCTCTCATTTCACTTTGTCAGCACTGGGGAATTTCTGGACACAAGACAGTAGCATGTTGTGGATGCACATTAATTCTGGTGATTGTGTGTGGGGGGGCTGCCAATATTGTTGTCACTTTGCCTTACTTCGCATTAAGGCAGAATGACAACGTGAAGTAATAGTTGCAAGGTGAAGTGAGCCTTTCATACTGTCCACTCCACATAGTGGAATGACAACATGAACTTTCCACTTCGTGGGCACTTCACTGTCGAAATTTAAATTCACTGCATCTCTACCCCTAATTTTGTCCCCATTGCTGTGGCTGTTGTGAAGGCACTTGTGTAGACAGAGTGGAATGGTGTTGTATGCTATCAGTGCCAGTCAGTGTTGCTGTGGAAGCTGACAAAACTCTCTATGGAGGGAGTCCTTCAGTGATGTCACAGCCTGTGAGTCACAGTTGGTGTCACTGTGAACATCTGTGACAGTAATATGACAATGATTGGGAAGGATATAAATGAAGAAAACCTGGAAATGCTAAAGACCACATGGTAACTGCTGCTGATATTTCTGTAATGCTCTGTAAGAAACAGGAGCTATTTCTTTGAGCCGAATGGTTTTCTTTGAATGGTTGGTAAGGGTCTAGTGTAGAAAGGCATGCAGTGCTGTTGAAGTCTCGGTGTTGCTGTGCAAGCTGGAAAAGCTCCTCTTGGAGAGAGTCCTTCTGTCATGTCATAGTCGTTGAGTGACAGTTGATGTCGCTGTGGACATCTATGGCAGTGAGCTTACAAGGAGTGGGCAGTGTGCAAGGGACAATAAATGAAGTACAGTGCACACAAACCTGTGAATGCTTCAGAATTTATTAAAGAAAGAACACATCATAATGGGTACACGTAGCCAATTCTCTGATGCTTTACACTCCCTGCTGAAGAGGCAGCATGCCTCAGAGTGCCGGGGAATCCTCTGAGTGTACCCATTGTGATGTGTGCCTTTGTTTGATAAATTTTGATGTATTTTTAGATTTGTTTGTGCTGGACTTCATTTTGTTTTGCCAGTATCTTTGCCATTTTGTCTTGCTGCACCCCCCCCACACACACACACACACATACACCCAAGTGTGCCACGCATGTGTTTTTGAGCTGTAATGGGCAACAAGCCTAGAAAAGCTAATGGTTACATAGAAACTGCTGCTAATATTTCTAAAATGATTCCTTGTAAGATACAAGAGAGCCTTCTTTAAGCTGGATGGTTTCTTTCAGGTACAGCCACATGTTTCTTTCCATCTTCCTTATTAAACAGTAGGCTTCATTATAATTGGCAGCATATTTTTCAGATTTGCCCATTTTGCAAAAAAAAAAATAGTGTTCTTCCCTTCTTCTGTTAATATTTTAATTAATTATGTAGGCTATATAATACCAATTGCCCAACTACATGCACGTTGTAATACAGAAGCTTTAAAGTTAACAGAGGCCCTGTCCTTTAGAGTTGGTCTAAAAGCTTAGTCCAATAAAACATACCACATCCCTTACTTTATCTAGCCATGTGATGACTGGAATGGCCACAGACTTCGTATTTGGGATGGGAAATATTTTCACTAAGGTGGCAGCATGGGTCTCCTAAATCATCTATGAGTTACTGAAATGTGTTCCTTTCTTCTGCTAACCTTTCCCCACTACACACACTCCAAGCAACTGCATTTAAGCTGCTCCAATAAGAATGCAAAGAAATGGTTGCAATTGTCCTTTGTAAGGCATGCTGATGCTATTAACTGTCTTTATTAGTAGCACAGGTCAAAGGGGAGTAGAGGCATGCTGCCCATTCTGGAGAGGGGAGCTACCCGGCAAAGGTTCAAACTGCCTTCCAATACTGAAACAAAAGCAGTGTGTTTGCACACAACTCTGCCCTGCCTTGTAATCATAGAGGAGTAACAAGCAATAAAAGTAGAGATTTAGATGTATTCAGGAAACAATCATGCTTACACAGAGGGGTTGACCCCCTGTCTCCTGGATGAATATAGCTTTCTACCATTGCAACTTGCCAATCCATTTCTCTGTGATTACAAGGTAGCAGAGTGGTGTTCACCAGCACTGTTTTTGGCCTACTTATTGATCAATATTTCAGCTGTTGTAGTCCCATTGCTTATTTGGTGTTGGGTTGTGCATTGCTCCATTATTTATCAAAAATCAATCAATCAATCAATCAAAATCTTTATTCAACCAGGCGATCACCGTTGAGCAATGCTCATTTTCGAGGTGGACCTGGGTTTTTCAATAAGATGACTATACAACAATTTCAATATATACAACAAGTAAACAGTAGGAGGCATTGACAGTAAGATATGTATGTATAAATATAGGTCAAAGGATACAACAATTATAAACAGAACACAAATATACAGTATATATAGTGATCCAGGATAAGGGTCAATATTACAAGGCTAGCCTAGGAGATAACTTTAGGTGAGAAAGGATTCAGAATTATTAGTGGTACCAGACAGGCCAGCAAGATCAAGGATAGGGGAAGGATGGTAGATGGTGAAGGCATGAGGTATTAAGATGTGGGACAGCCATAAGTGCTAAGGATATATGGCTCAGTCCAGCAAGGGGGTTCGATACGGGTAAGCGAGGGAGGGAAGGTTGGGAATTCAATGCTGGTTCCAAGGTCCAAGGGATGTGGAAATGACGGATGAGGAGAATATGGTAAGGGGAGAGGGAGAAAGGAGCCAGTGGTTAGATATGACCAATCCTAATGAATTCTGTAACAACAGTGACTCAGAGAGCACTAGGGTATTTAGACAGTCGTGAGTCAGGGAAAATAGGTACAAGATTCCTTATTATGACATAGGTATAGTAATTTGAAAGCTGCTCAGCTGATGGGGTGAGTTACTTTCAAGGTTTTTTGCAGCTTGTTCCACATTTGAGGTAGCATGTAGCTTATGGCCACTCTGCCAATACATGATTTAGCCTTACATACATACAAGGAAATATAGGAGGTACTTCTGAGAGCATACTTGCCAAGAATGCATAATGGTAGACAGACAGAGATATAATGGGGCAGGTTTTTACAATGGTTTTGTAAGTCCAGATCTAGGCATTTCTCCATCATCTGTAACTAAGGGATGACCATCCCACTGCAGTATACAAGGAACAGTGGTGGGTGGAGTATGGAAGATCTGTGATGAACCTTAAAGCTTGACGATAATGCATGTTGCATTTGGCTAGTGCACCGACAGGAGCCTGACTATATAGGACGTCTGCATAATCTAGTAAGGAAAGAAAGGTAGTTTGGACCAGTCTCAGCTTGGCATCTTTTGTGAGAAGATTGTTGATCCTAAAAAAAAGACCAAGCCTCTGTCTAAGTTTCTTTGTCAGCTCTTCTATGTGGTCAATGAAGGAGAGTCTATGGTCTAACCAGACCCCCAGATATTTGAACTTTTGACGTATTCCAGCTGTTCACCTAGGATAGTGGTGATCTGTGGGAGCGTCCAGGATTTGACACATGAGGAAAGGGTGAGAGGAACATTGCTTTGGTTTTCTTGGTATTTAGAAGTAACTTCTGGTTTAGAAGCTGAAGCGGCAGGCTACTAGCACCGTGTCATCCTCAAATAGATGTATTTGTGTTTCTTTGATGGTAGCTTCGATATTGTTAATATAAATAGCAAAAAGCAAGGGACCCAGAATGGAGCCTTGCGGCACACCCCTCAGCAGGGATTTTAAAGGGGAAACTTCCCTTTCCACCTTTGCTTGCTGAAGTTGGCCAGAGAAGTAGTTAGCAACCCATCTTAAGGATAGAGAATCCAATCCAATATTCCTGAGGGACAAAAGGAGAAGGCTGTGGTCTACAGTGTCAAACGCCTTACTCAAGTCCAAAAATAATGCACGGACAACGTTTTTGTCATCCAGTTAATATTGCCAGTCATTAGTCACCTTGGCTAGAGCTGAGATTGTATTGTACTGTGCTGTGCTCTAAAGCCTGTTTGTAATGGGTTGAGCAGCTTCGCCGATTCCAGGTGGTTCCGAAGCTGAGTGCTCACAATTTTCTCCAGCAGCTTAGACAGGATTGGAAGTAAGGAGATTGGCCTGTAATTATTGAGGTCACTGGGATCTCCTGACTTAAACAGAGGGACCACAAGTGCAGTTTTCCAGATTGGTGGAAGGTCACCCTGGGATAGGGATAGGTTAAACAGATGCGTAATTAGAACTGCATGGATGCGGTAGCCAACCTTTAAGAAATATTTGTATAGTGCATTTAATGAAAACATCCCAAAGTGTGCAAAAGATAAAAATTAAAAACCTATAACAAATAAATGTGATGTGCTGTATGAGAATGTAACTGATTGCAAATAGACATTTTAAAAAGTAGCTCACACTGTTAATGATCACGGTTAATGGGATGTGCTAACACATATATTTTAGTTTCAAGCTACATTACTTAAGCATCAGAGAAGTAACTGCATAGATTTACCGATTATAAATCACTAATGTGATTTCAATTAATCAGCGCACAGAGTCACTGTGCCTCTTTTACTGCATACAGTGGTCATTCATGCAGGAAGATTATGAGTGGAGTGGAGTGTTTCACTTCACAGTCAGGGGGTGGCAGCTTCATATACCTTTGGAAACTAAAATGAAATACTTAAGTCTTCTTATAAATCACTCTAGCTAACTCAGGTAATTTCTAATAAGTTAATAGGTCCTTTGTGGTGTGTCTTTTATGATATAAATCCAGAAGCAAATGATTTGATACCTTTTATTGGACCAACATAGAAGCTTTAAGCTTCCAAGGAAGGCCTTGTTGGTCCGAAAGCTAAAGCACTTTGTTCTTTTTGTTACATCTAGGTTGGTCCAATAAAAGGTATACAGTCATTTGGTTCTGGATCTGTTCTTACAAGGACCAATATGGCAAAGACAAAATCTGTATGTCTTTTATGATGTAAGTGGTTCCTCTTGTGAGGTGTGGGCAGCAAGAACCACTCATGTGCTCTTCATGGTACTCTTGTCCATATCCCATGTTCAGAGTGTCCTATATCATAAAAGACTCCCTGCAGAGGCCTATTAACTTGTATTGTATTAGATATTTAACTTTTGTCTGTTGCCCTGTTAGCTTTACAGATAATAACAAACGTGGGTCAAGATGATTTATTTATTTAAAATTGGCAACTGGGAAAGGTACACTGAGCCAAGGTTCATTTCTAGGTGCAACCTGGGGGAAATGGGAAGGGGAGGAGCACAATTACAAATAAAATACAGCCAGTCAGGTGATATAGTTATGATGAGGTTGACATAAAGAGTATATGCTGAGTGCAGTACAGACAAAATGGCAAAACATTGCATATATTTTTTTTTCAAACTCTATTTATTTCTCCTCTGTGCGGTGTGGATGGTACCTTATCCCCCATTGGCCTGTATATGGACCCTCAACTATCCCTGGCTCAGCCTCCACCTTGGCGGTGAGGACTGGAGGACCATGGTTGGTCCCCATGGAGGGCTCCAAGGACAATGGGGGTGACTGAGATCAACCTGAGCCACCGCCCTGGCTTAAGCCTGGCTTTGTTTAGGCTGGAAAAGTGGGATTCCATTGGAGGCATCCTGAGTGCATGCACAGAGATTTTTATTTTCCAGTGTGAGCCCCCAGGGGCACGGATGTGCAAATATGTCCAGTGCTTGATGGTCACACTCCCATGCCCGCCTGTAAGACATCCACCATCACCCCCACCCATTGTAAGGTATTCCCTGGCTGCAGCACTCCCAGTCTCCACCGGGAGTCAGAAGTTGCCAGGGATCCACATCCCACCCCTCCCCCAGAAAGGGGAACAATCCTCCGGATGCTCAATCCTCTCCTCACCAGGCTGACCCCCGGCAACCCAAGATGGCTTCCAAACCTGGGCTGCTGGTATGGCATAAGAGAAGGTGTCCAGTGCCTCAGCCATCTGTGCCACTGGGCTGGCTTGAAACATTGCGTATAGTGGACAAATGAATTAGCATACAAATCATCTGTGCAAATTTGGCAAACTCAAGGTGCATAGTGTCACAATGAATTGAGGCTGAGCTGGTGCTCAAAGTAGCCATCAACATATCATTAAACTTCAGTGCAGTTGCTGGAACTATGAGGTTATAGAGGAGAGGTGAGGTAAGCGGTGGTCAAAAGCCAGGCAAGGGTAAGGAAGGATCCTGGAGGAGGGTTGGCAGGAGAAGGGGAAGGGGAGAAGTTATGATGCCTTTTGTAAATAGACTTCTTATTGCCAGCCATGTTAGAAATACTTTTCAGTTCCAATACAGTAACATGTGGAGAGAGGGAGAGAGAGGTAGAAGCATATTTGTATCACAGTAGTGAGGGCTGTAGTTCACCCCCACATTACTATACAGTGTCAGGGTGATGACAGTGTTCTGTGTAAGTTTTGCAATGCAAGAAAGGGGGCACAAAACTCACCTTGCCTTGATTTTTATTATACACAGTAAATGGAGATTTGCCCTGGGCTTAGATATTTTGAAGTCTTAGCTACGTATGTACTGCATATTTTAAATGCAGATGGTTATGTTGTAAAGTGTTAAACCTGAATGATACTGTCCATGCCTCCATAACATCTTCAATGTTATCATCAACCAAATGTAAAGAAGCTGTATGTTTGGAAGATGCCATTATAGACTTTAGAGATGCAGTCATATCCTAAACAAATAAACTATTGTGGCATTTCATATAAGTGTTATCCCATGGACTAAAACTGAATACAATGGTTGAACTCAGCTGTATCTCCAAGCATCTTCTAAAGGTGGACACACATTCAAAATAAATCCGCTGGTTAAACTCAGCATCCCATCACAGGATCACCTGAAATGACCCAACAATCTGCTTTTGTGGGTGCAATAGATTTTCCTCTCGTGTTTATATACTAAAGAATAGTATTCTAGTCATTAACATTTCAATCAGTGTGCACTCACAGTTCATTTTAAAGTTAGGCTCAGGGTGTGTATGGGTACTGTTAAAATGCTATAGCAGCTTACAGAGAATCCTTTCGGGGGCTATAAAGCATGCGGCCCTCTCAGGCCAGTCAATGTTATTTTAACTTGCCAAAGACTCTCTTTACTTACTTGTTTATTTAGAAATCAGTGGCCAGGAGCAGCACATTAAATCAAGGCTCACTTTCATTTGTGGCTTGGTGGCGGTGTACTGGGCAAAGTGATATCCATTCAAAGTACCGGAGTGCAAACAAATAAATATAAAAGTATAGTGGTGCAAAAATGTCAAGTGTGAAAACATAGAACATAGAAACATAGAAGTTGACAGCAGATAAGGACCGCAAGGCCCATCCAGTCTGCCCATTTCTTTTTCTACCTTATAAATGTGCCATCGGCCTTTGCTCTGTCAGTGGCCTATCTATTCATAGTCATTTGTATTGCTCCCTTATGCCTATCCCATGCCTGTTTGAAGCCCTGCACTGTATTCATAGCCACCACTTCTTGTGGTAAGCCATTCCATGCATCCACCACCCTTTCTGTGAAAAAGAATTTCCTCACATTCCCCCTTAATCGGCCTCCCTCTAATCTCATGCTGTGTCCTCTTGTCCTGCTATTTTTCTTATATTTAAACATGCTAGACTCTTCCACCTTGTTTATGCCCTTAAGATGTTTGAATGCCTCGATCATATCACCTCTCTCCCTCCTTTGCTCAAGGGTATACATATTGAGCTCCGTTAATCTGTCCTCATATGTCTTCTGATGCAGTCCCTGCACCATTTTGGTTGCCCTTCTCTGGACTGCCTCAATTTGTTAATGTCCTTGTGAAGGTGTGGCTCCAATACTGCACGTAGTACTCCAGATGGGGTCTAACCAGTGTCTTGTACAGAGGGATTATTACCTCCTCTTACGACTTGTGATACCCCTACTAATACACCCTAACACCCCTAGCCTTGCCTACTGCTTTAGAGGTCTGCTTGGATGATTTTAGGTCATCAGTGATGATGATGCCCAAGTCTCTTTCTTCCTTTGTGACTGCTAGCAACTCCTCCCAGCCTATAGGTGGCTTCAGGGTTTCTCTTCCCTATGTGCATGATTTTGCACTCTTTGCATTAAATCCCAGTTGCCACTCTTCTGACCATTCTGCTAGTTTATCCAGATCTCTTCTCATTCTGCCCACCCCATCTGGATCATCTACTCTGTTGCAGATCTTGGTGTCATCTGCAAACGGACAAGCCTTACCCTCTAGTCCATCTGCAAGGTCACTAATGAAGATGTTGAAGAGGACTGGCCCCAGGACTGATCCCTGAGGTACCCCACTTGTGACTTGCATCTCTTCTGACTGTATACCATTTACCACCACTCTCTGTTTTCTCTCCGTCAACCAGTTTGACACCCAGTTGACCAACTTCTGACCCACCCCGAGCCTACCCAGCTTATTTATCAATCTTCTATGTGGAACAGTGTCAAAAGCTTTGCTGAAGTCAAGGTAGGCGACATCAACTGCTCCCTGGTCCACCACTCTGGTTACCTAGTCAAAGAAATCTATGAGATTAGTTTGACAGGACCTTCCTTTGTAAACCCATGCTGTCTTGGATCCTGTGCCCCTATGGATTCCAGGTGTTGCACTATCCTTTCCTTAAGGAGTGCCTCCATAATCTTGCCCACTACTGAGGTAAGACTGACGGTCTGTAGTTCCCCGCCCTCCTGCTACCACTTTTGTGGAGCGGGATCACATGAGCCCTCTCCAGTCTTCTGGGACCTCTCCTGTGCTCAGAGACTCACTAAACAATTCTGCTAATGGCTCTGCTAGTTCCTCCTTTAGCTCCTTAAGTACCCTGGGATATATGCCATCAGGTCCCATTGCCTTATCCCCTTAGGGAAAAAATGAGAGACAGCAAATTAGACTGGTGGTAAAGTGACTCGGTGTATACAGACAGTGGCAAGTAGAAGAACTAGCAGGAACAGGAAGGAGCGAAGCAGTCCCTAAGGAGTTGCTTAACAGAGAGGTGGGAGGAGAGAGGCTGAGGGGGCTAGGAAGGCTGTTCTGGGGGGGAAGGGGGAGACAACCTTTGAAAGCAGTTTGACCAGTGGATGTTTTGCAGCAAGGGACAAGAGGGGTGCAAGAATCGGTGGAACAGAGCAATTGGGATGCAACAGCTGTGGGGGAGAAGAGACAAGAGAGTTTAAGGGGGAGGGAGCAGAACCCATACACAGGAAAAGAATGCAAAGCAGTAAGTGAGGCAGTAAGACACCAGAGACAGTGTTGCAGACATCAAGGTGGTAAGCCCCTTGGGTATCAGTGATCATCATACAGTGTGGTTTAATATAAGGATGGCTATGGAATCCAGCCACACAAGGGCAAGGGTCCTGTACTTCAGGAGGGCAGCCTGGCAGAGGGGGATGGCCTGGGTGGGGTGGAGGAACAGAGGCAAAGATAAAAGGGAGCATAGTAAAGGAAACAAACCTCTGTGTCAAACAAGTGAGCAAAGGCAAGAGGAAAAAGAGTCCACTATGGTTCTCAAAAGAGGTGCCTGATAAAGTAAAGACTAAAAGGGCAGCATTCAGAAGATATAAGGATATGCAGAGGGAGGAGGATAGGGAGGTGTATCACGGAAACAGAGGGAAGCAGGGAAAGCAGTAAGGTGCACAAAGGCACAAACTGAAGAGTTAATAGTTCAGGTGGTAACAAAACATTTTTTTGCTACAGTATGTAAGTGAAAAGAGGAAGACCAGGGGTGTGGTTTTAAGATTAAAAAGAGAAGGGGGGACTGTGTAAAGGGGGACCAGGAAAAGGCAGACATCCTGAACAAATACTTTTGTTCAGTGTTCATAGAGGAAGGAGAAGAGGTGGGGCCACAAAAAAGTAACAGAAGCTTTGGAGTGAGAAGGTGGATACTAGTCCTTTTGTGGAGGCGAGAGTCCTGAAGAGACTTACTAATCTGAAGATGGATAAAGCAATGGGGCCAGATGGGGTGCATCCAAGGGTATTGAGAACACTCAGGGGAAATAGTGGCTGCACCTCTGACAGTTCTATTTAACAGCTCACTGGAAACAAAAGTGGTTCCAGAGGACAGGAGGAAGGCAGATATAATCCCACAACACAAAAGTAGTAGCAGGGAGGAGGCTGGCAACTACAGACCAGTCAGCTTGACACTGGGTGGTGGGAAAGTTACTGGAATAACTGCTGAAGGAAAGGATTGTGGAATATCATGAATCCAGTGGGTTTCAAGACCAAAGGCAGCATGGTTTCACAGGAGGGATGTCATGTCAAATGAGTCTGATAGATTTATTTGACTGGGTGACAAAGGATTTAGATCAGGGTGGAGTGGTGGATTGGCCTATCTAGATTTCAGTAAGGCTTTCAAAACCATTTCACATAGCAGACTAGTAAGCATGCTGGGTAGCTTAAGAGTGGGTCCAAATGAGGTGAACTGGATTAGAAATTAGTTAGGGGATAGATGACAGAGGGTGGTGGTAAACAGAGCTCACTCTGAGGAAGTGAGGATGACCAGTGGGGTGCCTCAGGGATCAGTGCTGGGACCAGTCATCTTTAATGCCTTTTATAAGTTACATTACAGAGGAGCTGGAAAGGAAGGTCTACCTCTTTGCAGATGACACCAACATCTGCAGTAGGGTGGACAATGTGGGTGAGTGTGTGTGGAAAGGATGAGCAGAGACCTGAGAAAACTAGAGGAGTAGTCAAGAGTAAGGAAGATGGGTTTTATTGTGAAAAAGTGCTAAATAATGCACTTAGGGCACAGAAACCCAGGGGTGGAGTACAAAATGGGTGAAGTGGTATTGACAACCACTGAGCAGGAAAGAGACCTGGGGTAATCATATCAGAGGACCTAAAGGTGGCCATGCAGTGCAACAAGGCATTTGGGAGGGCTTGGGGGATGCTGGGGTGCATACAGAGGAGTACCACCATGAGAAATAGGGAGGTGCTGTTGCCTCTGTATGGATCACTGGTAAGACCCCACCTAAAGCACTGTGTCCAGTTCTGGAGACCACCTACAGAAGGATATAGACAGAGTGGAGGCAGTCCAGAGGCGGGCAATTAAAATGGTGTAGGGTCTGCATCAAAAGCCCTACAAGGAGAGTCTTAAGGACCTCAATATGTACACCTTGGAACAAAGGAGAGAAAGGAGATATGATAGAGTCCTTAAAATACCTCACAGGGGTAAATAATGTACAGGAGGGAAGTATTTTTCAGACAAAAAGGTGCTCAAGAACACAAAGACATGCCATGAAGCTGGAGAGGGGCAGATTCAGGAAAGACGTGAGGAAGTACTTCTTCAGAGAAAGTGGTGGATTCCTGAAGTAGTCTTCCAGCAGAGGTAGTGGGGGTGAAAACTGTGTTGCGTTTCAAGAATGCATGGGATAAGTACAACGGAATCATAATAGAAAGGAAGTGGGAGGAATAAAGACCTGTAGATAGGGCAGGGTCTGTCGTAACAGTGTAGGCAGGAAGAACTGTGCAGACTGAAATGGCCAAGCAGTCCTTATCTGCCATCAAGTTCTGTGTTTCTATGAAATATTTAGGTCGAAAGAACAATAATAGGCTAGTAGAGGAGAATTAGAGGCAAAGTGACAGGGAGTTTTTTTTTATTTATATGTATTCATTTTTAGATGAACAAAGCCTTACAGTATTTCAAATAGAGACACTAGGAATAATAGCTATGTTACAAAGTATAATAGATTGTCCCTTATGTTAAAGTAACAGTGAGATAGATCAATGCCCAGTAATTTGTGTTACAGTTGGTGGGGTTGGGGGGAGGGGGTTGCCAACAGTCCATAGAATCTTTGACAAGTCCTTCCAAATGTTGAGAATGCTAGCCAACACAGACTTGTGGGTGAAAAAACTCCTAAAGGGAGACATTTATTTCAAAGCAGAAACCAATATGACTACGTAGAAGTCATTGTACTCACTTCTATTGCCAAACTGTAAAAAACACATTTACTGGCTTCAGAAACCTACCTGAAAGACTATTAACATAAAAGCCGAATTTTAGCCTTTTACTTTTTATAAGTGCGTAAAGTTAACTTGCTTAAACCAACAAAAAGTAATACATAATATTCTGACTTGGGATGAAAATAACATTAGTAATTTAATATGAGTCACTCATATCAAATAATGAGAGGTAAGGTGCTTACCGTATTACAATGAGTATATGTCCATAACTGAAGGTAAGTGGTGGTGTTAAACAGAGAGTACAGTCTGGCTAAGGCAGTCATTGATCCAGCACCAACAACCACATCTCTGTTGTCAAACAATATTGTTCCCCTTCTGTGAAGTGCATAATTGGCCCAGGCCAGCCATAATGTAGCATACTGTATGCAGTTGTAGTCAAACGAATTAAGTTTACTTTTCCTTCACAGTTCATTTGTGAAGAAGGCCTAATGATCGAAATATTGTTTTTAATATTGGTTTCTGTTTTCAGCATGCATTGGCACTAACCCTTCACTTCTGTTTTAGCCCACAGTGACACTGTATTTCCTTTCCGTATTCTAACAGCAGTGATTAATGTTCATATGAAAGGCTGCTCTGATTTGTAGTTGATACATTGTAGATTTATGGAATAATAGCATTCATATCTAATTTTGTATTGGTCACCTACAGTTTTAGATTTCTTCAGTTATACATATCTTTTGTCAGTCTAGTTTTCTTTACTCTTCTTCAGCTCTATAAGGAAGAGGTGCTATACACTGCATCAGGAAAGAGTCCATTTAACAGCTAAAGGTTGTAATCATAGTTGCATGCTTTTGATAAAGGACCCTATCTGAAATGCATCAAGCATGTAGACACTTTGTTTGTTTGTCCAACATGGACTAAAACGTTGTTATTGCACTTCAGGAGCCAAGTGTCATTACTACTTAGGTGGCGTGTGTCCAACTTTTGTGATGCCTAATCATACTGTAGTTGCATGAATTATGGTAAGCAAGCTGTTCCAGATTCAAGAACTGTATTCTAGCAGAACAGTGACTTGGAGGAGTTGATGACTGTAATCTGCAGTAATGACAGAGATGTCCAGAGACCAATGGACATCTTGATATGACTTTAGCTTTAGCATGTCTTTCTGGCTGTAAGTCCCACGAGTCAACAAAATGTGGTTTTGTCTTAGCTGATGTAGGCTTTGCCTTTGGCTGTGCTTCAGACCATAACAATGTTAAGTGGTCCAGAAACCAGAATACAATATACCTCTGAGGTCATCATTGTCTTATTATTGTCTTCTAGAGGAGGTTCAAAACTGGTGTTGAAAAATTATGGAAAACACTATTTGGTTCTCACCATAGACTAAATCAAGTAGGGTACTGGTGCAGGGTCAATGAACTCATATAATTTTTTTCTGTCCTTCACCATTTATGTATCTATAGAGAAATATGCTTTATGAAGTTCTGAATTTGGATTTCTTATAGAAGCATTTATACTCACTATATTGCAAGCTCATTATGGGCCACACTGACTTAGATGCTACAGTAGTAGTGCAGGGGTTGTATGCAATTACTGCTTTATGTTGGTAACAAAGGGGAAATATACAGAATACAGAAACATGGAAAACACATCTAGCACTATCACTGCAGTAATTAAGCCTCTAGTATATAATTTTTTTTATAGGAAGAGCCCTGCATGGATCTGAACATGAACGGTGGACTAAAAATGGTATTTGTGACTCAGGAGATAAGATCGCTAAAGGATGACCTGAGCAGAGTTGTTTTGCTTCTGAATCCCAGACATCTTTACAAGAATAATGCAGGCAATTTGCCATTTCTGTCTCCTCGTTATCAACATGCTTATAGTATGGCCTCTTCTCCCTCACTTCTAATGTCAAGAATTTGGCAGGGATACTGTCTGAGGATGTCAAGAAATGGGGAGA
The DNA here is from genome assembly GCA_016271365.2 of Neoceratodus forsteri. Lineage (NCBI taxonomy): Eukaryota > Metazoa > Chordata > Ceratodontiformes > Ceratodontidae > Neoceratodus > Neoceratodus forsteri. The sequence goes on from CM057455.1 coordinate 1,733,417,612, forward strand.
AGGTATGACAACATTTAGACATTGCAACGGGAAGAGTTCAGAGGGTGAGAAATGACTGAAGGTGATGCTTGGTTGTGCAGAAAGAATGGGATCACCTTTCTGAGATCCCGTTTATTTTCTGTATAATACATGGATGGGGAATTTTCCCCATACAAAAGGTCATTGTTTATTTCCCTGTATACTGACAACTAAATTATCAATTAAAACTGTATACCTAACACTAATCAAACAACTAAGAGTATATATCTACACTAATTATTTATTTATTTATTTACAAGTTTTACCAGGAAAACATACTGAGCAACATGCTCAATTCCAGATGCGTCCTGGGGACCGAGACCCACATACATAAAATGGAAATGCATTAGACAGTACAGAAAAAGCAAAGCTTGTACATTGGCAATTTAGAAGAAAAAAATTTGGGAGAAAAAATAGCAGCCAAGGGTAGGATACATACATTCAGTGTAACTACACAGAGGGTAGAAATACTGTACAATATTTATTAGTTTTTCTCAGCGTGCCATATGAAAATGTTTCTTTAGTGGAAATAGGAGCAGCTGGAGGTGAAATGTGCTCTGAGTAATTTGTTACGTAGAAAGGGGTTTGTTGCATGTCGGATGGGCGCAGGTAGGGTATTCCAGGTCTGAGGTATGCGGTAATTAAAAGCGGCCTGGCCTTTGGCTGTATGCATAAATGGGACATGGAGTAGTCTTGAGTCCGTACTCCTAAGGGAGTACGCAGGTGAAGGTTGTTGGGAGAGGACAGTGGTCAGGTGGGGGGAAGGGAGTGGAACCAATACTTGGCTGAGAGTCTCGCACAATCCGTTTGTCTGCGATCATGGAGGGACTGTAGGGTTAACGAGCTGTAGAGGTTGCAATGGTGTGTTGATTGGGGGCAGTCGAGGATGAAGCGGCAGAAGGAGTGGAACAGGGTGTCTAGGCTGGCCAGGGCAGACCTGGGGTGATGGAGTAAACTATATCACCGTAGTCGAGTACGGAAAGGATCATTTTTTGAACAATGGCATGCCTTGTCTGTGTGGGGAGGCAGCTTTTGTTATGGTGTAGTGTGCCAAGTTTGGGGAGCAGCCACTTGTGTATAGAGGTGATGTGAGCTGAGAAATCTAGATATTGATCTAGCCAGATGCCCAGATATCTGAAGCTCGTACAGTTTTCCAGGGGAGTTCTGTCCAAGGTTGCGAAAGGGGGGCTGAGGGCTTGGCAGGAGAGTCTTTGTGGGGAGCCAAATGTTAGTGATACTTTTTTTTAGAGATAAGAAATAACTGGTTTCACCTAAACCAGTTTTGGTTGGCATCAAAATCTTCCTGGAGGAGGGTTGCTACGCTGTGTGTAGTGGGACCAGAGGAGTATAGGATAGTGTCATCAGCGTACATCTGAATGGAAGAGCGGGAATATGCTGCTGGGAGGTCATTTAGAAAGATGGAGAAGAGGAAGGGACCCAGGACTGAGCCTTGGCGGACGCCTGCAGGGACAGGCAATGGGTGGGAGGTGTGAGCGGCTATTTTGACTACTTGTTTTCTGCCTACTAGGGAGTCATGGAACCATTCAATGGCCAGTGTAGAGAGCCCTGCATTGGTGAGTTTGGTGAGGAGTAGGGAGTGGGAGACGGTGTCAAAAGCTTTGGCTAGGTCAATGAAGATGGCAGAGGTGATATATCCTTTGTCCATACTCGTCACCTGTGACTCGAAGCAGGGAGGTGATGATTGAGTGGGATTTACAGAAGCCCTATTGGAAAGGTGAAAAACAGAAGGCGGCGTCTAGGTACGGAGTGAGTTGGGACAGGACCAGGCATTCCTGTATTTTGGCTAGGATAGGAAGTAGGGAGATGGGTCGGTAATTTCCTGAGGAGGAGAGGCCACCTTCTTTTGTCAGAGGTATAACGGTAGCCAGCTTCCAGGCTGTAGGAGTTTTCCCTGAGAAAAGGATAGATTGAAAAGGTCGGCTAGAGATGCGGCTATTGCTGGGGTGGAGAGGTAAAGCATCTTTTCATCCATGGACGTAGGGCATTTACCTTTGTTTGGGTTTGACGCCCGAAGGGAGCGAAAGACATCTGCTTGGGATACCGGGCAGAAGGAGAACGGTATGGTTGTGGTTGTGGTTGTGGGGACATGCTGGGGGCACCTGTGTGGGGGGGAACTGGGGGTGAGAATGGGGAGGAGAAAAGGAGCTTTCAGCGAGCTGAGAAGGGGTATTAAAAGCTTCAGCTACGTATATTGGGTCAGAAAGGAGGGTGCCCTGTGCTTGTAGTGTTGGGGGTGCAGGTTGGGGGGGGGGAGGGTTTTGAGCAATTTCCAGAAGTCAGTTGGGTGATTTAAATGTTTTCTGAATGCCGATAGGAAGTATGTTTTTTTTGCTTGGTGAATGCTGTTTGTACATGCATTACGAAGGGATCTGTATGTGGTGAGGGAAGCCTATGAGCCCTTCTTCTTATAAGCTTTCCAGGCATGGTCCCTGGCATGGCATTTTCTGATAATTTCGGCCGAGATCCAGGGGAGATGTGCTCCTCTGACTCTTTTCCTTCGTAATGGTGCATGTTTGTCCCAGATGTTAAGGAAGTTTGTTTTGAATGCTTCAAAAGCTGTGTCAATGGAGGGTGCCTCTGGGATGAAAGACCAGTTTATCCACCCTAGGTCCGACAGGAGGGAGACTAAGTTGAGGGAGTTATAGGACCTGGTGATTAAAGTCTTTGGTGGAGGGGCGGGGGGGAGTACCTTCCTGACCATAAAAATCATATGATGATCGCTTATGGAATCAGGTAGGAGGCCTGCGCTTAGAATTCTCTGTCGGTGGGAGGTGAGAGCCCAGTCCAGTAAGGTATGGTATTGAGTTTTGTGATTTAACCTGGTGGGGTCAGTAATAAGTTGAGAGAGATTATGGGCCTTAATTTTGGTCTTTAGGTGGGCTTTATCTGGACCGAGCCAGTTTATATTGAAATCGCCGGTGACATGGAGCTGCCCCAACCGCTAGGGACTGTAAGTTGCCCAAGTAGGAAAGGATGTCCTCGGGAGGAGTGCCGGGGGTATAAGCCAGCCACATAGATGGGGATGGAACTAGGGAGAGAGATTTTGATGAGTATTGAGTCTATGTTTCCAGGGGATATGGGGATGTCCACTACAGTGAACTGATGACTATTTGTGATGTACATAGCCATGCCACCTCCTCGCTTTTTACCTTGGCGGTCATGCCTGATTATAGCATACCCTGGTAGGGATACTTCCGTATCCATGTGATGCTGTTTTAACTAGGTTTCAGTGATGACTAGGATATCAGAGCACAGGGTTAAAGCAAGAGGTTGCAGCAGAAAGAATTTAGATAGAAGGCTGCAGGTGTTTAAGTGGATGATACGGAGGCCTTTGGGGAAAGAGAAAGGGGAGAGGGTGTTTGAAGCTGGGGTGTTTGGACCGGGGTTTACCTCTATGTCCCCGGACAGGAGTAGAAGGAGGGTGATGAGATGTTTCAGTTTAACCCAGGGAGGTTTAGGGCAAGTTGTAGTGGGTCGAGGGGTAGAGGTAGTTGGGAGGAGGCGGTAGGTTGAAGTGTGTAGGACTGAGTGGCCCATGTGAAATGAAGGAGGTAGAATGGTAGCACTAATGAGACTGTAGTGTTCATTTGTTTTGGCTTGAGCAGTTGTGTGTGCATGGGCAGTGTAGCAAGGCTGTGGGGTTAGGCTTGGGGGCAGAAACGTTGGATGCCCTTTGCATGACAGGATAGTTGTTGGCCGGGAGGATTTGCTTGCCAGTTGGAGGAAAATGAATAGTGTAGGCAACAGCAGCATCCTTGCTAAAGACATAGTTGGGTGGGCGAGGATTTTAGTTCGGAGCCCTCTAGTGACAGCAGCTGATAAGCTGCAAATGGAGAAGTGAGCTGATAGGTTTTGGAGAGTCATGTGACAAACCCTATATAAGGAGGAGCTCACCAAGGGCTAGGGGACTGGGGCCCAGAATAGCCGCGTGGTAAATGCAGGGCTATGTTAGGTAAGACGCTGCCGAGTCAGACTGTAACTAGGGTTTTGATTATTTTTCACTTTCTGGTTTCAGGACTTAATGAAGTTACAGGTTGCAGTAATTAAGCATGAGAGCACTACGTTTAAAAAATTGCCTACAGGTCGTGTTTTTCTGCAGAATTACTGCAACAAGTAGGGCAGGGAGGTAATACTAGCGCTACAGTTTTCCCCTCCAGCGTTTCCCATGTTAAAACAGTCTGTCTGCGAATTATTCGATTTTATCTGAAATACATCAGCTGGACAGGAGGAACCAGATTTTCACACTTGCACTCTAAAGTCTGTAGCTAGCAAGGTAGGAGTTAGCAGTTTTATACTTAGCATTTTAAAGACTGTAAAAGCAGTAAATGTACTAGATTTAAAGACACATGTTTAGCAATGTGGTTTGGGCATGGTTCCTTAATTACATTGTACATTAAAGCACCTTACAAAAACCGAGAAAGGAGTAGGCAAATGACAGAAATTTCTGAGTTAATAAACTAACAGCACACCTGTGCCGACTCTTAAAGCTCACAGACACTGGTAACAGAGAGAGTCCTTATACAGGCACTGGCCAGGTTTGAAAATGGCACCTGTGGCATCCGAGAAGGAGTTCCAGTAAATCTTCACTGTACCTGTGCTGCCGGGGGTCCGCCATAGTGCCATAGTGAGCTGCAGAGGGCTGATTCAATCATCCAAAGCCCTCGCGATCCTTTTCCCGTTGTCTGTGCTGCCGTGGGGGTTCTGCCATAGTGAGCTGCAGAGGAGGGCTGATTCAATCATCCAGAGCCCTCACGACCTTTTCCCGCTGTCTTTGCTGCCGGGGGGTCCGCTTAGTGAGCTGCAGGGGGGCTGATTCAATCATCTAGAGCCTCCTCGACCCTTTTCCCGCTGTCTGTCCTGCCGGGGGCACTGTAGTGAGCTGCGGGGAGGGCTGATTCAGTCATCCAGAGCCCTCGCGACCCTTTTCCCGCTGTCTGTGCTGCTGGGGGGTCCGCCATAGTGAGCTGCAGGGAGGGCTGATTCAATCATCCAGAGCTCCTCGACCCTTTCCCGCTGTCTGTGCTGCCGGGGCCATAGTGAGCTGCAGGGGAGGGCTGATTCAATCATCCAGAGCCCTCATGACCTAAGTGAGGAAAAAGATGGCCAACTCATTTAAGAGGGGGATAAAACCTTTTATAGGTACATTAGGGAGTGAAGAAAGACAAGGGGGATACTGAGGCTGAATAAAGAGGAGAGTGGGTGGGTGGGCAGAGAGGGACAGTGAAAAAGCAGGGATACTGATAAAGCAGGGATACTGAATGAATACTTCTGCTCAGTAGTCACACAGGAAGAGGAAGGGGAGGTACCTAATCCAGTCAATAGAAGCACTTTGCATAGGGGGGTCGATAGCAGTCCTTTCACAGATGAAAGGGTTCTAAAAGAACTCCTAAAACTGAAGCTGGACAAAGCAATTGGGCCTGATGGGATTCACTCCAAAATTCTAAAAGAACTAAGGGGAGAACTAGTAACACAACTGACTAGCCTTTTTAACAAATCATGGGAGGATGGTGTGGTACCTGAGGATTGGAGGAGAGTGGATGTGATTCCCCTTCACAAAAGTGGGAACAAGACAGAGGCAGGAAACTACAGACCTGTCAGTTTGAAAAAATACTTCCTCAGATTATCTCTATTTGTCAGTGGTAGGCAAAATAATGAAATCACTTCTGAAGGAAATAATTGTTGAGTACCTAGATGCCAGTGGGGCACATGACCCAAGGCAGCATGAATTCACAGCAGGAAGGTCATGTCAGATGAATCTAATCAACTTTTTTCACTGGGTGACCAAAGTAGTAGACCAGCGAGGGGATGTGGACACGGCCTACCTAGAATTTAGCAAGGCATTTGACACAGTCCTGCACAAAAGAATAATTAACAAATTAGCCAGCCTGGGAGTGGGTCCCAGGGTGGTAGCCTGGGTAAAACATTGGCTGGACAACAGGACACAGAGGGTAATAGTAAACAGAGTCCACATTGAAGAAAGGGGGGTTACTAGTGGGGTATCGCAAGGTTCAGTACTGGGACCGATCCTTTTTAATGTCTCTATAAGTGACATTGCAGAGGGACTGGAAGGAAAGGTATATCTCTTTGCAGATGAGACAAAGATCTGCAACAGGGTTGATACACAAAATGGGATGGAAAGGATGAGAAAAGACTTGGCGAGGTTGGAGGAATGGTCAAATGTATGTCAGCTTAGATAGATTCAATGCAAAGAAGTGCAAAGTAATGCACCTAGGAAACAAAAACCAAGGGGAAGAGTACACAATGGGGTGTGAGATACTGACAACAAAAATGGAAAGGGACCTGAGGGTAGTTATATCATATGACCTAAAGGTGGGCAAGCAATGTGAGAAAGCAGTAAGGAGGTCTGGGAGGATACTGGGAAGCATAGAGAGAGGCATCACCAGCAGAAAACAGGAAGTTGTTATCCCTCTGTACAGACAGTTGGTGAGACCCCATCTAGGGTACTGCATTCAGTTCTGGAGACCCCATCTCTGCAAAGACATAGACAGGATGGAGGCTGTCCAGAGGAGGACAACCAAAATGGTGTAGGGTCTGCACCAGAAGACATATGAAGAGAGACTAAAAGAGCTTAATATGTATTCCCTTGAGGAAAGAAGGGAGAGGGAGGACATAATAGCAACTTTCAAGTATCTCAAGGGAATCAACAAAGTCCAGGAGGTTAGCATATTTGAGAAAAAGAGGTGTGCAAGAACAAGGGGGCACAATTTGAAGATAAAGTGGGGACTGCTCAGAGATAATCTGAGGAAGTATTTTTTCATAGAGAGGGCTGTGGATGCATGGAACAGCCTTCCTGAGGAGATTGTGGAGTCAAATGGGGGGAATACAGTGGGGGAATTCAAGAAGGCATGGGACAGACATGAGGCAATTCTAGTGAGGGGTAGGAGGAAAGTAGGTTGTTGGTTAACTAGGATCTGCATCTTATCCATTAGGTAGGGAAATGGGCACACTAGGTGGGCCAAGCAGTCCTTATCTGCCGTCAAATTCTGTGTTTCTGTGTTTCTATATACTTACCTTTATTAAACCCTGTGGGACAACACTAACAACTCAATTAACACACCATTAGGAAGCTAGCCAAACCAATTAACAAGCTACAAAAGAACATGGAAAAAAGACTCCTGAACAAAACCCTCCCAAAGACAGACATCTACCAGACTGTTACCTGTATACTCAGTACACACCATTACCTCCTTGCTGCAAGATGCCTTCAGGTGCCATAGCAGAATCGCAAATAAGATCTCCATAAAAATGACTATCCTAATGTATGATATTCAACAAACAATGGGTAAGGGTGGCACAGTCAGAAGTATACCCATCCTGAGGGCTAATTAGGGCAATACAGACACTAGCCCTTTGGACTCATGGCCTTATAGCCCTAATTTGCCCTCTCAATGTGTATACATCCTTGTATACAACCCTTACCCATAATTGATTCTATATATATCTCAGTGCTGCAACAGAGAACTATCTTTATTGAAACAGCCAGATCCTCTTCATCTTCCTGTTCCAGTTCCATGTGAGAATACTTGAATGAGAATCAAGCAGTATTTAAGTACATTAGTTACTGTACACATAAATATTTTTATTTTTATTCTCACAAAACAAAACAGCAGTGGTTCGGAAAACGTGTATCAGCAGTGATAAGGCTCATCTGTGTTGCACTACTGTTTTGAACCATGCTCATTCAAACCTCTCAGAGGAAAACACGAGGGTGACTTCTTTAGCATTTTTCAGACTGATAACAGATGCAGGATAAATATCTACAAAGGGTTAACATCCTGGAAGTGCATGAACTGGTTCTCCTTGATAATTAAAAGTCAAAGAATCTTAATATTATAAAGTCAGAAATGTATTTGCAAAAATGAATGAGATAAACACATGAAATTTCATAACAGTTCACACAATATTCATTTTTTTTATTTTTGTTGTAAGCCTCAACATGTAATTCATTTCACAGATCTAAATTCATGTACTCTGTAGAGACAAAAGACTGTTTTCACTTGATCTGGATTCAAACACTTGTTCCTGTGAGCATGTAGGACAGGTAATTACTACAAGCAGAAGTCTGTATTAAGAACGTGTGGTGCTACATAATACCAGTGGCTCTCTGATCCAACTTATTAAATTAAAACAGATGCCTCTTGTTATTGTCCCTATGGTTATTGACTACTATACTCATAGATAGTGAGAAAGACTTTCACAAATACATGCCTAAAAGAGTTTTACTTTATTTTTTTACCCACTGTATTCTCAGTTCCATAATTTACAACATAGACATACAGTATATGACAGTAATATGCTCCACACAACTCCTCAAATATTCATTTTGGACAGAGTTGTAATTGTGTCTGCACAGTCTATGATGTAGGCTGACAGACCTTAGCCACTGCTGCAAGTCATATAGGTTACCCAGTCTTGGCCCATGTGCTGTAATTAGCAAACTAATGATTTGGTATTACTACATGTTTAATAAACAGTGATACGTGTCAGAAAAGGTAAGTTTAAAAGCCTCACTGGCAGTGTCAGTGGCTTAGTAGGCTGCAGACTCCCCTCTGGGGCCAGAAGATTGTAATGTAGTGGGTCGCAGTACCACACCAGGAACTTGGGCTAATACCCAATACTGACACTCTGGTGCAGCACTAGAGGAGTGCTGCACTGTTGAGGTGCTGATCTTCAGATGAGATGTAAACCTTCTGCCCATCTTAGATGGTCGTCCGGCTGGAAGGTAAATATCCTACAGCACCTAAGAGTAGAGGATTTGCCGCATTGTCCTGGCCAATTGGCAAAGTTCCCTGGCTGGCAGCTACAGTAGTTGAACTCACTTCACCAATGCTGCCAGGATCCTGTTGTGAATTTATCACTGGGTTGTTCCTTCTCATCCACACTTAAACTAATGGGAAGGCTATAAGCCTGAGGTTCGATTGGGTGGAGCAATTATATCACTCCCCCACCAAGCTTTATTAGGTAGCTCACCCCGGGCCTTCCCAGTATTCATTTCATTTTGCAGCCGGAGGCTCTGCTGGTCTGTCCTCTTAGCTGACTGGGGCCTACCCCCCACACACTGTTTCTGTGTGTCTCTCTGCTGGACTTTGGTGCTTGTTTTTCCTGCTTCTGGTGTGTATCTTTCCTCCAGCTGTGTGCTTCCTTGTGTTTTGTATCTCTTGTCTTTGGGGCCTTGTTCCCTTTTTTCTGTTTTGCTGTATTTTGGTTTTGTCTTTTGGGGCTTTATTTCTAAGTTCCTAGCTTACTGCTACTCAGAGCTCATACTATTGCTTTCGGTTACCTGCAACTGCAGCCACTGCTACTGTTTACTCCAATTACCCAGTGCTTGTGTTTTCCACTGTTGCTCACCTCACTCAAACTGCTGTAATGCACCTGCAACCATTATCTGCATGTGTCGGCTCACCCATAGCTGCTCCATGTTATATACTTAATTCTTTTCACCTGACACAGGTTTACTCTAACCCTAGCTGTGCTGCTCATTCATGCTCTCCTTCTCCTTGCAGCTTCATTGCACTGCCTTGCTACACCTGTTTTCAGAGCATCTCATACTACTGCTTTCAGTTACCTACAACTGCAGCCTCTGCTACTGTTTACTTCAATTACTATTGTACCCAGTGCTTGTGTTTTTACACTGTTGCTCACCTCACTCAAAACTGCTGCAATGCACCTGCAATCATTATCAGCATGTTTCAGCTCAACCATAGCTGCTCCATGTTGCATACTTAATTCTTTTCACCTGACACAGGTTTATTCTGACCCTAGCTGTGCTGCTCGTTCATGCTCTCATTCTACTTGTAGCTTCATTGCACTGCCTTGCTACACCTGTTTTCAGGGCATTGTCTCCAAGTTTTATTGCAGTTACAACTCAGGTCAGCCACCTGAACTCCTGCTGCTGCTGTTGATATAGCGTTGTTATTACGAAATCCTGCCTCACCGCCAAATTTCCTCAGAGTATTTGTCACCTTGATTTGGCCTCTTCCTCCTCTGCTTCACTGTCCTGCAGTCCCCCCCCCCCATGTCGGCCATCTTAGATTTGATCCACTCCTGCCCTGCTTTAATTTTTTTTTATTTTTAGTATTCATCCGACTCACCCTCCTGCTGTTAGCCTTCCCTACCAGCCATCTGAGATTCATTCCATGCTTGGCCTGCATTCGATATTTCTTTTGGGCTTCCCTATCATGGTTCCTATGCCACTTTATTGAACCACAGTCCTCCTGCTGCGTGTCTTCAGTTTCATGACTTTGTTCCGTATCCCCTCATCATACTGTCCCTGCTCGGTCATCTGGATTCAATCCACTCAAGACGTCACTCCTCATCATCCATTGTCCGTTTTGCTCAGTGACCTACGGCCCTCCTGCCGCATGTCTCAGGTTCCAGACTGCTTATGTAATGCCAGCTGCCTTTTCCTGTACTAGCCATTGAGATTCAATCCACTCATGGCATCATTCCTCTTCATCCATCGTCCATTGCTATCCTCCAAGTTCCTTTTCAGTTCATTTCTGAATCTACCTCCTTTCGAGGAGCTTCCTTCATCACATTGCTCGATTTGTTTCTACCTCCACTCAAGGCCATGCCTTCCTGTTTGTCACCCTTGCTAAGGGCTGGTTGGCTGCTCTCCACTATCATTCAGTTTATCTTTGAGTTCCTTCCTGTCTCCTCTTCCTCAGTCTTCTTGCGTTGGACTGCTGCACTCCTGCAGTGATCATCATCATCATCAGTCTGCCTCATCCTCAGTCTTCTCGTGAGCACATCTGGAATAACCCTTGCTCCTCTGACTTCTATATGGATCTACTCCTTCCCATCTCCTTCTCGAGCATACCCCTCTTGGGTCCCTGCTGCCTCATGTTCTTTCTTCGATCTGTGCTTTCCTTTTGGGGTTTTCCCCTATCCTGTAATCATCCTCCCCACTCAATCTTCTCTTTATTGAATCCTTCTCTTTAACACATACGTCCTTAAATCAAACATCATCAGCCTGGAGGGAAAGCGACCTAGGCTTTGGATCCCCAGAGGTTTCCTCCTTAGAAAGGGTTTTGTCCTCTCCTCCGTGCCAGTGGTCATAATATTAGCTAGAGTTAGTGCTTCCTTAAGTTAATGTGCTGTCTTAGGTTAATTAATTAGGTTCCACTGTTAGACGGAGGGGAATGGTGTCCCTGGCTTCCCCCTCTCTCCTTATGAAGTCTGCCTTAATCATCTTGTCAGTTTGCATTCATTCATCATCCTTGCCTCTTCGATGCTCGACACCCAATAGGGTATTCTTTTTGAGCTTCTTCCTAAGCTACCATTAGCTGATGGAATCATCACCACGGCACCTATGGGGAAACCCTCCTCAAGGGTTCCTCGCATCGTACTCTAATAGGGTGGTATATCCCATGGATAGAGAGGTGGAAAGCCACAACATAAAGCATATTCTCAACATGTCAAGTCACACAAGCATCATCACATCCAGTTGCATAAGCATAATCAAATGGGAAGGCTATAAGCCTGAGGTTCGATTGGGTGGAGCAATTACATCACTCCCCCACCAAGCTTTGTTAGGCAGCTTACCCTGGGCCTTCCCAGGATTCATTTAGTTTTGCCCCACCATCCACCCCTCCTCCTCCAGTGGCACGTCTCTTACCCATGGGCTTCTTCCTAAGCTACCTTTAGCTGACAGAATCATCACCGTGGCACCTATGGGGGGGACCTTCCCCTAGTGTTCCTCACATTGTACACTAATAGGGTGGTATATCCCATGGGTAGAGAGGTGGAAAGCCACAACATAAATCATATTCACAACATAAGTCAAGTCACACACGCATCATCTCATCCAGTTGCATAAGCACAATTGAAATGCTTTTACAGAACTAGGCCTCAAGACATAGGAATCTCAATACAGTTCAGGCACTCATGAAGATGCTCTTGTATTATAAGCAGTCATCTCACGTTAACCTGGTATGTACTGTTGGAGATGGACACAGAGGTGCAAGTAAAAATAAATTACCTGTACCTTTTGTAAACACTGCACAATCGTAGATAAATGTAAAATCTATAGTCAAAATTTACAAGATACACAAACAAAACAATGGGAAAATACAGGACTTGCTATAACAATCAAAGTAAACTTTTTGTACAAGAATTACAAACAGAATAAAAAACTAAACCAAACTAAATGTACATTTTATCTTACCTCGTAGACTTTCTGAGACAAGAAATTCCACACAGGATTCGGTTCCTGAAGGTATCGTTCAGCAGATGGGGATTCTCTCTTTGATATACAGACCTTTCTCTGTGGGGATTCTGACCCTTCAAGCACAGAAAAGAGACAGAGAGTCCACCCTTGCTCATGCACCATAATAAAAGCATGTATTGAGCTCCGCTGATGCCACAGGGCTGGGACATGACATCACAATCTGCAACTAACTTTTTTTTTTTGTGTGTGACATCCAGCCAGCTCCATTTATGCCCCAGCCAAGTTTAACTGGTTCTGGAGTTGCTTCTTCATGATGTAAGCAAGCTAAGTTGTTGATTCATGTGTGAACTGGGAATGAGCCCATCTGCTCAATCTCTGGTCTCAAAGGAGGAGGTCAGTCATTCCCCCATTAGGCATTAATGGCATATTCAGCATTAGTGAAGATATCCCTTCGCCCCAGTATGTGACCCCTTTTATAATTCAAGCCTTTGCAAGTTGCTTGATACACAACAGCAAATATTTTAGGGATCCATACAGAACAATAATTTTATGTAGAATTGAGGGGTTGACATTGTCACATAATTTCCATTGTCAATAAAACAGTTTCATGTAACCCACCTGGTAAGATACACCTGGAAAATTAGCTGTCCCAGCTTAGTGTGACTTTCCTGATCAAACATTACAAACAAACAAAAAAAAACATTAAGTAGCCATGTTTGAAATGAAACAATGAAGTGTGCCTGTAATGATGTGTGTTAAAGAAAACTGCAAAATCTATCCAGTGGAATTGCTGTACCTATTAAAAGGGTGAATTCTGCGGGCACAATTCAGTGTTCATCTGTTTTCCTTTACAGAAGCCAGGCAGAATCTAAATATAATGTATAGAAAAGAAAAATACAGTGGTAGATCTCCATAGATTCTAACCTTACATTTTCCTCTCCTGAATACATTACCGGGTTATTCTCCTTATATCATAATGCTTTTTTTTGCCTCTTAAGTGTGTTATCAGTGTTTTATTTGTGTACCCACTGATGACTGAAAAAAACAGTGGTTGTGCTTATATATTCATGGGTGGCAGCAGGGAAGGCAGCGCTGACCTCCCCAATTAACCTGCATGAGCTGGCATCAAATGTAAAAAAAGCCACATGAGTAGCAGAGCTGTGGATAGGAAGAAGTTGAGAGTTAACAGTTTAGGAAGGAAGCCGAATGAGAATGGCAATGGTAATGTGTTTTCCTTCATTTGGTAACATCATAATCATGAGAGAAAAGTGAACATTATCAAATGAACTCAAATTGTTGCCCCATTCAACATGTTCCCTTGTGGCTATCTTCTGTTACTTTTCTCCTGTTACTTTCCTCTGTATACCATTTAGGGCCTGCCTACAAGGAACCTACAATACTGGCCAGACAGAATTTCACTTAAACTATTCTACTGGCAGAAAACAATTGATCCAGCACTAGTGTTCCCTTAATTTCAATTTCCAACTCCAAATCTATGTACTCTTGTCTACTCAAAATTGCATTGTTATCTCCTGGGTCCCACTTGTAAACATGACTTAACACCTTATACATGTCATTTAAATACACAAATCAACTTGTAAAATAAAAAAGTATAGCTGATATGTCTTTGTAACATGGGAACAAAAACAAAAGAACAGAACACACTCCAGCAGTTATGTTGGAAGGTAAATTTATTTAAACTGCCAGAACAATTTACCATGCAATGGTGTCAGTTACTGTTGGTCTGCACTAAGGTGTACCATATCTTTATGGAGGTTTATATTTTTTCCACAAGCACTGGTGTGTATGCTGTACTTTTGTTTTTGTTTCTGTGTACAGTCTGGACGACTGGGTGAATGGCAATACCTTTATCAGTACTCAGTGAGGAGCTTTCCCTGCACTTGTTTGTAACATGTATTCATTAACTCTCATACTAATTATTTGGGTCCCAGTGATAAAATAATTTTTGAGAAAGAGTATTACTACTTTCCACCGAAGTAATATAATTTGCATGATAATAACGATGATGATGATAAAAAACAAGGAAGCTCATACAGAACAATTGAACCAAGGCTCATTTCCAACAGCATGCTTAATACAAGTTTGTAAACATTACATTTTAAAATGTAATCCAAAGTTCAATGAATAAATACATTCAGAATTACAGTTTAGTATTGGCAGGGAATAGAATAGGCTGGGTGCAACCTCGTCAAAACACAACATTTTCAAACTGGGCTACCACAGCAGTAGTGAGAATTTGTGGACCATTCCATACACTTGCTCTTTAAGATGCTTCTAATGGGGCTACAAGGCTCAGACATGATCTTAGGTGAATAGAGAGCCAGTTCCATATTTTTGGCCCTTTATATAAGAATGTATGTTTTTGCCTCTAAGTTTTTGTCAGGAGTACTTCAGACTGTAAACTCTCAACTGATTTGATACCCTGTCTGGTCATTCTCGTTTCCAGCAGCTCCAGAATATACTGAGAAACCTTTATATCTACACATCAGTGTACATAAATAGGCTCTTGAGTATATTTTGGACTGGTTGAAATCAAGAACAGCCAGAGTGGGTATCAGAAGGTCCCCTGACGAAGCCTCTCGCTTTAGAGGCAAAGCACTGGGCTTAGTGCTGAGCTCTCGATATGCTGTGAGCTTAAAGTGACCTTAAATAAAATTTTCCTTAAGAGCATTTATTGGACTAAACAAGTTTTTCTGCTTGAGTGCAGCCTGTATTGTGTTTTTCATAGGATATCAGATCAGCTGAGGTTTAGAGTTTGAAGTACCCTGGACTACAACTGTGAAGGGGAAACATGCATTATTGTATAAAGAGCCTTTTTGTTGCTTTCTGTCTCATTGATTTACTGAACTACTTGCAGTTTTGCTGAACTTCTGACACTACAAAACTGCTTACAGTTTTCATGGCAAATAAGGCGATGGATCAGGGAAGGCCAGTGGATGTCCTCTTTCTAGACTTCCGCAAGGTATTTGACTCAGTGCCACACCCAGGGTTGTTAGACAAGCTGAGGGGAATGGGGGTGGGGGAAAGGATAGTGAGGTGGATAGGGAACTGGCTAACTGGGCAGTTTCAGATGGTGGTAATTGGGGGGGAGGCATCATCACCTAGGAGGGTCATTAGAGGTGTCCCACAGGGGGTCAGTGTTGGGCCCACTAATGTTTAATGCATACATCGTGGACAGCAGGGATGGTATCAGTAGTGAGATGAGCCTCTTTGTGGATGACTCAAAGCTGGTGGCAGTGGTGGATGGGGAGGAGGATGGAAGAGCCCTACAGGTGGACCTGGAGACTCTGAAGAGGTGGTCACACACTTGGAAACTGAGTTTTAATGCCAAGAAGTGCAGTGTTCTCCACCTGGGGCTTAGAAACCCTAATCATGAGTACTTTGTGGGCGGGAGAAATTGCAGGTTTTGAGGGGGAGGGAGCTTGGGGTGGTTGTGGATGCCAAAATGAATAATTCTGAGCAGTGTAGGAGGGTGGCAGCTAAGCAAACAAAATGTTTGGATGCATTGCCAGGAGGATAACCTCGAGGAGGTGGGAGGTGATTCTCCCTCTGTATAACTGCCTCATTAGACCACAACTAAAGTACTGTGTTCAGTTTTGGCACCCAAACTTGAAAAAGGACATTGTACTTCTGGAAAGGTCCAGAGGAGGGCAACCATGATGATACAGGGCCTGGTGGGAAGATCCTATGAGGCGAGGCTTGAGGAACTGAAGTTTCACTCCCTGGAGGAGAGGAGGGACAGAGGGGACATGATTGAAGTCTTCAAATATCTAAAGGGATTAAACAGGGTCAGCCCAAGCCCCAAACAGGTGTTCCAGCTGAGGGAGGGAGGGAGGGAGGAAGGAAGGGGCCACCAGGGCATTCCATGAGGCTAGTTGGTGGGAGACTCAGGGGCAGAGTAGGAGACACTACTTTTCTGAGAGGGTGGTGAACCCTGTAATGCACTACCTGCAGAGCTGGTGTCTGTTGGTACAGTGGAGGGGTTCAAAAGGGGATGGGACAGGTACAAGGGTAAGGTAAAGCTGAGAGATGCCGGATCCGGAGGTGTAACTATGATGGGAGAGGGGTTGGGGGGATTTACGGGGGAGGCAGGGAGGGCAGCAATGGTGCCCTGAGTGGGTGCTGATTTTCTAACAGACTTGATAGACCTTTAGGCCTACTCTGCTGACATCTAAGTATGTATGTATGTAAATAATAATATGGGAATATTATTTTTCATATGACAGTATCTGTGTATCTGATGCCAAGGCAGTCTGTTATACTGTATGAAAAATAGATTAAGTATTAGCTGATGAATAACCCCTAGGCTTGCAAGTAGGAATTATAGAGCCTGTAGCTGGCTATACAACATATTGCATCTGTTTATGCATTTCCTATATTTGTGGCAGTGAAGAGTGGTAGGAGTGAGGAAGCAGAACACAGGAGCACCATGCCCTTTACTGTACTGTCCCTGTGGTTTGTGAGAAGAGTGATTGAGAGGATTTCTTTATTTTCTTACTAGACTTTTTCTTATAATGTTTTAGGAGTATTTTAGCAGTATTGTGCCATTCTGTTGAATTTTTGCTGAACTTATAGATTGTATATGAAAGACACTATTCAAAATCAAATGGTATTATGTTTTATTGCTCGGTACAGCACTGAATTAATTAGAGAAAGGAAGAACCTAATGGGGACAACCTATAACAGAATTAGAATGCCTGGGAGGTTCACCTGGATCGCATATCTTTATTTTCTGAGAGGTTTCTGACACTGGAAGTCTTTCTACTTCTCAGTTCCAAGATCCATAGGGTAATGTTTTTATTTTTATTAGGAAAATCTTTGGCATAAACTACCCATTTGCAAAGACATCCTAGTCAAAAACATACTGTACATTGCAAGTACAATGTACCATTGTTAGTAAATACAGATAACAATATATTCATTAAGGTAAAATAAACACATAGCATAGACACAGTATTGTTGTGCCTTAAAACATTTGTAAACCCAGCAATTTTGCAGGTTTCCCTTACTGAACATGAAAGTGTAGTGCAATATTTTATTGCTCTATAAAGAATGGATTTCTGACCAAGTGATGAAGTCCTTTTTGGGAGAATCACCTTCCCTTAGTCCCATAATTGCCAGTCAGGTCACTATAATCCCCAGCAACCTCTGGGAGAAGTACAGTCTTAACACCTTTCATAGCCCTGATGCCAAGCAGTAGGTGACTATGGGCATTCAAGGGTAGTCAATCAAAGATGCTATCAATTTCACAATGATGTTTACAATGTTCAGCATTTAACACAAACCAACATATCTTGTTAAGTGCTGCTCTCACCCTCTCTAGCACATTATAAGCTGCCCCCATGTAAAGTATCCAATTTGCTTATTTCTGTGAAGAACACCTAAACATAAGTTCACTTTTTTTAACCATTAAGTTAAGTTGAATGCCTCCATCTGGAGCTCTGAAACCAATACTTTGTTAAAAAATTATACAAACCTGGGATCATCGGAGCGTCTGCTGTTATGTTTTTCTTGTATAAAAAAATGCATGGTCTGCAAAAACAGTGTGCTGTTAACTTCCAAATACTTAAAAGTTTATACTTGCTCAATCACAGCACCACCAACAGTATATAATTCCAGTACAATAACTGGGTCTTTCTTTTGCCATCGGAAAATCATGCCGTTATGTGCCATAATAAAAGAGTGTTTATTACGTAAGTCATGCACGTGGTTTCCATCACTCTGTGCATGCACTCACTGCAGCTCTTCCTCCAAGACCACTGGCTGCCTTGTCTTTCCACAGGAGACTGAACCACCACTCGGATTCGCAGTAAGTCACTGCCACAAACAAAATAAACAAAATTATAACATAAAAAAAATCTACAGATCTGGGCAGACATAAATGAATAAAAAAAAAGTTGAAATAAATAAAATTACCACGGACCATGTACTCAAACCTAAGTGGATCACAGTCGCACAGGAACATCTTTATTTTATATAATTACTGTGGCCAAAAAGGAAAGACCCAGTAATTATATAGAATAAAATATGGGGTGATGTGTGCAAACTCAAAGTTTACACACACCCTCGGGGCTAGATGCTTTTCACAAACCCCTTGAGCTTCACTCTTGGGGGTTTATGTAGCATCTAACCCCTTGGGTGTGTGTAAACATCTTGTTATACACACCACCCCATATTTTATTCTGTATATACACCTACCAGATCTGAAATTTCTTATGGTTATGCAATACTGTATTTTTACACTTGGGATGCCCATATACAGCTTCCAGAGGAATTGGTAACACTTTCTGTTAAATAACATGTGCATCTTTGCTTTCAGTTGAATGCTACAGCTACTGTACCTGGATGGCAAGAGGTAAACTTATTGGAACTTTTTTTTTTAATCTAGCATTTTCCATGCTCCTCTTTTTCCAAAAAATAATATACTAAAGTGCCCAAAAAGAGCTTTCATTGTTTACATTGTTAACAGAAAGAAAACCATGGATGCATAATTTTGGGGAAGGCATGTAGCTTTGTACTTGCTCCCTAGAAGGCATAAGATCTACGGCACCATCCCAAAGATTCTCTGCTACCCTTTGATAATGGGCTTACTTCTGATCATGCCCCTTGCTGGCCTTCTTCATCAACATTTGTTGTCTCAGCTTGTGCATTGCAGGCTTTCCTTTTGAGGCTGCCATGGCAGACATTCATACTGACACACTGAAAAGGCTTTTTGAGCTGTTCACGGATGTACAGTATGCCCTGATACAGTCCCAACAGCATGATATAATCCCCAGAATCAGTATCGATATCAACATTATCAATATTGAAGTGGGGATTGTTATTTGTTTTGCATGTTGTTATTGCATTGCGGGTGTGCTGTATGTTGCTGAACACTGCATGATGGGTGCCTTTAATCATATTGTAGTGCTTGCACTTACAGTATATACTACTAGGTTTCATACAGTGCCTGTTCTGAAGCTGAATGAAAGCATAGAGAAACAGATAAACAAACAAAACCATGGAGTAGTTAATCTAACATATTGTAATGCTGTTCTTGTTGTATCCCAAGCTGGGCACATTGTGCTGGATTTTCAAAAAATTGCATCACAATTGCAATTCAGTTGTGCTAATTGCACCAAGTCTGTTAGGGTACGAAAATGGTGGTCTATCTCGTGGACGCAGTTACTGCAAGATGCCCATAAAAATGCCACATACATCACAGTTCTGATGCATGCATCATTTTTGTGCCTTAAAGTGAGTACAGTGTTGTAAGTGTGTGAGAATATTTGAAAACTGGGCACAAACATTCAGACGCATTTAAAGTGCTGCAGCTGCAGTAGAAACACTGCCACAACAGCTGCATTCAGACATTCTAAAATACAGCAAACGGTTTGAACAGTATTGGGAGGCTTCCTCAGCCCATAGGCTGCTGTGAACTTGATTGCAATATGCCAACAGGGTGCTACCCTCTTGTAGTTGCTGTCCTGCAGATAAGATACATTGTACTAAGATCCCTTCTTCCCATCACTCATAGTTACCTTGGTAGAAGTGAAAGATCCTGTGACCTTTTTGAAAAGAACGGGGGATTATCTCAATGTCCTGGCCAACATTACCCCTTTCAGTTACCTATGGTTTAATGCATTTCTCAAAATCTGTGGATGGGATATTGTTAAACACATAAACTTTGCCATATTTCTTTCTATACAGTCACTCCACTGCCAGTGTTTTAACTCAGTGTTTTAAAGAACACTTTGTGATGCATCACATTTAAAAGGAGAGCTAAAAAACTCTAGTCAATTCCGTTGCTCTAGAAATGACCCATTGGTGTTGTACTCTGACAGAATGCACTGTGTAATCTATTTGTCTTAACCTGGGGTGGCTGAGCTTCCTAACTGGTGTAAAATACAATACTTCCCAGTGTAGATGACAATATTGCTTGTTTATGAGATTCTTTAATTCTGTATTTATACATTTTTACTGGGAAAGCAAACTGAACTGAGAACAGCTCCTTTCCAGATGCAACATGGAGGTGGGGAGGGATGACATACACCAGGGAAGAACAACAAAGATCATAATAGAGTAACATAATTAAAAAACTAAGTGCAGTTAGTGACTGTAAGTGATAAAAGTGAAAAATGTGGCAAAAAAGAAACCTGAAAAACTTAGCAAACTGAACAACACGGTGCAAACCGCACCATATCATGATTTCAGTAGAGTCGTAAGTATTGCAAAGTCCTATTTCAGCAGAGTCATATGGGTTGTTAGTCTCCTCCACTCACCAGATTTTTAATGAGTAAATGGTAGGAAAACTTTGTTTGGGGGGTTCCTGGGAGTTGCTATGGACATCTTAGGAATTGCAAGAAACCATAGCTGTCTCCACCATAACCTCTGGCTTACCCCCTAAATGATGTCCCTGAAACTGCAGTGCAAAACTTAGGTGCAATCAGATGCTAATAGAAAGAAGTGAGCTGCAAAAGAGATGCATTTGCAAACACAATGCAAAATAAAAGAGAACAGTACATTGCAGGGACAGTGGCAGTAATGAAGCAGTCAGGAGCAAGGGCAAATGTGCCTACAACAATGTTATACTGTGTAAATAAATGAGAGGCCGGAAATATGTAGCTAAAACAAAGCAGCTTGTGTGAGGCAGAGGTGAGGGAGACAGAAACAGCAGTTACTAAGTAAGTCCTGAAAGAGGTGAAGGGGCGGAGGAAGTTTAAATGAATGAGGGCAAACTGGGATAGGAGAGAGTGGTAGTTTATCAACAGGCATGAGCACTGTGGGCATGGGGTAAAGTCTTCAAGGCAGACTTTCAAGGGAGGAGGAGGAGGAGGATGGGGAAGACTAGACCAGAGCCACATGAACCTATAAGAGAAAGGTGCAGCTGGGTTTATCTCCTGTTTGCATTTGAATGAACAGCTTAATTTGTTTATCTCATGGAGAAGCAACTCTGGAGAAAGCAACCTGATTGGCCTGGGTTTTAGTATGAGGAAGAGAGAAAGAGCCGGTAGTGTACATAGCAATGTACTGTATTTAGACTCTTCATATATAAGAACAAGATATTATGACACATGGAGCTCCCCAGCAATCCATTTGGATGCACACTATAAATAAATCAAAGTATTTCTGAATTTATTGATTGAAGTTTTTATTTATTTATAATTTTGGACCAGGAGTGGCACACTAAGCTGTGATAGCATGTTCCCAGTCTTATCCTGGGGTGTGGAATGGACTACATGGACCTCTTTTAGTGGCACAGGGGTTGTTGGCCAGAACACTGTTTAAAAATCCCCTACTCTTCTTCAGTAAGTGCCATGGGATCTTTAACTGCCACCTGGACAATGACCAGGGATGGACAGAAGGGACCTCGGTTTAAAATCTCACATGAAGGACAACATCTCAGCAGTGTTGAAGGGCACTCACCTTGTATTGCACTATAGTGCCATTTATGGGTGCTACCCAAAGTAACTGGCATGGAGTAGAACCTACAACCATCCTGTCTTTTAACCCCAGAGGTGAGAATGCTAACTGTTTAAAATAAATTAATTATCCCTTGTTCTCAAAAAGACAAACTGCTGTGCTAACCCTGTACTCTGTTTTGCTCTCAGAAGAACTGTATAATATGACAGAAAAAATGTCAAAGGTGGAGAGAATTGCCATTGAATATTTTTAATAGGGCTATCCAGGATGGGCTGAGCTCCAAAAAGCCTGAGCAGTTGTTGATTTGCTTGACAGTTTTTACAGAGAGTAAAACCCAGATTGTCTTGGGTATAACGCATCTGGTAATTTAAACGTGTCCACATGCCCTTTAACAGTTTACACATCATCCAAATGATTAGTACAGACTGCCTTTGGATTGTGGGTCAGATCAAAAGCCAGATCATACAGTGCCTTGATTTGAGTCTAAAATTAGCAATGCACTGTGGCTAGCCACCTGTCTGAAGGCTTTGGAAGAATCCTACCAGGTTCGGCTTCAGAAACTAAAGTCAGTTGCCAGGCTGTGTGTGCTTAATAGGCTGTGAAGAGAAAAGGGAGAAAAAAGCCATGTTGACTGCATTAGTCAAAACTGTAAATGAAATGGCATGGCTGTCAATTCCTATCTGTTTTCTTGTTCAGTATCTTTGCTAATTTTTTATTTTGAACAGTTGAATTTTTTTTCCTGTACATTTTTTTGATATCCATTTAAATTGTGGCTTCATTAAACCCTCCACCCAACAATAGAGCAACTTCAATTAAGAAGCAGCACAGCTGGCCCCTGGCATCCTATCCTGTTGTTCCATCTTTTTTGCTAGGGAGAATTCATTTGTTTCTTAATTAAGAAAAACACCAATAGCATGAAAAATCTGCTTATGCTACCTGAATTGTAATTAGCTGAAAGGTAGGGAAAAAACAGGAAACAAAACACATGCATTCCAGTAGCCTCAGAAATGAACCTGAGCTGATAAAAATGAGCCAAACTACCCTTGCATAAATAGAGGCTGAGGGAAGTGTACCATCATTATGGCTAAGACAATATGCAAACTATCTTCAAAGAAATCAAATTGCTGGAATGTTTTCATTTGCATGTATTAACCATTAACATAATGAGGAGAAGTGACATTGGACCCGGATTGCGTGTCTGTTCGGATTGATAACTCTGCCGCATCTGCAAACAGTCACCGCAAAAACTATACTAGCAGTCAGATCTGTGTTGAACTGTGGAGTTTTTTATCTGAATTCCCTGAACCAAGTGACTGGGCTGTTGAATACAACTCATCATTTTTCTGACGGTGCTCCCTAAGCCTTTGACTTGTTCTTTTAAAGGCACACTCCCTCCTTGTTTTACAGAAGGATTCAGGCTCCAAAATGGCTTCTCCGTACACTTGCATTAGTTAGGTAATACAGTTTCTACTGCCATGCTGTGCTAGCCAACCAATTCACAGTTAAGGCCTGACAACAATTGTTGATCCATGAGATTTTCCCCTTGTTATTAAAATCTGTTCTACTGTACTTGTGTTGTGCCTCTGCATTTGCTGGATTATAATATCACCAACTCTTTCCCTTGCTCAACCTTGTACTCAAATACTCTGTCCTGACAAAGCCCTCTAGGCTGCAATACTCTATTCCACCCCACTCTCTCCCTTTCCCCTCACTTATTTTGTAATGCACCTCCTATTGATATTGTAATATGTCATGTTACTTGCACTTGAAATCAAGTTGTTATAACCACTTGGCATTATGACTGTCTTACTCTGTAATTTCATAAACTGCATTGTTCATTCTTCTGACGTGGAACCTTTGTAAAAGAGCCTCGGCTCAAAGGTATTTTGTAATCCTAGATTTAAATAAATAAATAAATAAAACAATGCCAAAGGTGGAGTTTTAGACAATGAACCTCCCCATGTACACCAGGTATATTTTAGATCATGTGTGGGTGGCATAGCTAATAAATGTAAGCCTATAAAGGGGAAAATATTTAATGAAAAGGTTTGCTTGCTGTTCTAGGAAACAATGCTCTGCAAAATCCAAGGATCAATTTATTTTTCCTGGCCTGAGTACATGTAATACAAATACACATTTTAGGAGCTGTTGAAGAGTTCATTGTCTACCTCTGTGCCAGTTCATCTGGTTTTGAGCCATGCACCTACATAGAAACATAGAATTTGATGACAGATAAGGACCGCTTGGCCCACCTAGTCTGCCCATTTCCCTACCTGATGGATAAGCTGCAGATTCTAGTTAATCAACAGCTTACTTCCTCCTACCCCCCACTAGAATTGCCTTATGTCTGTCCCATGCATTCTTGAATTCTCTCACTGTTCCTGACTCCACAACCTCCTCAGGAAGGCTGTTCCATGCATCAAATACATGAATTAAAAATGATTAACATTCTCTTTCTTCCAAAATCTCCTTAAAAAATCCTTAGTGTATCCACATTATTGGGAGAAATGTTGGATACTTAGTAGATGTTTATGAATTATCGGACTTTATTCACCAGTCAGGATGGTCCAATCACATAGTAGCCCAAAGGACTATTGCAAAGATAAGTTATATCTATTGTACTACAAATTTTTGTTTTTGTTGTTTTTTAATTGGATTTTGATTACTGGGCAAACCCACTGAGACTAACCCCCCCCCATTTTCAAGGGTGACCTGGAGTTAAATACACAAAAGAGCAATCATAACAACATATGGGTATACGTAGAGAGGTGAGAACTAGGACATAATGAGAAGATATACAGGAGCATTGGCCAACATTACAGCATAGTAAGTGCAGAACACTTACCTAATTTTAAAAGCTGTTTGTAAAGAAAGATGAATAACAGGGCCACCCTTTCCCATTAGAGTAGTTATTAGGACACATAATAGGAAATGCTTTGAGTAATATACCACATTACTTATGTTTGCAGATCCAGAAAAATATATGACCACCCTAAGGGTCAAATTGAAAGGTGAAAAAAGAACATGGCTTTTAACAGTGGGATAAGTGTGATGGGTTCTGTGATCATTCGCAACTTGTTCAAGCTTCTTTTTTCGTGAATTACTGATGTTAGCAGAACCCCATGAGTGAGTTATAAAAACCTGATACCTGGACCCCTACTGTGAATCTTTTATTATATTTTTGAGTACCTTTGTCTTAAGCATTGATAGTGTTTCTTGAGTAAAATGAACCTTTTGGCTGCCCACTTAAATCTGCCACAAAATTTTTCCATTGAGCAATATTACATGAAAGAAAAGGTGTTTCCTAATGCTATATGCTCAGTTCAGTCATTTGGTGTAGAGGCTTGCTAAAAAAGAGAAATGAGAACTGTTGAAGCTACAAGATTGAGACTGGAACTTAGTGAGGAACTGGACTGGAAAATATTGATTAGCTTCCCTTACATACATGCATGCATACATACATGAACACATGGGGCCCCGTTTGTAAACTAACACTTAAAGAGATGTCTAAGATTTTGCTAATAGCTTTTAAGATACATTATCCCATTAAGTTACGCTAGCAATTGTCATTTGAGACCAGAAAGTGATTTTTTCATTAAGTCCACTATGAGAGGGAAGAGATTGAAAATTATGCCAAACAGGTAGCCAGCCAATCCCTTCCACTTCCCATTCTGCCACCCCCCCCCCAATTCCCACATTTTTTGATATCTAACCAGGGAGAGCACAGGGGTGAACCACATAGAAATCAATGGCAGACATTTTTGGAACTGTCATATATATTAAAGCAACCTTTGATATATAAAAACGGTTCCTAAACTTTCCTCCATTGACTTCTGTGTGGAATGCCCCACGCTCTCCCCAGTTAGACGTCACAAAACATATGAGTGTGGGGGCTGAGGCCCACAGACTGGGACATAGAAGGGATCAGCTGACACAATTTTTGATCCCTTCTGTCCTATAGTGGACTTGATGAAAAAATTCCTTTCTAGGCTCAAATGACTATTGCCAGGATAAGATAATGAGCTGCTGTATTTAAAAAGCCATTACCAAGAGTATAGACATTTCACTAACAATGCTGTGGGACCAGTGGTTAGATTGACAGTCTGCTAATACCCCACAGGGGCATAATGTGGCACAAGGTGCAGTCCAGTGCCACATTGCCCCTGGGAAGACTGAATGATAATCTACCACTGGAAGAACCTTACTGCTATTACACAAACTTACATAAAAACATTTTTTAAGAGTTCCTTTTGAATATTTTCCTTGTCAAGAGGAAGATTTTTAATAAAGGAGTCCATATAACATCTGCTGAAAAATGCTGGTTCAGAATATCATTATAAATCGTGACATCATTTTTAGCCAATAAGGATTGTTTACTACGAAACTTTCCAGTATTCATAACTATAAGAGGGTGTCTCCTGCATATAGTTCTAAAATTCTGAAGTTCTTAATTCAGTTGGCATAGTTCATTTGCCACAATGGGGATCCTCTAACATTCTGCAAAGTAAAACATTTTCATTTTAAATACAAATTTTATTTTTTAAACAAAGGTTTTTAACATGGTTTATTACATGTTTATATGTACAGTTACTGCCTCTCTTATGATTATAAGTAGAGCCCCATGAAATTCATTTTTATTTTTTATAATTTTTCTTTTTTTATTTTCTGGAATTTCATGTTATTTCTTTGTATTCATTGAAATTTTTTTTTAACTTCCTTTCTACTCCTCTTGCTGGTCCCTTATGACTCTCTCTGATGTGGTCACTCAGACAGGCTTTCTTCTGCTCTGCCTGAGGTCTCTCCAGACCTAGCCTCCATCCCGGGATCTCTCCTCACCACACTTCTGACCCACAACCCCCCCCTCAGCTCTAAGCCCCCCAAGGTGGGACTGCCTTACTCCTCTGGTGCTCTATCTAGAATCTAGTAGGACAGCCAGACCATGGGAGGAGACCTGGAGGCTGGTTGGGGCAGACCCAGTGCTGAGTGTGGGGGCTGTCCACTGGACCCACCATCACCTTCCCAAGTGACAGGGCATTTTCCTTGTTTCTGGGCCCCCCCCAAGACACCACTGTACAGTGCCATCCAGCGTGTGATGTGCACACTCCAACTAGCGCCCACAGGACAACCGCTGATGTCTCCCCTTCTCAAGTTCCAGATTGTAGTGCACCCAGTCTCCACTGGGTGCCACTAGCATTGCAGAACCAGGTCCCCTCTCCCTCCCAAGAGAGGAGAGCAGTCCATCAGACGCTCAGTCCTCTCCTCCCTGTCTGACCCCCAGCTTCCCGAGCTTGCTCCCAAACCCAGGTCACTGGTATGGCACAAGATAAGGCCAATGACTCAGCCCTCAGTGCCACTGTGCCAGCTATGAAAATTCAGTTTTATTTCTTGTCATCACACTTTCATTAATAAAACACCTCAGAATGACCTTTTACACACTAGAAATCACATTCCTGATATACTATATCATATTAAAGCAGCATTATGCAGTGATCTTGAAAAGCTTTATGAATTAAACAATTCCACTGTCACTTCCTTATGGACTGTCTCTATGGTAACAATGAAGCCCAAAAAACAACTGCTGCAAGCATTTATTTAGTTTTTGCCCCCCAAAAAAGTTTTTTTTTTTTACCTTTTTCATGTGTGTTTTCATTTTATTTTGTTTTATACTTTGATTTTCTACTTATTTCTCATTTAAGAAAAACATGGGGCTCTAGTTATAAGAGTTTCTCCTCAAGTCCTTTGTGTCCCAGAACTGCTCCACTTTACTTCACAGTTCTGTCACCCAAATAACTTGAGAATGCACTCTTATAACCATAAAATACAGAATGTATCTATACAATCATTCAGACATGCCAGTGCATGGAATGCTGCTACTTTGTCAACAGAAATTATGCACCATGGTGATAAGACTCTACATGATAGTTTAACAGATATTAATATAAGGGTCTCCGAAGAAAGCTAGTAGCCAATGACATTGCAAATTTACTGAGACCCCTTTTTTACAACTGGTTTTATGTGGTGTGTATGCAAGTAGCTACCCACCCTTGACAAGTTTAAGCCATGCTGAGTCCATGGAAGAGAACATTGCAGTATATTTGCCAGCACTGAGTATGGTGTTTATGGTTACCTCTGTAAAGAAAACCTTTTTTTAACGTAGTTAAATAACTACCAGCATGCATATATATATACTGTAGTGACCACAAGTACACATTTATACTCCCAGATTTTTTTAAAATATTAAATATTTTTTTCTGTTAAGGGTAGACAGAACATAGCAGGCAGTAGCTGCAAGCATTACTATTATAGGTTTAGGCAACCGTTACACTTCATCATTATTGACTAACGGAGTGCTCCTGACCAATCAGAATGCTTCTTTCCCCACTGCATGAGACACTCTTATTTCATAAAGTGTCTCACATGCAGCTGCCCTGGAAATGGGCTTGTTCACAGGCTTATTTTTAACAATTTAGTTGCCCACGATAAGAGTACTTTCACATTGTTAGGGTGTACCAAAACTGTTCGCATACCCTATGAATGTAAGACGACTCTTACACTGCTCCATAGGGGAGAGTGTACAGTTCATGTAAAACAACAGCAGATGTTCAGTCACAAGACAGAAAAGAAAAAAGTACTACTTAAACACAGGTAAACAAGTGGGAATAAATAGCAATAACCAAAATAAATCAGTAGCAGTGAATTAATATGTGTCTTAATGACTGCTGTGAGCAGATCAAAATTTATTACATGTGTCTAGGGTAATGGTACTGGGTAAAGAATTCTGGAGTGTGGCAGGAAAAGCAAAAACTGTAGCAACATCTACAGTAAATTACAAATACGGATGGACAGGGAAGCTGTGCTAGTGAACATATATAAAAATTGCCATTAAGGTGGCCTTGGAAGAGATTTAGGTTGCAAAAAAAATGTGAATAATTTCTGTAATAGGATCCAACTTGATGTACTGACATGTAAACGAATAACTTTATCCTTCAACACAGTACTGTGCTGTCTTGCTCCTATTAATGTAAGATATCAGTTCATAATAAAAAAGACTATATTTCATTATGCACCCTTTTCCAACCATCGCTGTTGATCCATGCTGTTAAGTTTGGTTTCAGAATCCATGTATATGATATCATGATTTATTTTACGTTTACCATGCCAGAGCTTTAGGCTTGGTATTAGCCCTGATGTCCTCAGCACCCCATTGTCTTATAGGGCAGCCCCCCCCCCCTTCCTTCACCTGAACAAATGAGACAGTCAACATGCTTGGCAGAAATGGCCACAGCTGTGTATTTACTAAGCATCCAATTAGGATTCAAATTGGTAAACTGACAAGATATATTTGTGTATATATATATATATATATATATATATATACACACACACATTATGTTTATTTCTTTTGTAAATGAAACATAGAGTCACACTTCAACATTTAATTTTACAGATGGATATTTAAACCTAGAGAGCGCCACTCCTCTTAATATATCAAATATATCCATTACATGTTAAAAGATACATCATAATGAGGGAAAACTACTATTTTATATACCTGGTTGTACTCAATTAGCTGTATAGGAGTCCATGAGCTGCATGGTTCTAAAATGAAAGCAGTACAAAGTCTGTAAAGTCCAGAATCAAGCCCACTAAAAGTAGGTGAGAGCTCCACCATGCAGTATCAAAGAATAAGCACTGTATAGTGCAATCAGAAACATTTTTAAAGGTAGAAATGCATCCACTACTATTTTTCAACCAGCTACTTAGCAAGACAGTAACTTAGTTGTTATAGTGTGACTATAGAGTAACATTAACCTTTTTCTACATTAGGAGCTTACAACAAGGCATAAACAGATGTTTATACAGATATTAAATCTTGTCCCCATAACTATATTGAGAGGTTTTAGGGATAACAAATTGCCCATTACCCCAAATATCCCTCCCTCTTGAGTACTTAACAACTATTATGTAAGTATATAATGAGTAAAGAGCTTAACAGAGCTTAACTCAGGGCAATCAATTACACCCCCACCCCCATACTTCATATTAAATTAGGTACTTATTTATAAGCAACAAAAATACCACATTAGAGAGTTCAAGAAATTTCCTCATTGGATATTGGGTCCTCTTCATCCAGGTCTTGGGTTCGGGCTGGGGCATTTTGGTGACACCATTTCTGGGCCTCCTCCGGATCCAAAAAAAGATGAACTTTACCCCTGTACACTATATGACTGCAGACTGGGAAGACCATACTGTGTGGCACCTCCATTTTGCACAGCAGGGTTTGAATTCCAGTAAATCTCTTCCATTTTTGCCTAGTGGCATATGAGAGATCCAGATACATTCGTATTTGCTGGCCATCAGGTAAAAGTGATTTCTTGCCATGAGATAGTCTCTTAAGCCAACCACATCCGTCGCAATAACAACTGTGCGTGGGGCCTCAGGGTTGTCTGGTTGTCCTCGAGTAGTAAATCCATAGGCTTTCTGGAATTTCTGCACAGTTTGAGAGGCTTCTTCCCCCAACTGTTGAACTAGCCAGTCCTGGAGGAACTTCATCAAGTGATCTGCATCACAGCCCTCCGGCAGTCCCAAAAGTCTCAAGTTTTGAGCCCTCGTCTGGTTCTCAAGTGTCTTGATTCTCGATGGGAGATGTGTGTTTTCCTTTATGATGGTTGAGGCGGCTCCCATCACCACATTAGCTCTTTTGGAAGCTTCTGTTGATGCCACAGTAGCCAATTCCACTGAAATTTCCACCGTAGCTATACGATTAGTCAGTGAGTCAAATTTATTTGAGAAATCGGTCACAGAAGAGAGGAGCCGATTTAATTTGGCTGCTAAGGTTTGCAAAATCTCATCTCTCATTCCCTCCTTGTGGTCTGGATCATGGCCTTGTGTTGCCCTCATGTTGGGAGCTCTGTGAGCCATTTTTGGTTTAGCTCCTTCTCCCAATGCCTTGTCTTTCCAAGGGTTACCCATAATGTTTAGTACAATGTCAGTTTGAAATTTTTCACAAAATAGCTCAGTTGTCTCTGACAGAAACACTTGTTCAAAGCTTTTAAGTAGTGTAAAGTAGCTGAGCTCTGTAAATCTTCTGCCATTTTGCTCGGGCTCCACAGCACCCTATATATATATCTATATATATATAGATAGATAGATATATATCTATCTATATATATATAGATAGATATATATATATCAGTTTTAATCTGGTGTGATGTGTGTAGCAAGTACAGATGCTGCAAAGTTTTAATTCACTGGCAAAGTTCCAGCGAAGTTGGTAAATTCACCTCTGCTGAGCAATCAGCAAACTTTTGCTATTAGCCTCAGAATTCACCTATGTGACTTGGTGGGCAAAATTCTGCAAAAAAAATGGCAAACAGCAGAATTTCACCCACAAATGGCGGAATTTTGCCTGCAAAAGGTATAGTTCTGCCATTCTTGGCAAAATTCCACTGTTCGTGGGAGAAATTTTGCATTTTGCGGGTGGAACTTCACACTTGCTCAAAACTCCACGAATTGCGCTAAATTCATGGATTAAGTCATGGAGTAAAGTTTCCCATCTTCACCCAACTCTAGTAGCATAGTAGTTGCAGCTCGTCATTTGTTAATTGAATCAATCAACATATTGGTCCTCCACTCCCCTTTTGTAGGGGGCCGACATACTAGGTATAACCTCATGAGGGACTCTGATCTCCATGGCATAAGGGGTAGCTCTTAGTAGGCCAGTCCCGAATGCATCCTCCCCTGTCAGAGGGCACCGCTGACTGTGGGCTGAAGCCTGAGTTATCTGTTGCCTGTGGCTTTCACCTCTCTGGTACCTGCCACCAAGGCCTTACCTCTCCCCAGCTTTATGGCAAACATCTTGACAAGGTGTGAAACCCTGTGAACTCTCAGTACAATCCTGTGAGAATACCATGCTGTCTCTCTTGCAAGACTACCGTGCCATCAGGCCTAAATGACTGGGATAACCTGCCTATCTAATTACCTACTGCTAGCACCCCGTTGGAGATGGTGAAAAACTGGAAAACCAAATGGAAGAAAAATGGTAAATTTCCTTCCTGACTCCTAAGGCAATCCCCATAGTGGCACAGTGGGTTCCCTACAACACAGTTCCTCAACCCTTCCTTTTTTAAAGGAATCCAATTGTAGAAATGAAAGGAAAAGTGTGACTTTCACTGGGATTCGAACCCAGGTATCAGCAATCCATGCTTTAGCTTTTAACCAACTGAGCTATGAAAGTTCAGACAGTTAATGCCCCTGAGTTAGGGATTGGAAGGGTATCTGCTCGAGTGGGAGAAAATGAAAGTAGGCAGAACCTTCGGTACACAAGTTTAAATTAACATATTCCTTCCCTCCAACAGGCAGTAGCTCCCACCTCCTGGAAAACCTGCCTACCTGCCTGACCCTACCCCTAGTGGGCAAAAGCTACCTTCCCTCCATCTGCTCAGGTATCATCTTGGGGCATGCCCACAGACAAGCCTCAGATGCTGCTATTCACTGCAGAGTCTTCCATTGTCTTATAGGGACAACCTCATTCCTTCATTTGAACAAATGAGATAGACAGCATGCTTGGAGGAAATGGCTGTAGTCATGTGATTATTAAACAGTCTATTAGGATTTGAGATGGTTCACGGATGAGTTATGGCATGACATGCTCAGGAAGTTAATTGCAACTGATCATTTGTTAATCACATAATCAAATTATAGGCCCTCCACTCCCATAGGTACAACTGCATGAGGGACTCTGGCCTCTGAGGCAGATGGGATGGCTCTTAGTGGGCCAGTCTCAAATGTACTCTCCCCCATCAGAGGGTGCTGCCGAGTGTAGACCAGAGCTCAAGAGTTATCCTTCATCTATGGCTGGCACTCCTCTGGTACCAGTTGACAAGGGCTTATCTATCCCAAGCCTCCGGGAAAACCACCTAAAAAGGTGCGTGCAAAAACCCTTTTAATCCCTCTGTACAATCCTGTGAGACTACCATGGCACCACACGATGAGCATCCTGTTACTGCTTGGTTGCCAGGTGAACCCATGATGCTCATCCCTCATGAAGCACATGTTGCCATAGCTTCCTCCAGGACATGTCGTAGGTCTGCTAAAAACCTATCATTCCCTAAATCTTACAAGTGCACTCCATCGTCTTCCTACAAATGTGGAACATTTACCATGATCCCATCATGCTGCAATGCAAGTCCACCAGTGGGAGTCCATAACATGCCACATGGCCATGTTAGTCAACCCACAGACCCTCTCAACTGCACTGCAATTCTGAGTATGGAATCGACACTGCATTTCTTTATGTTTGATCAAATGATTTACATCCTTGGCCATTAGCAATGCAACATTGCAAAGTCCTCTCTCATCATCTGCTATAGTTCCACTGCCTTCACCATTCCCAAATCATTTTTTCCCAGGTGGACAACCAGTGTCCAGACTGTTGCGGCACTGAACCAGAGCGACGATCCATTGGAGCAAATCCCACCACTCCGTTCCCCCGTGGCCCATCCTGAACTTGCACTGGCTAAGGATTCATGAAGAAATTTTCTTCCCCTCAGAACCACCGTGCTGTCATCACTGCCCAACAGACAAAAGAGTGGCCACAGATCCATACTCATTTCCCCTGGGAGACATGACCTGCCAAAAAATAGAAACAGAGAGGCTACAGTAATTGCGGTTGCACATCACTTTCACAATCTTGGGACTTCTACCATCCCAGGGACTGAATATGTGTATCTGTCCAACCCTCTACTCTATGCTAACTTGACATTGCTGGGTGGCAGATGGATCAATTTTTTGTTCATCCCCCACATTATCTGAGAAGGTTACAAGTCTCTGTCCAGGAGGTTCACAATTATTACTTGTGGCTACAGTCCAGCTGGCCCCTTTCATTGATTATAGGCCTAGGTTTTATATATTGTTAATTTATATGAAATGGGCCATTTCCCTAAAACTCTGTATGTTGACACCAGCTTTTTTGCATATAATAACCTGTTCCTTGGCACAGCAGCTGCTGCCTTTGAGCACACTGGTACTTCTGCAGCACCTGTACATTCGCAAGGAAGCAGAAAAATCAGGGTACTTGCCCTCTCTCTGCTCCAATTCAGACAGGTAGTGTGGATGTTATACACTTATCTTTCACTTACCAAATTCACACCACATGCCAATATGCTGAGGGCACTTGAAAAAAGGTGACTTAGTATCTACATCTGTATTAGCCAGAAATATTACCAGTCCCTATGCCTTTTACCAAGAAGGTGCTGCAACCTTCCGGCCAACATGTAGAAGTAACATAGAAAGATCATTACCCATCTGGTCATTGCCTATGGCCACTGTATTAGGCCCTGGTTGGATCAGCACTGTTTGATTGGGGTACTCACATTCACTCATTTTAATAAGTGTCCTGTCTTTTCTTGCCTGTACTAGGTATGTCTGCTTGGCTCGATTTTTGCTTTTATTTTCAGGAAACCTGCTTAATGCAGAACAGTCTAATCAAGCCCACTTTTAATTAACTGCAAGCTGACAGGGCCATTTTCCTAGGGCACACCAGGGGGACATCCCACAGTTACTACCTTTTTGCTGTCATTTAATAATACATTCAAATAACTTGGGACTCGGGTACAATGGTGCCAGCCAGGATGCAAGACAGAAATGCCACAACATATCATAAAATGCTGGAGTATGCTGCAGGGAACAGTGAATTTTCAGTGGCAATTAGATTGCTTTTTACTGCAGCACCCTATGAAATGTCATTTACTGCAGGTTACTGGGCCACATCATGGCTGGTCCCGCTGCATCACAATAGAAAGCTCATACACTCCAGAGCATATTCTGCTTGGTAATATATGCCTAACACCCCAAAACTGAAATTGCAGATAGAGTCTGCCATTCTGCAGTCCTAAGTCAAATAAATTGGTTAATAATTTGAACAGCAAGCACCTAGATCTGTTTTTGTTGACATATTATATGCACCCCTACAACATGTCCAACTCCCAAGATGTACTGCTATGCAGTGCAGACACAGTTCATCCCTCTTGATCTGTCCCAGTGAAGGACCCTGAAGAAGGGTTTTGCCAATCCCCAAGGTAGATGGGGCCTTCCTGGAGTACATCTCTGCTTCTGTCACCAGCTCTCAGACTTGTTCTCCAACTGCAAATGAGAACAAGCATCAACGTTACTGTTTCTAATGACAGGCATATGCATTGCTCTCTACCCGTGTGTTCCAGACCAGATATTGTGACACACATTCCTTCATCAACTTCCCCATGGGACCTGTCCACTCTATTACGTGGGATAAATGGCGACCTTGGCTTTACATTACGATTAATGAACCCTCATGCAGGGCTTTTGATGGACCCCAGGTAAGAAACCTGTATTTGAAGTATGGCTCTAGCAGAATCACAGCAATGGGTCTAGTAGAATATTCTGTAGTAGTGGCTTCTTTCTACTACTGTTTTACAACCAGTTTTGCTTCAGGGATCTGACCAATGTGAATGTCTTCAGTCCCCATTACCATGTTGGCCTCTTAGGTTCCAACTACTCAGAGCAGTTGAGTCACTGACACTGACAAGACTGGATGCTTATCTCCTATGTCTGGCATTTCTTGCATAGGTGCTCCAGCTGACACCTAGCAACGATAACTAACATCTAACAATGATCTCTGCATTCGTAATACCTAAATGGATGTGCTCAGTTTAAACATTCACCCACAAGCTCCTTATGCCATCTAAGGCAAACTAGGCAGTATGTAGATTATTGCTATAATCAACTGGTACATATGATACTGGTTCTTTACAATAGTGTCAGGTTTTGTGTATGTATTATATATAGATATATATATATATATATATATATATATAGATATATATATATTTCATTTTACAGCTGGTATCACTCTGACCAGCTACCACCATGAGACAACTCTATTTGCACTTCTCAGTCAAGTGTAAGCATTAGGCCCACCTGCCTTACCTTCGTGAACTGGTGGTTTTGCTTCTTGGTGTCATGCCTACCCTGTTCAGTATTTATCTAGCATCAAGTCTACTCTTCATAATGCAACCATGGCTATATATTATGGCCTTTGTAATATCAAGCTGCCTTTTATTGGCTTTGTAACACTCCAATAACTGAAATGCAGAAACTGTTCTGCATTATCTGAAATGTTAGTCACAACCTACCAGGTCGCAGTGCTCACCCCTTCACACACCCTAATCTACAATACCCACTCCCATAATCTCATGGACAATCTGCCCCCATGGTGTCATAGCTAGTTCTGTGTATTGTCGTGCCTGGTCCCAGGTGTCACCATGCTCTCTGCCCCCTGCCTCGAAACCCCCTCGACATACAGTAAGTAACTTCTGTGATGCAACTTATCCCTGAGAGCTTGGTTACGTGACTATCCACTTCTACTGCCCAGTTTGCCTTTAAATGATGCTTTTAAAACCAGCATAGGTTTCTTCCTGTGCAAATCCACAAACAGTACAAAAGAAAACTGCAATTCCAAAGTGCTTATATTTAGGCATCTGTCAGAAATAAAGATTGCACTGCCCTTTCAAAGAGTTTAATTTTAAACTATTTTGTGCATCTATATTCTTGTGCCAAAGTTCCAAAAGTGCTAAGATGAAATGCTTTGCAAAGTTGCATCAGTCATGTTTTTATAGTCCAAAAGACAACTACAGTCTCAGAACATTTTTATTTCAGGATCAGACAGGGAGGGAATATTGCCATTCCCCCTTTAGTGTTCAAACGGTTTGTGCATGGTGCATCCAGTGCAACATGACAGTGCAGTGCTATGAGGACATGCTCAGCAAAAATGCATTTTGGGTCCATGAAATTTGCAAAGTACTTGCACGTATACATGCCCATGGGATTTATTTCCACTTTCTACTCTTATTAGTTCAAAATTGTTGCAGTGAACCATTTCTGTTCACTTTGTCTTGATGGACACACAGCCTGAAATAGTGAGAAGTGGTAAGCCCCCCCAATGCCATGTGGCAGCTGGTGTGGGAGCTTCCTGCAGCTGTCCCACTGTTTAGCTAATTGGTTAATGTTACACAGGGACAACAACAAAAAGGGGGTGGGGAGTGCTTCCATTGCGTGCATGCTGATGGCCAAACACAGAGCTGCGTTTGCTAGTGGGTGCTTTTTCGGTATTATAGGTGCATGATCCAGCAAGCAGAAAACATGTAGCTCTGATCCTAATCTATGAATGCAAATGCATGAGAAATGCTTACAAATGCACACCCGCTGTAACCATGTATATATAAAGTCAGAGCCCATTCTCCTACGGCTGACCTGAACTGCATATTTAAATGCTGACCCACCAAATGGGCCGCTGTTGCTAGGCAAGCCCCACTAGCCTTCCACATGGCTCTCAGTGTTCTCAGAGGGGCACCTTTATTTATTTTCACAGTGTTTCTCAAATGTACCTCTGAAGCAGCTACCACCTGAAGTAAAATTGCACACAAGGCATGACTTACAAGATTAACGCTGTAAAGGCTAAGTGTCCTTGTACCACGACCTCTGCTCTCAAGAGGCACCCTAATATCCCAGAACAGAACTATGTTTAATTAACTGTGCTCCTCCCCTCCAGCAGGTAGCAGCTTTTATTTCCTGGGAACCTTACCTACCTGCCTGCCCCGGCCCCTAGTGGACAGAAGCTACCTCCCCCATCTGCTCAGGTGTTGTCCCGGGGCATGCCCACAGGCAAACCTCACCTGCTGCTATTCATTGCAGGCTTTTCCATAAGGTCTGACAGCAGTGTACATACTGTAGCTCACTAGTTTGTCATTGTCACAAGAAGAGAGATTTTACTCAAAGAGTGCCCAAAAACAGGTGAAAATACTGGTGATTGATGAAAGCCTGGGGCAGATGGACAGGGAAGTACACCAGTGAGCAGTCATAAAGTTCTCTTTAAGGTAGCCTCAGAAATAGTTTGGGGTTGCACAGAAACCATGGGAATTATTATTGTAATATGGCTCAACTTGACGTACTGATATGCAAATGAAGAACTTTATCCTGCCAGACGGGACTGTGTCCTGTTGCTCCTATTGATGTAAAGCATCAGGTCATATTATAGGAGTATATAGGAGTATATATTTCATTATGTGCCCTTTTCCAACCCCCAGTATTGATCTATGCTGTTCAGTTTGGTTTCAGAATCCATTTATATGGTGTTCTGTTTTGTTTTATGTTCAGCGTGCCAAAGCTTTAGGCTTGATGCTAGCCTTGATGTCCCCAGTGCCCCATAATGTCAGAGAGCAGCACAGGTACCGTAGCTCTGTAGTTTGTCATAGTCACAAGAAGAGGTATTTTAAATAAAGGAGCTCAAAAACATGAAAATATTGATTACTAATGAAAACCTAGAATGGCCATATGTAAAGGAACTCTCTATTTCTAATCTACAAAAAAATAGCTAAAGCAATCTCAAAATGGAGACAGGGACATTTTACAAAACAGGAAAGAAAAATCAATCTTAAATGGAACAGAACTGTATAGATGCAACATTTTTTTGCCATAACATGAAGTACTACTTTAATACAAATCACAGGTAAATGAGTACGTGAAATGCTGCTGTGCAAAGCGATGCAGACCAGAGTTCTTTTGTGAAATAAAAGGTGCACAATGAAACATCTATTATACAAGCAACTGATTCACTAAGCATGGGGTCAGTTACAATTGCCACACTATTAGGAAACCTCTAGGACAGTGCTCCTCAGATGTGGCTACTAGCTCACTTCAGCACATCCACAGGGATCACCCACTATGGATAGCTCGGTGTTAGCTTACATACAAACATACAGTTTTAAGAAAGAAAGAAGGCCATTGGTTCATCAAATATTTCCCCCCACCATCGTAGTTGGAGCACCCGATCACCCCACTGTCTTCAAAGCATCCATCAAGTCTAAATTTAAAAGTAGCAATAGTGTTAGATGAACCACCCGCTCTGGAAATCTCGTCCACATAGTTACCACCCCTTCTGTAAAGTAGTTCTTCCTGATATTTCCCCTGCATTTTCCTCCTTTCCTCTTCACCTTGAGGGGGTACTTATCTGAGGAGGCCACAGTGTTGTGCCATGGGTGGTCAGAGGAGTCTCATGTTGTATAGGAGAGAGGCCTCAATGGACAACAGGTGATGCTGGCAGCAGTTGAAAGAGATCCTGGTAAGATGGGTATGGGGCATAAACAGAATTGGAAAAAAAAAAGTGGTTCTGTGTCCCTCTAGTGTCACAGTTGCATGGTTTGATCAAAGGGTCATGCCACCTGATGGTCTTAATTCAGCAAGCATTTCCACGGATTGTCAGGGCTCGACATCGCTACTGTACTTTGTGTGTATCTGGGGATCAGTTTTCAAAGAGTCTAGCATGGCCCAGGGATTAAGTTACTGAGCATAACTCACTCGTGCTGGAAACACTTGCTCAGGCAAACATGCTGTTTTCAGCATTTGTTTTCCAGTGGGTGACATTTTCTGTTTTTGCACAGATGCACAGATGCCATACCTGGTAATACCAGGCAATGCATCCCTGCAAAAACATTTTGCAAGTGGTCATAAAAAGACAACATTTTTTAAAATAGCAGCATTTTGCAAAAGTTTCACTTGCACAAGGGCACTCTGACATGTGCAACACGTTTTTTGTGGAACACGCACAATTTTTCCACTTCTAAAAATTCTGCCCCTATTGCTGTTGTACAAATGACAAGAAAGATGCAGCAGAACCCTGTCTGAAACTTCATTTTCATAAACATTGTTTCATCATCTCTACACTAACACCAGGAAATATAAATATGTTGACCCTCTTACTTTATGAAGCATATTCCTGGGATGGTAAGAGAATTTCTT
This sequence comes from Neoceratodus forsteri, assembly GCA_016271365.2. Lineage (NCBI taxonomy): Eukaryota > Metazoa > Chordata > Ceratodontiformes > Ceratodontidae > Neoceratodus > Neoceratodus forsteri. Next base: position 1,733,457,096 of record CM057455.1, read on the forward strand.
TTTGTTTAATTTTTTTTAATATTCTTCCACAGGCTTAAATGTTTTAATTAAAATGACATAAACAACTAATACTTTTTGTCTAGGGTGACTATCAGGGTTAAAATTCCAAAATCTGCTTCCTCCCACCCACCACAGGGAACTGTGAGGATCAACATATTTATTTGTCATATCCTAATATTGCAGAGAATTAGTCCTACAATCATCCTTTTGATAAGACCTAATTAAGTCTCTGAAGAAACTTTAATTTTCTCCTCTTTAATACTGATACCTTTAGGCTTTCAGATACTCATGTGCAGTGCCAAACTTTAAGTTACTGTATGTTTAAGCATAGGGACATCAGTGTTGGAATTAAACTTTAGAGTTGGGGGGCTCATAAGGGTGCTTTCTTTAAATTGAGCCCCTCTTCCCATTATAAGTCAATGGCAGTGGTGCATGAGCTACCGGGGCTCACTTAGGTGCTGGGGGGGGGGCTGAACCTTGGCAGACCCCCCCCTGTAATTCCAACACAGCATGGGGTTTTCTCTAAGGACATACAGACCGTCCACCAGACATTATTACAACAGACACGCAACAAATAAACTAAACTGCTTGTAATTTAATATATTAAACTATTAGCATACCTTTGCTCATACTTTGTGTGTCCTGCTATCATAATTAGAAATCATTTACATTATTTCAGCCAATCAGCTGTCAGAACCACAGGGTTTTTATCTTGTATATAGTGGTCTTCTTGTGAGAGAATATAAAAAGGGAAGCACCAAGGGAGGTCAACAGTGAAAATGCCGACCTCCCCCACAGCGACAGCACAATACCAACGCAGGTATTTATTTATTTATTTAGTTTTTGTTGACTGGGTAAGTGCACTAGGCAAATCCTGCCTATTTTCAGGCACGACCCAGGGAAGGGGGATACAGATGAATACCAACTGACCTTGAACCAGATGAAACTGTTGGTGGTATTTTTAGTGAATGAGGGAAATTTGGCCAGGACACCGGAGAAATTCCCCTACTCTGCTTCCTGTGAGCAGGGGAACCCTTTTGTCGGTGACTCCAAGATGGCTGTTGTTCCAGATCCTGGGGGAGCTGCCAGGACTGGTGAAGAATGGATGAATGGGGCTGCGCAAGCCCAGGAGAATTTACAAGACATTATGAGTTTTCAAGAGAATGGAACCACTAAGGGGACGGCTGGAATGCACCAGGTGGGTGGCCAGCAGAACGTCCACAGCGGTGGTCCCATCACAGAAAGTCTGGAGAATCAGTTGAGTCTTGAGCAGAAACAGCAGTGTTTAGCTGCTGAGTTGCTCCATGTAAGCCAACAATTGACGTTTGAGCGACTGCGTCAAGCAGAGGATCGGAAGCGCTTAGACATATCTCTGGGCGCAGAAGTCTCAGGGGGAGTCGCAAAGCTGCTAACAGCGGAGGATGCTATCAAAAAAACCCTGAGCCAGTTCCTTTATCACCGCAGCGGGATTGGAGTACGGGAGAAGCGGATTCTTGGTCTCCTGATAAGGCCCTGCTTGCAGCAGGTTGGATTCCTCTTTCTGATGGGCATTGGAAGCCCAATATGGGACCTGCCTCTCAAATACAGGAGCAGATAAGTGCTGTTTCTGATTCTTGTGCTGTTAATTCCCCTGTATCTACTTCCCAGTCTGACTTTATTTCTGCTTGTCACTTAGATATTGAAGTGCCAGGCCCTGAGGAAACCCCAGTTGTACCTATTGTTTCTGATCCCACACTTGCCCTCCATCCTGGGGATCCTGTTAAACCCTCCTATGCTAGTCATTTCCACAAACCAGTGGAGCTAGCGAAACGAAGAAATGCGATTCGTCTACATTATGTAGGCCCTCGCGAAAACCCCCCTGACAGATATTTTGTGGGTAAAGTCCTACTGAAATGAAGCATGGGGTTCTCCCCCTCGGAGGTCTACGCTCTCATACATGTACGGGGGGAGTTCACCTTTGATATCAGCTTCCACACTCCTGCGTTGCTGGAAACTTTTTGATGTAGATACATGAATCTAAAAACCAATCCTCTGTGGTCGGACTTTATAGTTTTCCCCCTTACTAAGCAACCTTTTCGGGTAATTACTATTTTATTTAGAAATGAGGGACTTAATATAGTGGACATTGTGCACTGGTTGGGAAAGAGATGCGATGTCCTGGGTAATCCCATGCCCATTCTGGATACTGAAGGGTTCTGGAATGGAGGGTGGAAATTCCGTATAAAGTTGCACCATAATGAGCAGGACTTGATACTTCTGCCTAATTGCTTTTTTTATTGGGCGAGATAAATGTTTTCTGTTTTACCCTGGACAGCCACGGGTATGTTTTAAATGTGCCTCATCTAGACATATAAGCACCTCTTGTGACATTCTGAAGTGCTCTTATTGTGGAGATATGGGTCATCCTAGTGCCCACTGCTTTAAACAACCTAAGTGCAACTTTTGTGATGAACTAGGTCATATCTTTGATGATTGCCCCTCTGCTGCACGAAATACAGAGGACACTGATTTTGGAGTCCAGGATCATTATATCCATCTGGCGGTAAAGCAAGGCCCCGGCCCTGTGGTGACCCGCATATTCTCCACTTCAGGGGTACCTGCTAGTGGGAACAGTCCTGTATCAGGCCCCTTGACTGAGGAGGAAGGCCAGGAACCCCAATTACCTGACATTGGGCTCCTTTTACATGAGGGTAATCCTACTGATATTCCTAATGTCCTGCCTTTCGAAAACCCTCCCCCCGAATCCACTGCCAGTGGTTCAGGCTTTGTTTTGGTACAGGGTAAGAAAGGGAAATCAGCTAAACTGAAAGGCAAACAGAGGAAACCTGAACTGGTGACCCCTGTGGAAGATACTAATAAATTCACTGTGTTGTCTGACATTTCTCAGGACCTAGACCCTGTGACTTTATCTGTTGCAGGAGTAGTGGTGGCAAACTCTCAGGGTGATTGCCTGGATCCTGCTGATCGTTCAGCTCAGGGCCCAAAAAGTGGAAGAGTAACAAGAGCCTCAAGTAAAGTAAAATGAAGAGCCCTGCCTGTTTAAATATATGGATCCCTTTTCCTTTCGAGTGGCTTCTTTGAATGTTGACAGCATTCAATCTCTGAATAAAAGATGAAGTACTTTCTCTTATTTTTTGCATGCTAACCTGGATTGTATTTTTTTTCAGGATGTCTGGTTACACTCAGCAGCTGAGAGGTCTGCAGCTTCGGATGCATGGCTTTGGGGGGATAGTATTTGGTCCCAGGGGGAGGATCAGTGTTCAGGGATTGGGATATGTTTTTTTTCTTTTAAGGTTAAGGTTGTGCGTCATTTAGGGGTGCAGCCAGGCAGAGCTTTGATACTGGATATACTATGGGCACACCAATTGATTAGACTTAAAAATATTTATGCACCTCAAACAAAGTATGAGAGAGTACTGCTCCTTCGCTCTCTTTCTCCCTTATTGCAGACATCCCATTTGATAGTTTTAGGAGGGGACTTTAATGTTAATTTGGCCCAGTGTTCTACTCCTGTCCCAAATAAAAAAAATATACTGTGATGCTCAGTGCCTGACTCACCTGATTAGCGATGCAGGCTTGATAGATGCCTTTGGTTCTCTCCCAATAACAGAACATAGCACATATTTTTGTGGTCCACAGGCCTCTATAATTGATTATTTTTTTGTATCTGGTTTTCTAAAAGTTGAAATGGGTCTCCTTCGAGATGTAGCTACTTCTGATCATAAGCTATTAACATTAGTCCTTAGGGATGTCCCTGAGGTAAGAAGGGAGCCAGGGACCTGGAAATTGAATACTTCATTATTGTCTATTTCAGTAGTATGTGAAGGATTTTTAGCAGTATTGCAAGTAAGAAAATCTGTGTTTTTTTTTTTATATGATGATAATACTACGTGGTGGGAAGACACAAAAGTGGAGATACATTCCTTTTTTCGTACAATAGGGTGTATTAATGGGAAATTTAAATATGATGAAATAACCTCTTTGAGGAAAAATATTGCATTCTGGACATCTTTCCGCCCTAATTTAGGAGCGGAGGACTTGCAGAAGATTAAATATCTAAAAAACTTTACTGGCAAAGAAACAGCTTGAAGACCTTAAATCTTTAGAATATCAGCAGAAGTATGGCACGAATGGTAAGAGGAAAGACACACTGCCATTTGACTCTATGCAACTTTTTCGTGATTGCCATAATCTGGAGTATTTGAATACCTCTTCTGGTAATACTGTGCATACAAAAGCAGATATTTTACATGAAATTACTACTCATTTGTCTCAGGTTTTTGATAGCCAGAATTTATCAGTAGGGAAAATGAGACAGTGGTTGGGTGAACTTAATTTACCCCAGCTACCTAAGGATGTTGGGAATCTTTTGACTGAACCTATCTCACACTGAACTAAAAAATGTAATTTGGTCACTTAAACCAGGTATTACACCTGGATCTGATGACCTCCCACATGAAATTTATAAAAGTATTTGGGATGTTTTAGGACCTGAGTTTTGTATGTGTTTAAATGATGGCTTATCCCAACAGCAACTCCCCTAAGAGTATGTTGGAAGGCCTCTTGCTCTTGATTTTTAAGGGAGGGAATCGGGGAGATATAAGACAATGGAGGCCGATTTCGCTTCTGAATACCGATTATGAAATTCTTATGAAAGTTCTTAGTAATAGATTGGCTAGTGTCATAGATCTGGTAGTGCATCCGTCCCAATATAGTAGCATCCCAGGAAAACGGATTCAGGATGCTTTAATTTTGATTCGGGACATTCTACATAAGGGAGACAACCAGGAATTATTTGGTCATTTGGTATGTTTAGATCAATCTCAAGCCTTTGATCGGGTTGAATATAACTATTTGTGGGAAACTTTACGGTCCTTTGGATTTCCATCTCCTTTTATCAGGTGGTTAGAGATTTGTTATACAGGAATAAGTCTTATTCCTAGTGTTAATGGTTGGGTAGGTACTGCAGTTTCTGTTCACAGGGGGGGGTGAGGCAAGGATGTCCTCTCAGCCCCTCATTATATGTCCTATCTATTGATCCTTTATTGCATGCATTATATAGGACAGAAGCAATAACTGGACTTTCAGTGGGATCAGAGGATAAGCAGGTGGTTGCTTTGGCATTTGCGGATGATCTGGAAGTTTTTTTGGCAGACAAATCTTCTGCAGCAGCCGCTCGTGACCTCTTATGTGACTTTACTAATCTTTCCGTATCTAGAATCAATACACAAAAGAGTGGGATCCTGCCCTTAGGGTATGATGCCAGTGATGTCTCCCTTGTTAGGGGAATTCCTATAGATATGACCTATAGAAAAATATTGGGTGTTTATTTTGGTGGAGATGATCCCCAGTGGTATAATTGGGAACAACTTTTGATATCAGCTGCAGGAAAAGTAGCCCACTGGAATAAATGGCAGATGACTAAAGGGAAGCGTATCTTTTTAATTAAAACTTTTATTGTCCCATTTTTTGTATTTAGCTGCTGTTTTTTCCCCACCATTAAATATGGAGGCCTCAGTTTATAGTGTTTTTTTTTCAATGTTTATGGGGTAGCAGGTTGAATCCTGTCAAGAGAGGGGTGACTTATTTACCTATAAAGGAGGGGGGCTTGGGTATGTTAAACCCGGTAGTTTTCTTTTATGTAACTTTTATTTTTTTTAATTTTGTTCCATTACTGACAAATGTTGCAAAGGATTGGATCCCGTGGGTAGAGGATGTGATTGGACCCCTTTTTGATGATTGGGATCCGGCTATTCCTCTCCCTCGACAGACACGGTCGGGTCACTTCCCAGGACACTTCTTGAGTGTAATAAGTAAAATAAAAGCATGGAAACTTCAGAAAAAGTATACTTTAAAAAAAAGCCATGTATAATTGGATAATGGGAAACTTTTATTATGTCTCCCCCTGGTATGTCACTTTATCGGCTACCCAACGCTCTCTGATCAATTCCTTTTTATCCAGCAAAAGACATCCATATTTTATGAGATACTTTATTTGGTTATGTACCCACCAAAAATTGGGGGTTCGGGGCAATTTAAAGTATAAAGGCATTAATGAACGTACATGTCCTAGAGGGAATATTTGCATGGAATCCATGGAGACTTTTTTTCATTTTCTATTCGAGTGCCCATTTGCTATGACGTTTTGGGAAGTATTTCACAGGACATGGCCTTTAAACCCCTTTCAGGATCAACCTTCATGGATTTGGATCGATGGGGTGCTCCCTGGAGCATGGGCCAAATTTGATGATATTAGTATCCGACTATTAATGAGTTTTATTAGTTATCAGCTATGGTTAGCTAGGTGTGGTTGGTCTCTGCGGCAACAAGTCTTGACAGGAGAACAAGTAGTTTTGTTATTACAGAAGGCAATATTGAAGTGGCAGGTTATGGAGCAGCATAAAGTTTTACCTGATTTGTATAAATTATGGTGGAGGAATATGTCCTGGTTAGATACAGGGTGAGGTTTCTTTGTTAGTTTGTTTTCCGCATGCTTGGAGAGAACCATAGTTCTTTTATTTGTTTTCTCATGATTTTGTATGATGTAATACATTCTTGTTGATTTTGTATTTTATTTTTTTCCATAAAATATTCCCCTACTCTTTTAGTGGGGATGGGGGGACCTTTTATGTATTAGGATATGCTTTAGGTTATTATTAAGTTATTTTCAGACATTATATGGCTTTAATGCTTATTTGATTTCTTTACAATTTGTATTTTCCTTTTGTGTGAGTTCACACTGCTTTGTATATTTTTTTGATTTTTGAAGTTTATAATAAAATTTCCCCTACTCTTTTAGTAGGGGTGGGGGTGGGGATCTTTTCAGTATTAGGATGTATTTGAGTTTTACAGCTTTCTATGGAAGTACTTTAATAATTGTATGACTGAAATACTTATTTGATTTTTCTTATGATTTGTATATTCTTTTGTGTGAATTAACATTTTGTGTATTTATTTGATTTTTGAAGTTTCTAATAAAAATTCCCCTACTCTTTTAGTGGGGATGGGATGGGGGTTATGTACCGATACGGATTATTTTTGTTTGTTGTTCATGTATGCTGCATTATTTATTTCTGTTTTTGATTTCTTTCATTATGATTTTGTATGAAGTTTTATGATTTTGTATATTTTGTTTTAAGTTTTCAATAAAATATTCCCCTACTCTTTTCGATAAGTGCCATGGGATCTTTAACATCCACCTGAACTGCCACCAATCCAGGCAGATGGGACCTCAGTTTATCGTCTCATCTGAAAGACGGCACCTCAGAAGTGCAGCAACCCTCTCATGCTGCACTACAGTATCAGTACTGGGATATTAACCCAAGTACCAGATGTGGGAACTGAACCCACAGCCCTCTGATCTCCCGGCCTCAGAGGCGAGTGTGCTACCTACTGAGCCACTGACACTGTGCCACCCATGTGCAAGTCTTTTTCTGTGGAGGCTCTGCCCCCGCACCCCCGGACTTTAGGTCGGAGGTTGGTCTGGGGGCAGAACACCAAAAAGGACCATTACACGCAACTGTCGCCGTGATGGTCTTTTTTGTGTTCTCATGTCAGTGTCGACCTGCAAGGGTGCACCGTATAAAGGACAGCATTCCACTTTACAAGTGGGGAGGAGCATTATTTTGGTTTTGAAAATAAAAAAATTAAAAATTAAAACAATTTAGTAAACATGAGTGTTTATGTGCGTGCTGAGGGGTGTCTCTTTTTGAATAAGAACATTAACCTGTGCTGTTTGAAGCTGGCAGACTCACTCATCTTCACTTTGCGGTCCTTCTAATCAAACAGCACAACATAACACACATTTCAATAAGAGTCCCCCTCAGTAAATGTATAAACCAACTGCACTGTAACTTATTTTTGTGCTCCTGCTCCCTTTTGAGGTTCTTCGTGTTAGTAAGAAGCCAGCTTGGTTAGTGCACTGCTGCAGAGTTGATTCAAATGGGGGCATCATTAAGACTTACACTGCCTTGCATGTAGTGTGCCCACTACAGAGACTAGTGCGTGCAATGCTGGTGGGCACTAGTGCCACAGCACTGAAAGAAAGCTGAAAAAGAGAGATTTGTTAACATGCTGGATGCTTTTGCTTTTGTGCATGTGTTACAAAAAGGATATTAAGCAAGAATATTTCAATATCACATATAACATGTTGGCGAGTCACTGAAGAGAACCAATGTTCCTTGCTGTCATGTACTTAACGTTTATCTGTATTACAGATTGAAGGAGTGCTGTCAACCAGTCAGAGCACTCCTTTCCCCTGCATATGAGACACTCAAACTGTAAAGAGTGTCTGTTGTGCAGATGGCCTAGAAACAGGCACATTCAGGAGGAGGACTTTTAAATCATTTTCAGGATAAAAACATAGAAGTTGACAGCAGATAAGGACTGCAAAGCCAGTCCAGTCTGTCCATTTTTTCTACCTTATGAATGCGCTATAGGCCTTTACTCTGTCAATGGCCTATCTATTCATACTCATCTGTATTGCTCCCTGATGCATATACCATGCCTGTTTGAAGCCCTGCACTATATTCATATCCACCACTTCCTGAGGTAGGCCGTGACATGCATCCACCACCCTTGCTGTGAAAATGAATTTCCTTACATTACCCCTTAATCGGCCTCCCTCTAATCTCATTCTGTGTCCTCTTGTCTTGCTGTTTTTCTTAGATTGAAACATGTTAGACTCTTTTACCTTGTTAATGCCCTTAAGATGTTTGAATGTTTCAATCATATCACCTCTCTCCCTCCTTTGCTGTAGGGTATACATATTGAGCTCCGTTAATCTGTCCTTATATGTTTTCTGATGCAGTCCCTGCAGCATTTTGGTTGCCTATCTCTGGACTGCCTCCATTTTGTTAATGTCCTTGTGCAGGTGCGGCCTCCAGTACTGCACGGAGTACTCCAGATGGGGCTTAGCCAGTGTCTTGTAAAGAAGGATTATTACCTCCCTCTTACAACTTGTGATACCCCTACTAATACACCCCAACATCCCTCTAGCCTTACCTACTGCTTTAGTGGTCAGTTTGGACGATTTCAGAATTTTGGATGATTTCAGGATTTTTGTAGTTAATTCTATTTATTCAGGTTTTTTCAAAGCAGTGAAAAACAAACAGTGCAGTGAATGCAACAGCATAGTAAGTATATGGTAGAGCACCGATCATACCTGGTAACTAGTGCAAACTAGCACAGAGCAAACATTGGACATACAGTGCTTCCTCATTTATCCACCCCTCAGTTATCTGCCACCCTTGTTTACTGCCAGTATATCATGCTGTTCTGATTGCCTTCTATGTTAATTCCCTCTTTTAACCACCACCCTCACTAACTGCCATCTACTAGAGGCTCTGTGTGTACATTTGCTGTACAGACCTGTGTTAATCTGCCTCTTTTTCTGTGGCATGAGGTATTAGAACCTGTCTATGTGTGAGTGAGCTCCCCATGGCATTGCAGCTCCCCAAGTTATATGTGGTATGTAAAAGCACAACATATGCATCCTGCAGTAATTGTGTTTAATCTGTGTGCCCCGTTACTGCTACATTGCTTTAATTTATTTAGCATTGGTAACCTGAAACTTAGCCACAAAAATGCACCTTCCTGTTGTAAGTGCATTCCTATACTGTACCTGCTCTGCTGCCCCTTGGTCAGTAAGTATGTTTCTCGTTATGGAAAGGTGGACCTTCAGGAAGACAGGTAAACTATTGGGTGGGTAAAGGACTATCAATCAGGTGGATAAAGGACTATTGAGTGAGTGCATGGGCAGACTGACTAACCAGTAGGAAGGCAGGAGGGCAGGCAGGAGGACTATTGCTAATTAAAATCTTTAAATCCTGTTGCTCATTTCAATTTCATGCCGACACACTAGCCTGGTATGATCTAGCAGATTCCCTTCTCCCTCCTCTGAGTGCTCCGCTGCAGGCTTCCCTTTCTGTGAGGGGTAATTCTGTAGTAGTTGAGCTGAGGAGGGACCAGTCGAGGACAGAGAGATGAGCCACATTTCCCCAATACCAAGCAGATTCTCTTATCTCTCATCTGAGTGCTCCACTGCAGGCTTCTCTTTCAATGAGGGGTTATTATGCAGTAGCTGAGCAAAGGAGAGAGAGTCCGGTAGAAAAGAGAGTGAGAGAGATGTAAACTGCATATTTCCTTGATCCCAAGCACTTCTCCAGATGTCATTGTTAGCAGGTAGAGTAGAGGACAGGAGCAGAGCTGAGGAAGGACCACATGATTCATCCTCCCCTTCCCTAAATACTGGCATTCATACATTTTTTTAATATGTCTTTTCACACAGCAAATAATGAGGGGTTATTCTGTAGTACTATGGTAGCTGGGCTGAGGAGAGATACCAGTCAAGAGACGAGAGAGACAGAGAGACATAGACGAACTGCATGTTTCCCCAGTCTCAAGCTTTTTTTCTAAATGCCACTGTCAGGAGGTAGGCAAAAACTGAGAAGAGATTTAAACTTCAGCCTATTTCATCATATGTATTTATTTTACGTACTGTATTTATTTAGTAGAGATATGCAGTGCTTTATTGGAAAGGGAAAGAGATGAGATTGGTGGGGGGGGTGTATGGAGGGATCAGTTTTGTTGCAAAAATGCCTACCCTTTGTCATCCACTACCCTCTTTTATCTGTCAAATTTGAGGATGTCCTAAAGTTGGGGGACAAAAGAGGGAGCACAGTATATGAAAATAGAGAGCTTGTCAGAAAATCCAACAGACAGGAGCAAGTCACATGGTACTGGGCACAGACATGACACCCCAGTGTAATGAAGGTGAGTGAGGGGAGTAGGAAGCATGGTCTGAACTCATGTGTCCCCCTAATGGGTGGGGGATGGGGTGACCCTGACACTAAAGGAGGGTCCTTTACCACATATCAGGACTGTAAAAAGAGGGTTTGCTATCTGGACATGCTTTTTTTTTTTTTTTGAAAGTTTGACATCCTATCCACGGTAGGTAAGTTTCATACCAGAGCCACCCAGTGGGACACAGTGGGGATCTTGTCTGAACACCACCTTTGGAGCACCAGTCTCTCTGGCATCTACATTGGGCATTAGGAGTCAGTGTAGCTGCTTATGTTCTAAAGGAGAACTCAGGGAAGAGTGATCAATTAGATATAGCTGCGGAGATGAGGGAAATGACCACCCAAGTATCTTCATACTGCAGTCATGGACCCCAGTTGCACATCCCAGTTCAGATGTCCCCATTCCCTCACTAGCTATAATATGTTCTCCTTTACAGGGTATCTCAGGAGTCTTAGTAAAATGGTCCTAGGGCAGTCTCTCAGTTTGGGGTGAGGGGCAAGCAACCTATGCATCCTCTCAGTCTCAACAGGTGGGCATTTGGGAGCATTGTGCACTGCTGAGATCAGATGCTGCAGGAACGGAATGATAGCCCCCTTAGGAGGTTGGCCAACTGGAGGTTGTTCCACCTCACCTGATTTTCAAGGTCATCAACCTTGTTGGGCAAGAACCAAATGGCTCTGTCCTATGTACCGCGGCAACCTTGCATCTCACTGTCTGTTCCCTCAAGCTGGATGATGTGGTTCTCCATGCCCCTCCCAACATTGTCCTAGTGCAGTGAGGTTGATCTGGGCTGCCACAGCTTTACTGTCTGCTATATCCTTCCTGCAGGATTTTCTACAGCATGTCTGTGATGCTAGTGAGGTTGAAGGGTCCTACAGGAGAAACTGCAATGCTGAAGTTGGAAGAAGGAGATGGCCCAGGGATCCCAATGTGGCCTACACTTTTGCCTCTTTCACGTTTGACAGGAGCAGTGCATCACAGAGATGCAAAAGAAACTATGGCAGAACAGCAGGTCGTCCTGGTCATCTCTCTGTGCAGCACCTCACCTTGGACTCTTAGCTCTGGTGTGAATCATCACCCTGCACAACTGGTCTGCAGGTGAGTTTGTTTTATAATATTTTGCTGGGAGTGAATTGTACAAGGACAAACTGTGCAGGGTGCCAATTCATGCTAGAGCTAAGAGTCTGGAAGAAATTGCCACTCAACAACATGACCAGCATGACTCATCATGTAGTCACACAAAACAGGTATGTGCAGAATCAGCATTGTTTGGGATTTCGATTATTGTGCACTAATGATCTAATTGCTGATAGAACTGAACAGATGGCTAAGGATCTCACACAAGGCTCAAACACTAATAAAACTTAAGCTGCCATTTTCATGGTGGCTAGCCACACCACCTCAGGACTTTTAAATATTTAATATATTACTGATCATCCTCAATCATTATTTCCTCAGAGACTACACTTAAAAGTGTGGTCCCCTTCTTAAGCTATTAGAACCACTCACCTTCAGTTCAAAGCTTCCACACCCAAAGAACACGTGAGACCACTCTTAAAATGTAAGGGTGGTCTCTGGTAATGTAGTAACATACACACATCTCCCGCTACATGACAGTTACTGTTTTGGCAGATTTACCTCCACGTGTGAAATACGATTAGCTTGTCTCGAGTGTAAAAATACTAAGAACCCAAGAATGTATAAATGAAACCCCAGGCAGCTCTCTAAAATGGCATGAAACTTGGTGTGACCAATGGGAAAAATGTTTGCCCCTACGTTAAGTATTCTGCAAGCCTATTGTTTTTGTTGCCTTTTCTTTGTATGAGACTTGCCATTTTTTGCCAACAGGAGCAAGTAAATAAAATAATTAAGTTTCTGTGTTTACAGAAAAATAATTAAGCTTAATTTCATAAGCCATACAGTATATCTCAACTGCCGAGCCCACAAATGGGAGATCGAAAGTGTGGGGGGGACAAAATGAGGGGCATAGTGTCAAATTACAGAGAGAGGAATGCAGAACATTGTTGAAATAATTGCTTTCATATCCATTTGTGTCTAGTTGATTAACAGTAATGAATATGAATTTCTTCTTTAAAACCTCAGAATGAAATGTGGGACTGCACCTACTCAATGTGAGATATACAGCAGTACCAGCTGGCATGCAAAAGGTTTCATGAGAGTTAAAATGAGGGATCACCCTCCTTATGTAAGACAGTAGACAGGCAAAGGAAAATTCTCTCTCTTTGGAAACCAAAATATTTAGAGACAATGCTATGTTTCTATGATGAATTCAGGTTATATTCTATAGATAGGCATGATTTTCAAAGGGATTTTTCCAGGATCTGCTTAACCATATTCTCAAAGATATCCATCCAGTTAGACCATTATTAGATGGTCTTAACTTGTCTGAATTCCTGAGGCATCTTTCTCCAAAAAAGCCATATACTGTATGTGACACAAAATGGTGAGAAGTGAATTTGCATCATCATGTCTTGATGCAAATTGCAACAAATCTCCAGCTTTTTTTTCTCAAATAGGAGGATCTTCTTGAAAATAGGATGGGCAGGTAGATGAACAGACACAATTTCACCATTGCAGACACAGTGCTTAATTGTATCTGCATCCACCCTTTTAAAAATCTGGCCACTTCTATACTTCTGTTCCATTTATTGTTCCATCTAGCGGAACAGTACTTCTGTTTTTTTTGTTTTTTTTTTATTTTAGCAATTGGTTTACCAGGACTGGCACACTAAGCTGATAGCTTGTTTACAGGTATGGCCTGGGAGCACAGGGAAATTAAGTGACTTGCTCATGGTCACACAGTATGAACGTGGGGGCTGTGGGATTCAAACCCAGGTCTCCAGATTACAACTCAGCGACTTAGACCACTGCGTTATGCTGCCTCCCCTGATTCTAGCCCACTAAAGACTCAGTTTAAATAGGCAATTACCTAATGGTAATTTTCAGAATTTTTGTGGAAATAAATGCATTTTACCACTACTAGTTTTCATTATTACATTCATTTACTTGGAAACAATTTTGGTGTTCCCTACAGTTGGTCTATTCCTTCTAATCCTTTGTAGAAATCACAGTCCTCTGTTTCTGGCATCATAATAATTTCCACAGTAACACGTTTAGATGTCTGATGTCACAGGCAGATAATTATGGCATCATCAGGGGATTCAGCAGAAGAACTGTAGGACTCAAGGATCCTGTTGAAGCATAAAGGGAAGGAAAATACAGACAGTGCATAACATGTAAGATGAACTGTGTCTAAACATTATGCAGTATATTTCTCAAAAATGAAGACCTCACTTGTAAGCATTTGTTGGCTATGGGATGGCAGGAGGCTGCAGTTAGGAAGGGAAGGAGATGTTAGAGGAGGTGGGCCTTGAGCAGTTACCACTGGACTCAAAGCTTAGAGGAATGTTTTTATACCACCTTTCAGGCCGGAATGTTGCCTTCATCAAGCTAGTGTTCAGACTTGAATATTGCATTACTATGTACAATAGCCACTCTGCTGTTCAGGATCAATGTTGCATCCTTGGGTTATTGGAATATAAGATTATTATGACTTTCAGGTTTTGGTGGCCCATCTCACGCATTTCATTTTATCACAGATTTCTTGCCTATTCACTATGTTTGGTAACTGGATGCTATTTAGATGATATGGTAATGGAAGATCTCAGAAGAATTTTACTAAATCCTGTAAAGATCTTCTCTGTCTGTCTGTCTGTTGGAGGTGGGTGAAATGTGTCTGCCTCACTACACACAGCAACAGCAGCAAAATGAACCATTGTGCAAAGTTCAGCTAAACTTTGTTACTTCTAAAACATTTTTTTTTAAAAACCTTTAGCCTTCCCCAAGTGGCATAGGCTAGTCACATGGCCAATCCCCCCCCCTTAGCCATCACCCTCCCTCAACCCCCCTCAATTTCAATGAATACATAAAACACAAAAGGTTGGGCTCCAGGTACTATACCAGGAGCTGACACCATCTTTGGAATATACCCTCTCACTAGCTCATTCCCCCAAACACCAAAAGTCATAATTTGGAAATGGGGATCCCTACTGACCCCCAGCAATGATTTCAGTGTTAATAGTCACATCTCTAGTGTAACTGAGTGCCCCCTTCTTACAGCGTAAGGTTGGGTTAAAAAGGGGCTATTCCACAGACGTTGGTTACTGGCATACTTCCAGGAGGCAGACCCTTTTCTTAAAAGTATGTGGGAAAACATGAGGGTTAAGGGTGGAGATGACCAGGGGGAGGGGAGAGGTTGCACTGGCTGACCAGTGCTGGCCACTGGCACCACTAAGTAGTACACTTCTTGAAGGTCTGTTTGAACAGTGCAGCACCACATATAGGTAAATTGTCACTTCATACCCAGTTTGCCCATGTTTACAAAAATGCATAGCTTTACTTTGTGTCTGTCTGTCTATCTAGTCTGTCTGTCTATGTATGCACTCATGTACAGTATCTACTGTATCTATCTATCTCTCTATGTGTCTATCTGCTGTATACTTTATGGTGTATATACTGTACATCTAATTGACATGATTCACATGGAAGCAGTGAGCCATGAGAAATGGCATTTTGTATTCATTTTACTGACTTTCATAAAACCTGGGGGGAAAACACACCAGCTGCTCCTCAACCTAGCAAGCCCATGGGGCTGAAGTGCCTTTGTAAGAGGTGTCAAGACCCAACAATAGCAGATATTGTACAGGTATGCAGAGGCAGTAAGGAAGATTAAGGAAAAAACAATGTGGATGATTATCTGATTTGGTTGTATTAGCAGGTGTCAGGAACATTCAAAGGGATGCAGATTTCTAAAGCAAGCATTTGAAGGATTAACTTACAAAAGGAAGACATTGTCTTATTTAATGTAAATAAGAGTATTTTTTTCTAAAATCCAGTTATAACATGTCACTCTTGTTTTCTACTTATGTACTCAACTTGAAAAATAAATGTGTCCTATTAACATAGCAATTTAAGGTTGGAGGTGACTCTATTTACAGTTTGCACTAAACTTTAAAGCAACTTCATTGCTGTTGAATTGATAATCTATATTTTGAACTCAAGAGCAAGGAATTAAAATTATGAATTTTAGTGATTTTTGAAGTAAAGTAGGCATGAACTGCCAGCATCTTTGCATCAAATTGTGTCCCGACATACTTTAAATTAATAACATTTTCATATTGCGTTAATATACAATTCAACCCTTAAAAACTCATAGTTGAAATATAAAATAACCAAAAAGTAACTTGATTAAACAGTGAGTTAGAATCTCACTGCAGTTAAAGTTTAATGCTCACTGTACTGTAGGTCCATTGAGTCCACCCCCAAACACACTTCATAAATAAGGGTGAATAACTATGCTTGTGCTTTGCAAACATGTATCATTTATATGGCTTTCCCTACCCACTGTACCACCCATGGTACATTGTGATTCCCTTGGTAGGCAGAAACTTGTACAGGTTTACACTGAAAACCTGAACTGTCTACATGACCCTTGTCTCTGCTGTTTCATAGGTTCACAGTCCTCTGAGCTAAGAAGGGCATCCTAATGTTACCCCTTAATTTACCACCTCTAATCTTCGGAGTGTGTTCCTGTGTCCTGCAGTAGGACACTAGATCAAACATCTCTTTCTGTTTGAGATTGTTGATACCCTTGAGTATGTAGAGGACTGAGATCATGTCCCCTCTCTTCCTTCTTTTGTTCAAGGAGGACATGTTAGGAGCCACTAGCCTCTCCTCACACAGTGGCCCTTGCCCCCAAAGCCTTGATCTGCTTGGTGGCCCTGTGATGTACCCTGTTTAATTACCATTTGTTATGAACCAAAATACAAACACTGGGTTGAGTCAGTCCAAACTTAAAACTGTTCCCTGCAGCCTGGCTGCAGCCTGAACCTTTTCATTAATGATTGCTTTTGCCCTAATCTGGTAGACCCAATATGGGACTCTTTCAATCTGCCCTACAGATAAATAAACCTCTGTTGGGACTGAGGGCTGTTCTTTGAAGAGAAGAAATTGTTCATGTATTCTTTGAAGTGAATATCACCAGTTATTCCTATAGTTCCTAATGTGTATCCATGACACTTAAAGTTTGCTCCAAGGATTGAAGCAGTAGTTCATGTCCATATAAGCAACAGACAGACAGACTGGTGTTCCACTTCTGTTAAGAAGCTTGTGAGATGATAATTAAAACCTTAAAGGCCAAATGGTAGCAGAAACCCTAAAGTAATTCTTGGGCAGATTTTGAGAAAATTAGGGCGATGTTCAGGGGAAAAAAGTCAGAGCAGAGAGGGTCAAAGAGGTAGAGGAAAATGGGGAAGTAATTAAGGGAACCATTTTGGAAGTTATGAACTCTTGTATAAGGAAAGCCACAAAAAGAAACAAGTATAAAAGGCAGATCTGGTTCTCCAAGGAAGTAAGGGAGGTGGTAAGGACCAAAAGAAGGGCCTTAATGAGATACAAGGAAAAGCAGGAGGAGGAGGAATGGGGGGATATAAGGGAAAGCTAAAGTAAGCAAAGGAGGGAGGTGGTCAGGTGGGCATTGCCTAGGGTGTCAAAGGAGGGAGAAAGAATTCTAAGGTACATCAGAGATGAAGAAAGATAATGGGGGAATGGTTAGTTTGCCAGAAGGGGAGGGTAGTGGAGGGTGATGAGTAGAAGGCAAATGTTTTAAACAATTACTTCTGCTCAGTACTCATGGTGGAGAACAAAAGGCCTCTGTCATAGAGTGGTGTTAAAGGAAAACTAATGTACATGCAACTAATATAAGAACACATATAGTGTATGGTAGAACGTTATTATGCCTGAAATTCAAGCAAAAGCTAATCTTGTTGCACCATCAATGTGACATCATATTGCTGTTGTACCATCTTTAGTATGTCACATGGATGGTACAACAACAACTAATGTCAAATCCTCGCTCGTTGAGAAATGTCCAGAGCGGTGAGATCTGTCCACCAAAAGAGAGTAGCACCAATACTAAACTGCCAGGACTCTTTCACAGCACTGTTCTGTAGGTGTGTTTGGCTTGATTTATTTAAAAAATTTAGTTTGTGAGTGTGGTGGAGTGTGGTCAGAACAGGGATTGTTCTTGTGTTTCGGGGGGCGCCAGGACTGTAACAGCACCACATGACAGAGGCAGAGATAAGGATGAGGGTGAACTCAGTGTAGGGGGTTAACTGTTGCTTATACACTGTACAAGACAATGAATGGGCATCAATTAACAACCATGCTGAATTCACTTCTTGAGGTTTATGATGTTGCCATGGTAACCTCTCAACGTGAATACAGCATGGTTGTTAACTGATGCCCATTCATTATCCTGTATGTTGTGCACTGTGTTTTTGTTTCTCTGATTGCTTCTGGTGTCCTGTTCCCTGTGTCAGTGGCACACATTTTATTTTAACTTTTCTCTGCTAGTTTTATGCCTGTAGAGGTTTCCATGCAGCATTCTTTTATTGCCATTGATCTGTTGGACTTTTCCCAGAATGCCTCTGGGAATTATGTCAATTGAACCTAAGACTTTCAAAGGTGTATCAGCTTTATTATCTCCCAGTGACAGCACTTTATGTGGAAAATTGCCAGACATACATAATAATAACAGTCACTGCTTAGAAAAATCTGACCTCAGCTGGGGAGAGAGGGGAAACACTTTTTCAAAGTGCTTAACTTTCATAAGCAGTTGCAGTTGGATATTGTGACTAGATTATAACTAGAATTCCTGGCTTTTAGTTTTAATCCTAAATCCAACTGATATAATTCCCAGAGGCATTCTGGGAAAATTCCAACAGATCAAAGGTGACAACAAAGCTAGCATGGCTACTTCCAGGGGCCATAAAATTGGCAGGGAAATGTACAAAAACAAAAACAAAAAAAAACAACTTTTTGCAGACACAAGGAGCAAAACACAAGAAACAATACCCAATGCACAACATGTGTTTTTATCAGTTTTGTGTGTAGTTCTCCTTTAAAAGGGAACAGTCAGCACTCAGCTCTTTTGTTAACTTGTCCTGGGGCTAAGCACAGTCACAGAGGACTGCCCTTGGGCTCAGGAGAACCGCATAACAGCAAACATCTGATCTGAGCTTATAAAACCTCTAACATGCACTGTAGGCTATTGAATCTTTCACTGTTGCAGCCCTGCTCTAATGTCAGCTGTAGGGGATTCTGGGATTTCTCATTACACTCACAGCTGCCAGCTTGGAAATCGACACAATCAGCTAGATAGAGTCTACTACACTGCAGTAAACAGTCAGCAGGAATTGTAGTATATTCACAAGGGGACATGAATGGAGTCTAGTCAATAGAAACTTCTGGAGGGACATGGGGAAATTCTACTTCATTGACAGTGTGGTAGAGCCATGGAACATATGGGTCTATTTAGCCTGCTAAAGAGTTTTGTTGTCTTGCTTTATGATGCTGATTTGAATGTATTCTCCATATTTAGTTCTGGACATTTTTTCCGCACCAGTGATATATATTTCTGTATATCTGAAAATTTCAATAAAAAAGTTTTATGTAAAAAAAAAAAAAAAAGGTGGGAGAAGGGACTATATAAAGGGGTTAAACATGGCCAGGACAGGTTTAAGGGGTGATAGTTCCACAAGGAGGAGCTAGGAAGGAGGGGGTTTGAAGAGAGAGAAGGACAGTTTAGGGTACAAACCCCTTCAAGACATTAAAACCTTTAAACAAGTGCTAGAGCTGAGAAAAGCAAATCTGCCTATGACACTTAAGATGAGAGGACAGACAAATTCAAGCCAACTTGAGAATCATTATTCTGAACTCATTAGCCTAACAGGTAAGATATTCTTACTATACCGCAAATCCTTTTGTGCGATGCACTTAGAAGAAATGTAAACTGAAGTACTGTAAGTTTAGCTGTCTTAAATCCTCAAGTGACACCCACTCGGCCTATGGGATAACTCACAGGGGTGGATGTACCTGGGAATCAGCATAATACAGCATACCACCTTGTCATAAAGCATGGCTTGCTTATGTAAGTGGATTGCAGCAGATGAGCCCTAGGTGAAGTCTCTATACTCTAGCAGATGAATGACAAAAGAACATTACAGATCGAAGGAGCCCTACTGACTGATGGCATTGCTCCTTTCCCCTGTGTACGATACACTTTTATTCGGTAAAGAGTGTCTCAAATGCAGGTGCCCTGAAAAATAGTTTCATTCAGGGGAGTTTTTTAAAAGTGTTAATTTATTAATTGTCTTTGATCAATCATCTATTAATACAGTAACAGAGACCTTTTTTTAAAATTTTAAGAGTTGTTTCAAGTATGTTCTTAGGGTATCAGAACTGCTTACTTTTGCTTTGTGGTTCCCAGTAAATGGAAAGTTGTGACCATTGTTCCTGTCCACAAAAAAGGAACTCGGGACAGAGTGGAGAACTACAGGCCCATCTCTCTTTTCTGCCCCCTTGGAAAATTTCAGGAAAGACTTGTCTATGACCAACTTCAAGACTACCTGGAACAACACCTACTCCTCTCCAAAGTACAGCATGGCTTTCGGAAAGGTCATGGCACCGACGCTGCCCTCATCTGGCTAACATTGGACATACTTCATGCCATGGACCTAGGCACCCCAATGGGTGCCCTATTCATTGACCTATCCAAGGCCTTTGACTTGGTCAACCATGAGCTTCTCCTTGCCAAACTTCACTGCCTTGACCTGGATCAGCTCTCACTCTCCTGGATCATGAGCTACCTGACAAATAGATCCCAAAGAGTCCGCTGGCGGGGCGCACACTCCAACCCCAGACCTGTGACCTCTGGGGTACCCCAGGGCTCCATCCTGGGCCCCCTACTATTCTCGCTATTCCTAAATGACCTTGAAGAGGATTATGCACCTTGCAACCTTATCCTCTATGCAGATGACACTGTAATCTACTACAGTGACCCCCAACCCTCGGTTATCTCCGCCAAACTTCAGGCCAGCCTCACAATGCTCGAAGTGTGGTTCACTGCTAACCACCTGAAACTTAACGAAGAAAAGACAAAAGCAGTCCTCTTTGGGACCCGACAGCTGGTCAATGACTGTAGTGGGCTACTCCAACTCTCATCAGCCCTTGGAAGGCCAGTAGAAGTCTCTGACCAGTTCAGGTACCTTGGGGTACTCCTTGACCAGGAGTTAACCTACAAACTTCATTTTGATGCCTTAACTAGATCCATGCATCAGAGGCTTGGCCTCTTATACCGCTTGGGTAACTCCCTTTCTGGAGAAGCACGATGAGCCATAGCAAACTGCAGCCTCCTTCCCTCACTGCT
Source organism: Neoceratodus forsteri (assembly GCA_016271365.2). Lineage (NCBI taxonomy): Eukaryota > Metazoa > Chordata > Ceratodontiformes > Ceratodontidae > Neoceratodus > Neoceratodus forsteri. The sequence continues at coordinate 1,733,478,187 of CM057455.1, forward strand.
ATATGGCTCCCCCCATTCCTGTCTCTCAGGGACGCAGAGCTAAACAAACTCATTACCCTCTACCACCGCATTGCCCGCTTTGGAACCAACTCCTCCCCTAGGAGGCGTCACTGCGAGGCTCTCAACGACCTACTCTGGCCAACCCTAAAGCATAAATTATCCTATGCCACCACCTGCCTCACCTATAAATTCACCTCCCTTGGCCACCTGCCTCACCTGAGTGACCTGTTCACCCCCAAAGTCTCCCTCCGTAACCTCCGGTCCACCACAAGTCGACTCCTGAACATCCCTCGCATTTGGACCAACCAAGGTAAATGCTTCTTTCAGTTCACAGCCCCTCACCTCTGGAACTCGCTCCCCGCAAGCTTACTAGACAAGCCCTCCCTCTCCTCATTCAAAGCAGGTCTTAAAGTGTACCTCATTGAGCTGAGCCTCTGCGGCTGCAACCACTAGATCATGTCCTCATCCCAAACCCATCCCAATGACTAATGACTAAAATCTCTCTCTCCTTGGACTGCCTATAAGCAAAAAACAATTGATAATGTAGCCCTGATGTAATGAAACTGTAATTGTCTAAATGTACCCTACTGACTATGAATGTACTCTTATACTGTGTTTCTGTATCCATACCTAATGTAAAGTGGTTGGTATTCTCAACCCTGGGTCGCCCCTGAAAAGGGATCTCAGGTCTCAGTAGACTTACCATGGTCAACAAAATCTAAATAAATAAATAAATAACCTAAAAACACATATAAGATCCCTCTTACGACCAACAGTGGTCTCTTACAATCATAACTGTAGTGATCTGTGCAGCAGTAATAACATACAGACTATGTTGTTAGGGACAGCTGCTTGAAAACAAGCCCTGAAGTCTAAACTTCCTCACACCAAGTTTCTTACAACAGAAAATGTGGACATCCCATTTCATATTTGAGTCTAGCCATACTCCCGAGTATCTGTAGCAGTGACCTACATCTATCCCTTTGTGGTCTAGAGATTTAATCCACAGGATGTTATGCAAAGGCTTTGACCTGTGCTGTGGCACAAACAACAGAGCCTGGGTCTTCCTAGCATTCAGAATTATATTGTTTGCATTTACTTTTAGGACACCAATCTAAATCTATTCCTGCGAAAACTGCATTCTGTAAATATGTGTAGAAACATAGCAGGTGGCAAAACAAGACCAAGGTCCATCTAGTTTTTCCATTTGCTACTTATCTACAAGCCACTTGCTGAAGCTCCTGTGCAATGTGGTTTCACTAGTCCTTTATGTACACCCCATGCTCTGTTGAAGCCTGCCTTTCTTTTGACCTTTATGTATTACTTTACAAGCAGTGTACCTTTGTATAGGACAACCGTACTCATACCTTTTTAGATATCAAAGTTGAGGGCTTTTAGTTTCCAATGCAGAAAGGTTGAGTGCTATATATTATGGTACAATTGCTGTTTCTCTGAGTCCAAGGAAAGGATCACCTAGAGTGTGCTGTATAGTATGCCTGAGTGGGTTGCTTTAAGCTTACATATCTGCAATCCTGTAGTTCCAGCAAGGATGCAGTTCAGGTGGAATCCCTAGCGGCACTGCATAGGTTTGCTTCTGAAGCCACCTCTGGATGTCACACACTGTGAGCTACTGTGATCAACCTGGTAGTGACATCAATCAATAACATGGGAGGATATTACAATCAGGACCACAGTGACCTAATTAGCAGTCAGTTCCAGCTTGTGGTTTGCTTTTGTCTGCGTCTTGAGAATCACATATCCAGTTGTGACCAAACATGGAATGGGCATGCATCACTACTTGAGGTATAATGATCCTGACAGCAGTGACCTAATTACACATGTACTTAGACTAATTATTTGCTTTTACAGTGTTGACTACATTTCTGTTTCAGTGTATCGAGAGATGTTTAGCATCGAGAATAGCTCATTTGCAATGGTGTCCAACTTTGCAAGGCTTGTTGCAAACAAAAATTGGAGAACCACTCGTCTGGCAGTGATCAAACATGTGCACACTAAGTAATATCACTTCTTGAGTTTGCTCCGGTTCTGTCTAGAGTGATCCAGTCTTGCATGAGTTTTGATTTTGTGATTTGCTGTTGCATTGTTTGCTGTATTGTGATGACAACTGACCTGATTATGATCAGACTTGATACAGAATAAAGGCATTTGTTAATATTACTTCTTGAGGGTATTACAGTCTCAGTTATGGTGACCTAATTATGCATACTGTAGCTCTAAGCATCTGAATTACTGCTGTATACATTTCTTTCTTTCTTTTATTAGGCATTTATATGTCTAGCACACCTTACCCGGTTATCAACAACAAATAAATAAATGTATTTATTAATTTGTTAACTGGGTAAGAGCACAGGAACCAGGTTCCTCTTTTAGACTCGACCCAAATACATGTATATAATGCAATATATTTCTGCATCTTCACAACCATATTTCCCAGGTAGATTAAGAAATATAGCATCAAAATAAAACAGAATTATTTTTGTAAACAGAAGTGAAATGACAAGCAAATGCTTTGCTCCAGATTCCATCCTCTTCTTCCTTACACTGATAACATATGCACGGCCTGCTGTACCTCCTTTTCTTAATTATCTTTCTATTTCTGAAACAAATGAAGGCCCTGAAACTACTGACAGTTACTTTTATTTTGTTTGTGTTTTTATGATTATTGCCTCCTCCCTCTTTCCTGGTCAGTTTTGTCTCCATTATGATGTTGACTAAATCAGGCAGTTGGAAAAACATGAACAGGAAGAAAACTTAAAAGATGGGATTCAGTCACTATCACTTTGGTAAAGGGGTCACCGCCCTTTAAATTACTGTTTTGTAGAACTTATTTATAAACGTTAACAAAACAAAGAGAGAGCAGTCTATGACAACTGTAAAAAGTAGTACATTATGTTGTAAACAAACATCGTACAGTGGAAATCCTGCAGTGAAATGGCTGCGATATAAAGGACAGCACTTTGAATGTCATTTGACAATTTGCTTTCAATTAGAAGTAATTTACAGTAAGATGCCCACAAGCTAATCTTTACAGGATAATTAACTGCCATTTCCTTTACTTTTAATTAAAAAGCAGAAAAGGTTTAGCTGATCCATAAAAATTGTTCTCTTTTAACGTTCATCAGACTTCAGACTTTTTTTTTATTATGTTTTATGAGTGTGTGTGTGTGTGTGTGTGTGTGTGTGTGTGTGGTGTTTGTTTCTGTAATGCCACATGCTCTCAGAAGTGTTGCCTATTTAGAGTGCAGCACCTTAATACATTTATAATAATTAAAACAGGGCCAGGGTTGGCAAACCTTACTATGAGTTGTTGGGTACTGATGACTGGTTAGCACCTTTGTTGGTGCCCCCATATAATCTGATGTTAGCTCCTGAGGTCAACTGCATATATTACTTTTCACTTGTAGAGTCCTTTCAGTGTTTCAAACATGAATGCCAGTATGGTTGAACTAATGTGACTCTACAGCTGCAAATCCAGTTGCAGAACAAAGTGCCCTTTCTCGTTTTTAAATATAAATAATTTTTAAGGTTCAGGTATTGATGACATTTGGGAATGAGAGTCTACATCCTTATAGTTGATGAAATTAGGGTATCATCTACAGCTAGGTGAAATTTATTTATTTTTTGCAGGTCAAAAATCATACAAAAACTGTTTTTGCATAAGTTGTGTCTCCACAAATAATATTGGATTTGACCATTTTCGTGCAAATAGAAAATCAAGCAAAACCCACTTTTTTCATGTGAAAATCTCATTTATATAAACAAAAATTAGGCAAAACATTATTTTCACACATAAATGACAAGTTTACCATTGAATGTTGCAATTTTTGCATACTTTGTCTCTGTGAAACTAGGTGATTTTCACACCATGTGCATTTGTCATGGAAATAATTCCACAGAAATATGTGACTGCTAGACATTTTTACCCAGCCCTAAGATACACAGATTTCCTTGCACTGTTTCAGTGACATCCATATTTTAGATGATGAAGAGAACTAAGTGGCCCCAAAAGCTTGCATACTGTACATTAACATCTTTGTTCAACATATATGTTGTTCCAATAAAATAAATCAAATTTATTTATTTAGCTTTTGTTAACCAGGTAAGCATGCTAGACAGTCAAGTGCCTATTTTCAGGTGTGACCCGGGAGAATTACAAGGTACAGGCAATAACAATACAGAGCCAAGGCACAGCAATCAGCAAGATACAGTCAGGTACCGGCAGTAACAACATGGTAGCAAATACAGAGTCGAAGCATGGCAATCAACAAGAAACAGTCAAGAAAGCAACATACATCAGCAGGGCAGATACAGAGTATTCCCTAGACACACATGGCAACTGCATGTAGTCCTTGTGACACTGGGCTCACCATACAGGGTGGGGCAACAAGGAACAAGGGAAGGAGGATGCTTGCTTTAAGTAGCCCCAGAAGGAGGACCCGAAGCTGGTGTGTGAGGGGGCAGACCTTACATGGGCAGGGAGTAGGTTCCATATTCTGGGAGCGAGGACAGTGAAGGTGCAGTCACTTGCAAAGGAGTGAGTTTTGGGGACCTTGAGGGTCTGGGAGTCACTGGACCTCAGCTGGTAGGCAGGGGGGACAGGCTTGAGCAGTTCGGCAAGTGCCAGCAGGGTGGACATTCTGACAATGTTGTCTATGAAGTTTCCCATGACAAAGGTTCGGTGGCTGTTGGGGGAGAGCCACCCAAGCCTTGAGTAGAGTTGACAGTGGTGGTGAGGTGGTGGGCTGACAGGGCAAAGCGACATACGTTATTGTACGCTGTGTCCCATTTAGTAAGCCGGGTTTTTGAAGCATTCAAGAAGGAGGTGAGCCCATAGCTGAGCGTGGGAAGTATAACCCCTTTTGCAAGGGCAAGTCAGGCAGCTGGGGTGAGACAACTTCTGACTCTGTATGGCAGACCCAACTTGCAGTTTGTGGCCTTACATGAGTTGCATATGTGCAGGGAGAGGTCAAGTTGAGGATCAAGGATTACCCCTATGTACTTGAAAGAGTCAACCACTCATACGGTGTACCATCCGCTCCAACAACTTTGAGAGAGGCAGGGCATGCTCTTGACTAGGCAAGTGAACAGAATAGCATGGCCTGCATCTTCTGGAGGTTGATGACAAGCTTATGGGCCTTAAACCAGGACTGAATGCAGTCAAAGCCAAAGTTTAGTCTAGAGATGATGACATTGATGTCCTGTGAACTAGTTAATAGGACGAGGTCATCGGCATACAGGGTGGTGTGCCCAGAGGCAGGGACCGAGGGAAGCTGGTTGATGAAGAGGGGTTAACAATATAGGGCCAAGGACGGACCCTTGAGGCACCCCACATGTAACTGGTGTAAGCCCGGAAAGGGCTTTTTGGAATGTGGTGTACTGCTGCCTGCCTGAGAGATAGTTGGCAAACCAGGCTAGGACTGGAGGGGAAAGGCCAAGGGACTGAAGGGCGGCACCCAGGAGAGTGTGCGGTCAACCAGATCAAAGGCCTTAGACAGGTCTATGAAGATGGTGCCAGTAAGTTTGCCTTGGTCAGTTGCAGTTCTGATTTTGGAGGTGACCTGAGCAAGGGCAGTGGAAGTGCTGGGTCCTTTGCGGAACCCATGCTGCGCTGAGGAGAGGAGGCCGTGGGTGTGGATGAAGAGTGTGAGCTGGGAGGCCACCACCTTTTCTAGCAGCTTATTCACAGCAGACAAGATCGCTATGGGGCAATAGTTTTCAAGAATTTTGGGGTCACCGTGTTTGAGGATGGAGACCACATGAGCTACCTTCCATATATCAGGGATTGTCCCAGGTATGAGAGAGGAATTGAGAATGTGGGAGATAGGCCAGGCCAAAAATAGGGCCCCCAGGCAGAGCAATTTAGGCTCAAGATTGTCATGCCCAGCTCCAATGCGTGGGGAGAGTCCAGCTAGGAGCTTCCGTGTCTCACTGCAGGAGACAGTCTTAAAGTAGAAGGGGGAATGAGAGGACACAGCATCACCAGAGTGCCCCATCTCATTAGAGACAGGAGATAGGGGGATGAAGGCAGACTGGTCAGAGAAATGGCATTAAATGCATTGGCGATAGTCAGGGCATTGTTACAGTTGACTCCTCCAATTTGCGTGTAGGAGATCTGGGGGCTGGCAGGACTGCTTACTGTGTGTTTGATGGTGCACCAGAAACTCCTTGGGTTTTTGGCTGAGGCTTCAAGGGAAGATTTACAGAATTCACTCTATGACGAACAGATAGCCCTCTTACAGGAGTTCCTGAGCTGCTTGTGTTCAGCGAAGTCAGAACTGTCACCGGAGACCTTGAATTTTTCCCAGCATTTATCCCTCAGTTTCATAAGGGCAAACAGGCCACTGTGCAGCCATTTAGTGACAGTACCCCTCACCCTCCTTTTTATATGAAGGACATGCCTATCCTGAAGAGGGGTGAATATGGATAGGAAGCAGTCAAGGGCAGCTGTGGGGTCACTGGCAGCAGTGATCTGGGACCAGTCGGTCCAGCAGAGGTCAGCAAGGAAGTCATTAGTGTTAAATTTTGAGTAGTCGCTCATCTGAATAAGTTTTGAGGGGACCCTAGGAGTGAGGACTTTCCAAACACAGTAGGTGGGTGAGTGGTCCGAGATGGAGTCTGGAAAGAGGTCAGAAGCAGTGATATAGTCCGGCCTGTTGCTCAGCATCCAGTCTATAAGGATATCTTTTACCCCAGAGGTGGATGGTCTGGTTGGTTCGGAGATAAGGTGGCCGAGGGCAAGACCTGACAGTAGGGGATCGTATAACTTGGCGTTGCCACCCAGCCAGTTTAAGTTTAAGTCTCCAAATGCTAGGAGTTCACTAGTACCCACCTTATGACTGAGGCAGTCGAGGAGTAGAAGAGGCCACGAGCTCCACCTTTTGAGGGATTATACACACAAACCAGGTGGAGCTGTTTTGTATTGTCCAACATAAGAAGGGCATGTAGGAACTCACAAGGGGGGGGGTATGACAGATACATTAAGGTGGGTCTTGTAGTAGAGCAGTAGCCCACCCCGATGCTTGTTCCCCGCCCCATCCTGCCTGACAGTGTTGTATCCAGGGAGTGTGTAGATAGAGTCTGGGGAGGCTGGCTTGAGCCAGGTTTCTGAGATCCCCAGGATGTCCGAATTATAGTGAGCAACCCAGGCCATCAGCTCTGGGAGGTTAGCTAGAAGGCTGCAGATGTGGATGTGGGCAATATTTAGGGCCTTAGCGTTATGCCACTGGGGAGGGGACAGGAGGGAATACATGTTGGTGGGGGGTTCCAGGGGATTAGGGCAATAATCATGCCCTGGAAAAAAGGGAAGGGGGATCAGCAGATGTTCAATAATACTGAGGGAGCCTAGTACAGCAGAACAGATAAGCAGCTACACTATAATACTGAGGAAGCCTAGTAACAGGAGGGCTATACAGGTTCTGGGAGGAAGCAGGCAATAGCAATGGAGAAACAGTACATGAAATTACAGTATGCAAATTGGAGGGGGGGGGTGATATCAACTCCCTCTCCAGTATGGAGCCTAGAACCTTTTAAGTTATAGCGGCGGCGAGGGTGGAAGAAATTTTCCCCCGTAGTGTGGCCCAGATAGCGAGCGCATCTCCCACAGACAGATTATATCTTAGCTTGATATGCAGGTAGCAAATACCCTAGATATTTTTATGAGCAGTTCTAATGACAGCTGCGAGGGAGTCAGCAGTTAAGTTAGCGCAGACAGGTACAAGGTTATTTAGATAAGCATAGCATTGTTAATAGCATTCAGGTATAAAGTTATTAGTATAAGCATTGCATTGTTGCTGGAAATCTGTCTGTGGATTCGAGAGGGAGGAACGTTCTCTGAGTTTGTCGTCAGGCAGAAGTGTTCAAGGCGAGTACGTTCGGCTGATATTATTAAAGACTCTGATGATTAGAAGGTGGGGTTTGGGCGTATTTAACAGGATGAGGAAACAGGGTGGGCAGGTGAGAAAATTTTGTAGTTTAAGCCCACAGCAGCAAATTCCAGTTTTGGCAGTAGAGATTATTCGGGGGAGGTCCGCCAGGCACTGAGCAGAGAGCTGGCGCCTCAACCCCGAGGCGAGTCCATCCTTGGTCCAGCAAGTCCAGGGCGGGGGGGCTGCTACAAGAGGTCTCCTTCTCCACCCCAGCAGATATCCAAAGCAGTCAGCGAAATGTCTAGTCACAGGGCTCGGTCTCAGCCTTAAGATCTTGCTGAGCCTAGCGTCATGGCTACAGGGAGCGAATCAGGTAGGAGTGTTTATTTTTTAAATTCACACCCAAACCGCCGACACAGGAACTCCAGGGCCAGCAGCAGAGGGGATGCAGCCTTCACGTAGGGAACATCCAATTTTCAGCCCATAGCAGCAAAAGTGGATATTTCAGCCCACAGCAAAATTTTGTAGTTTAAACCCGCAGCAGCAAATTTCGGTTCTGACAGTGGAGATTCTTTGGGGGAGGTCCACCCAGCACTGAGCAGACAGCCGGTGCCTCAACCCTGAGGCCAGTCTGTCTTCGTTCCAGCAAGTCCTGGGTGGGGGGGCCTGCTACAAGAGGTCTCCCTCTCCACCCCAGCAGATATCCAAAGCAGTCAGCAAAATGAGAAATTACAGAATACAGCAAATTTAGCTGGAAGTCCAAAGCCCTATGGTATTGTAGTTGCTTGTCACTGGCCTGAATCTTTCAGTCAAATGACTAAACTCATAGCCAAACTTCTAAAAACATAATTGAATTTTAATCTGCAGCCTGTGGCACCACAATAGCAGTTTGGCTGCTCAAAGAATGTCAGTTGTATTTAAAATACAGAAATGCTTAACAAAACTTTATTTGGCTAACAGCTGCCACTCAATATTAAATGTTAGGCAAGAATGGACCACTTGCTTAAGCAAGTGAGTGAGTATCCTGATTCTGTTCCTGTGTAATATAGACATCTTTTGACTTAAAGGCAGTCAACAAAAAAGGGCCCCATGCTCAAGTGTGGGGCTAGTCCCAATTAGCACTTTATGTGCAAAAACATTTCTTTTCCCTCTTACTGTTTACTGTAGTACAGTACATTGTATCAGATTAATTATGCTTACTTCCAGGCTGACATTTTTTATAACTACAAATCCCAGAGTCCCGTGCAGCTGACATCAGAGCAGGACTGCAGCAGTGGCAAATTCAATAGCCTGCAGTGCATGGTAGAGCTTTTGTATGCTGCAGTCAGATGTTTTCCATTCCTGCTGTTCTTCTGGGGCTAAGTACAATCCTCGTCCTCTCAGCCAAAAAAAAAACAAGATCAGAGTTTTTAGAAACTGCAACATGCACTGTAGAATATTTCCTCTCCCAGTGCTGCAGCCCTGCTCTGATGTCAGCAGCAGGTGATTCTGGGATTTGTAGTTACAGAAAATGTCAACCTGGAAGTTTGCAAAATTAGTCTGATACAATCTACTATACTACAGTAAACAGTAAAAAAAAATGTTTTTGCACACAGAGTGCTAATTGGGAACAGCCCCACGCTTGGGTGCAGAGCTCTTAGTGCTGACTGTTCTCCTTTAAGACTTCCAATCAGACAGAATTGTATGCAGTGTCTTTGTAATGCAAATCACTGTCAGTGTCTGCTGGGGGCTAAGCTGAGGTCATCATCACACATTTTACTGGTGACCTGAGTGAACTGCTGTACAAATTAATGTCTACTTGTGGAGCCTGTTAAGGGTCACAAATGAGATGAGTCTGAGTGGCCAGTCTTGTTACATTCATGAATACAGATCATAAGCATTGCTTAACTGTTCAGAAGCTGTGCCTATGGTGTTGAAGCCCTTCTGGTGGTTGAGGGTGTGCCTTTTGTTATGGACTCCCAGGGGACTGTAGAGGGTGTGCTGTCAGCGAGTTGGAGTTGTGGGACATTGACAAGGTGCTAGCCATTAAACTGCTGCAGTCTTGTACTGACATGACCTTGCACTCAGTATACTGTAGTTTTATTTTGCGTTGAGTAAGTAGAGTACATACTGACTTGAGTTTATAGTGGGGGTTGGCCGTTGCAAGATTGTCTTGCTCCCTGCTTCTTTTAGTATGTATGCATGTATGCTAGATAAGCTGCTGTATTTTCACTTGGAGAGAAATAAGACCCCTGTACAGAAGACCTTTTCAAGTCAGTAAATATTGTAACATCACATACCATGTTAATTGGGGAGGGGTGGTAAGGAGTTTTATTGGTAATTTGACACCATTTATTTTGTCAGGAATAGTTTTGTCCAAGCTAGGATGGTATGCAGTGGTGTGGCATATAGACACTTCAAAAATAATCTTCATTCTATCCCATGTACCCACGCCAGTTGTGCAAGCCTGACTATAACGGCACACCCCTACTTTTCTACACTACATCAGACCCTTTAACATTAGTGCAAAGTATGTTTTAAGGTCTTGCCACTTTGGTATGAGGAGCAGTTAATGTTTGTGAAACATAATAATGTTCCTATGAGGAGGCTTTTTGCTGGTAATTTGTGCATGTGAAAAAGTTCAGCCCATAACTTGATGTTTACATGTGCACTGTGTACTATGTAGACTTTGGGCTTTGTACTATATGCATGACATTTGCTGGTACCATTGAGTCTCTCCTGAAAATGTCAAAATAGTGGGTTTGGCAGAAAATGGTTGTCCTGCATCTCTAGTGATGTCACTAGAATGTATAACTATTGTAAACTCTGGTGCTCTCTCTAGGAATTCTAGGTAGGCCCTGTTCCTGCCAAAAAAAGTATTTTAAATAACAATTTGCAGGCCCAACAAAATTACACATGCAGATGTTTTTGTCTTGTTTCTCTAGAGTATAACAATGGACGTGTAGCATGGTGTGAATTTAAAATCGGCAACAACTAGCTCTCCAACAATTATGACAAAAATGGATGGGGGAACACCTCACAATAGCTAGTGGTGGTCTTATGATTTTGGGGTGCCTCAGTAGAGTTTGTCCTGCAGTGCCCCCAACCCATTGCGTGACCCTGCCTCTGATTGCCTAGACCTTACTGTGTCACATACATTTGTGACATTATGATGTCATGTTGGAAGTTTCTGCCCATCTCAGTGTTCCCCCCTTTGTACACTATTTCAACAAGGCACAGTGTGTGAGGTAATTACATTTTAAAAAAAGTCCATTTCAGAAATGGTGCCTCACACTACTTTTGGCTTCCCCCTCCAATGGGTGGGAAGAGAGGCAGCCGCTGGGACTGAGGATACCTAAGGCAGGCCCTGACAATTTTACACATCATATTTGGTAGTTTTCTCATGACATAATAACCTTAGACATATTTGGATTCAGTGAACCTGAATTCTGAGAGAGCATCCATTCTTGCATCCAATTGCCTGTCTGATGGCATGATGTGACACCATGTCACCCCTTTCACTTAATAGTAAACCTGACACTGTGACACTGACTATAGTGGTGTGGGGGAAGGGGAGTATTGTATATATTTACACTGTATGGGGGGCACTTGGCTTCCATTATTAAATCAGGCAGATAAATATTCTCATTGTGGCTCGCATGCTGGCTTTCAAGCATCTGAACACCTGAGCTTCAAGAATATACACGATAACTAGGGAAACTGCAAAAAGCAAATTCTCATTCACATAATTTCTGATCATTGAAAACAAGTAAAGATGACTTTTTACCTTGAATTTTACTTGCACGGTATTTATTTTGTATCCACAATTATCCATTCTTTATATTAAGAGAAGCAACAAAAATTGAAATTTAAAACATTTTATTACTATCCTAACCTCTGGGCCTACACTAAAGTGAAAAGCAAAGATCTCTCAGACAGTTTGACATCCTTCGTAAAATCTCATTTAAGCATTGTTTGCCCTTTTCAGTGCACACCTCTACTGGAGTGGTACTTTTTTTTTTTTTTCAGCTAAACTGAAAAAACTGGATGTGGATGTTCTGGCCATTGGGGCCAGCAGAGATTTGATCAGTAAATTCCAGGTAAATTGGGAGTGTGGGTGGGGAGAATAGGCTTATAAAATCTTATGGAATGAAGATTTAGAGTATTTATCCTTCATAGTATATATGTTTTTATGTGTAGTGTGAGTAGGTGTCTCTTATGAAAAAATAACATACTGTTGTGCTGTTTGGGCAAAAGGACCATGAAGTGAAGCTGTGTAGTTCTGCCAGCCCAAACAGTACAAGTATAGTGGAGCCCGCCAGTATGAAAATGCAAAATACTGCAGAATTCTGCATGGTTACCACAGGAAATGGTGCAATCCCAATGGCAGTTAATCCTTTTGCCATGTAGGAATCTGTGATACTGTATTGCATCTTGGCGGACTGCAGTAAAGGTGTTATTTGAGCAATAAGGCATGACAGGAGGAGATACAGTAAGGTGGGATAACAGTCCACCTCAGGTGCATTGAAGAACAAGGTGAAGCTGAGTGCTTCCACCACCCAAGAAAGGCAATTAGTCCACTATAACATACCTCCTGGAGTGCCTTTTTGCAATTATGATATGGTTCCTTTTTAGTAAATTGGATGTATTTTTGAAACATATTTTTGTAGAGCTACTTTCAGTCTGGCTGTTGTGCTGTGATAACAGTCCAGCTGAAAGTACCTCTTGGCCAGTCAGGAGCCTACATTCTTTTTATCCATTTCATAATTTTCAATAAGAGACATGCCACAATACACATATGAACATAGAGGATCCAATATTCAAAAATGTGCAAAGTGGAACACCAAAATTTGCACTCCACCTTACGATAGCCAGGGTGCCCGAAGATGCTGTATTCAGTGGAATAGCTCATTGGCACTATTTGACTAAATACAGGGCCATATCAGCCCAATGCTAAGCCACTTAGTGCTTCTCTGACATGGCTCCCCAAATAGTGTGCCACAATGGACAGCACCCGAGCACAATTTCCAATATTCAAATGGCCCATGCAAATGAGCCCATTGGGCATGCAAGGAGCTAAGGGTCCATTTTAATGCCCATTATGGGCTCATTTGCATGGGGAGTGAGGCCGGTTTGCATGGCACCACCACCCCAATTGCCTGGTCCCAGAGAGCTATCCCTGGTGCTAGCAGTTTTCCCCTCCCTCCGATCCCACACCCATATAGAAAATATCATGTCCCCGGTATGTAGTGGTGCCCCCCCTCCCTCTGATCCCACTCCTATATAGAAAATATTGTGTCCCTGTTGTCTAGTGGTGCCTCCCTCCCTCCCTCCAATCCACCACCAGTAAAGTGCAAACAGTTCCCTGGTGTTAGTGGTCCCTCCCCCCCATCCGCACCCATGCCCAATGTTGTAAGTATTATTCCCTAGTGCCTAGTTGTCCCTCCCCTGACCTGATCTCATCCCTGTATGGATGAAAGCATCCCACCCAGTTTGTCAAGTCCCCCCATGCCCCCACGGCGACAGCCATCCCACCACAGCTATGCGGGAAGCAGTTTGTAAGGAAGTCCCCTCACAAAATAAAGTCCCAGCCCCATACCCCAACAGTGATCTTCACCCCCACCAGACCATGCCTCGGTGGTGTTTAGTGCTCCCCCTCCTACCCATGGCACTGACAATCAACCCCCCGGTCCCCCTTTCCTGACTGTCAGTGCCGCGGTGAATCAGTGGCGAGTGAAACAGTATCCAACATACCACCTCGGCCACCCACCATCTAAGCAAGAAGCATGGCTTATTTATAGGGCACAGGTGATGTACCTTGCCCTATAAATAAGCCACACGTCCTGCTACTGTTAGATGGCAGGTGGCCGAATACTGTTAGATGGTGGGCAGCCAAGGTAGTGTGTGGAGAGCTGCTGTCGATTCATCGTGGCACTGACAGTTAGGTAAGGGGACTGGGGGTGTGTGGTTTGTCTGCACTGTGGGTGAGAGGGGGGAACACTAACTACCACTGAGGGATGGGCTGGGGATGTGCAGATCATTGTTGGGATGTGAGGCTGGTGCTTTGTTGTGGGGTAGGACTTCCTTGCAAACAGCTTCCAGTGTGACTGTGGTGGGACGGCAGTCCCTGTGGCTGGGGACTTGACAAACCGGGGGAGAGGGACGTTCATCCATACAGGGATTGGGTGAAGGAGGAGACCTCTAGACACCAGGGAATAATACTTAAAACATTGAGCATGGGTGTGGATTGGGGGAGGGACCACTAGCTCCAGGGAACTGTTTACACTTTACAGGTGGTGGATCGGAGGAAGGAAAGCAACACTAGACACCAGGGACATGATATTTTCTGTATGGGAGTGGGATCAGAGGGAGAGGGGAACCACTAGACTCCAGGAACATGATATTTTCTATATGGGTGTGGAATCAGAGGTAGAGGAACACCACTAGTCACCAGGGACATGATATTTGCTATACAGAAGTGCGATTGGAGGAAGGGGGTATCACTAGACACCAGGGACATGATATTTTTGATACAGGAGTGGGATCGGAGGAAGGGGGCACCACTAGACACCAGGAACTACTGTGTTGGAGGTCGGGGGCCCGACACACTTCCTCTGCCAACCACTAGGGTTGCACGGGAATAAGTCATGGTTTAGGTCTTCTGTATTTGCACCATGCAAGGGGACTATGCAAAATGCCCTTGTGCAGTGCAGATACTCTGAATATTGGATTGTGCCAATATTCAGGTCTCTGACCCTCAATTTGCATTGCACCCCCTTCCACAGTTTGCCTGGGTGCAAACCCTGTTTCCTCACGCTAACCAGGCTTTTGAATATGGAAAGTATGCCCAAACTAGAACTGCACCTCGGTAAACTTTTGAATATCAGGCCCAGAGTGATTTATTATATGTTTTAAGTTGTTTTCTTATTAGAAAAACAAATACATGTAACACTTACCCTGCATTGCTAAGGAGGAATCAATCCACATGAGACACCAGCTGTATGCAGGATATGAGGTATGGCAGTTCTCAGCACTGATTGGCTAAGATCACATAAGTAATTTAAAATAGATCTTAAAGGCCTATTTTTTTTGTTCCTCCTATGTGCCTCCAGCACCATACTCCTATAGACCTCTCAGCATACCAACCTGATAGTTACCCTCAGACTGTCCTGATAGTTTTTTTGAATGGGTGATGAGAGTACTGGATAGGGGCCATGCTGTGGATTTACTCTACTTTGACTTCAGCAAGACATTTGACTTGGTGATTCACAGAGGACTGCTGGAGAAATGGCTCTAGGTGTGGCAAAGGATATAGTTAGATGGGTAGGAAATCAGTTGATGGGAAGGCAACAGAGGGTTGTGATTAACAGTGTCAAATCAGAAAAGAGGTATGTCATGCGTGGGGTGCCACAGGAATCCATCCTGGGTCCTGTCCTTCACTGTGTTCATTAGCAGCATTGGAGAAGAAATCCTGGCAAGCTGTGTCTCTTTTCAGATGATAAAGAGCTCTGTGGTGGTGTAGATGGTCATGAGGGAATAAGGGAGATTCAGAGTGACCAGAAAAGGCTGGTGAAATGGTCTAAGATTTGACAGCTGAAATTCAAACACCAAAAAGTGCAAGGTGCTATACCTAGGAAACAAGAAACCCAAGTCAGAATACTGGATGGGAGGGGTAACACAGCACTACGGCTGAGGAAAGGGACCTAGGAATAACTCCCTTGAATAAGCAAGCAAGCGCAACAAGGCCTATGGTAAGGCAAATAGGATGCTGGGATGTATTGGAAGGGGTATTGACAGTAGGAGGAAAGAAGTATTAATACCTTTTTATAAATCATTGATGAGGCCACACCTAGAGTAGTGTACCCTGTTCTGGAGTCCTGACCTCAGGAAGGATAAGGACAGGCTAGAGACAATGCATGTAGGTTGACCAAGATGATTCAGACCCAGCAGAGCAGATCTTAAGAGGATCAGCTCAAGGCACAGAACATGTACTCACTGGAGACCAGACGACAGAGGGATGGTTTGATAGAGACCTTCAGGTTTCTGAAAGGAATAATCAAGGTGAGCTGTGAAGAACTACTTAGTATGAATAACAGTTCAATGCAAAGAGGGCACAAGTAGAAACTGATGTGAGGGTGAGTCAAGAGGGATGTGAGGAAGCTTTATTTTACAGAAAGGGTGGTGGAGCCATGGAATAGTCTGCCAGCTGAGTTGGTAGGCGCCAAAGCCAGAGTAAAGGGCATGGTTGTTACTCAGGGCAGTAACAGTCGGGTAGGGAGCAGGGGGGTGAATAGTGAAGGCTAATACCTTGTATGGACAATAGGTTTCAGAACTTAATAGGGAATGATGGGCAGACTGGATGAACCACTGGTCTTTTTCTGCCATCATTGTCTATGTTTCCATGTTTCTTTCCCTGCTGCTCCCCAAATTCACCTTTTGCCTTATGATCTTCAACTTCCTAACTCTCTGGATGCTCCTTCATCCCTTATTTTTATTTATTTATTTATTTATTCAATCCAGGATTACATGTATTAGTTTTAAGCTTATCCATGCTCCCTCTTCCCCTGCTGCCACAATAAAAGAAGTGCCTTAAGATTTCTGCACCTTGACTGGGAAATAGAGTTGGCATGCTGAGGGGTCAGGTGGCATGGGGTGTAGAAGATATGAGGGCTGGACTTTATCCCCAAGTAGTCTTTTTACCATTTGCTCCCTTCCCTTCACCTGACTCCAACAGTGGCACACATATCCTTGTGTCCTTGATGAGTGCATGAAAGAGTGGTGCCACCAATGTTCCAAGTGCAAATCTGCCAGACCACCACTAAGGGGCCAGATGGGGTGCACCCCAGGGTCCTTAAAGAACTAAGAGAGGTGGTGGCTGAACCTCTGGCTATCCTGTTTAGCCGATCACTGGTAACAGGGGAGGTACCCAAAGACTGGAGGACAGCAGATGTAGTCCCCTTATACAAAAGTGGGAACAAAGAGGAAGCAGGGAACTACAGACCAGTCAGCCTCACCTCGGTAGTGGGGAAGATCATGGAAGCACTACTGAAGGAGAGATTGGTGGAACATCTGGTTGTCAATGGACTACAGGACCCACGGCAGCATGGTTTCACCAGGGGGAGGTCATGTCAGACCAACCTCATTGAATTTTTTGACTGGGTGACTAGGGAGGTGGATCAGGGGAGGGCAGTGGACATGGCCTATCTGGACTTCAGCAAGGCCTTTGACACTGTGCCACATAGAAGACTATTACACAAACTGAGGAATATGGGTGTGGGCAGAACAGTAGTGTGGTGGGTAGGTAACTGGCTGGGTGGCAGGACACAGAGGGTGGTGGTAAATGGCTGTCACTCCACAAAGGGAAGAGTGACCAGTGGGGTACCACAGGGATCAGTGCTGGGACCGGTCCTGTTCGACATCTTCATCAGTGACATTGCGCAGGACCTAGACGGCAGAATTTCACTGTTCGCTGATGACGCAAAGCTCTGTAACAGAGTAGACACACCAGAGGGTGTAGACAGAATGAGAAGGGACCTGCAGAAATTTGAAGAATGGTCAGGGGTCTGGCAGTTGAAATTCAATGCAAAGAAGTGCAAGATAATGCATATGGGGCACAAAAACCCTGGCACAATATATCAGTTGGGGGGTGAGGATATAGCATGCACCAAGCAGGAAAGGGATCTTGGGGTTGTCATCTCTGATGATCTCAAGGTAGGGAAACAGTGTGACAAGGCAGCAGGTAAAGCAAATAGGATGCTGAGATGTATAGGCAGGGGCATCACCAGCAGGAAAAGGGAGGTCATAATTCCGCTATACAAGACACTAGTGAGGCCCCACCTGGAGCACAGTGTACAGTTCTGGAGACCATACCTACGTAAGGACACAGACAGGGTAGAGAAGGTTCAGAGGAGGGCAACAAAGATGGTGCATGGATTGCATCACAAGTCCTATGAAGACAGGTTGAAGGAACTGAACATGTACTCCCTGGAGAGAGAGGAGGGAGAGGGGATATGATAGAGACATATAAGTATCTTACAGGGAGGAACAGGGTGCAGGAAAACACTATTTTAAGTGAAAAGATGTTCCAGGACTAGAGGGCATGGGATGAAGTTGGAGGGAGGGCGATTCAGAGGAAGCGTGAGGAAGAATTTCTTCACAGAACGGGTGGTGGACAAGTGGAACACCCTGCCAGAGGAAGTGGTGGGGGCTGAAACAATCACGGGATTTAAGAATGCATGGGATAGACATAAAGGAATTCTGGAGGTCAGGGGTAAGGGGCAACAGACTTCTAGGAAAACAAACTGAATTCACAAGCTCAAATGGGCAGACTGGGTGGGCCATAGGCCCTTATCTGCCGACACTGTCTATGTATCTATGTATCTATAAGAGCTGCTTTGGCAGTTGTACAGTATGTGCCAAACATTTCCCCCAGTAGGAGACCATCCATACAGCCATACCTTTACCCTCCCTGCCAGCCACCATTCCAGTTGTCCTGGCATAGGGCATGTACCTAGGTTGTCAGCATGCTGACTGGGTATCTTAATACTTGGCCCCACATAGGAGGCATAAAGACCTCGTTGCAATTGAAGGGAATATCAGTGTATTAAACAATCCGAGAGTATCAGGCATAACTCCTTCATCTTACTTATTATTCAAGCTTAGTTGCCATTCAACATTAGTGCTTGGGCAGTGTCAGGTGCAGCATGTTTTTGCAAGACTGGCCTGGTCACATCCGCCAGTGGAAGCAGGATTAGGAGTTGTATAGGCGGGAACAAACTGATTTCCATGCTTGTAGGGACCCGCTGCTTTGTTCTGTCAGATTCAATTACCTCATTTCGAAGAATAAGCTGTAGAGAAGGCTGAGGTTTGTGATCTAGACATCACACTGTGCATCCTGCTGATAATTCATGGTCTTACTATCAGAACGGCAGCAGGAGCTCCTTCCACCTTTGTGTTTAACGAGGCCTTGACAGGAGCTAGCAACATACTATGAGTTGAGCAGCTGTGGGGTTTGGGGTCATTTGTGCTATTAAAATGAGACTGGACAAGAGGGCCTGCTTCATATTCATAAAAACACAGTAGGTAGGGAAAAAAGCAGAGCATTATTCTCTTTGGAAGCGCTACAGCTAAAAACTATGACTGTGGTCTGTAGCACAATAGTGAAATGTGGTCTTAATTGTTAAATGTTGTTACTGCAGCCAGACTATGCAGTATATACTATAACACTGCTCTCATCCAGCAGCAGAATAAGCCATGAAAGATGTCCCTAGATGAACTATTCCATTTTATTGAGTAGTACAAGTACCACACCCATAATTCATTCTTTAGCCATTTTTAAAGACTACCAAATGCCATTCAGCTGCTGTGGTAGTGTGTGTACTGTATATGCACTGAGCTAGGAGCAAGACTCAAATAAAGGGAATGAATCTCACTCACTGCAGAATTTCTTCATGCTATAAAACCTTACTGGGAGATCCAAATGTTCAATGTCTTACCTACTGATAAGGAAATGTTACAGATTTTCTTCCATTTTTAAGTGAAAACACTGGCTTTGAAGGGTTAATTCCCATTACCAGGGCTTTAATGTGCCACCACCTCCCCTCACCCAATTTTGAAAATTTCTAGAAAAGGGGACTTCACTTCATACATGGAATTATAGAACCTGCCTTTGTGTCTTGAGATGATTATGAATTCATTAAGCGCAGACAAGCAGATCATGAAGTAAGTTTTTACACCTGCCCTGTCACCTTCTGTAAGGAGGGTATCCAGTCGTAATGTGACATTGGGGTCATTTTTAGATCACTTTACTTTAACTGTGTTATCTTTACCAACATTAGTTTACATGCTCACTGAATCCTGGGCATTTCTTTGCTCAGGAAGTATTTAGAATTTTGTATGTGTCAGTCATTTATTTGGGTGCGTCTTTAAAATCCCAGCAGCCAGCTCACTACTGATCACAGTGTGCACCTCTTGCACTGCAATCAGTCTAGTCTTCAAGGGCCAAAAAAGCATAATTGAAGTGACATCTGTGATGAAACTTCTCAAGACTGACACACTGCCCAAGGCATGAATTATTCCTTTACGACTACACACCCTGTCGTGTGTATCTCTTACCTAATTACTGAAAAACTTTACTGCCCAGGCTCTGCTGAAATGGGGGTGGGCGATCTGTTTTGAAAAAGAACATGTTTAATGATTTAAAACTTAAGAAAAAATACTAATGCAAAATCAAAAGGTAACAAAGACATCTTATAAGAGAGGGGAACAGAACAGCTCAGAGCAGAATAAATGAGTATGTGCACAAGATTGCAGGTGTAGTATGTACTGCATTAGTGGAAGATAAAACAAATAATCTAGTCAGCAATAAAAACATACACACATAAGAATGTCCTCTTGTCTTTCCATGCTGTTTAATTTCTTAGTATAGGATACACATCGTTGAAGGTTTTGAAAGCTCCAGCACCCATTCCCAGCCTACAATAACAGATATAAGCAGGACTGGGTGACACTACGTTGATCATACTAGTACCACCCTGACATATCACACTAATGGTAATTACATGTAGACAACACTACAATATGCTATATAGAGAATAAATGACGGGGAAGTGTGTGTTACGAGAATATAATAACTGGCTTAGGCTTTTTCCCCATAGGGAAACCGTGGCATAATTTGCTGTTATAAAGGAGTGTTTATAACGGCAAACACGTGCACGGTTTCCCTCGCTATGTGCATGCCCAACCTACAGCTCTTCCGGGTTTTCACCGCTCGCCACCAGATTTCTTCGTCGGTCGAAACTGCACCGCCACCACTATCTCTAGGCGGTAAGTAACTACTTAAAAAAAAAAAAGTCCTAACAAAAATCACACCGTAAAGGGGACAACAAAACAAGAAAAAGTAAACTGCTGCTAAGCAACCGAGGACTTGGCTAAACATCATCCAGACCGCAGCGGCACCAGACCATTTATTTTATATAATTGGCTGTGGCGAAAAAGCCTAACCTAGCAATTATATAAAATAAAATATGGGGTGGTGTGTGTAAACTCGAATTTAACACACACCCTCAGGGTTGGATGCCTGGATAAACCCTCGAGCTTCGCTGTCGGGGTTTATATGCCATCCAACCCCTCGGGTGTGTGTAAAATCTCATTACACATACCACCCCATACTTTATTCTCTCTTTAATGCATACCCAAGGTGTGGGATGCTACATAGGGGGTTTATTAAAGCATCCCACACCAAGGGTGCGCATTAAATTCAAGTATGCCACACACTTCACCATCTTTTATTTTTTATAATATACTGAGCAGCAATTTTTCTCCTGCCTGTTTTTAGTGCTCACACACACACACACACACACACACACACACACACACACACACACACTGGCTCTGACTCCCTCTCTCTGCTTCCTTCTCACTGACTCTTTTTACATTCTTTTCTTTTTGTTTTATTTTGGGGCCTGTTGTTTGGTTTTTGTTTAATGTTTACTTACAGCTTTCCCCTGCCGTGATAAAGTCTAGGACGCTCCCCAGGCATGCTCCGGTGCTGAAACAGTCAGGTGGCAGGATCGACCAGATATTTAATGGGGTACAAAGACTGGATCAACCAGATATGTTTTAAAACTAAAGAAAGAGGTGAAGAGGTGAAAGTAATCCTTCAGTATGACCAAGAAAGAATGGTCACGTCTTCCTGCTGTGGCGGCTCCTCAGGACAGAAGACACAGAGTGGCTTCTCAGGAAGTGAAAGATGGAGCTGCCATGTTATAGAGTGTTCAGCCTGCCCACATCTATTCTGTAAGCCAATGCAGAAGCGGCACCACTTGAGTGGCGCGGCATGTGAATGCCGTAACAACCAGCTGGTTGTTACGACAAATATCAACTGGTTCAGCCCATAGGAAAAATTGCTGACCAGTTATTATCCTATAATATACAACATGTAGCTGATACTTGTCTCAAAAAGTACAGTCCTGGTCCATCCCTGTAACTGCCTCAGAGTGCCCCTCTGGTCTGTCCCTCTAACTGCCCCAGAGTGCCCTGGCAAGTTCCGAGTTTAGATACATAGAAGGTGATGGCAGAAGAGGACCACAAGACTCATCTAGTCTGCCCAGGTTTTGTAGTTTGTTACCCCTTCCCTGGTTATCCGTTCTGCATAATGATGCCCTTCTTTCTGACCCATGCTCGCTTGAAGCCTCCAATAGTTTTGGCCCCGACAGCTTCCGGGGCCATGCTATTCCAGGTGTCTGTGAAGAAAAACTTCCTGTTGTTTGTCCCAAACTTGACCCTCAAAGTCTCAGGTCATGTCCTCGTGTTCTGCCGCCTTCTTTGAAGCAGAAAAGTTCATTTACCTGACCCTTGTTTATACCCTTGATGTATTTGAATGTCTCTATCATGTCACCACTCCCTCTCCTCTGTTCCAGAGAGTACAAGTTCAGATCCCTCAGACTCTCCTCATATGGCTTCTGGTGCAATCTCTGAATCATCGTTGTCACCCTCCTTTGAACTTTTTCCAACCTATGCCCTTTCTTAGGTGTGGTCTACAAAACTGTACCCGTACTCCAGGTGAGGCCTGACCACCTACCTCCTTCTACTTGTGATCCTACTCCCGATGCAATCCAGCATGCCTCCAGCCTTTAGGGCCACCTTTTCACACTGTCTTCCCAGCTTCAGGTTGTCTGTTATTATGATCGTCAGATCACGTTCTTCACTAGTTTTTGCTAGTCCCCACCCCAAGATAGTCAGTTCTTGGGTTGTTCTTTCCTAGGTGCATAACTGTGCATAATTTTGCATTGTATTTCAGCTGCCATGCTGTGGACCATTTATCCAGTTTCTCTAGGTATGACTTTTTTTCCACTTCTTCTGTAGAGTACATTCTGTTGCATATTTTGATGTCATCTGCGAACAGACACAACTTTCCATCGAGCTCCTCTGCAATGTCAGCTATGAATATGTTGAATACTAGAGGCCCCAAAATGTAGCCCTGGGGCACCCCGCTGATTACCCTGCATTCTGTGGATAACACACCATTTACTTGCACCCTCTGTGTCCTATAGTGTAGCCAGTTTTTTTACCCACATTACAACCTTCTGCCCTACCCCCATGCAATGTCATGTTTTTTACCAGCCTTCTGTAGAGTACTGAATCAAAGGCTTTGCTGAAGTCAAGGTAGACCACATCAGTGGCCCCTCCTTTGTCCACAGCCCTGGTTACCCAGTCAAAGAACTTGATTAGGTTTATTTGGCAAGATCTTCCTGATGTGAACCCATGTTGTCTATGGTCCTGTTGTCCACTGGACTCCAGGAATGCCATTATCCTCTGCTTAAGTAATGATGCCATCACTTTCCCTACCACAGAAGTAAGACTCCCTGGGTGGTAGTTTCCTGCTTCCTCCTGGCATCCAGATTTGTGCAGTGGAACCGCTGTTGCCCTTTTCCAGTCTTCGGGAACTTCTCCACTCTCCAGTGATTTGGTGAAGAGTTCTGCTAGGGTTTTTGCCAGTTCTTTTCTACTCTATTTAAGTTAGGATGTGTCCCAGAAGATAAGCCAATCAATCACCCAGCAATCGTGAAATTGGGGTTATGGGTAACTGTCTGGGCCCAGTCTGTTGTGCTGTGTATTTTTAAGAGGTGATGTAATTAGTGATGACAAGCAACTAAGGCTGCAATCAGAGTATGTCTAATTTTCTTAGGAATATTTTTAGACTTGATGTATAATAGGGTTATAAGGCTAACATAAAAGGAAGCATATAAGCTTCTTCAGTTTGAAGCCATAGAGGAATGTTAGGATGTGTTAAAGGGGAGGAGGCTTCTGGAAGCCAGCATAAGTATTTGCTGGCAGCAATGGCCAAATAGTAAAGGTAAAAATCTGATAGGTGTAGGCCTCCTGAAGTTTTGGGCACTGTTAACATTTGTAAGTGCATCATACAGATTTTCTGTCCCTAAGGAAGGGTGATATAGAACTATAATGTTTAAGGACCCAAGCCCTAGGGATCATTACATTCAACATCATGGCTAAAGGGTACAGAATCCTCGGGAGAAGGTTACTCTTAATTAGATTAACCCTACCCCACAACAGGAAGAGAAATGCCCTCAACTGGTCATATCAATCTGAAGGAATTTAAACAGGGGTTCTAAGTTTTGCGCAAACATTGTAGATGGACTCTTAGTTATATCGATACCCAGGTGTTTTAAAAGGCTGGGCTTGGGCTTAGAAATATTTGAGCCCCAAGGTCAAAATGGCGTGCTTAGAGACTCCCGCACTGAGGGGCATAACCTCTGTGTTATCAACATTCAGCTTATAGTTGAACATGTTGCCAAATTCAGAAATAACCTGATGGGCATGAAGCAGAAATGTACAGTAAGTGGATGGGTGAGATACTGTATAATAAAATGTCATCTTCATAAACAGATACTACATAAGGGACTCCCTCAATAGAGATGACAGTAATGCCTTGGATATACTTCAGCTTTAAAATAAGGGGTTCTAAAAAAAAAGGTTAAATAAGAGGGGAGCAAGAGGGCATCCCTGTCTCATGCTCTTAAACAGCTGAAAGGAGTTAGAGCACCATCCATTACAAAATATTTGGGCTGATGGAGAAGTAAATAGAATGTTTACCCATGAGATGAATGAGTTCGGAATATCACATTCATACCTAGCCAGAGTGGCAAATAAAAAATCCCATGAAACCTGGTCAAAAGCTTTCTCCGTGTCTATGATGGCCAGCACCTCAGGGGTGTCAGGATCCTCAGACACAGAGATAAGATGAGCCAATGTTCGCAAGTGATCAGAAGGTAGCCTACTGGGCATAAACCCAACATGTTACCTGAGATTAATGCATCCAGCCTAAATCCATAAAGCAGTCAGTGAGAGGTCACTCTTCAGAGCCAAATTTCTCTTAGATGACCAAGAGTACTTCAGTCATTCCTGGAATAGGGATCAACCAGATGGACTTATTCAGCCCCTGATCTCCTTACAGTTGCATAGCACTATCTCATGCCGCCAGCCCATGGCAACCAGCAGTGCCAATGGAAATGGCTTCATCTGGCCCAGGAGCCTTTAGGCCTGCTTCTGGGATACCTGCATGCTTTTTATCCCAATGTCATTTTCTTATCCCTAGCACTCCATTGATCTCCTCCCCCATTGCCTCCATAGTGTCCAGTGTAGCCCCTTCCCTAGCCCCATTCCCTCATGCTGTAAAGTTGTGTTTGTGGGCCTCTAAAGATCACTGTCCCACAACAGCTCCTCACTGGTCGGTCACAGCGCTGCAACACGCCTACTGCCTTTTATAGTTCTAACTGCAGTTCTAACCACAGGGGAGGATATCTCAGAGCTTGGCAACTGATTTTGCAAGGGTTACTATGCTTTGTCAATAACTCCCAAAGGCCATATGTATGGTGAGCACTTCTCCAGATGGTCACAGTGTGTTTTGTGACCACACAGTAAAGGCCTGTAACCTCCATCATGCAAGTTGCCAGTGTTGCTAAGGGGTCATTGTGATGGCTTAGCAACTTTCCATAGGGACTGAGAATAGGGACCAACATTTTTTTCAAATAATTCCTGGAAAATCAAATCTCAGCAGTTCTGTTGGGAAACTGGTTCTAGAAATAAAAAAGTGAATTTCAGTCTCTAAAACTGTTTCTTAAACATTGTGGAAACTCTCCCTCCATGTCCTTAGAATCTTTCAAGAACCTGCCAGACTGAAAAATTTAGAAATGTCAATATACAGTATTCTGCCATTTTAGAGGAAAAACAAAGCAACTGAAAATCTGACATTGTGTCAGAAAGCATTGTTCTGGCTGGTGCTACTGCCAGAAAGTTTGTCTCTAAAATAAATACATTCAGCCGTGCTCTGCCAATATTTTTTTTATAAAATAATTTTATGGTATTGTTCTGTATGTCACTGTCATATATGCAGGTTGACAGAGAATGTGCAAACTGTAAGCCATCTGGAACAATTATTAGTTGTGAAGCTTCATGTCTTACATTTTTTAATGAACAGCCAGAATAAATAATCATATTTTACATTTCTGTTCACTTACCGTGAATCTTCATTTATCGAAAGTTCACTTCAAGTGAAACTGATTGGGTTTCACTGGTACATCTTTGATAGCGATGACTCAACTTTCTACCCATTTTCCAAATAAAGGGGAAAAATGTGAAATATAGAAAAATTAAAGGTTTGTATTAAACTTCCTTATATCACCTCAGGATATTTCAGTTATCTAATTTAAATTCTGAAATTGATTATACCCATAGTTCATCAAAAAAAGTAGAGCAAGTCCACCTCCAGAGTGTTTAATCAGACTGTAGAGCTATTTGATCATGAGGAGGGGAGCTTTAATTACAGGGCAGATTATTATAGCACCTCCGCAGAGTGAAAAAAGGTGGCAGCATCTCATTTTGTAGGCTGACTAGGTATAAGAATATATGCCTCATCTTGTATATACTATATATTCTAGAAAGTCGATGGGGCAAAACAAAAAAAGATTTTCTCAAAGTGAAAGGGTTGTTCCTTAACCACCTATTTTCTGAGTACACATACAGTACAGTTGCAGACAGCATCTTATACTGTATATAGTGCATCACAAAATGTTTTACTTGACGATAATTCATATACAACAGAATAAAAAAAAGTCCAAAATGCTATAGGTATAGCAGTGTTAAAAAAACAATCAACACGGGTAGGACTTGCAGTCCACAAATTTGGGTTCTGGTTAAGCTGGCAGTAGATGGCCAGGAGTCAAAGGTTAGGAAACACAGGTAGTTACATATCAGAAACATAGAAACATGGAAACTGATGGCAGAAAAATGACCCTTGGCCCATCCTGTCTACCCATGTTGAATGAGAGACCTAAGTGGCTCTGCACTCTCCCCTTCCAGCCTCCCTTTCTGTTGCAAACTTTACTAAGCCTTTGTATCTGGTCCACCATTGTTTGCATCCCCCCACTGCTTTTGCACAGATCACCAACTTCTGCAGCTTATTTCACCCCTTCCTCCACCCTCTCCGTAGAAACATAGAAAAGTACTTTCTGGTAGCACTCCTCAATTCGAACCCCTCCCCCAACCATGTTCACTGAGTTGACCCTGGTGTTTGTGTCCCCCCAGTCTGAACAATTCCTACAATCTGCTTCACCCCATGAAGGTATTTGTAGATTTGAATCTTGTCCCTTCTCTCCCTTCTCAACTCAAGCATTCACAAGTTCAGATTGGAAAACCTCTCCTTATAATTCCTTTTCTGCTGTCTCTGGATCATCATCTTGGTTACCCTCTTCTGCACCACCACCACTCAGTCCCTGTCTTTCAGATGTAGATGTAAACTCCAAAACTGTACACAGTGCTCCAGGTATGGACAAACCAATGGCATTTGCAGTGGTTGCAGTACCTCCTTTCTCCTGCTGGCAGTCCCCCTCCCTCTGCACCCTTACATCCTATTTGCTCTACCCACCACCCTTTTACATTGTGCTGATGAGTTCAGACTATCTGAAATTATTACTTCCAAGTAGTTTTGCTCAGCAGTACTTTCCCATACAACCACACCCCAGGCAGTGTTAGAATTCTTTGCCTCTCTGTGCATCACCCTACACTTTTTGACATTCAGTTTTAACTGCCATACTTTTAACCACCTCTCCAATCTACCCAGGTCTTCTGTTATAATACTGATACCCAGATTACTATCCACCTGTCCACAGTTCTTAGTATCATTTGTGAAAAGGCATATCTTGACCTTAATCCTGTCCCATACAGTATGTTGCAGGTAAAGAAACTGATGAGGACGGGTCAGAAAACTGATCTTTGTGGCACCCATAGTGACCCTTGACCCCTGAGAACTCTCTGTATTACTCACATGAACCAAATGGGTGTGTAAAAGCATTGTAGCACATAGTCTGAAAGTTTCTTCTGAAACATCTGCAAGTGTAAGCAGTAGGTCTAAGATGTGCTCACAGTTTCCTGGTGGGATTTCTTTTCCCTGCTCATCTGGAAGGAGTGCGTTCTAATGGTTAGAGTACAGGGTTATGAAGCAGGAGAGCTCAGCTGCTAATCCCACTCCTGCCACAGCCATTGATACACCATCTGATCTTGATGGGGCCCTCCAGACTAAGGGGCAGAAGCCTTTCAGGGTTTGTCCCATCACTTGAGGGACAAAACCCTCTTGAAGGACCTCTTATAGGTCAGTCACTGTGGTGGGGCCTGAGAGAACCCAGAGTCATTCTGCTGTACACCAGAGTTTTTCCATTGTTTTTGACCCTTCTACCCTGGGAAGACAACATTGGACATGGCCGTGTGCAACAGTGCATTCTCCATGCCTGAGCTAGTTTCTTTAGATATGGCTGCCATGTTTTAATAAGTATTCTCCGTTGTTTTTGAACTCCCTTATTTAACATTTATTTTCTTGTGACCAAGTAAAACTACTGTAGCATGAAACAAAAACTTCTCTCTAACCTTTTGGGGACTTGGAGTACATCAAAACTAAGTCCAGGCCACAACCCTAAGCTCTGATATGTGAACCATAAAGTGAAATCAGCCACATTTAAAATGGATTTGGAACCAGACATGATCAGTATGGGATCAACATCAGGGCCCTACATTATTGTGAAAAGGGTCCCTCCCATTCTATACCTATGGTGGAAACGTTTTGAAAATTAGGTTACAGGATTGAAAAAGAGTTCACAATGAAATATAAAAACTTATTTTCAAACAAGAACAGCTGCTTTAGGATCTTACACACAGAAACATAATTGTTGGTCTAATAAAAGGCATCAAATTATAGATAGAGGCCGGCCCGCCGGCGCAGCGGTTGGATTTCCGCTTGCGACGCCAGCGACCGGGTTCGAGAACGAGCCGAGGAAGCTGGAAGCGGCGAAAAACAGCGTCCAGGGACTGCTCGTCCTCTCGGGGGAGGGATCAGAGCCGGCGCGTGCTGTCCCAGGTGGAGACCTGAGGCGCAGCAAGGCCGATGGCAGGAGAAGGAGGTGGCGTGCCAGGCGTCGGCGCTCAAGCGCCTTGGCGTCAAGAGACCGCGACGCGTAGTAAGAACACCGAAAGCACCCTCGCGGGTCCCCCGGTAGACGGAGCACTAGGCCCCGACCCTCAAAGCCCCTGCCTGCCCAGAGACAGCATCCCGATGAAATTCCAGTAAGTCTCGGGGTGTAGGGCCCCAACCCCGTACCCCGCCTGGGGGGTAAACCAAGGCTCCGTGGGGGATGGACTGCTCTGGTCTACAGGTAGGTGAGCGAGGGCTGAAAAGGCCGTAGAGTGTCTCCCGAAGAGAGGGGGACTGCAGGGGAGAGGAGGAAAAAAAAAAAAAATTATAGATAGACATTTGAAGGCAGATAAAGATTTTCCTTCATTTAATCTGTCCTTTACTACCTTTCTGCCTACTGTAGTTTGACAAGCTCTTTGAACTTCAGCACACTGGGGATCATCTCTGTTCCCGATGACCTCTCTGTATCTGTCCCATTTGTTCTTGAAACATGAGTTGTAGTCTGTGTTCACTTTCCTCTCTGGTAGTTTGTTCCATCTGGTACAATCCTGTCAGAAAATAACTTCCTTGCATCTTTTTTTAAAACCCCACCCCCCTCCACAACAATCTGTAGCTGTGATTCTTAATGTTTACCTGTCCTTGTAATTTGAATAATTTAATATTCATAATTATTTATTCAGAAAGTACCTTTGACCACAGGTGCTCATTTACTAAGGTTCCACATCAGACTTGGACAACAGGGTGAGATACAATAACAGTTCTTCATCATTTCCAGCAGAATACAGTCAGGCAGCATGAAGCATGGATAATACAATTGATACTTGGAATTTATTCCTGTCCACTCTGTTGAATCCTCGTGACGGTTTACATGACTCAGTCATGTTGCCCCTCTCTCTTCTGTCCTCTAGTCAGTACATGTTGAGGTTCTGCAACCCTTCTGTTGCTACTCCCCTGCAGTATCTACATCATATTTGTCACCCTATGCTGTAGCATCTCTAACTTATCTCCGTCCTTCTCAAGATTGGGGTTCTAGAACCGCACACAGTACTCCAGCTGTAGCCTGATCAGTGACCAGTACAGAGGCAAGATAACTGTCTAACTATGACTTGAGAAACCACCCCCCCCCAGTCTATCCCTGTATCCTATTTCCCTTCCTGCAAGCTTTTTCATACTGGCTAGATGGATTTAGGCTACTGCATATTATGACTCCCAAGTTTCTTTTCTCTTTTGTGGTTCTCCCTTTATACTATTATTGTGCAGTCCACCTGTTTGTTTGTTTGTTTGTTGCCTATATATGCATTACCTTGCACTTCCTGACATTACATTTTAGTTGCCAGGTGTCTGGACTCTGTGTGAGTCTTTCTACAGTCCTTCTCATCCTTTCCACTCCCTCATTATGTTCACCCTGACTGACCCACAGGAATCCTCATTCAGGGAACTTTTTGGCAATGAAGAATGTATTCAAGTCCCTCATTCTATCTTCTAAGATCACAATGTCTCAAGTACCGGGCTGCTCATTGAACCTGACAGTGGCAGAAGAGCACATCAAGTTCCTGGGCATAAATTTCAGGATGTGGCTCAGATGGAGAGACACAAACTAGAGCCCCTGTGAACAATGGTCCATCAAGAGATGTCTGGTGGAATCACCTTCACATGTCTCGCTGGGGCAAAGCCTATGCATATAAAATGATGATAGCCTCCAGGATTAAATGCATCTTGGATAATGTCCCCATAGGAATTGACCACAAAATCATTGCAAGATGCCACAAGTACATGCTGTGATTTTTCTGGGGATCAGACACTAAATGCTTAAACCAAAGGAAATTGATACAAGAATTCATAAGGGGTGGTTCCTGTTTGCCACATTTTGGCATGTAAAGAATAGCCCAGGCAGTCCACCAACTCTCCCATGCTGGTCAGTCAACTCAGGAGGACAAAAGGTGCAAATGGGTCATTTGCATGGAAAGCATCCTAAACAAGCCCGCAGCATCAACCATCTGCTTTGGGGATCATTACAAAGACTGGAGATCACACCCAACACTAAGCCACTCCCTCTCATCCTGGCAGCAGGCAGCTAAGCTCACCAATTGGTCACAGCAGAAATCCTCAGCTCTGCTGGTCTGTCACAGCTCCAGTTTATAAATAGGAAGGAACAAAATCTGTTGGAGGGACTGGCAGGACAAGGGCATCATGGGACTAGGCCACCTATTAGAGGAGGGCAATGGCTGCTTGATGTCTTTGCAAAAAAGCTGTGCAACAAATTTAGTCTCTCAAGGCACCACCATTGGAAGTTTCTCCAACTGCGTCATGTGCACTGACATCATTACTGGGTCCCAAATACCTCCTCCCCTACTCCACCCTTCTGGACACAGTCCGGTCCTCTTCATCCATGGACCAGTGCATTGCTCGCCAAGTCTATAGGCAACTCAATAAAGCTGGCACAAATCCTCTAACCTCCACAATGGAACATTGAGTGGAAGAGGTGTCCCCCAGTGATTGGTTGCTGCACTGGAAGAGGCTGGCCTCAGGAATCAAGGACTCTAAAAATTATGTCGCAGTAAAAAATTCCCCAGAGATGGCGCAGAACTATGGAAACTCCACAAGTGGAGCCTGATGGTCATGAATCTGTGCTGGAGGTGTGGAGAAGCCATGGGTTCTATCACCCACTTTCTGTGGGCCTGTGCAAAGCTAAGGACATATTGAGACAAGGTGCAGCAAGTTTGGAATGAGGACACAGCTTGCAATTTCACACTCTCATCCTCTCTTATCATGCTAGGCCTATGCTTAGATCATTGTCAAACTACTGAAAGATCCACATGTAGGCCAATAAACAAATGGATGGAAGAAGTACTACTAACGGTGAAAAGGGTGATTCTCAAGCACTGGAGGGAACAGGACCCCAACTGGAACATGAGTGGTTGCAGGAACATTGGGAAAATGAACAATTCAATTCATGGGGTAATCTTAAGCTGCTTGCTCAGATCTAGGGTAAATACCTTACATCAGCATAATGTAAAATCCCAGAGGGATTCTTCCCCCTCTAATACCTAAGGTCCACATACTGAGCAAGCTAATATCATTAGGACACATGGTAATAGGATTCATAGGGATCCATAATACATCATGGGAGGCAGGAGCACTCACCACCCACCTAACCATGAAGCAGACAACACATCACCTGCTCATCACATCCGAAGTCAGCTCCCCAAAACTCAGGCAAGAAGACTGGATGATCTAGTTACATTGATCTCCAGGGTGTTACTTATAAATACACAGGGCCCGATATTCAAATATGTGCAAAGCACAGCACAAAATGTGCACTGCGCCTTGCACTTGCCCAAGTGTCTGAAGATGCTATATTCAGTGGAATAGCACACCAGCACTATTCAACTGAATATAGGGTCATGTTGACCCAGCACTAAGCAACTTAGCGCTGCCATGACAGGGCTTCAAATGTACACCACCAGAATGGATAGTGCCAGAGCACAATTAAGCAGTAAGGCATGACAGGGTGTGTGTTATCGTGTAATAACGTCACTCCTGGGGTGGGTTGAAGCACGAGGCTTCACCCCAGGAGTGACATTATTACACAATAACATACACCCTGGAATACCTTATTGCTATTATACAATGGCTTGATGTTATACAAAATAAAAAAAAAAAATTTAAAATGTTTTTAGTAGATTTTTAGTGAGTTTCTTAGAGAAAAGGAAAAAAAAGGGTCTATGAATACAGCCAGCAAAAAAATCATTGACATTGATGTTATACTGTAATATCATCACTGTCTCAGGCACACACTGACCAATCAGAATCCAGCATTCTTTCTTGCCATCGTATAATTTCCAATATTCAAAGGGACCCATGCAAATGAGACCATTAGGCATGCAAGGTGCAAAGGGGACATTTGCATGTGTATCGAGGCAGGTTAGCATGGTGTGCCCCGCCAATTGCCCGGTCCCAGCCATGTATACCTATCCCTGGTGCTAGTGGGACCCCCCCCCCCCACCGATCACCATCCCGTTCGGTACTACATAGTGGTCCCCCCCTCCACCGATCACCAGCTTGTTCTTTAATATATAGTATCCCAGATGCAAGTGGTAAGCCCACTCCCTCTGATCCCAGCCCCTGCTTCAATATACTCATCCCCAGTATTAGTGGTACCCTCCGATACTAGCCCTTGCTGAAAAACAGTAATCCCTGTTGCCAGTGGTAACCCCCCCCCGATTCCAGCCCTGCTAAAAAGCAGTAATCTCTGGTGCCAGTGGTAACCCCCCCTCCCTCCGATCCCAGCCCCAGCTTCAGTACATTTATCCCTGGTGCTAGTGGTGCCCTTCCCCTGATCCCAGCCCCACAGAGCCCCTTTCTGGCATCCAGTTGTACCACCATAGCACAAGGCACCCCCACTGACCCTTTCCACAGTGATGATGCCGCAGGTGCATATGATGAAGATCACAGCTCTCCTCACACCTCCTCGACCAGCCACCATATGTACAGTGAGGGAGTGTGCCTATTATTTATATGACAGGGAGTGTCACCCTGTCTTATAAATAAGAGGCGCAGTCCCTGACTGTACTTATGGAGGCTGGCAGAGTAGGTGTAAGGAGGGATGTACCAGTCGCCGTATGCACCTGCTGCACCACAGCTATGGAAAGGGTGAGTGGGGCATGGGGATGCCCAGTGCTGCAGAGGGACCACAGGACACCAATTTATTTACTTATTTATTTATTTAGCTTTTGTTAACCAGGTAAGCATGCTAGACAGTCAAGTGCCTATTTTCAGGTGCGACCTGGGAGAATTACAGGGTACAAGCAATTAACAATTCAGAGACAAAGTACAGCAATCAACAAGGCAGGGTTGTGAGTATGTTGGGACTGTGATCAGAGGGGGCAGGTACGGTTCCATGTGATAATGGCGCCTGCCTAAAGGTGATCGCCATTATCGTGAAGTCAGAGTGGCGAAAACCTTTTCGGCACTCTGACACCCTCAGCACATGGAACAACGGCACTGGGGTCCTAGATTTTCATGCTTTCTGTGGGAGGGCTGCACCACCCCACACCCCCCCACATGGGGGGCTTCATCCAGCACCCCCCACTAAAGGATTCTCAACTCCAGGGGGGTGCATGTCAGGGGGGCGAAAGCATGAAAAATAAAGGTTCGGGCCTGGCGCAATAAAATCGCACCAGTACCCGGACCCAAACCTGGTACCTCACCCACCACAGCCGCAGACCAACCCCCGATGCCATGGTGCAGCTTGGCAGCAACCCACCACAGCACCACCCCTACATCCCTCTGCCCCTTCCGCTTGCTGTGCTCGTCCCCCCCACATGAGCGTATACATATAGCGACATCCTGTCACCCAATTCGCCCACCCCCACATCCAGTCACCCTACCCTCCCTATCGCCATTCAGGATTTTGCCCAGAAGGTGTCGCCGTTACGGACAGTGCCCTTCTCCATGGGCCCACATCACAGCCTACCGGCAAGTACTACTGGCACTAAGGATGAATGCATTCAAGCAGGGGCTGGGATCAGAGGGAAGGGGGTTACCACTGGCACCAGAGATTACTGTTTTTCAGCAGGGATTGTGATCAGAAGGAGAAGGCACCATCTGCACCAGGGATGAATGTATTGAAGCAGGAGCTGGGATCATCGGAGGGTGGGGGCTTACCACTAGCATCAGGGATCAATCAGTCAATCATATTTATTTATAAAAAATGCAATTCTAGAAGACCAAAGCACTTGTACAATAAAATTCCTTAAAAAGATATAGAATAAAATAGTAACAGTCAGTACACGATGCAGAATAAAAAGAAATCAAGTCATTCAAAATCAGGAAAGACCATACTGAAAATATACTGTAAAACAGAATATATTCGCGTCCCCTAATATTAGCGCATGGTGTTCCATAAACTTATTCGCGCCCGATATTGTTTGCGGTTTTCACCATGCGCTAAAATTAAACGGAGAGTAAGAATAAGATACCCAGATTTAAGTTGTACTTGCTGGTAGCACTTCTGAAGATCGCTGGCAATGACATTTATCAATCTGCTGTCATGACTACAGTGACCAGCTATAACAGTAATCTGCTGGTGTCAGCGCTGTCAATTACAGCAATCAGTCGGCTGTCATGACTACATTAATACCCTACCTTAATCAAGCAGTTTTTGCATCTGTAGTTCTGCCCTACCTTAATCAAGCTGCTTTTGTGTTTGTAGTTCCACTCTGCAGTTCAGATAGCTTACAGCACGCCTGACATAATGTAAATTCTTCACTGGATTAATGCAAACAAAGCTGCAAAACGAGAATATCCTGTAGATGTAGGGGATGTCTCGAGCGAGCAGCTTACGCGGTCTGGAATCGATACTGATACGGCAAATAGCATCGTTGCAGAACTCAAAGCATGTAATCCACCACCACAAAAGAAACTCTGTCCATCTACCTACAACACTTATTCAGGTGAAGCCCAATTTGAAATTGGGAAATATGCAAGTGAGAATGGTGTAATGTCTGCTGTGCGTTACTATCAGGCAAAGTATCACAGCACCATAAATGAATCTACTGTGCGCAATTTTAAAACTGATTATAGGAACAGATTACTGCAGACCCAAAATACAAGTACTCTCCCACCCTCACTGCCAACAAAACCTAGGGGCAGGCCAACTTTGTTAATAGAGGATGTGGAGGAGAAATTGAAAAGTATTATTCGAAGCCTGAGGGTTGAGGGTGCAGTAATCAACGCACGGGTGGTGCATGCTTTAGTAATTGGCATAGTAAAATCAAACTGTCCCCAGATACTGACAGAGAATGGTGGTAGTGTAAGCATAACCACAAAATGGGCTTGGGGATTTCTTAACCGTATGGGGTTTAACAAAAGGAAGGGCACCAAGGCTGCTCGTAAAACTCCATTAGACTTTGTAAAACTGAAAAAAGATTTCCTTGCTAGAATTGCCAGAGCCACAGCACAGGAACTGATACCTCCCGAGTTGGTTGTAAATTTAGATGAGACTGGGGTTAATATTGTCCCAGTATCACAATGGACAATGGCAGAGACTGGATCACGACAAGTCACTTTAACTAGTCTCGGTGATAAACGGCAAGTGTCTGTTGTCCTCGCATGCACCCTTTCAGGAGATATGCTACCGCCTCAAGTCATTTACTGTGGCAAAACTCCTGCTTGCCACCCAGTTTATAAATTCCCCAAGGACTGGTCTATCACCCACTCACCAAACCACTGGGCAAATGAGCTAACTACATTAGGGTACATAGAGTCTGCTACCCCCCATCTGGATAAAACAAAGCTGTCTCTTGGGCTGCCACGCGAGCAAAAGGGTCTTCTAATTATGGATTTATTTAGGGCGCACACTACGGGAACAGTAATTAGATAGCTTGAAGAGGCAGGGTACATCCCTGTTTTCATGCCTGCATCCTGTATAGACTTACTTCAACCGCTGGACATAACACTGAATAAACTGTTCAAGGATGCGTTAAAGCATTGCTTTACAGACTGGTATGCTGGCATAATCTCCACACAGATTTCTGAAGGAGCCGAAAATGTACGAGTAGATCTGAAGATGTCAGTCATCAAAGAGAAGCATGCATGCTGGCTGGAGTCAAGTTTTAACAAACTGAGAGAGAGAGAGGAGATGATTGTATCCGTGGATTTGTAGAAGCGGGTATTAAAGAAGCGCATCAAAAAAGCCTTGATGGACCAATCGGTGAGTGCTGTCATCCTTTCCATTCCATCATATGCTATTAGTTCATTGTAACATTTCAGTGCAGAATTTTTAATGTTTTTTAAGCGTGTTTTCCCTCGTCATATTTTTCAGATACTGGTAACTTGTCAAGAGATCAACTGGAGAACTAACATTGCATGAGGTCTACAGTATGGCTTACTGTGGTGTCTGCACAAATGCAGAGTCATTTTATGAGTTTGTTGTAAATTGATTTAATAAAGGTGAATTTGTACAGCTTTGTGGTACTTCTGGTATTGTTGGGCAATTATAACAGCACATCATGGAGGTCTGTATTTTCGTCTGTATTTTCAGAAATATTCGCTATCCCTTTAAATTCGAGCTTTTTTCTAAAATGCTAAAATAGCGAAAATAAAATGATAGCGAATATTTCCTGGTATACAATATGTCTTAGAGGCAGATTTAAAGCTCTCCATGGTCAGGCACTCTACTATATATTAAAGAATGGACCGTCGATCAGTGAACAGGGGGGAGCACCAGCACCAGGACTACTATATATGAAAGAACGGGACTGCGATCAGCAGAGACGGGAATCACCAGCACTAGGGCTATTATGTATGAATGAATGCCGGTGGATCGGGGGGACTACCAACACCAGGATTACTATATATGAAAAAACTGTCTCGTGATTGGTGGGGGGGGACCACTAGCAGCTGAGCTACTATGTAATAAAGAACAGACCAGCAATCAATGGGGGGGGCACTAGCACCAGTGCTACTATGTATGAACAAATGGGCTGGTGATTGGTGGAGGGGGGAACCTCTAGCACCAGAGCTACTATATATGAAAGAATGGACTAGCAATCAGTGGAAGGGGCGAACCACTAGCACCAGGGATGAATGAATTGAAACTTGGCAGGGATCGGAGTGAGGGGAGTTACCACTAGCACCAGGGATACTATATATTAAAGAACAGGCCAGCGATCGGTGGAGGGGGGGGAACCACTAGCACCAGGGCCACAATATATGAAAGAACAGGCTGGCGATCAGAAGATGGGTGCCAGGGACCACAGGGGGTGGGTTTGCTACTCCAGCAATCAACCAGCTAGGTGGCTGCATTACCTCGAACAGCCACTAGGGTTGCCTGGAGTAAGTTGAGGTTTTGTTTGGTGGTATTTGTGCTACACAAAAGGATCATGCTAAACCCTTTTGCACAGTGCAAAAATGTTGAATGTGGGGTAGCGTGCATATTCATGGTCATGCCCCTTTCCCACATGCATACGTTATGTTTTGCGCAGGTGCTAACACTCTTTGCCCATGCAAATGCCCCTTTTGAATATGGGGCTGCAGCACAAACCCCAGTTTGTGCTGGTAAAGACCTGTTAGTTCCCATGCACACTTTTGAATATAGGGCAAACTGTGTTTAAAATTTTGACTCTATATCTGTTACTTAGAGTTGTATCTCCATGGGGCTTGCCAGGTATCCAATGAAAACCCATGTCATTAGAGTTGTATTTCTAAGGGGCACCACCCCCACTAGAACTTCAGCTGATCTATTTTTGGTTCTACTCTGACTACTGCTATGATGTTCAACATTAGTACTTTAATGTATGTTAGCAATGTTGATTGCATATGTGTAAAAAGAAGAGAAGATCAAGACAACTTTGATACAAAAAAATGGATATTAATTTAGCAGTCCTCTAGCCCACAGGCACCACTTGAGAACTGAATATTTCATCAAAACAGTCTGCCTGAGGTGCTGACACTGATCCACTCTTCTCCCTCCGTATTTTTGGAATTATTTCATCTTGATGTGGCAATTTAGTTACCTTATGTTCCTGTATTCTTTATATAACTCTACCAGATAAGATGATGCCAGTATCTAGTATGTCATCCTGTTTTCTTGCATACCTGCTACTGTAGTTGGGAAATGGTCCTGGCTTCTTCGTAAAGAATACAGAGCTAAAGTATTCATTCAGCATGGTGGATTTATCCATATCCACTACTGTATGGTTTTCCCATCCAGTTCCAATCTCGCAATGCCTTCTGGAGTTTTCTTTTTCACATGAATGTGCCTAAAAGAGGTATTTTTATTCAGTTTAACTCCCTCAGCTATCCTCTGCTCCGTGCCTGATGTTGCCTTCTGATAACATCGTTGCTGACTGCTGTCTGCTCCTTGTACAGGGTCCAGTTAACTTCTGACTGCTCTCCCTTGTACTGCTCTTCATAAATGCCCTCTTCTCACCTTTGACTGTCGTTTGCACATGCTCTGTGCATCGTAGTTGGTTCCTGTGCATTGTGCCTCTCCTGACGTACTGTCTTCACCTACAGTACTTTCTTTACTTGCTGATATAAGCTGGCAAGAACACATGGAATGACGAGCCTTCACCGGGCGATAGAGGCACTCTAGTGTGTGTCGAGACATGAGGCCTCAGGCTGAGTGTTCCTCAGCACAACTCACAGAAGTACACGTACCTGTATCTCAATGAATGCAACACCCTGGAGTCTGTCATGGCACTTATAAAATGGCACACTAATAAAAAATGGTTATGGCTCTGGAAATAGTTCTGTGGATATGAAAACTGAAGTTTATAAAGTGCTGTGGATTATTTCAGTTTACTTTATATGACTCTTTAAATGGCTGGGCACATGGGTTTAAGAGCTTTGAAATCTCAGTAGTTTTTGTTCTTCCTGGTTTGAAATCTCAGACTGTGTTGGTTTCTTGCATTATCTGTAGTTAGGTTTAAATAATTCTCAAAGCTTAGAGCAAGGTAAGAGTGTCTGCTTCTTTTAGATGGCAGTGCCTCCTACAGTGTAATTCTAGTAGTCATAAAGTGATACAGCTGAGTTATGAGCTTCAATGCTTTTTGTGCATAGGGATTTACTTTAAAATCATACTTGCTTGCTTTTGGAAGGTGAAGTCTTGTTTTAATTCCATTAGCAATTGTGAAAGGGTAGAGCTCAGCTTGGTAGTTCTGTTTTTTTTGGGAGGGTTGGTTGACTTGATATAATGTGTTTGTGCACCTCGAGAACGGCTTTGTAAATGTGGAAAAAGAAGTTGAAAAATCTTTTGTATCTTAATCTACCTGTTTTCTGGGGTTAGGTGTTG
The DNA here is from genome assembly GCA_016271365.2 of Neoceratodus forsteri. Taxonomy (NCBI): domain Eukaryota; kingdom Metazoa; phylum Chordata; order Ceratodontiformes; family Ceratodontidae; genus Neoceratodus; species Neoceratodus forsteri. The sequence goes on from CM057455.1 coordinate 1,733,517,830, forward strand.
GTTTTGTAAGTTAAGGTGGTATTACATAGATTGCTTGTATATGTGTATTGCTATGCAGAGATGAATCTGCTGTGCAGTAGCTTGAGTTATGAAGTAGTTCCCCATGCTAATGGTAAGCATGTGCTCCCAGTGTTTGGTTGTGCAGATGTGGTTTATGGCACCAACCCATCCTCCTCCCTTGCTAGACTGGATACACTCTGCAATGCCTTTTGCTGCTTTGCTGCTAATGCTCCTCCTTCTACTTATTAATACACCCCTGTTCTGTCCCTTCTCTTCTCTTGTGTCTCCTCATGCACTGTGCGTTCCTAGGTTCAAGGTAGTGCTTTGACTCTGCCCTCCCATCTTTCTCCTCCCCATTCCCTCTGCCTCTTATTCTCTTTGCTCTCATGACTCTCACATTGTGCATTCCATACTCCAACTCTGCTGCTGGGAAATCTGCTTTGTCCTCATGTTTTCCCTTCATCTGGTACAATTTCTCTTCTACTCTCCACTTCCCACTTCGCTTCTCTTCCTGAAATTCCAGCTCAAACTGTTTGCTGCCCCTCCTGCTCCTGCCTTGGCCATACTACTCTTCTACACTTCTATACTTAGCCTGAGTGTTCCTGTACCAGTGCTTTTAGTTTTGATATACTGGCCAGCACACTGCTCACTGTATTGTATTTATTAATTAATTACTTCATTTTTGTAACACCTTGCATTTTTCTACCATGTGAATTTTGTATTTATGTTGACTGTACATTGTATATTTTGTCTCCTATTTGGAAATGAGCCTTGGCTCTGTGCACCTTTCCCAGTTACCAGTTTTCAATAAATTAACAGTATATAGTACTGCATTTACATGAGTATGAATAGGCATGGCATGAACCAGTTTTCTCTATGTACTGTAACTGAATATGTAAAGGCATAACAAGAACCAAGTTTCTTCAGTCAGAGGGCAATATTTGTAGCAACCATCTTCAGCCATTTTATGAAGACCAATTTGCTGCAAACATTTCTGTGCAATGTAAATACGGATAATTGTAGTTGATGTACCTTGTTAAATGAGTGAAAAGGGCCTCAAATGTCATATTGAGCTGAGTGTGGACTACTTCTGCTGTTGATATGTAATTCCTGTGGAGTCCATGGGATTGGAAAGGAAGCAGTATCTCTTCTTTTTCATTTGTCCATCTCCTAGTAATTTAAAAGAAATATGTTTGTCATTTATTTCCAACGATATGCATATCAACATTTTTGCCTGTCTGGATTGACAGTTTTACTGACACAGAGCAGGGAATGGTTTGATCTGGGATGCCAATGCATGTTATTTTACTCTGACAGTTATGGAATTTGTTTTCAGTGTTTGATTAAATTACTTACTTCACCGAACAGGTCACATTTTCAGAGTCAGTAGCTTACAGAATAATAATGTGTATATCAATTTTGTTCTCAGACTGTCTTCTAGAAAGATTTTTTTTAATGTACCCATGATATGATGTCACAAGATGAAATCAATGTCACCATCTGTTTGACTCAATGTTAACTATTTTGCCTATGAGCCAATTGATCATGGATTCAAGTCCCATACAGGGGACCTGTACTCATAGTCAGTGCTAACACTGCACTTGGGGGTTCCCTTCAACTGAGACACTACATGGAGGTCACTTCTAACTAGTCTTATGTCCAGGAGGAAGTTAAATACCCCAAGCAGGGTTTGACTTTAAGTTTAAAAGTCATGAAATGACTGGGTTTGTGGCTTTGAAAAATCCACTGACCTCACATATAGTATCGTAGGCTAACCAGTTTACTTAATGAAATATTACTGTACCCCCTTTAGAAGTTCTGCCTATGACTTGCTCATTTTGTGTCACCTATTTACATAGTACTGTCTTTTCTGTACATTGTATTTTTGTAATTACACTGTACTCTCCCCTTCCCTCCTCCCAAGGATGCATCTGGAAACAAGCTGCTGCCAGTTCAATATGTCCTTCCTGGTAAAACATTTGAAATAAATAAAGACATGTAGAGCAAGCGCGGATGGATTATTACATTAAACATTTACTGACAGAGTACAAATCCTACAGCATTTGGCAAGTGGATCAGGGATTAGGTTGGACCTTGTCATGGCACTATTTGAAAAGAGTAGGGGTTGTCCCAGGTTCCTGTCCAACATTCCATCTTCCAGTACAAAAACAGTTCCTAATACAATTGTTCATAACTTTGTGGGGCACTTTTGTGAGCCTCAAAATACTGCTACATCTGTTCACATGGACTATCAGTATTGAAGTGATTGCTTTGTAAAGTACATTGAGATACACTATGAATAGAGGACAGCAGATTAACCAGATGCTGTTATTGTCTACAAAGTCATCACCCCTATACTTGGTAAGCATTACAATAAAAAGAAAGTCATCCAGCAAGACAAGTTAGCTAAACTGTTCAGTGCTTGAAACAACTTGGTTGTAATTGTAACATTTATATCAGATTAATGATTCTTGAAGTATGTATTTGTTATAATTGCAGTGTTTTAGGATCCTTGAGATAGCACGTTTAGTGTCCATGGTTGTGTTAGGGGCAGCAGTAAGACAGCATATTCACTGTATCTTATATACAGTAAATTTAAGACAATCATTACAAGTACTGGGGCAAAACTTCTTTAAACAACCCAGTAATCAGTTTATGAAGTCTGGCAGCAGCATTTCAGGGACAGTTTGCCTTATACTGCCTGGCAAAAAAGTAGTTCTGCAACATAAAAATCATTAGGAATTTCACTGCACACAGTATATTCGGCTTCTCCTAAAAGTGGTCATATAATTGCCTCATGCTCCATTAAGTGCGTGTTGTTCCTTATCATAGTTAAAATACAATACACTTTTTGTCAGCTGTGACCTACTGTAAATATAATGCATCAATGCTAGGACTATATTTTTGCATGGTATATTTGAAGCAGATCATGGTATTGACTAGGTCAAGTCATGAAAATCATAGTAAAAGTCACTGTGCCTAACATTGTAATAAAATTGTACATGAGAGCAGCCCTGAATCATTAGTTAATTTTTTGAAACCAAGAGAGTCTAGAAAAAGCCTGAGATTATCAGATAATTTTTTGCAAGGCCTTTTGTGAAATCTACTGTAACAAGGGTCAACGGACCTTTAGTCATTCCTCTCCAAGCATTTATAAAGAATTTACTCTTGATCTGAGACAGATTGTATCTCTTACCCTTTTTAAAATGAAATGGAATTATTATTTTTAATATATATTAAAATGTTCATGTGGGTGAATTTTATGTTTTCTTATTCACTATATTGCTCATATCTTTGTTGTTTGTACTGAATGTGCTTGATCCATTTTTTAACTGGTATACTCATAGTATTAGTATTAACTATTGCTTGTACATTTGTTTTACCTAGGTTGCACCTGCAAAAGGGGATTTCATTTCCAAGCAAACTGACCTGCTTAATAAATACTTAAAGTCATGGATTCCTTTTGTATTAACCAAACTACCTCTGTTTTAGCTTTTTATATAAACATCAGGAAATGCTTAAATGTTTTTAAAAAAACAGTTGTATGAATAATTAAAACTTATTAATGTATGTTGCTATAATACTGAAAAATAAAATTTGCTATACTGTATGTCATCACTTACGATTCAGTCTATCACTTAGAATCTGCAGGGGCATTGTTGTAGAGAGACAGTAGACGGGGTGGAGACAGTGTTGGTTCAGAAAGCAAAAAATGGCAAAAGTACAATTCACATTGCAACACTGTCAGCGAAGATGCTGAGGATCTAGAAAACCAAAGCAGCTCAAAAAAATAACAAAACACATTCTTTTTTTGTTTAGTTTATTTGCAGTCTTTTTGCTTTTTGGCTTGATCCTGAATTTATTAGGACATTTTTTTTTAAAATTACAATGATTTTTAAAATTAGTTTTCCAGTATTCAGGAAACATATTTGAAATATAATTTGTAATTACATTTTCTGGTTTTATCACCGTTCCTTCTTTTTTTTTCACTGAGGTCATTAATTGTTTTGAAATTAATTATAGCAGGTAAGCAATACAGAAAGCAACACAAAAAGCAAACTGTCTCATTCAGATATGACTGGGGGGAGGGAGGAAGACCGGTGGGAAGGAGAGAGAGAAACAGTTACAGATCAATAACATTTAAGCATCAATTCAACACAATTGACATCTATACAGAGTGTGTACAATCTATAATATACATCAGGTATAAAATATCATCTTATTTGCATGAAATGGGACCCTCCCTCCCACACACACTTCCATCTGCTCCCACCACTGCCATTTTAATTCTTTATATCAGCAACAGATTGCTGTGCTTTATTACCCTTGCTTTCACCTGTTTACATATTAGGCCAAATGCTCATTCTTGCCCAGGTACTCCATCTGAGCCATCCCCTTCTTCTGTCTAACACCCCATCCCATTGGTGGTGGCAGCTATTTTTGATGGGAGTTAAGGATTTATATTGGTGTGCTGCAAGACACGGCAGCATCTGACAGTGGTGGAAGCTCAGTGCAGGCAATATGTGAGAAAAATGCAGGGAGTTAGTGGAGAAAGTGAGTCTGGGGTCAGGTATTATATCATTTTTATGTTATAGTTGTGTCAGCTTAGTTTTACAGTGCTCTGTATTACTTTTTTTGGGGGACTTGTTTGCTTTAACTGTACAGTTTCAGTGATTCTACCACTGGGAACAGAATTAATGGATTTGATTTAACATTTCAATCCTACATTATTTTTTTAGATGTACAATTGGGATATTGGGATGTTTTAATGTTAGCACAGCAAGTTTAGTTTTGGATGGTTTGTTTAGATTAATGACTTCCAAACAACTAGTTAGCACTTGTACTGATTATTCCAGAAAGGATCATCATGCTTCCAGAAAAAGCTTACAGATCCTTTTGTTGTTTTTACAGCTGAATCCAGGCCCCACACCATTTAATTCTCTAAACAGTCCATCTTATATGAAACCTAAGGGCTCCTTATCAGTGCTACATCTAAACATTCATAATTTGGTACCAAAGCTTGATGATTTTAGAGTTTGGGTTCAAATTCATAATTTTGACATAATTACCTTGTCTGAAACTTGGTTCACTCATAAAATATCAGATCATGAAATTTAATTGGACAGTTACAATCTTTTTCATAAGGATAGACAAGGGAAGAGAACTGGATTTACACTTGTTCCAATTTTTCGGTTGTAGTTGACAATGTGGGGAATTAATCTCCTTTGTGTGAATTCATTACTATTAAAATGTGTTTAGGGAAACTGTAGCACTTATATGTAGAAAACTTCTATGTACTGTACCACCTGGGTGTTCAGAAGAGAGTTTATACTTTATTTTAGATTATAGACAATCAGCATCAGTAACTAAGGATCTGGTAATGCTAGAAGACGATAATATAAATTGGATAAATCAGGCTATTCTAAAATTAAAGATGCATTAGCAGGTAATAATCTTCATCAAGTTATTTCACAAACTGCAGGTCAGAATTACACAACTGGGTTTAAAGCCCTTATCGATTTGATCTTAACAACTCACCCAGGCAAAATTTCACAGGCTTCAATACTGTCTGATCACATGAGTGACCATAGTCCAGTCATGTCTTCTGGGGAGCACAAAGACCTAAATTGCCCCCAGTACATGGTATGTCTGGCTCCATGCATATTCTTCCTTTGATGAATTTTGTGCTTCCATTGCCTCTATACATTAGTTGTATTTGATCGCAATTCCTGACACTAATATAATGCTGGATTACATTATGACTGAATATATTTCAGTATGTGACAGATGAATCCAATTTAAGAAAATTCACTTGAAGAGTCATAATCAGGAATGGATTACACATGATGTCATTTGTCTAATGCAGGAGTGAGACAGAGCATTGAAAAGATATAAAAAGTTTCATAATGAAGTAGATCTGGCAGATTTTCATAGACTGAGAAACCAGTGTAAAAAATCAACAGGGAAAACAAAATCTGATTTTATTTTAATAAACAATTTTCCTGTAATAATAGAACACAACAAAACTAGACAATTATAAATAAACTTCTGGGAACATCCCCCTGTTATCCACAGTTTCAGGTTACTTGGTGTCATCTCTTGAAATTGCTAATGCTTTGAATGTTTCCTTTAGTGATACTATTAAATTTGCCCCCAGATATTCAGGTAGGGGATAGATTCCCATTGTGCATCAGCTCCCTTTCCAAATACCATAGGTTTGCATTTAGAGCAGTTTCTCTCTCTGTAACCCTAGATTATTTATTAAAAATGATCATCTAGGACCAAATATTCAGAGCTGCGTCCAGATATGGCGCATGTGGAGGTGCAGCACAACAGTGTTGCACTGCAGATACTCAGGGATATATACAAAAGAGATGAGCAATGGTGCATCTCCTCTGAATATATCAGGAAATGCACACTACACAAATACGATGCACTGGGGTATCCCCCCAGACAGGGCTGAATACCAAGAATGGGAACTGCACCAGTGCAACAGAGTTACGCTGTGCACAAATTCCTGATATTCAGTCAGCAGTATGCAAATGGGACCATTGCATATTATTATGGTCCCATTTGCATGAGTTGCGCAGGGTTGGCCAGCAACTTCCACCTGGTGCCCTGCACAGCATGCGGCTCCCCCACAGGACATCTAGTGGCCCCCCTTCTCTGTAGAAACAATCACCAGATATGCATGGATTACAATCCCTGGAAGTCCTGTGGTACCCCCCTCCCTAACTGGAGTGGCGATCACTGGTAAATATATGTTTACTCCCTCCCTAGTAGTCAATAGCACTCCCCTTCTTCCTGATGCTCTGATCGCTTGTAAATAAATGTTGAAGCCCTCCCTGGTAGTCTAGTGGCACTCCTCCACCCCACCCATATGCCCAATCATCTGTATGTGACATGTAGAGAAGTCGCTGGTGGTCCAGTGGTGCCTCCCACCCCACACTCACACAGGACCCCGCCCACCCAGCACCCCCCCGTCATTGGCGGGCAGCTGCAATCCTGCCCGCTTACCACCCAACCACCAGATACTTCTCTACATGGCACATGCAGATGACTGGGGATACAGGCAGGCCGGGGGTGCCACTAGACTACCAGGGAGGGCATGAACATTTATTTACCAGTGATCGGAGCATCTGAAGGGAGAGGGGTGCCACCTGACTACCAGGGAGTGAGTAAACATATATTTCCAGTGATCGCTGATACGGGTTGGGTGGGAGTGCCACCTGGACTACCAGGGGGGTATGTGGGTCCTCATGGACGGTGGTTGGGGGGGTGCCACCCATGGCTGGCGGCCACTGTGTTGTGCCCTGCACTATAGCAACCACCTGTGGGTGGCTCCCATTTGAGCCTTCATTTTCAGGCTCAACTTTGTGCACCAGTGTGCAGTGCATCTCAGGGGTTGTGCCAGCGTATGTGCTGCACATCCCAGACTGACTATCAGGATGTGCTTCATATGCATGGGCATGCCCTCAGGAGATGCGCTGCATACATTATCTTTGCACCCTGGTGCATCAGGACTTGCGCTGCACAAGTCCCACTTTTTAATATTGCAGTTGGGTGTATTTCTGGGGTTGTGCTGGTGCACCTCGTTTGTGCCAGGCACAAACCCTTTTAATATCTGGGCCCAAGCCTTGAATTGGCCCTGACAAAATTGATTTGAAGTTTCTTTTTCTAGTGATGGATCTAATGGCTTGCCCTTTTTGCCAGTTGTTTAATTTGTCTCTTAGTTATGGTACAGTTCCCACGCTTTGGTAGCAGGTGACTGTGGTGCCCATTTTTTAAATCAGAAGATCATATGGTGGCCAAGAATTATCGTCCTATCTTCCTACATGCTCCACTGTCCAAAGTCCTTGAAAAGGTTGTTCCAACCACACCTCATGCCATGCTGGCGACCCGAGTTCAGGAGCAACCAGGGTTCAGCAGGGAAGGGATTGGATTGGGCACCTGCAGGGGGAGAGTATCGCAGAGTCTGGCATTCCAGCGGCCCCAGATGGAGATTGGGGGCACCGTAGAGCACTGGGCTGCACATAATAGCATGACCGATGCTGGCAGGGTTGCCATGCGCCAAAGTGTTGGGGCGTGCCCATGTTGGGGGGGGAGCAGCACAGAACAAAGGAAAAACCCTGCTCGTGGGGCAGGCAATGGCACCAGTCCCCCATGCCCTCTGCCGGGTTCTTCTCGGCTGGCCTTCCAGTTCCTCCCTCTGGGGCCCACCTGCAGTCGGAATCTGTCTTGTAAGAGAGCCCATGAGGCATAGGGCTACCCTCCCCGGGTCAGTGAAAATGGGGGTGCCGGCTACAGGGGGGGAGAGAGGAGGCACAGTTTGAGGGATCCACAGGCGGGCAGGATAAAGGACTGGATGCCTGAGATATGGCCTCACGAGCAGCGACCGGAGCGAAAGAAATAAAAAAAAAAAAGAAAAGATTGTTCCTGTTGAGCTTCAACAATTTGTGGATGATTCTGCTGTGTTTTTCAAACTTCAACATGGTTTTCATTCTATTCACAGCACTTTGACTACTGTTCTTGAACTAACTTCTTTTTTGAATAAGGCCTTGGTAGGGCTTTAGTTTCAGATTTTTAGAAGGCTTTCGAAATGGTGTGCTATGGTTGCCTGCTGTCCAGACCTGGAAACTTTGGGCTTTCACCCCTTACAGTTTCTTGGTTTCAGAGTTATTTATCTAACAGGTTTCAGCTAGTTTCACAAGGTGTTAATTTCCCTGGTTCCTATACATATTAGTGCACCAAAGGATAAATTCTAGGCCCTATTTATTTTCTTTCTTTTTTTAAAATGATTTGTCTCTAAGTTTACTAAACTCTAACACAGTGTTTTATGTGGATGGTATAGTATTTTTTAGTGGTTCTACTATCACACGGCTACATCTACTTTGCCGACATCCCCAACAGCGACAGACACAATGCCGAGAGTCGGCATTGTACTGTCGGGGATGTCGGTGTGTTTTCTTTGGGGGGCTGCACCCCCAAACACTCCTCAGTCTCTAAATATACAACTCTGAGTCAGAGTTGTCTCGGGAAGGGGCAAAACACCAGGAGATGCACTGCCAGTGTCAGTGGGGACCATCACAGTGACTCAACGCTTTTAGGCGAATTCTGTCGCTGTGATGATCTTCGCTGTGGCTGTGTCACTCTACAGTCAGTATACCCTTTTTAGTAAGGGCAATACTTGGATTGATGTTAACACAACACTGCACTCTGATTTCACATTAGTTCAAAATTGGCAACTTGAAAATGTGTTATTGTTAAATGTTTCCAAAACTGAATGCATGAAATTTGATTCTCAACAAAGGATGCTTACCTTTTCTCTAGCTAGTCTAATTTTGGACAAGGGAGGGGTTGAAATCGAATGTGTAAAACACTCATGTTATATGGGTTTTACCTTAGATCAAAAGTGTTGCTTTATGATCACGTTCATTTGTTGATTATTTCAACTCATATGCATTTGGGACAGTTGTATTGCTTTAAAAATTGTTTAACTATGATGTCTAAGAAAATGCAAGCCCAGATCCTCCCTTTGTCCATAGTCAACTATGGTTTGCCTGCTTATCGTACAGCATCAAAATCACTGCTTTCCAGGGTATGGGTTCTGTACAGCTCATTTATTGCCCTGTGTTATCTTGTCCGTGGAACACTCATCACTGTGATCTGTATAGTTCCCTAAACTGGTACTCATTTGATTATAGATGTTTTTATTTTATATTATTGAATTCTCATCAACTTCTCAAACATTTGGCTCAGTTTTTATTTATGAATTTAGTTCTTTCAAATACTTCTACTTAATTTACTAGAAGAAGAACCCGCATTTATATACGCTTTTCATACATATTCATACTTTACAATGGTAGTATAGTGTAGTGGCAGCCATTTCACACATCAACACCCACATGCAGCCTTGGACAATTGCGTGAACTGGTTTTATGGGAAGGGGAATGTTGGCTTGGACACCAGAAAATTCCCCTACTCATGTGAAAAATGCCTTAGGTTCTTTTACTTCCACCTGGACACCTACCAGGACAGCACCAGAGGTGAGTAGAAGGGACCTTGGTTTAATATCTCATCTGAAGGATGGCACACCCTGACAGTACAGCATCCCCTAGTACTGCACTCAGGTGCCAGCATTTAGGGCACGAGCCTAATCTCAATGTGGGACTAGAACCCACAGCCTTCTGGCCCAGAGGCAGATATGCTACCAACTGAGCCACATCAACACCTGTATATTAATTACTAGATCCTCCCATGGACTAAAACTAAGACTCCCTAAGTTTAATACATCTCTTGGTCAAAAATCCTTTTCATACCATGCCTTAAAAACTTGGAATTCTTTACCACTTTTACAAATACAATTAGATTCTGTCTTTAAATCTGCCCTTAAGAAATTTCATCTTCCAAGTTCTATCTACAAATGTTCACACTGGCTGACTGTATGTAATAATGTATGTATTATCAAATATGTAATGTTTTTTCATTTTTTTATATTATTGTTATGGTATTGTTATAATTCATCTTTTATGTATCTTATGTGTATGTTTGTACAGTAGGTCTCCAGATCACTCTTGAAAAAGGGCATTTATACCCTTGGGTTCTTACTAGTGAACACATTTCAAATACAAATAAATAAATAAAATTGTGATTTCACAAACTGAAAATTGTTACTTCAGCAGAGGGAACAGAATACAAACTCTGGCCAGAGCCGATAGGGCTGCAGTTGAGGAATTCAGGGTCAAAATATTGTAAATTACCAAAGTTACCAGTGTGCATTTGCAAAATGTAACATAAGCTGATAAATGTGTTGGTTTGTAATATTTTTACACCAGATTTTCAACATAGCCTTGTTATGACCCTGCCTCATGAAGACAGGCAGCCAGAATGTTCAACTCCTGGCTTAAAGGTATTTTTGCACATGGACTGCAAAATCAACATTCAGGATGCAAACTCAGATTTTGGGCAAGAGTTGAAAAATGACAGCTGTCACATTCATGAGGTGCTGTGAAAAAATAGCTATGTTGAAAAGTTGGGGTAAAAATATTGACTATTACCAAACATTCAAGCCTATGTTCACAAAAATCAATGTAGGCTTGTAATGTTTTGGTTTTTTAATGTTTTTACACCAAATTTCCAACATAGCCTTCTTATGACCCCACCTCATTAACAAGGGCAGAGAAAATGTTCAACTCTTGGCTGAAAGGTGATTTCATTCTGGGATCACAAAATCACCTTTCGAGATGTGAAAAAAACATATTGGCCAGGATTTGAAAAATGATAGCTGTTACATTCACGAGGTGCTGTAAAGATATGGCTATGTTGTAAATTTGGGGTAAAAATATTGAAAATTACCAAAGTTACAAGCCTGCCTTCACAAGATTGCATGTGGGCTTATGACCCCACCTCATAAACAAGAGCATAGAAAATTTTCAACTCCTGCCCGAAAGGTGATTTCATGCAGGGACCATGAAATCACCTTTCAGGACAGATCAGCCTAATGACAGTGACATTGTTCATGAGGTGGGGTCCCAAAGAAGGCATGTTGAACATTTGGGCCAATAATATGTAAAAATGTCCAAGTTATGGCACTAAGTTCAACACCCCATTGAAATATATTGAACTGCATTCCTGTGTCTTCAGTTCGTGGTCCGGCTTTGAAGATTGAAACTGTGTCTTTGGTCCAGAGAGGATTACGGTGTTGGACTCCTGATAGGCAAGTAAGGGCTGGGGTGGTGGTGGTGGATGCTCAATGGGAGTGTTGGGTTGGGGGTTAGCAATATCCACAAAGACATTGATGGGCATTTTACAGGTGGAAAAAAAGAGACCCGATGATCTCGATCATGACACTGGGGATTGGGCACCCCCAGTGTCACAGAAGCATGAAGGAAGACATCAATGGACCATTTTCTGTTTCTACAGGTGAAAAATAAACACAATAAAAGACAGACGATCCTTGATTGTGGCACAGGAGTATTGGGCACCCCCAGTGTCAGGAAAAAGACAGACAATCTCCGATCATGACATGGGCGATTGGGCACCCCCAGTGTCATAGTTATGTTTCTGCTGGGGGTGTGGGGTGGTGGGTGCTGAAAGGGAGGGTCAGGTGAGGGAATTTTAAAAGACCAATGATCCCTGATCATAACACTGGGGATTGGACACCTCCAGTGTCAGAAAAAAGATTAACAATCCCTAATTCGCAACACTGAGAGTTGGCACCCACAGTGTCACAATTATATTTCTGGGGTAGGGTGGTGGGTGCTGAGAGGGAGGGTTGGGTAGGGGATAATTTTTTAAATATTAAAAAACAAATAAATACAATAGGCGGTCACAGCGGAACATGGATCACTCCACTGTGACCAAGATGGCCATGAAATGCTACTGCACATGCATGACTGCTAGCACATATGCAGTAGAGTGTGGTGGCCATCTTGGACATGACAGTGCAGGCCGTGTTCTGCCATGACTGCTGACACTCTAAAAAAGTGCAGTGCTGCATATATATGTGTATTATATAGGGACAACATGGGCTGACTGCTCCATAGATGCCAAATGCTACTGCACATGCACGACTGCTAGTGCATGTGCAGTAGAGTGTGGTGGCCATCTTGGACATGACAGTGCAGGCTGTATTCTGCCATGACTGCTGGCACTTTAAAATAGTGCAGCACTGCATACATATGTGTATTATATAGGGACAACATGGGTGGACTGCTTCACAGGCGTGGAAGCAACTGTGACACAAGTCCAACATGTTGTTCATTCAGAAAGAATGTGGAGTGCTTTTTCTCATCAGTTGTACAAGGACTCCAGGGCTCTGCCCACTGCAGCCCTAGGAAGGCAGATGATGTATGGGTGACAGATATCCTGTTTTCATGTAAATGTCTTCAGTAATAAAGAATGAGAAAAGATAAGTAAATTAAATTAATTAAATATAACATAAATTGTGTCTGCTTGTTATATTTTAAAAGTCTTTCTATGATACTGGACCATGGGTCTGACATGGCACTTGTCAAATAGAGGTCTGTAAAGTTGGTTAAGTTTGCTTTGCAGATTCTCAAACTTGTTACAAGTCAGAAAGTTAATCTGACCTGCAAAGTTCCAATTTGCAGTATAGGGCTAACTTCATGAAATGTGAATTTAGTAACCTCGCCAACAAAGTTGGGCCAAGAGGCACAATTTGCAGTGTATCATGGGACTGGAGGTTACATGGTACTGAAATGAGCAGCATGCCATGTGTTCAGTGCAACATTCTGAAGAGAGAGAGAGTTGTAGAGAAGTCTGTTCCTGCTTGTTTGAACAAAAATACTTAAAAATTTCTCCGAAAGTGGAGTGTTTTGAATCAAACTGCTCATAAAAATATTTAGAGTGACCTGTGCAGCTAGACTACCATTGTTTGTTCATAGTTTTGCAGATTTATTTAGTTGAAAGTAATGGTTTTGTTGTGTCTAGTGAAGTAGTACTGTGTGCAGGAGGAGATATTTTTCAGCTAGCAAGCAAGGCATCCCTGTAAACACTAGTCTGAGTAGTTTTTCTTAGTCTTTCTTCTTAATATTTTTTGTCTGTGATCTGTGAATCGTCATTTTTTTTCTGAAGTATAACTTTGCATGGTTAAGTAAACTATTTGTCAGTTTCTATACTGCCTATGGTTATTTTGTTTAGTTCTTGAAGTTATGACATTACATTAAGTTATTTTGAATTACCCCTGTCGTGTGTCTTGTTAATCCCTGTCATGTTAAAATAAAAATATATTTTTTGGGTGGTTTTACTGTAGCTACCATTAGCTCAGTAAAGTGTTCTGTTCAGATTCAGATCACACTGCTAATCCCTCAGGTGAGGTGTTGTGTGCTGCTGTAGGTATTTTGTTTTACTGCAGTGTTCATTTTCCTTTTGCAATATTAAAAATCTAAATAAATAAAATGATTGGAAAGAGACAATTGAGTATAGAGAGAGGTGCTGGTGAGGTGGCCAATAAGTGCATAGATTATGTGGGGCAAAAGATTGTTGCACCTGAAAAACTGCCTCTGCAGTAGCTTCATCCATGGACTCTGGGGCCAGTAGTAAAAAAAGAGTAGTTGGTGGAAGTGTCAGTGTCATGAGCGTTGCCAAATTATTCTCTGCCACATCTGTGGCATCCATGCTGATGGGGGCTGGGGGAGGCAGCAACAAGAGGAGCAGTCTGACAGGTAACAAAATCTCTGGCTCAGGAACAGCGGTCAAGGAGCAGGTTGCTGCTGTCCCTTTGACTGCTAGTGGTGGTGGTGGCATGCGCTGAAAATGAAAGTGTTAAGCTTGATGGAAAGTTGTGTCATGCCTCTTGTACCAATGGAACAATTTTGCCTGCTGTGGGGTTATAAAGTTAACAGATGACAATTTTATATTAATGTAAGGAATGCAATTGTATGCCTGTATGTTTTGCACGAATATTAACAAGCTTTAAGTGATAAAAAGAAAACACCCCAAATAAGTACTTTCTTTTGTGCAGCATCCATGAATCCCCCTTAGTCAAATGCTGCCTGACCAGCCATGCCATCATGCTGAGTCCAGCTGTTTGGTAGCACAACACCCAGAAAGGTCCAGTCTGTACTGCTTAGCATGCTTTTTGAGTGTCATGCAAAATATCCACCCAATCATGCTGTTGCACAGGAAATGAATGCAGCAACAACTGAAATGCTGGCAATTCATATGCTGCCGTTCTTTTTGTGGAGAATGTGTAATTTACAAGGTTGATGATGTGTGCCTGTCCAAAAAGGGAGATTCCCTCACAGATGTACTTCTCCACTCGTGCCATTCCACAACTTTATGGGACTGTGTCACACATGGTATTCATATACTGCTGCATTCAGCATCCCCATACACACATCTCAGCATGGATATGCAGACCAGTGGCCAAACAGCTAGCAGCAACTATCTGTTTATTACAGCACATTGGACACGGGAATGTGTGGTAGTATTTGACTCTGGTTGGGGGCAGAATTGTAGTGAGCCCAACTGCAGTGGTAGCAACACTCTGAGTATTTACCAGCATGCCGCACTGGTAATGAAGAGTGTGACTGGATCACGCATAAATCAGAACATATTAGAATTGCTCTTGATTGAGCTTGATGAATGGATGCAGACTGTTGTGGTGGTACCACAGGTGGGGTTGTAGCACAGGGTCTTCAGGCTGCTGTGGAGTGGGGTGGGGGAGTAAGGGGACTGCTGACCTTGATGCATTTGTGTATCAGTAGCCTAATTTTGACCTAACTTCATGTACCCCAAGGTTAATGCTACAGGTGAAGTTTCCAGGCAAAGTTGCCAAAGGCAAATTTCCTACTAAACAAAAAAATAAATAATCTACACATTTATTTGTGAAGGAAAACTTCAGAATATCTCTAATGCCAAATAGTATGGTGTTTTTATGAAAACTGTTACAAATCATGGTATTACTAAGGATGACAAAATCGTGGTGGTTTTGTGGAAAATTATGAAAATCATGTTGATTTCATAAAAATAGGAATGTTATGATATCTATGATTTCATGACAAAGCCAAAGCCTTAATCATTGTTAAGATTGTAGCACAGATACACTATGTTTTTTAATATGTTTTCTACATTTTTGTTCTTCAACATTAATGTGACAATCCATGTTAACTTTATGAATGCACTTCTACTCCTATACTCTGTATACGCTTAACTCTGTATACAAAACTTACAAACTTGTTTCCCCATAGGCTTAGCTGGAAAATGAATAAGCCCTTCACTTGAATTTAATTTAAGGAAAAAAGGGGCCAGAGATTTGCTAGTTCCTAAAACAAAAAATAAATTTGGAACAATGACCTTTCAGTATAAAGCCTTGATAACATGGAATAATCTCCCAATTGTTATCAAAACCAAAGATATGACTGTGGGGAAGTTTAAAAACAGCAATGAAACAGAAATTAAGCTTTCGCTGCATATGTAATAGATGAATTATTACTGTATTTTTAGGCTGCTCTTAGAAACGATGATCACTTTATGTATTTATGTTTGTTGTTTCACTCTCTTAAGAAATCGCATCATCTAACATGAAATATTGTTATTATTGCCATCAAACAGGTGCATCTTGAAAAGAGGACTCTCATAGCTCTAATGGCGTTGTAAAGTTGTACTCTCATTTATCTTGTATAAATAAATATTTTACTACTACTACTACTTCTCACCGTTAGCTGGATTCGGACTCCAGTTATTTACTTAACCAGGTAAAAACAAAATGAGTGCAAACTTCAGTTTAAAACTGGGACCTGGCTGAGAAGCTGGCAGCAAACGACAGCAGCATGTTAAAATGCATATATAGTTTTTATTTATTAACAAGTGGTAACCGGGAAAAGCACACCGAATTGAGGCTTATTTCAAGGAGCAACCTGTGGGAAGGTACAGTAATGCAAATAAATGCATGCATTCTTGAACAAATGAACAATGTGAGCTGTAAGGTCTAGAGTATAAGAAGCAGAAGGGTGCAAGATAAAATACAGAAGGCAAAAATGAATGATATGGAAAATAGACAATGATGACACAAAAAGACTAATGGGCCATCCGGTTTGTCCATGGTTCCCTGTATAACTACTGGACCTATTGCCCATATGGGGTTCTAGCCCTCCCTATCCACTGCCTATTCCTCTCCCTGTTACAGTTGCACTGAGTAATCACTACTGTATACCCTTAACTCTGTCCTAACCATGCTTGAAATCATTAAAGGTTTTGGCCCACACCACCTCAGCTGGTAGACAGTTCCACAACTGCACCACCCTTTTGTTAAAATAATACTATCTCATATCCCTGTTGAAACTCCCTTTTGTCAGTTTCCATTTGTGCCCTCGTGACCTCAAACTGTTACTCATGCTAAATAATTCCCCACAGTTCATGTTGTTTATTCCTTTCAGGAACTTGAGATATCTTTCATATCTCCCTTCTCCTGTCTGGTCTTCAATGAGTACATGGTCAGTTCCTTGAGGGGATCCTTGTAAGACCTACCCTTTTAGCCTTGAATCATCTTTGTCACCCTTCACTACACTGTCTCCAGCTTGTCCTTATTTTTGCAGAGGTGAGGAATGCAGAACTGGACTCAGTCTCCGTGCATGGCCTCACCAAAGATCTATGAAGAGGTAGTATTAACTCTTTTCTTCTGCTTGCAATTCCCTTGCTGATACATCCCAGCATTCTGTTTGCCTTACTATAGACCTTGTTGCACTGGCTTGATTGATTAAGGGAGTCCCTATTAATAACTCCTAGGTCCCATTCCTCAGCTGTAGTGCTAAGGCTTAGCACTACATTCCTCAGCCATAGTCCTAAGTCTTACCCCACCCAACCAGTACTCTTACCCTGGGGTTCTTGTTCCCTAGCTGCATCACCTTGCACATTTTGGATCTGAATTTCAGCTTGCAAACCTTAGGCCACCTCTCTAGTCTTTGCAGGTCATTCTGCATTTCCCTGAATCACACATCGCTATCCACTCACCCATAGAGGTTAGTTTCATCTGCAAAGAGGGACAGACTACCCCAGACATAAACTAATGCAATGAAATGCAATATAGTGCAAAAAAAAAAAAAAACAACAGTGCAAACTGATTAGTCAGTTGTATAAATAATGTACAGAGTACCAGCAGAATCAATCATGGGAAAAGAAAAAAAAATACAAAATCTCAAGGGAAGTACAGTACAGTAAACGGGAACAACTAAGCAAAGAACATACAGTAGGTTAGCAGTTAGCCTTCACAGATGGTTATGGAATGGCAAGGGAATGCATACCTACAATAGAGAGCTATATATTTATAAGATCAGTATTGATCACTGTTCTTGATTTGTATCCACAGGTACATACAGTTACATGGCAGTTGTATTTTATTGCTTCTTACTGCATGTCTGTGTTGAAACTTTTATTTTGTGGGACAGAATTAACGCTAGTGGACCACAGGGACAGGAAGCAGTGTCAGTCCTGTTCATCTAGCACAGTCACTCAACTAGTGACATCAAACAACAGGTATTCCAAAACAACTGTCAATGGTGACTGAAACTGGAGGGGGAAGACACATTTAAAAAGCATCACTTTTAACTATGTAAAACCTAAAATAAATCCAGTGACAGAAACATACTGGAAAACAGGATATCCAGGAAAAGAAGGGGAAAATGAAACTCTAATATGAAAAATATATTGGCCAAATTCTGGTTTAACATTGACTGATGGTTTAAAGCAAACACAAACCTTATTTTTCACAATTTTTGAATATGATTGGACAGTTGGGCATAATACCCCAAATGTATTGTTTCATGTGATTGCTTTGATAAAAGTACTATTTATTTCTTATTTGGGGCCCCTTCTTAAAGCTGCCCCTCAGTAAGCATTTTAAAATTACGTATCATGCTAAACATTCAGTGACATCAGTTGAGCAGAAGCCCTGCAAGGAAAGCTTCACAGTAGACCAGTGTTTCTCAAATGAAGCCATGTTGGCTGCACGTGGACAACAGCATAGTTTTCTGTAGCCACTGAACTCTTTACAGCCTTAATTACGAAGGTAAAGGAATACAATTTATTATCCTTAAAAACACAGTGGAAACATTTTAAGTGAAAATACATCAGGGAATTGATTTATTGTATCTAAATCTCAAACATAAGCAGTGCTCATGGTTGCAAACTTGGTGCTGAATAAAAATAAAATCCAGAATAAATAAATAAAATCAGCACTCTAGGTGACAGGGCCCCTGATGAAGAGGTATCACACTTTGAAGAGCTGGGCTGGTCAGGAGTTTGTTCTGGACCTGACTTGAATGTTTTTTGCACTTACAAGAGGGTATTGTACCTTGTATGTCATGAATTTCAATATAAAAAATTCATACCACTGTCACCTAGAGTGCTGACTTTACTTATTTATAGTTGATTTATTGTATACTGTCTGAAAAGAAATGTGTTTTATCAAGGGAGCTGGGGAGCATATGTAAGAAGTGTGGCCACCACTAAGTTCTGGTGACCACACATTGAAGTCACCAGGATTTGGGGCATGATAACCATTGCTCTAGACTGCTGCTCAACTGATGTCACTGGGTTCTGGAACTTCTATATGAAGCCATGAAAAATGAATATTGGTCTGGAAAAAGGCAGGATTACCATAGCACCCTAAATAAGGAAAAATATGCTAATTATTTTGTTGAATTTTCCCAAATTGTACATAAAAATAAACATAATATGGCATCAGGAGCAAAACCACCTTTTTATACATAAAACTAGCTCACCACAAGATAAAAAAGAAGAAAGGGATGTGGTGGCGGGGGGGCTGGTGGAGCAAAGAAATGTAAAAAAGACACAGGAACAGACAATGTCTGTACCAGCAGTAATGTGATACTGACAGTCAGTACCAGTACCAGTTGTAAGATGGATACCGAAGACTACTGCCCCACTATCCATTTCCAAATCCAAGCTCTGTCCAACCAAACTAGGATTTCAGGTTCAGATTTTGGCAATCCAAGGATGGATATTGAGATCGAAGGGCAGATTTTGAACATGAGTTTTAAATTATTGCATCCAGCTCTCTGATAGTTGTGATCCAATGGGATCAGACCATCGAGTCCCTTACAGCCAATCAGATCCTGTGGTTCTGATTGTATCCATACATGGGATCCAAGGAGATCTGATCAATAATCAAATGTTTTATTTGAAGGCATCCAATATCAGAAAAAAGGGTGGTGTTTGACTTTGGCAGATACTATCAGATCACCACTAGTTCTAATGCAGTATATCAGTGTGTGGTATTACAATGCTTACAGGTTGTTGCATGTGTGTTGTAGATAATCCCAGCTAATTACTTTGTATGAAAGGTGCTCTATGAAACCTCAAATTCTAGTCTATTCTTTTCTAACAACAGTAGCTGTCTTAGTGAGAATTAGGCATGTACGGTGTTTTTTTTTTCAGTTTTATAACCTAGGACAGCCCAACTGTGATGCAGCATTTAATTTTCAAATGTTTCCTGCCTCTTCTCAGTATTACATCTTGAAGGATTGAAGAACAATAAGGCCAGGTGACCTACTCACAGCCTCAGTGAGCCAATGGCTTTGTTGGGATTTGAACCTGTGATTTTCCATTTCATAGTTCTGTGCTCTAACCACTAAGGCAGACCGTGTTTCCATCTGTTGGTGCTGTGATATAATGTAACAAATATAGCTTCATGCTAACAGAGGCTTTATTCACATGTTTGATGCTAAGATCAGACACTGGTACAACCTTTATGTAGATATGCCAAAGCATTAAGGAAGAAAAGGAGGCCAAGGGATGAACAAGAAGGGATATTTTGTCTAATGGGTGTTATTATGAGGTTTCAGACAGGGTTAACACACAGATGGATGTGAATTAAGAAATGCCGATGTCATTAAAGTGTTGAGCAAGGAAAACTAGGTTTTCTTTACATTAGGTAAAAATAAATCTGAGTAATCTGCCTTCTCGTTCACTTTTTCTAAACCAAACTGGGTAGTTTTATCTTGGCTTCAGAGGCAGTATGCCACCCCTGCCTAGAAAATAGACAATGGATACAACTACAAGGTGTCAGCATGGCTCAATTGGTAGCATGTCTGCCTCTGGGCCAGAAGGTTGTGGGTTCTAGTCCCACACTAGGATTAAGCTCATATCTTAAACACTGGCACCTAAGTGCAGTACTGGGGGTGTTGTACTGTCAAGCTGCACCATCCTTCAGAGCAGATGTTAAACCAAGATCCCTTCTACCCATCTCTGGTGCTTCACTTGTGGGTGTCTAGGTGTAAGTAATAGAACCCAAGACACTTTTCACAAGAGTAGGTGACTTTCTCTAGTGTCCTGGCCAACATTTCCCTACCCATAAAACTGGTTCCTGCAATTGTCCAAGGCTGTGTGTGGGTGTTGATGTGCAAAATGGTTGCTGCTGCATGTTCAGTCACTTCACTGCCAGTCTAGCATTGCTTGTAAAGTGCTTTGGGATACAGTGTTTATGAAAAGCACCATGTAAATGGCGATTCTTCTTCTTCCTCTACAGTGCATCTCTCTCTGGCTGCGCAGCATCACTGGTCTGTTGAAATAGTGCAGGTTTAATTAGTTGGCACTGAGGTTCCACCACCTGCTGCAGAGGGTAATGTTGATACCAATTAAGAGGAGTGTGATGCATTTGACTTTTTTTTTTTTCCTTGATGTGGAGCCGATGTGCTCTCAGTACTCCAAACCATCATAAATTACGAAAGAAAACAAAAAGATGACATTCATTATAAAAGCTGTTTCACCGTTAAATTGTTTAAAACAAACTGCCAGATCATTTCATATGCCTGACCTAATGTCTTGCCAAGATGAACCCAGTGACCCTGTGTCACTGATGCTCCATATATAGTTTGGATAATGGCAGTAAAATTCTATAAAATCTGCTGACCCAGTGGCGCTGAGGGCTGAGCCGCTGGACACCTTACCTCGTGCTGCACCGGTGACCCGTGTTCGGGAACGAGCATGGGTCATCGGGGAGGAAAAGGATAGAGCATCCGCTAGACTGCTCCCCTTCTCCGGGGGGGGGGGGTTCACTTCACGATGCCTGATTGCCCCCTGGTGGAGGCTGGGGGTCAAGACACAGGGTGACAGCATTGGGGAGGAGTCTGGGCAAGAGGTCTGAGGGAGAGGCATGTGGACGCATGTGCCCCTGCCCCCACTGGTGTCATTGCACACCCAGGGCTCCAGCAAGGGGTGGAGCAAACAAGGGAAAAAGGTGGCACCTCTTGCGTGGCTTGATGGCCGTCCACAAGTGTTCATCGGAGCTGGCACCTGTACTGGATCCATGAGGGTGGGGAGTTAGGGGCTCTAGGCCACCCGCTGTCGAGGGGAGCGCAGGAGTTAGGGTGCCAGTGGAGAGCGAGACTGACGCGGCCAGATACAAGGACAGGATGCGGAGAAGTACCGGGGGGGCCGAGAGGTGGCTAGGAGGATAAATAGAATAAAAAAAAAATTCTATAAAATCTGATGAGAGTACGGTGACCTGCAGCGATTCTGTTCTAGCAACTTGTAGCTAACCTCTCTGTCTCCTCCCCAAAGTCTCCCAACCAGATAAATACTATAAAAACATAACAATTCTGGGACTAGAAAAATACTAATCAGTCCAAATAGAGCTACCCCATTTAAGATGAACTTATCCTCACCTCCCTTAACACATCCATCTAATTGCCTTATTGGGTTAATAATTAAATACAAGTTATTACCTTTTGAATGAAAATGTTCTTCCTTTTTTTGTGCGTATACTTCTAGTTTCCAAATTAGATGTTGTTTCAGTTTTTGAACGTTTGACCTTATGGCAAACAATCTGCAGGGATCAGTTTTATCAAGCCCCGTCAGAACTTTGAAGACCTCTGCTAGGTCACCTTGAAGACACCATTTCCAGAAACAACTGGCTGTACTTATTCCATCTTTACTAATAACTTCTATTCCTGATGCCAGTTATCGTTTTTGTTGCCTTAGTTGTGCATGCTTTCCAGGGCAATAACATCCTTATTATGGATTGGTGACCAGCACTGTACATCAGATGTGAGGATAAAGTGAAATGGGTGTTGCAAATAAAACAAAAGGGTAATATTAAATGCCCACTGAAAATAGCAAATAGAATTAACATTTTGACAGTAGATTTTCTTCAGGAATTACCTGTACAGAAACAAATAAGCAAAGTTGCTGTCAATAATATATACAATAATATATAAAAATTGATGATGCTAGTAATTGTTCCATTCAGGAATAAACATGCTTTTTTTTGTTTAGTTCATTAGTGAAGGGATGGTCATGGGAAGCATACAATACTTCATAGTAGAATAAGTACACCAAGGGGGAATAGGAAGATCACTTGGTCCAAAGTTTCTCCTTTCCTTCATTACCATGTTTAACAAGGTGGGTCATCTAATCTATTTCTCAAAGAAGAAATTATTGTTTATAAATGTTGTATGTAAAGCATATGTGTATGTCTTGTGTGATATCTATGCACTCTTTCGATCCCAGTTGCCCATGATCCTTGGCTCAGTTAATGATGTTCTCCATAATTTTAATTATGAAATGGGTAGAAAATACCAAGACACCTGAGAGGCTGAATAGCTTGGAGCCAAGTTCTGATATACCAGTGCAACAGCTCTGGAAAAAGATCTGTGACCTCACTGACCTGTTTACATTAAACAAGCACAGCTGTATTAATACACCTCAATTAACTTACTTGTACCTGAAAGAAAAAAAAAAGGAGCATCTCACATCTACTGGCCAAACAGTGAAATTACAGGGGCTCAAAAGGACTACTTGTTTCTTGTTCACCTGTTTTACCTTGTTTCTAATTTTTACTTATTTAAATTTAAAAAATGTTGTTAATTATTTCTTTACTAATCCTTATAGACCCATTTCATAATCACAATTAGGCCTTCCAGGATGTGCTTTGTGCTGGGATAACAGCACTTCTTGGGTACTGAAATTACTGACTTTCAACCTCTAACTTACTCGAGGCATGTAGTTATCCCAGCACAGAATGCACCCTGTCATGCCTTATTGATTAATAAATTCAACTTATTGCTACTACTGTTGCTACTTGGGCTTGGGTTCCCAGAGGTTAAAGGCACTGGCAGTTATCCTGTCCATGTACTGTTACCACATGCATGGGTGTAGCCAGGCATTTCAGATTTGTACACCAACCTGCCACACTGCTACCCCCTCCCCCACTACTGTTCATGCCTGCCCCCCCCACACTGACTTGGGGCAAGTAAATATATAGTGCAGGGGAATGTTAGCAGTTGTATAACCCAGCAATCTTCTGTGAGTGCGTCTCTCGCTCCCAGTACAACTGAACTAATAGTATAGCTTCTAACTCTGCTGGGGCATTTAAACTCACTGCCCAAGACTTGACACACCCCCTATCAGTTGCCACAGTCAATCACTATGCATGCAGACCATGCAGACCTAATTAAGACCTTCAGCTTCAATGTCCACTGTCACCCCAAACAATGCTGAAAGAGAAAAGAAAAAGCCTGCAAAGTCAAACAAAGGAACTTAAATGTGATGGACTAGAGAGGGCAGAGCAATGCTGGCCAGCTTGTTTGCTACCCCCACTACTAAACTTGGTACATCATGGGTTACTTGGAGTATCAGTAGCTACACCCTTGACCACATGCAATTAAACAATGGCTGCAACTGTTTTTTCTCAGTACTGAACGCTGCAGCTGCATGAATGGTTGGAGGTAAACACGATGGAGCTGTAGTACTTTTTTATTAAGCATTTCCTATGTTTCTGTGTTCAGACAGACCGACAAGTGCAAAACATGCTGTATATAGCAGTGACACCGTAGGTCTTAGCTGCTTACTGACTCCTGAAAGCTGACAGGGCATGTAGCATATGCATGTATAACCTTATTATTAAAAGGAAAGAGGGATATTGATTTTAAGAGCAGGTAGCCATATCAGTTTACAGTTCATAAACATTCTGATCAGAAGGCCCCCACATCCAAATAGTTTTAATACTGATATAGAATGCACAAAGCAATACCTTTTGTAATGTTTACTTGGCTTTCCCAGGTTTTGCAACAGGTTTTTGTCAACTTTTTATGAAATCCATAAAAAAAATCTTCATCTGGATTTTCTGACTTAATAGTGTACTTGTTCTGGCATCATAGTACTTACCATGACAACAGACTGTGGTGTTACAAACACTGTAATTGTGAGATCACTAGGGGACAGGCAGAAGTTCTTGAAACAGACACCGGAATCAGTGGAATGAGTGCTTGTTAATGTGAACAATTTAAAGGCCTGCTAGTAGAATAAAGTCAAACACATAGAAAGCATTAAAGTTGCATGTAACTACTATTAAATGTATAGCTTTAATGTTTAATTCTGACGTTTCATAGACATATATATTTACGTAAATATAATGGACAAAGTCAAACACAGAATACATTAAAGTTACATGCAATGGGAGGGCTGAAGCCTGAGGTTCAGTGTGAAGGAATAGCTCCTCCCACATCCAAAATAAAGGTCAGCCACTCCTCTCAGCTCTGCTTAACACGTTGTGAAATCTGTGCTTCATGATTCGCCTGGAGCTCCGTTTGTCGGTGACTTCTCTCTGTTCTGTTGTCTCCTGCAGCTGCTGGCTGGTAAGGTTGGTCTCTGTTTTTTGTTTCCCCCTTGCACATCCCCCTTTTGTTTTCCTCTCCCTCTTGTTTCCTTCTCTTGTTCATTGTGCCCCGCCTGCCCCTGCTCCCGTTTGTAGTCCCCCCCCGTCATTCTCTTTCATCATTGTGTTTCTTGTGTCCTCCTGTTCATTCCCCCCCAGTTTTCTCCTTCTACCTGGTTTTGTCTCCTGTGTGATTTCTGCTCCTTTGTCCCATTTGTTTCTCTTTTTGGCACTTCTTTTCCAACCAACGACACTGCCTGTGCCACCTGGGTGTGACGTCACCTGCCACGCTTGGCTTTCCTGATGTGCTATCACAGTTAGTATATACAACTTCAACATCACAAACCTGTCTTTTCTGGCACACAGTTTCATATTTCTTTTCTGGAAACAAGCCTTTTGAAAAGGAAAAATCAATGTCAAACCTCAAGCATTTGTCCAGTACCCATGCTATGACTATGGTTTTGTCTTTCCATTTGATGGCCCTAAATCGAACCAGTCCTTGACATGGCCCTCATGTATACAAGTCTATTGTTACCAGATAAAACTGTGGGTAGAGTTCCTGTCCACACTATATTACATGGCACCAAACATTCTGTTGAGTTTCATTTGGGCAGATAATTTCAGTCTGCAGACCTCAAACTCCAGCAGCGCACAGAAGTAGGACGTGCTTCTAATTCAATGTTTCTGTTCCAATTCAAATATATTCATACGCCATGTTCTGAATGTGCTTCACTTGAACCTGATCTGATGGCTCAACCATTTACACAGCCAGTCTCTCCTCATCGCCTCCATCTGAGGAATCCTACAGTCACTACCTACCAAGCGGATTGCTCCTGACACATTTCCTTCTTGGACCTACCTTTTAATCATTCTCACTACTCTTCCAGTACAGTATGCTGACCTATCCTGCTTTACATGGTGTGGCACTGTTTTGCTGCCTAATTCTTCTTCACCTATTGTGGAGGATACCATCTCTCATGTTCTCTGCATAGTTTTATGAATATCCTGACTCTCCTGCCCCATGACATGCATGTTTCAGCTCCAGGATCCAAGAACAGATTTCTAATGTTACTCAATGGCTGTTGGCTTCGCCTGACCTCCTACCATCTGCCCACTGCCCTGCTATGGTGGGCCTGCTCCGTCTGCTGCTGTTGGATGTTCTGCTTCACAATCCTAGTCTCTTCCATCAACCTACCATATTCCATCCTCTGACGGTCTCTGTCCCCAGTTCTGCCTAGAGGGGCATCAAGTGAAGGTGGGCTAGCTGTCTGCTGGGGCTGGGAGCCCGTTCCTCATTTTATTTTCTACCATTATTCCTTTATTCCACAGTCTCCATCCCTAGCTCTGCCTAGAGGGGTATTGAGCATACACAAACTTTCCCTGTCTGCCAGGGATGGGAGTCTGTTCCTCATTTTCAGTTCCTTTCATCATTCCTTCATTCTGCAGTCTCCATGCGGAGCTCTGCCTAGAGGGGTATCAAGCATTGGTGGACTTTCCCTGTCAGCCAGGGATGGCAACATGTTCCTAGCTTTTATTTCCTACCATCATTCCATCATTCCTCAGTCTCTGTCCCTAGCTCTGCCTAGAGGGATATCAAGTGAAGACAGGCCTTCCCTGCCTGCTAAGATGGGAGCCTGTTCCTCTTATTCAGTTCATCCCTTCCTTCCTTCCTTCCTTTATCTACCATCCTTATGTGGTGTCCGTCCCTGAATCCGTGTCACTGGGTATTGCTGCATATGTGCACTTGCTCTGCCTGATTTCAGTGTCACCTGTTTCCATTCAGTACCTCATCCTGCCACTTTATACCTCAGGACTCATCCTGTTTCCTTCCTTCATTGGTGCCTGGACTGTTTGTTCTTCACAGCTGACCTCCATCATCAAGTCTCCTGTTCTGCTTTGCCTGTTCAAGTTATTTGTCTGCTGGATTCTTCATCTTCAGTCTCTTCCATAATGACTGCCTACAAGACCCCCTTGCTCTGCCTGCCTTCCAGGTTCCACCCCACTGCTATGCTGGATCCTGTTGCCAGTCCTCTCCCAGTCTGCATCCTGCATGGATTGATCCTAGATCTGGTTGACCTGTCCTTCCTCACCATTGGATCTGCTCTGGATCCCACCTCCTGGACATCCTGCCCCCTGTCTCCTGGTCAGATCTTCGATTCCATGGTCATCCTGCACCCTGGGGATTGTTTCCTGCTCCCTCTTCAGTAGTGTCCCTCATAGCTCTGGGACACCTCATAGTAGCATCATAGTGCTGCCATCTTTTGGCTGCTTCACAGCTCCAAGCTTCAGCTCCTTCATTCCATGCTTTCTTTTGGGGCTTTTCCAAGTGTGCCACTGTCTAGCACTCAGCCATCCGTTTGATTATGCTACCTCAGTCCAGCACTCATTCAGATGTTCATTACATCTCATGCACCCCATACTCCATCCTACCTTCATCTATGTCTCAGGATTACAGCAGTCATCCATCCATTCATCTATGTCTCCAGCATTCAGGTTTCAATCATCTGTATGATTAAATCTATCACCTCTAGCACTCAGTCATCTAATCAATGACATATCCAGCATCCAGTATTCATTCATTGAAATGCTTACATCTCCTGCCTCTAGCACTCAGTTATCTATTGGATTAAGTATTATTATTCATCCTCCTTAGATTTCCTATATGATTGGCACCATCACTCCTGTCCAGCACTTCAATGATAATCCATTCCTCTCACAGAAGAAAATCCTGGTTTATGACATTCCTTGACCCATACGGCACCTCCCTATAATCTGACAGACTTAGTCTTGCCATCCTCCAGGAATTTGTCCTTACGAAAGATCTCACTTCTTGACTAACTTCACAGACTCATTTCTCAGAAACTTTACTGCATTCAGACCCATGGAAGCTTCTTCCTCCTGACATTCTCCTCTAGAGCAACCTTAACAGAGTCCTTTTCGAACCTAATCCCTGGCACCAGAAATGTGAACTTACTTCTCTCCCAGAATACTCAAACAGCACTATACTCATACTTCCTCTACAGAAGACCTCCATAACTTACCACTCAGCACTCATTCTAGCAGTCTTGAAATCTACGTTCATATCCATGTATTGGCAGCAGCTCACCAAACTGGCCCTGTCATTCCATTCATACCTTTCTGGAATAGCCATCCAGTGTTCTTCAGAGACCCCTCTTTTGCATCTAATATCTCATCATTTAGCACCACACACCTCCAAAGCATAGCTATCCTGCTAACCTTGCCTAAATCCCAATTAAACTGTTCCTAAGCCTCTGGACATTGTAATGTTTCACAAAATCATCAACATCTCCTCTTCAGAATCCTCCAAGCATGCTAGTCACTTTCCTAAGGGTCTTTGTATCCCGTTAGACTGCATATATCCATACTAATATGCATCCTAGCGAATACCATCTCCAAAGGCAGTCTCACTGCAAGACCATCACACTGCTCATCTGCAACAGACTAGGTCATCCATTACCACAAGTTTCTCACCCCATCAGATCTACATCAGTCTATGCAGTCATCCCATTCAAGCAGTTATACTATTCTGACATTGGATCCTCATTGACTCATTGGTCAGAAGACTAGCTATAATCCCTCCATTTTCTATGCTTTACTACAATATGCCAGACCTCAGTTACTGACATGTCAATACCACACAGTCCAACATAGCTCCTACCATAGAGACATTCATGCTACACCATGAAATGTAGCCACCATTTCGCTATTTCAGTCATTTATGAATACCTATCTCCTAAACCAAGTACTACCATTGCTAATCCATCATCTAGCCTCAAAACCTTCCTATAAAATACTTCTGCCATACATATATGGTACTCAGTTACTGCCCTTTATCCTATTCCATTATTACCTTCATCTTTTGCAGATCATTCAGTTATACTCTCCAACTATGTATCCACAGAACTTCATCAACCTAGATTCCTCATATTCTCTCTATAATATTCATCCATACTGAAACATAATGAATTTATCAAACTCAGATCTGTTGACTATATCTCAGACATCAAGGATTTCACCAATTGTCTAGCTTCTCCGCTTCATATATCTTTGGTAGTCACCATCTCATCATCCTTAACCTGCTCCAAGAATCTTACCAACATCACAAACTCCCAGTTCTTCAAGAAGGGTCTCAGCATCCTTCTCTTCCTTACTGTCTTTAAGATCCGTCAAATTTTATCAAGGAATTCCTTCATATCATCATCCATCTCAAAGTTTCAAAGTCCAGCAATCCAGCTACAAAAACTCAAGCTCTCCCTCATGTTCCAATCAATTGTATCATCAGTATCCCTCTGATACTCTAATACTGAATACCATAAATAAATCCTGGACACCATTCCAACCAATTCAACTTCCATCATCCGGACATTCTTCCGACTTGGATTTGCTCCCTTCAACTTCAAGGACTGACCTTCCCACACTCATCGTCAAAGACTTAGAGGACAATCTTCATTGCCCCAAACCAGAACCAGAAACTTGGTCCAACCATTTAGGATCCTCTCCTCTTAGATTGCCCTGAGGACAGGCAGGTCAGTAGCCATGGGTCCTCAGAGGTTTCCTCCCATGGGGTTTTCGTCTCCTGTGTGCTACTGGTCATACTCTCCATGAGTTGGAGGAGGTAATCTTCGAACCTCAAACAAAATCTTTTTGAGTCTTCTATTTCCTACACTCTTCCCAGCTTACCTACCAAGGGTGGGAATACAGAAATGGCAAACTTCAAGTTCATAAGTATACACAAGCACTACACAATGCACCTAAAATTGAATGGGAGGGCTAAAGCTCGAGGTTCAATGTGGGGGAATAACTCCTCCAACATCCAAAATAAAGGTCAGTCACTCCCTTCAGTTCTGCTTAGTGTTTTGTGAAATCTCCCACCATCCTCCCCTGCCTCCTTCTCCAGCAGTCTGCTCGCCATTAGTGCTGGACCTTCTATTTCCTACACTCTTCAAAGCTTACCTACCAAGGGTGGGAATAGAGAAAGGCCAAACTCCAAGTTCATAAGTATACAGAAGCACTATGCTATGCACCTAACATTGAACTACTTTGAAATGTATGGCTTTAAACTTTTATTCCGTAGTTTTATCTCTCTCTATATATCTATCTATTTATATATAATATATATATCTATACATATATATATGCACATATATATTTGTATATATGTGTGTATGTATAAATTATATATCTGTGTGTTTGTGTGTGTGTGTGTGTGTGTGTGTATATATATATATATATATATATATATATATATATATTATTACAAAAACTTTGTTAATTCATCAGTTAGGGTTGTTAGTAAAGTGACAAAAGTAGGGAAATATGGCGTTAGGGTTTCCAACCCTAATGCCCCACCCCCACCCTGCAGACACCGATGGGCATCATTGGTGTGCCTTGGGGTCATTGACCCTAATGCTCACCCCATTGCATAAGTAAGTAAGTTGAGATGGGTACAGTATTGGAGAATGGGGTGAGCATTAGGGCTGACTACACCAAGGAACACCCCAATGCTTGTTGGTGTCTGCAGGGTGGGAGTGGGGTGTTGGGGTTTGAAACCCTATCACCATATTTACCTACTTTTGTTGCTTTACTAACAAACCTAACTGATGCATTAACAACATTTTTTGCAATGAATTTCCTTACTTTTTCAGATAGTTTATTTGTATCCTTATTTGCTTGTGGAAGTGCAGGGCCCTTTGGGCCCTGCACTCCCTTACTCTGTGATTTTCCTTATTTTAATGTGGGAGCACAGGGTCCTTTGGACCCTGTGCACCCATCCCTCCTTAGGTGCATGACTAAATTATCAGCATAGCCATCTTATTACCGCAGCACATGTACCCGGTAGAGAAAATGTTCAAATCCCTGCCAAAACATAATTCTATACAACTGCAATGCAATTCCATGCAACAGGTGTGAAACCACATTTTGGACAGGATTTGAAAAATGACAGCTGTGACATACATGAGGTTGTGTAATAAGAAGGCTACGCTGAAAATCTGGGGTGAAAATATATAAAATTTCCAAAGTTACGAACAGGCATACCAAAATTGCAATGAATGGTCATAACGTTGGCATTTTTTTCATATTTTCACCCCAAATTTTGAACATAGTCTTCTTATGGCCCCACCTCATAAATTCCATAGATGAAAATTTTCAAATCCATTTCAAAATGCCATTCCATGCTACAGGTGTGAAAACACTTTTTGAGCAGTATGTGAAAAATGACAGCTGTACTATTCACGAGGTGGTGTAAAAAAATGGCTATGTTGAAAATTTTGAGTGAAAATATTACCAAAGTTATGCATGTGCATAGAAATATTTCAACAGTCACATGTAACGTGGCCATTTTTAGGAATTTTTTCACCAAATATTCAATGTGGGCTTTTTGGGACCCCCCCACCTCATAAACACTGGCACTGTAATTTATCAGTCCCAAAAGGTGAATTCGCGCACCAACCGTGAAATCACCTTCCGTGCCCGATTAATGAAACAACAGTGACAGTGTTCATGAGGTGGGGTCCCAAAATGTCCAAGAGGAAAGTCTGGTGAAAAAATACCAAACAAATGGCAGAGATATCAACATAAGTTCAAAACGCCTTTGAAATACATTATACGGCACTTACCTTGATTGTTCAGTTTGTGGTTTGGTTTTAAGAGTGCAGACATGTCCCAGTCCACAGAAGATGACAGCAGGTGACCTCTGGTGGTAATTATGGGGTAAGTGGGAGTGTGGGGTGGTAAGTGCTCAGTGCGGCCCCTGGGCCTGTCAATGATGTGAATGTTTGGCCACAAGTGGATGTTAGATGTTCAAAAGTGTGGTGTGTGCACATACCATATTTTCACACATTTAGCATCCAGTTATGATCAGGGCAAGCATATCATTGTTAACCAAAGAAAATGCACACTTGCAAATGTGCTTCTCTAGTGGTGTAGAGGACTGGGCACAGGACTGCAGGCCCAGGGGTCCTGGGTTTGAGCCGATTGTCTCCATATTGTTTGCCTTCATTGTAGGTGAAAAAAAAATATGGAGAGCCTGCTCTCAAACACAGGACCCCTGGATCTGCAGTCCTGTGCTCTATCCTCTGCACCACCAGAGAAGCACAACAGCAAATGTGTTTTTTCTTTAGTTAACAAACTGTGTCAATCTGAATATGTGACTTTTGAAAATGTAGCTGTGTGAAAATAAGCTATACCTGTTTTCGCACATACCACATTTTCGAACATCAAATATCCAGTTCAGTGAAGAGAGCAATCCTGTCCCAGTGCACAGAAGATGACAACGCATGATCTCCGGAGGTAAGTATATGGTAAGGGGGGGGGTGTGGGTTGGTGGGTGCACAGTGGGAGGGTCAGGATGAGGAAGGGGGATGGTGGGGATGATGAGGGACCGTTTTCTTCTTTTCAGGTTTAAAAGTTAAAAAGACATTGGGGGACTGTTTTCCGTACCTACAGATTTAACAGGAAAACATGTTTCAGGACACTGGGAGTGGTCCCACATTGCAAGGGGGGTGGTGCTGATAGATCTCTCGGGACACTGAGAGTGGGCTCCCCAGTGTCCCACACTGCTGGGGGGGAGCATGACTCAGGACACTGGGAGTGGGCTCTGCAGTGCCCCACACTGCTAAGGGTGGGTGGGCTTCCATTACCGGCATGGGGATTGGGCCCCCCGTTGCTGGCAAACAACAACTAAAGAGACTGCGATGAGGGGAGAGCATCTTACACCAGGAGTGGGCATCCCGGTGTCAGATTAAATAAATAAAAGTAAAACAATGGTAATGGGAGTGGGGGGTGCCACTGGACACCAGGGCAACATAAAGGGGGAGCTGCCACTGGACACCAGGGCAACATAAGGGGAGGCACCACTGGACACCAGGAATAGGGGAAAATAATAAGCGGGTAGGGGTGCCACTAGACACCAGGGAAAAGGGGTGTCTCAATCCTGACTCTGCAGACAGCAGCATGAGTTCTAGCTGTGGCTGCTGGTGTCAAGAAAATCCCGTTGTTCTCAATCAGAGAACATGACAGAAGTGGCCCTCTCTAATGGCAAAAGAAGATAGCGTACACAACAGAGCTCTGTAAAAGGCATACGTGTGACCTATATGCCCATGCTAACTGGCTCCAATTCCCAGGTAGGTTCAGGTTCCAAACCTGCCTCCTGGCAAAGAAAGTGAGTCAGGGCCTGAAGCCTGTGGGCATCCAGAAGCTCCTTATCCCCTATGGAAACAGCCATTCCACCAGAAGACAAGACAGCACAGTCTTTAAATTTCCTAGGTGTCGCACCTCCCTAGGTCAAAGAGCTTTTGCCCACTGTGCTCCCAAATAGATAATCTTCCTCCTGCCAACTCCTCTATAACAGCGTTAGGCCCCTCTAAACATGAGCTCTGAAAACACCTAAAAGTTCATGCCAGCTGTAACTGCTTCCCCTAGCTCCTCAATGTTGTTTTATCTTGCGCCTAGGAAGCACTCCCACGTGGTCACTTGGCCCCCAAGTAGACTGTACTTGGTGCTTCTCACCTGCCCTGTATCTTAATGATACTTAGTTCTTCCTAACCTTCCTCCTTCCTACTCCCCTCTCACCCTCCACTCCCTCTTTCTCTCCTACAGTCTTCTACTCTCCTGCTTTCAGCCAGCTACCCCCAAAAGCTTTCACAAGGCCTTCTTGGGCTGATGCTTTCTCTACTTCTAGTGCGTGTGAGGCCTCTCCTGGGCTGCTGTAGTCTTCATACAATTGCACTCCATCTTGACAACACTGTATTCTGCTGTTCCTCTTTTTTGTTAGACCCCTCAGTCTGTGTTGTCCTCTCTCCCTTAGACTGCTTTAACCCTCTTACTACTCTTGGTCCTTATAGTAGCCTGTTAGACTGAGTCCACTACCTTTGTTATTTTGTTTATTTTTAGGCTTATATTTAGATTCATAGTTGTTTTAACTTGCACTTACAGCTCTACTGTATATTTCTATGTTTATTGAATCACTGTTTGTATAATTTCTGATGTGGAACTTATGTAGTGAGCTTGTTCTCAAAGGTGTTAATCCAAGATCACAATAAATAAAAAAAAAAATAAAGTACAGCAGGCTCTATGTGACCCTCCATGCAAAAGACAGTAACTTTTGCCAAAATAATGGTTGTATGTGACCCTCCATGCAAAAAGTGTGCAAATATATATATATATATATATATATATATATATATATATATATATATATATATTAATTTAAAATAATGGCTCCTCACAGATCACAACAAAATTTTCGTGCCCGAAATATAAATGTTCCCAAAGGAAATAATGGGAAATTTAAAAATGTTATAACTTTTGGACAGGTTAATATCTTTTCACCAAACCTTCAAAAGGAACATCTGTGAGCCAAAGGCTTTCTACCCTGAAAATGTCAGACCAAAACATGAAGCCATTTCTGAGATACAAGTGGACAAAGAAACTCAAAAAAACATATATATTTAGGATTTTTTAATGCTCTGTATCTCAAACATCACAAAATGGATTCACAAGAAATTTAGCACCTCAAGATACCTATACATGGAGATCATGCTTGCCAATTTTTGTGCAAATCCGTTAAACGGTTCCAAAGTTACTAAGGTTCACAAATTTGGGTTTAACATAGAAGTTTGCACTCAACCCTAACTATAATATCTAAATATCTAGTGGCCTTGATGGTGGAGGAAGACCTAGACATTGTCACAGTCACTGAAACATGGTACACAGGAAACCATGACTGGGATGTTACCATACCAGGGTACACAATCTTTAGGAGAGACAGGAAGGGCAAAAAGGGGGGAGGGGTGGCTATGTACATCTGAGAGGGGATCAAGGCAACAGAGATAGGTGGAAGACAGGAAGGGGAAGAGGCTCTATGGGGCACATTAGAGATGGGAATTGGCACCACCATCTGCACAGGAGTTGTCTACAGACCTCCAGCACAGGGGGAAGAAATAGACAGGGTATTAGAGGAGGAGAGGGAAGAGGGTGGGGGACTATGAACAGAAGAGGATGGATGAGGGGGGGCCACCGTATTGGGGTAGTCAGATCCAGAAGGCGCCCTGGGGCAAAATGGAATCCAGATCGTGGTTCGCCATGTCTGGTGCCCATACCCAAAAGCACTACTGAGTTTAGTAGGCAGATGGGCCTGACAGCCGCCGAGGTTTGTCCAACTCGGGCAGTGTTGTGCAATGCCAGGTCCATCAGGAATAAGACTGGCATTATTGCTGATCTTGTTGGTTCAGTGGACTTGGCTTGCATCACTGAGACCTGGCTGGATGAAAATCTAGGCCCCACTTTGGAGGCTATGACTCTGGCTGGGTACTCGGTGATACACCACCCGAGAATGGATCACAGGGATGGGGGGGGGTTGCAGTCTGTTTCAAGACTGAATTAAGCCTCACAAATGTAGTAGTTGGGGAGACTGAGTCCTTTGAGTGTACAGTGGTAGCAGGTGTAGGCATTCATATCGTTCTCATCTATGTCCACCCGGGGATGGGAAGCAGTTCTTACAGGAAGTAGCAGACTTTATCATCAACATGGCGTTTGAGTCACCCAGATTGATGGTTCTGGGCGACTTGAATGCCTGGGTCGATGATGAACTCTCGCAATTTGGTAATCACTTCCTCCAATTAATGACTTCTTTGGGCCTTACACAGGTGGTTTCCACTGCTACCCATAAATCTGGACACTCTCTGGACTTAGTCTTCCTACTAGGGATTGAAACATCTGATCTGGGGGTGGAACCAGTTGCCTGGTCAGAGCACTACACCGTGAGGTTCAGTTTTTGCACCCCCCTGAGAAGGCCTAACCCTGTGGAGATGGTTAGGTACAGCCCTTTACGGGATATTACTCCCCAAGGCTTAGTGGCGGTCCTTGACCTCTCATCCCCCGTATTGGTGAGCAGTAGTCCAGAGGCCCTCATATCAGCCTATAATATGGCTGTTACGGTGGCTCTTGACTCTATTGCTCCTGTTCATGGGAGTCCCTATCCCTTCAACCCAAATCCCCTTGGTTTGATGGGACTTTGAGGGAGATGCGGAGACAGGGGTTGAAGGTTAGAACGACGCTGGCGCAGGTCCACCCTTGAAGCCAACCACCTTAGATTGATGGACCATTATCTAGTCTATCAATCTGCAATCACCCGTAAGAAGACAGAATTGCTGCCAAGGGAGATTGTGGTTGCATGGAATCGACCAGCTCGGCTTGTTTAAACTGTAGACAGACTGTACAACCCAGCCTGTCTGCAAGTTCGGAAAGCCTTTTCACAATTAGAGTGTGAGGAGCTTGCTTGATTTTTTGCAACTAAGGTGGCCGACATCAGGGTAGATCTGTGACCAGTACCCTCTAGGGGGGATGCTGTTGAACAGTGCAAGTTCACGGTATCTCAGTTTTCTTGGAGTTCCTTCAGTCAACCTGATTTTGTCGATGTCATGAGGATTATCCATAGTGTGCACACTACATGCTGTAGTTTGGACCCTGGGCTGACCTCCCTAATTCTGGATTGTAGTGATATCATCGGTTCAGTCCTTGTGCGAATAGTCTGGTGCTCCTTGGAGTCGGGTGAGTTCCCTAGCTCCCTGAAAGAGGCGGTGGTGACACCACTCTTGAAGAAAGCTACCTTGGACCCAGACTGTTTCACAAACTACAGACTTATCTCTAACCTACCCTTTATTGGGAAGGTGATTGAGAAGGTAGTGTTATTCACGGTGTATATGCTGCCCCACGGAGACATTGTAAGATGGTATGGGCTGAGGTTTCACTGCTATGCATATGATACCCAGCTATACCTGTCCTTGCACCCGACCAGGATGGAGCTCTCTCAGTGTTTAATAACTGTCTGAAAGAAATCCAGGAGTGGATGGACTCTAGCTGGCTGAAGCTGAACTCAGAAAAGACAGAGGTATTGCCGGCCTGGTGGCGCTGAGGGTTGAGGTGCTGGATGCCACACCTCACACCACGCCAGTGACCCGGGTTCGGGAATGGATTTGGGCCACCAGGGGCTGGCAGGGGAGAGGTTGGATTGAGTGTCCTAGGACTGCTCTACTTCCTCTGGGGTGGGTTTGTGGGGAAACGTTACGCATGGGTGACCCCTGGTGGAGACTGGGAGAAGCACAAGGCATGGCATTAGCATGGGGTGGAGTTGACAGACACTTGCGTGGCACTTGGCCCCGTGTCATTGCACTGTGAGCTCCTGGGGACAAAATCAAGGTGGAAGACTAGGCTGGGCATGACCGAGCAGCTTGATGTCCATGCACCCTCCGACCTGGAGGCCTGTCGTGGAATCGCGTCAGAGGGTCCGGTGACAGTCGTGCTGGGACCCTCTTGTATGAGTGAGCCTGCTGTTCTCCGGGTCAGTGGGAGCCTGTGGCTGGATGCCCCCGCCGGAGCATTGCAGAGGCCTGGAAAAATCAAAGTAAAATAAAAAGAAAAGACAGAGGTATTGGTTGTGGACCCGTGTCACCGGATAGAGGGGTCGTCTGTTGGGACACCCTCAGAAATCTTTCTCGGCGGTGTCTCAGTCCCCGACCTCTGAACAGGTGCGTAATCTGGGGGTTGCCTTGGATGACAGGCTATCACTGCAGTCACAAGTGTCGGCAGTCATCAAGACTTCCTTTTACCATCTTTGGAATATCGCCAGAGTTAAGCACCTAGTTCCGTCTGACGATCTACCAACATTGGTCTATGCCTTTGTGTCCTCGCATCTGGACTATTGCAACTCCCTTTACTTTGGGCTTTCAGGGGTTGAAATCCACCACCTGCAGCCAGTGCAGAATGCAGCAGCTCGGGTTTTGATTGGTTCCAGTAGGTCCTGTCATATTACCCCGGTGCTGCGCAAACTGCACTGGCTGCTTATACAGTGGCGGATCACCTTTAAAGTCAGTTTACTGACTTTCAAAGCCCTTCAAGATCAGGGTCTGGCCTATCTGAAAGAACTGCTGGTTCCTTACTACCTGGGCTGATCGCTCTGCTTGGCCCGACGAGGGGTTGCTGGAGATTCCAATAGTGAATCTTAAATCATCTGGATGTAGGGCATTTTCTGATGCTGCATCCACTCTTTGGAATTCTCTACCTCACTGGTTACAGGAGTGCACTTCTGTGGAGGAATTTAAGCAGGGTTTGAAAACCCACCTTTGGAAAATGGCCTTTTTAGAAAATTGATTGCCCTGTAGTTGATGATTTATTATTGCTTTTATCTGTGCTTGATATCTGATTTTAATGTCTGATTTGTAATGTTTTAAACTGTACAGTGCCTTGGAAATTGAAAGGTGCTATATAAATAAAACTATTATTATTATTATTATTATTATTATTATTATTATTAGTGGAAACCATACACAAAATGGCAGAGAAAGGGGAGATGTTGCTGGTGGGGAACCTAAACATGCCAAATGTTAACTGGAACACATATGCAGCAGCCACAACCAGGAACAGAGACATCTTGGATGCCCTGGAAGGGGCATGCCTCAGACAGTTGATGAAGGAGCCTACATGGGAGCAATACTAGACCTGGTTCTCACAAAAGGTGACAGAATAACAGTTTTATCAATGGGAAGCCATCTAGGTACCAGCGATCACCATACAGTGTGGTTTAAGGGGTTTGCACTCCTTAGGCGACACCAACTCAGTGAACTACAATCCTGTCAGCAAAATCGACACTTTTCCAAAAGGTCACTGTGTTGGTGTGCCCGAGACAGGGGCACACTGTCTCCCGGTCTTGCACCACTGTCCCGCAGTGACTCTGACTGGAGTTAATAATTCTAAAGTTGGGGGGTGGAGGGCAGTGCCCCCTGATTAAAAAAAAGGACAGGAGACAAACAGGAATCATGATGACCGCAACTTGCCATCGACATGATTCCTGTCAGCGAGATGTTGTTCGACAAAGGGGTTGTCGAACCATCATTGTAGAGCTGGTTTAAGGTGAAGACAGTAGTAGAGTCAAGCCACTTAAAAGTAAAGGTCCTGGCTTCAAGAGGGCAGACTTTGAAAAAATTGGGGGAATACCTCTGAAAAATCCTGGCAAAGGGGGAGGGAGGGGGAGGAGTGGTGGCAGAAACCAAAAGGAGCCACAGCAGAGACAACAGGCCTATGTGTAAAGCTAATAAACAAAGCAAAAAGAAAGAAAAAAAACACTATGGTTTTCAAGAGAGGTAGCAGAGAAGGTTAGGAAAAAAAAAACAGTCGTTCAGAAAGTACAAGGAAACACAGAGGGAGACAGACAGACAGGGAAGTGTACCAGGCAAAACAAAAGGAGGCGGGGAA
The DNA here is from genome assembly GCA_016271365.2 of Neoceratodus forsteri. Classification (NCBI taxonomy): domain Eukaryota; kingdom Metazoa; phylum Chordata; order Ceratodontiformes; family Ceratodontidae; genus Neoceratodus; species Neoceratodus forsteri. The sequence goes on from CM057455.1 coordinate 1,733,557,239, forward strand.
GGCAGTCAGGTGTACAAAGGTACAAACTGAAGAAAGGATATCAAAATCAGTGAAAGAAGATGACAAAACCTTCTTCAGGTATATCAGGGAAAGGAAAAAGACCAATGGAGGGATTGTGAGATTGAATAAAGGGGGGGAGTATGCAGAGTGGGACCTAGAAAAAGCAGAAATTCTAAACAAATACTTCTGCTCAGTGTTTTCAAAGGAAGGGTAAGGGGAGAGACCAGTATTAGGGGGAAGAAACACACACTTGGTGGAGTTGGACACCAGTCCATTCACGGAGGAGAGAGTTCTAAAGGAACTCTTGAAGCTAAAAGTGGAAAAGGTAATGAGACCAGATGGGATGCAGAATACTGAAAGAAGTCAGGGAGGTACTGGGGGCACCACTGACAGCCCTATTTAACAAATCACTGGAGGAGGGAGTGGTGCTGGAGGACTGGAGGAGGATGAATGTGGTACCACTACACAAAAGTGGGAGCAAGGTGGAGGCTGGAAATTACAGGCCAGTCAGCTTGACTTCAGTGGCGTGAAAAATCATGGAATCCATGTTAAAGGAAAGGATTGCACCATATCTGGAGGATAGTGGGGCACAAAACCTGAGGCAGCATGGATTCACAGCAGGGAGATCTTGTCCAACAAATCTGATAGATTTCTTTGACTGGGTAGCCAAGGTGGTGGATCAGGGAGGGGCGATGGACATGGCCTACCTAGATTTAAGCAAGGCATTTGACACTGTCCCACACAGCAGGCTAGTAAACAAGTTGTGCAGTCTGGGAGTAGATACCAAGATAGTACAATGGGTCAGAAATTGGCTTAGCAACAGGACAAAGAGCGTGGTGGTGAACGGAATTCAATCCCAGGAGATGGAGGTGACCAGTGGGGTGCCACAGGGTTCAGTTCTGGTACCAGTCCTCTTCAATGTCTTCATTAGTGACATTGTGGAGGGGCTGAAAGGGAAGGGAAGGTGTGCCTCTTTGTGGATAACACCAAGATCTGCAATAGGGTAGACACTCCAGTTGGGGTGGATAAAATGATAAGAGACCTAGACAAATTGGAGGAGTGGTCAAGAGAGTGGCAGCTTAAATTCAATGCAAAAAAGTGCAAAGTCATGCACTTGGGCCACAGGAAACCTGGAGAGAAATACAAAATTGTGTGTGTGTGTTTGGGGGGTATGAACAACAACAAAACTGGAAAGGGACCTGGGAGTAAATATAACAGATGACCTGAAAGTGGCCAAGCAATGTGAAAAAGCTGTGGGGAGGGCCAGAGGGATGCTTGGGTGCTTAGGGAAGGGCATCACCAGTAGAAAACAGGAGGTGGTGATGCCACTGTACAGAAATTGGTTAGGCCACATCTAGAATACTGTGTTCAGTTCTGGATACTGCATCTCTGAAAGGACATTGACAGAACAGAGGCGGTCCAAAGAAGGGCAACAAAAATGGTGAAAGGAGTGAACCAGAAAACATATGAGAAAAGACTGAAAGACCTCGATATGTATACCCTGGAGTACAGGAGAGAGAGGGGGGTGATATAATAGAGACATTCAAGTACCTCAGGAGAATCAACAAGGTCCAGGAGGGCAGCATCTTTCAAAGAAAGAGATGTGCAAGAACAAGGGGTCACAATATGAGGCTGGAGGGAGACTCAGGGGAAATGTGATGAAGTATTGTCTCACAGAAAGGGTGGTGGATGCATGGAACAGCTTCCCAGCAGAGGTTGCACAGCCTAAAATGATTTGTGAGTTCAAGAATGCATGGGATAGACAGAAGGCAACCCTAGTGGTAGGAAAGAGAGGGTAAACTGCTGATCATTTAGGATTGGAAGTTAAGTAGATAGCGAAATGGGCAGACAAGGTGGGCCAGGCGGTCCTAATCTGCCATCAAAATCTACGTTTCTATGTTTCTGTCAGTGCTCAGTGTTAAACCCCAACTTTGCACCCTAATAACTTTGGCAGCATTTGACAGACTAGCCAAAATATTTGCAAGTGTGGTCAGGCTGGCATAGTCTCAAGACATGGAAAGTTTTGTGATGGCACCTTGTGCGGTTTCCTAGATCTAGATACCCCTTATTTTGTTAAACGGTCACTTTTTTCCTTTACTTAATACACTTTTTTTAGCTCTCAAGTACAGCCCAGATGGTATGGTTTCATGTCATAATAGCAATCGTAAAACAGCGATCGCTATAATGGCGAGTGTATATCGCTGAAAAGCACATCAGCTATATACACTTTAAGGCAACCTGACTTCTGTATATCAAAAATTTGTTTTTGCAGGGGCCTTTGCCCCCCTCCAGTCCCTGAGAACCCCTTCCCTTTCCCTCTCCTTCCCTTCGCTATTCCCCTCTTCTGTTTGCCCTTCCATATAGTCGCTGTCCCATACCCTCGCTATTCTGCAGGGTAGCCCAGAGTAATAGCACCCAAAATGAGTTGCTATTTTTGTAGTCGCTCATTTTGGGTCGCTATTATTATGTGATACAGACGGTATGGAATTTATTCACGAAACTTTCATGGTAGAAGCAGCCTGTGCTGAGACAGTGCCTTTCAAAGGTTTCTTGAAAACATATCAAATGGTTCCAGATTTATAAGGATTTTAATTGTTTTTCTGAGCATGCTCAGTAGGGTTTTTGGAAAATCCTCTGATATGAACCAAAAAATCTTGGTTCTCAAGAGCATTTTTGTTTCACATCAGTTACTGTATGTGTCGCAAACTGAAACCGCTTCTCATGAATTGATATTTTTTTCCTTTTCAATTTATGGCAGCCACCATCTTTTTTTTCATATTCGTTACCAAACAAATATGAAAAGCCATATAAATGAACTCTGTGTAAAGAAAAACAGAAACATAAATCCTGCTAATCTTGACCTCTTGTGCCAGAAATAATATTTTCGGACTTTGGGATTGCCCTAGTCCAATTTTCGTTTCATCAGACATCTTTTCAGTTCGAACTGGAAAAGGTTCAGTTTGCAAACTAAAAATTGTGGTTCCTGAACTGAAAATTTCAGTGTGAACCAAAAATTATTGTTCACAAGTTTACCAGCCTGGTGGCACTGAGGGTTGAGTCACTGGATGCCACACCTCGCTCCACACTAGTAACCCATGTTCAGAAATGTACAAGGTATAATTGTTAATACAATATAAAACTTGTTGTCTTTGTCTGCCATCGCATGCAATAAGCAGCTCGTTTGCTAATCTAGCATCTTTCTATTGGAGCCAGGTAAACATCCTGGCCACTTTTTAATAATAACCATGATAAAAACAAAGAATAAAAACTATGTAACTCGAGTGAGGCTACTTTGATAAGTGTTACTCTAAATATCGTCCCACATGTCCAAGTATCATTCAGTTCATTTTACCTCCTTTTCTGGATGGCAGTCCCAGAGTTAAGTCAGAACCCTAATGCTTACTGGGACAAAACCGATCTATCCTTGAGTTTTTCTATAAAATCCATAAAGGGCAACCAAGCCCCATCATTTTATCAATTTGTAAACAAGGATCAGCCGTGATTTTTTTCCATGTGGTAGATGTTTTTAATTGTGGAGACCCAATCAAGTAGCGTCAGGGGGTTAGAAACTAGCAATTTTTTTTTTATTACATTTCCCACTGCTGCCTATTGGATACCCAAAAATGGCCTCTGGTGATTTGTTCTTTTCCACTTGGGGAGTCTCCTAAGAGTCAGATGTTCAAAACTAGGGGTACTCAATTTGCCCGCCATTAGGTTGTATTTCTGCCCCACATCAGCCCAAAAGGGCTGCAGTACTGCCTCAAAATGGGAGTCATTTTCTGTTGGAACTGAGCGACAGATAGGAACTGGCTATAAGCTTCATGTTATTGTACACAATGCTGAATGGCAACTTTGGCTTTCCTTGTCTGCTCTTTTTATGGTTTTTACATAACCAATGCAATAAAAAAGTAAAAAAAAAAGCAATGAGCACAGGATGCTGGGGGACAACTAGGGAAGGAGAGAACTGAATGACCCAAGGATTGATCTACACTCTGGGTAGGAGGCTGCTGGCTGTACTGAATGACTTCTGCCAGGTGGATGGCTGGTGCTATTGCAGGTTGGGAGCCACAGACATTAGGAGGTGCTAGGGTCTCTTCGGTGTGTGCATGCCTCCATGTGCACATGTTAATGTGTTCACTCCAGCAACATGGGATAGGAGAAAATGGAGGAAAATAGTGGAGGCACACGCATCAATGAAGCCCTGTCCACCGACCCCTCACCCACCTCAACACCAGGACTCCATCAACCAGAACCAGATACATGTCTCAGGGTGGTGGCCCTCCTCCTCCTGATTCTGCCAAAAGGGGAAAGCCGTGGGGAAGACAGGCTGAAATGTAAGTCCTGTGGAAGTTGGAGATGGTGGGGGTCAGCAGTACAGGGTGGAAGGGAGCCTTAACCTGTCCCTGTCACAGGGAGGAAAAAATGTATATAAGAAAAAACGATAATTCGCCGACTGAAATTTTTCAGTTCAACAAAAGTAGCTCAAAGTGAGATAGTGCTATCAGATGGGAATGTCCTCTTGTCCCCCCAGCAGCAGTCCCCTTTGTTCCACAGCTCCCATACTGAATCTCTGCTTTCAGCTGCATATCCCGATGACCATATGTTGAAGATAATTATTCTATTTTGCATATGGTCCAGAGTGCCCTGCACCTCTGCACACATAGCTGCATGGAAGCACAAGACCTAGATGGCCCTGCACTTTCACAGCCAGAAAGACTCATGACCCTGTGCATCTGCATCTGTATCTACATGGAAGCACAATGGCTAGAGGGCCCTGTGGTTCCATAGCCCCCATACAGTCCCACAAATTCTTTGCATTTACAGCCAACAGGCAGATGAACACTTCAGCTTGTATGTGGATTCTTCCCTTGACACCGGGACCAGAAGGCTCTGCACATCTGCATCTGTTAACTCAGGTCCCTTCAAATTAGGATACGATTTCACTATTCCAAAAAGAAAGAAAATTCTTTGCAAAAAAATTTGCTAATGTACCAGTTAGGGTTCAGGTTAATGCCACAAAAGTAGGGAAATGTAGCATTGGGGTACCCAACCCTAACTCCATACCTTCCAACCCTCAAGCAGTAAAAGGACATGACCAAAGAAGTGACCATAGATAGCATCATCAGGTAAGACAAACATACAACTGTTTCCAGATGACACAAATGCAGTAGCACTGATGTGCTACTTTCATGAATTTGTATCTGGATCTGCAGGAGCACAGGCCTCACAAGGACCTGTGCTTATGCACCCACAGCTGTGTATGTATGTCCTGCAGCATGCATGAGTACTTCTAGCTGCAGAAGTATTGTTGCAATATGGGTATGATGGTTTTAGTAGTGGATCTAGAAATGTTTGTAGGGGTAGCAGTTTTTCTAGGGGGTGGCACTTTCCCTGAGAAAATAAAATGTTGCCTTTTAAAGCTCAGATTAGGTTAAAACAGGTACTTTTTGCTGGCCTAAGAGGGTAGCGGATGGTACCTTGCTACATAGCTGGATCTGCTAGTGCATGATTTTCTGGATGAAGCTGCATAACTGTAGACCCCACCGGTGTCTGCACTTTTGCAGCCAGAAGTTGGTGAGGATGTGTTGCACCTGTGGCTGAAGAGACACAGGACCCTGACTGCAGACAGAAGTACTATTGCAGTTTTGGTGTCATGGATTTTGTGCTGCCTGCACTTCTTCAGCCAGAAGTTGGTGTGTATGTTGTATGTAGACATATGGCTGCGTAAGTGCAGGCCCTTGCAGACAGAAATGGGTGTATGTCTTACAGTATGGATGAGTGCCTGTGGGTACGGAAGAGCTGGCCCCATAGGGGCCTGCACTTATGCAGACAAAAGACCTCTTCTAATTTTTGGATTGTGGATTTGTATGTGTGACTTCAAGGGACCTGTGCTTCTGCATACAGAAGTAGTGTTGTGATTTCAGTATTGTGGATTTCTATCTGCAGCCAGAAGTGAGTGTGTATGTGTTGCAGTGTGTGTACCAAAGGTGCAAATCCATGAAGGTAGCACATTAGTGCTACTGCAGTTTTGTCATCTGGAAGTGGTTGTATTCTGTTCATCTTACCTGATGATGGCGTCTGTGGTTGATTATGTGATCTTGTCCTTTTACTGTTTGAGGGTGGGGAGTGGGGAATTAGGGATGGAAACCCTAATGCCACATTTCCCTGATTTTGTGATGTTAACTTGAACCCTAACTGGTGCATTAAAGCAGTTTTTGTAGAGAATATATATATATATATATATATATATATATATATATATATATATATATATGCATTAGTTAGGGATTGTTCCACAGCGACAAAGCGAGGAAATTCAGTGTTAGGGTTGAAAGCCCATTGACCTCGTCACACCCCAACCAGCATCAGGGGTGCGCATGGGGTTGTTGGCTAACTCTCACCCCATCAGATGTGTGAAGAAGCAGAGGTATAGGAGAATGGGGTGAGAGTTAGACCGACAACCCCAACGCGCACCTCGATGCCAGTTGGGGGTGTGGACAGTGGGGTCAAAGCGGGGCTTTCAACCCTAACACCAAATTTACTTGCTTTTGTCACTGTGGAACAACCCTAACTAATGCATTAAACAGAGTTTTTGGCCTCTAATTTCCCTTCTTTTTGAGAATGATAATGAGAAATAGTGAATGTAATGCGGCGGCAGAAGGGCCCCGTGCTCCCGCCACCTGATGTCTTGTCACATAGTAACACAGTGCCCGCAAATTTAAATGGTAATGCACATGGTGACGCAAAGCAAAACAGAAAGATAAACAGTACTGTAGACACAAATGGTTAAAATAAGCATAGCATAAGCGCAAATATAAACGCAAAGTGTACGTACATGGTGCCGTGAAGCAGAGAGCGTAAGTGAAACAGTCGGAACCACAAGCAGAGACACGAAGGGTAACAGTAATGTAAGTGCACAGGCTGGTTTTCCCAAAGCTGCATAGAGAAAGACAGTGAGTACAAAGAATGTATGCATAATAATGGATCTTGAAGCAGAAAATGAGGAGTTGGAATACTAAATTGCTTATAACTCAGGAACGTCACATGATAGAAAAAAAATGTAAAGTCATATGTTGTATGACTTTTTCTAACTGAATTTGTGCTTAATGGGCTAAGCATTTTTCCGACGAAAAGTCCAGTATCCACCGTTTCGAGATCACGGGCTCCTGAAAGCGCGGCGAACGTCGTAATGTTATCCTATGGGGAAAAAAGAGAAGTTCGGAGTGCCATAACTTTGGCTCCCTGTAATATTTTTTCACCAAACCACTGAAAGGCACATCTGTGGGATGCTGTCTTTCTCCTTCCAAATTTCAGCCCACAAGACCAAACCGCTATTTTGCAGCAGGGCGGCAAAGGATTCCTGTAATGTGGCGGATGCCGTAATGTTTTCCTATGGGAAAAAGCATCAACTTTGGAGTGCAGTATCTTTGCTGCCTTGTAATATTCTTTCACCAAAACACTGAAAGGCACATATGTGAGATGTTAGCTGTGTTCCCTCCACATTTCAGCCCAAAAGACAAAACCATTCTTTTGCAGCAGGGTGGCAAAGAATTGCTGTCATTTTGCCATAGCCTGGAAAAGTAGTGTTGCAATTTGCGAAAGCATTCGCAAAAATTTGTGACACTTTCATGAGTGCAACACTACTTTGCGAAAGTACTTTTTCCAGAAACTTGAAAAACATATGTTTAGGGTGTTTAACCTCAAAATAAAGACATGCCTAGCATCCTCAGGGTCCGACTAGGTAAACACAAAAAGAATTGTGTTGCTAGAGGGTCCCAAATTTAAATGCCAAGCATTTTTCTGATCACCAACTGAAAACAAAATGGTGGATTTGCAAAAGTAAAAGGGCCATTTGTGAAAGTAAAAACTGCATTTGCGAAAGTGTTGAACTTTTTAACTTTTCCTATTGACTTATAATGGGAAACTGTTGTTTGAATAACTTTTGAACCGTTTAATATTTTTTCATGAAATCTTCAAAAGACACATTGGGGACCCCGGCCGCATGTTTCCTGGAGATTTTGGACTGGTCGCGCAAACCGTGCGACCTGTAGAGATGACCAAAGAATTGCAAAAAAGTGTAAATGCACGTGCAGATCACGCCTAATAAGTCCTCAGCCGTATATCCAAACAGTACAAAAGTTGGCAGATCCCAAGATATATGGTTCTTGATCATGTATTCCACATTTCAGGCAAATCCGTTGAATGGTTGCAAAGTTATTAAGGTGCAAAATTTTAGGTTTAACATGTAAATGGCTCCTCAACTAACTATGGTAGCACTTCCGTTGCTACCATAATATATATATCTATGTGTATGTGTGTATATATATATATATACTGTGTGTGTATATATATATATATATATATATATATATATATATTTATATATATAGTATAGCTTGGGTTGAGTACCCCATTTAAGGTTAAAGTGTGAAATTTTGCATCTTAATAATGTTATCACCGTATGACAGATTTGCCTGAAATTTGGTGGGTACAGAGCAGTATAATAGATATCTGGATCTGCCAAGTTTTATAATGGTCAGGTATATGGTTGCGGAGTTATAAAGCAACATTCCGTAGCGCATTTACACTTTTTTACGCATTCTTTGCTCGCACCTATAGGTCGCACGGTTTGTGCGACTGGTCTAAAAACTTAATAAATCATGGGGCCAGGGTCTCCGATGTGCCTTTCAAAGATTTCATGAAAAAATATTAAACGGTTCGAAAGTTATTCATAAAACAAGTTTCCCATTATAGTCAGTGGGAAAAGTTAACAAAAAGTTCAACAGTGTTGCAAATGCAGTTTTTAGTGTCGCAAATGACCCCTGTAGTGTCGTGAGTCAGCCATTTTTTTTCAGTTAGTGGTCACAGAAATGCTTGGCATTTAAATTTGGGATGCTTTAGGGATACAATTATTTTTGTGTTCACCTAGCCAAACCCTGAGGATGCTAGCCATGTCTTTTTGGGGAGGTTAAACACCCCAGAAATATGTTTTGAAATTTTTATAAAATTAGTGTTGCAAAGTAGTAACGCATGACACTTTATGGTTTCCTTGATTTCATAAAGTGTCGGATTTCTATTAATTATTTTGAGACACCATGCTCAAAATAACAGGAATTCTTTGCCACCCTGCAATACAACAGTTTGGTCTTTTGAGCTGAAATTTAAAGGAAGAAAGCCAACATCACAAAGATGTACCTTTTGGTGGTTTGGTGACAAAATATTGCACAGATGGAAAGTTATGGTGCTCTGAAGTTGATACTTTTTCCCATAGACTAACATTGCAGCGCCCGCCGCGCCTTTTGGGGCCCGTATCTCAGAAACGCTTTGAGATATGGACTTGTCATTGGAAAAATGGGAGGCTAAGCACAAAACTAGCCAGGAAAGTCATAATTTATGTGAAATTTCAATTTTTTTTCTACGTCATACGATTCTTGAGATATAAGCAATTTAGTATTCCAAGTGCTCATTTTCTGCTCCAAGACCCATTATTATTACTATGCATACATTCTTTGTACTCACTGTGTTTCTCTATGCAGTTCTTGGGCAAAAACAGGGTGTGCACTTCTGTTACTGTGCAAACAAGCTGAGGTGGTGCAGTATAGGAGAATGGGGTGAGTTAGGACCGACGACCCCAACGCATACCCCGATGCCTGTTGGTGGGGGCGGGGTGGGGTGGTGCAAGGGGTGGGAACCTAACATCGAATTTCCTCACTTTTGTCACTGTGGAACAACCCTAACTGATGCATTAAATGGATTTTTGCCATGAATCTATATATATATATATATATATATATATATATATATGTATATGTAAAACAGTACAACCCCAATTGAATGAACCCTGATCATCCATAACTCCTTGTTTAACAAACCTGGCCCTTGCTGCCCAAAGTTTCCTATACATTCTGCACACACTATATAGTTCTACACTATACTACACTGCAGTACACTACATGTTCTACACTACTACAATTCAGTATACTGTACTGGCATAGTGTTTTTTACTACAAGGTACTGTACATACTACCAGGTGGCATGGTGAGCAGTCATTGTAATGTGGCATGCTGCTTGTCTGCTGTTGAAGTGTATGCTTGACAGTAGAAAGTAAATAGGTAGACTGAAAAGAGCAGAACAAGAGTGTGGTAAACAGAACAAGTTTAACTTCTACAGTCAAGCATCTGTCACCATTTCTGGTTTGCGGTCGGCTTGAGATGTGGTCAACATGCTGTATTGTTCTAGATAGTCAAGATGGGGCTGGGGGTGAAAACAACAAACCTGTCAGAATTTACCACACCAAAGTTTTAAATGTGCACTACAGTGAGAGACTCTGAAACATCTTAACATGTGGGAAATATGCCGGGTTATTACAATGGATTATGCAAGCAAATTGGGTGAAGTGCAGTCAAGCAATGTGGCCTCCGTGGCCCTTAAGCAGTGAAATCATAGGATTGGTTTTAGCTGTGAGATTGTAAAAAATGTTTAAAATTGTAAAAATTCTGTGCACTGTGTATTGTGAGTTGAGGTGAGGTTGAAAATATTGCACCAGATTGCATCAACTGGCACAACAGTGTATGCAAATATGTAAAGTACAGCGTTTTTGAAATTTGGGCTTTCAGTTTTCAGTTTTGTAGGCACTGGATTTTTGGCTTTTGGTTTTCAATTTGATTGGCTGGCAACTGATAGCAATAATATTTGTTAACCATTAAAATACACTACTGTATGTTGCATTAAAAAGGTGGAAGGATGCCCAGCAAAGAAGATTATGTGGCTCATTGGATGTAATGCAACCCCAGTCTTGTGAACTCATTATCTAAACCAATCAGATGTGTCCCAAGAAGTTTGGATAATCGAGGTTCTACTGTATATACACATATATATATATATATATATATATATATATATATATATATATACATCCAGAAGTTGGGCATCACAGAAAACTGATAAAAAAAGCTAATACAATAGCTCAAGATAAAAAAGTATATTTATTAAAACAATAAAACAGAACAGCAGCAACTACTCCCTAAACCGATAACACGTCACGTAATACTTTATGCCTTTTTAAGGCAATATATCTATATCTGTATATGTGTGTGTGTGTGTGTGTGTGTGTGTGTATGTATATCCTCTACTACACGTTTAAATTTGATCACTGCCTTTGCAAGGTCTCCCCAGTCTTCCACTGTAAAGATGGATCATTTAACACTTGTGCCATTTCTTTATTCTCTATTACCAATTTCCTGTCAGTTTATAAGATGACCAATTTTATCTTTGAAGCTCTGCTTACTATGAATTTATTTAATTTGACCAACTCATTATTGGACATGAGGTATCCTTATTTGTAATTTCTTTTACCACTTCTGTATGTCCTTTTTACATAATAATAATAATAATAAACTTTATTTGTTGTGAGCGCAATTCAAACAAATACCAAAGCGCTTTTACAATAGTCTTAAAAACTGTAAAACTTCCAAAATTTAAAACTTCCTGTTGTCAGTTTTCACACTTCCCCAAACCCCCTGCCTTGCCAGAATCTTAAGATGATTTCAAAGCATAATGATGTTTTCTAATACTGCTCTTAGCATCCCAACATAACCTCATCAGCTTCTGTTTCTCTTTCACCATTTAAAACTTTGCTTGGAGGAAATGCAGTTGTGTCCATTCATAGAAACATAGAAACAAAGACTTTGATGGCAGATAAAATCACTTGGCCCACCCAGTCTGCTCATTTCCATACCTATCGGATAAGCTGCAGATCCTAGTTTTACCAACAGCCTTCTTCCTTCTACCTCCCTCTAGAATTGCCTTATGTCTGTCCCATGCATTCTTAAATTCCCCCACTCTTTTTGACCCCATGACCTCCTCAGGAAAGCAGTTCCATGTGTCCACCTCCCTTTCCATGAAAAAATACTTCCTCACGTTGCCCCTGAGTCATCCCCCCTCTATCTTCAAATTGTGCCCCCTTGTTCTTGCACATCTCTTTTTCTGAAAGATGCTACCCTCTTGGACTTTGTTGATTCCCTTGAGGTACTTGAAAGTTTCTATCATGTCCCCCCTCTCCCTCCTTTCCTCGAGGGTATACATATTAAGCTCTTTTAGTCTCTCTTCGTATGGCTTCTGGTGCAGACCCTACACCATTAGAATTGCCCTCCTCTGGACTGCTTCTATCCTGTCTTTGTCCTTGCAGAGATGGGGTCTCAAGAACTGCATGCAGTACTCCAGATGGGGTCTCACCAACTGTCTGTACCAACTGTCCCCATTTGAGAGTGCCAGGTCTAAGATTGCTCCCTCCCTAGTGGGTTCCAACACTAGCTGTCTGAGGCATGCCCCCTGTAGGGCATTGAGAATTACCCTTCTCTTGGATGTGGCTGCAGCAAAGGTGCCCAAGTTAATATCTGGCATATTCAGGTCCCCCATCAACAATATCTCCCCCTTTCCTCCATTCTAAGGATGCCTTCTATCATTTCCTTGTCTGTTTCTTCCCCCTGAGACAGGGGTCTGTATTCAACCCCCGTACGGATTATGGTGTAATTTCCTGTCTCCAGGGTGACCCACAGTGCCTCCTCTCTTCCCTGTTTACCCTTTAGTTCTATTGCTTTGATCCATTCCCTTACATAGAGAGCTACTCCTCCTCCTCCTCTTTTACCCTCTCTATCCCTCCTGTAGATTGTATATCCTGGTATGTTGACATCCCAGTCATGGTTCTCTGTGTACCATGTTTCTGTGACTGCCACGATGTCCAGGTGTCCCTCTTCCATCAAGGCCACTAGTTCAGGGAGCTTGTTACCCAGACTACATGCATTGGTATTCGTCGCCCTCCATTTTTTAAACTCCCAGCCTGTATGGAGCTTAGGCTATGGCCTACTCCACGGGTGGGAGAAGAGGAGCAAAAGGGAGTCAGCAGGAGGTGGAAGAGGCAGGGGAGGAAAGCGCCTCCTCCCACCTTCCCGACTCACCACTTCAGCAGCAGTATTTTTAATTTATTTATGCCATAAGGGGAGGAGGCAGCCAGGGGTGTAAGGGTCTGGAGTAGGAACTGCTTTATAGTGAAGTTGCTCTGGTGGTAGTGTAAGGCAGGAAGGGAGAGTGCACTAGGCAACAGGAGCTTCCAATAGGTGCAGCCGCAACCACGACAAAAGTAAAAGCCTGGGGGGAGTTCAGAACAAGGACTTTGGACACTGTAAATTCCAAGCACATATGGAGCTTAGGCTGTGGCCTACTCTGCATGAGTGGAAGAAGAGGTGCAAAAGGGAGTCAGCAGGAGCTGGCAGAGGCAGGGGAAGAAAGCTCCTCCTCCTCCCACCTTCTCGAATCACCGCTCCAGTGGCAGTATTTTCAATTTATTTATGCCCAATAGGGCTTAAGGATGCAGCCAGGGGTGGAAGGGGCTGGAGCAAGAGCTGCTATTTAGTGAAGCCACTCTGGCAGCAATGCAAGGTGGGAAGGGAAAGAGAGAGAGAGAGAGAAAGAAAGTGTGCAGGGCAGCAGGAGCCACCAATAAGTGGAGCCACACCATGGCAAAAGTAAAAGCCTTTGGGGGGGATTTCAGAGCAAGGAGGCAGCAGCAGAGTGGTGGGTGCCACATAGTGAAAGCTGCACTGCGTCTCAAAAGCAATGGCTAGTGGGCTAATTTTTAAATGTAAATTAAAAGCCTGCAGGAACACAGGCAAGGGCAGAATGCTCCCTGAGGGGAGAAAAGAAAATCAAAAGAACCACACTGTGGCTATAATTTAAGGTGCCATGCCAGCTCCGCAGCAACGGAACAAATACAGCATGCGGGGAGAATGTGTACTGTTTGAATCAGCACACTCAGAAGGCTTCCTCTTTTTTTTTTTAATGCGGGTTTATGCAAATGAAAGTACTGAAGTGTTCTCTCATTGAAGCGCTTTATTCATTTCAAGCACACAACGTTTATGCCCATAAACTCGGAACACTGTCATAGCCAGCTCTCATGGTCATTTGTCTGTCAGGGATGAGCCCAGTGTAGATTGCGCTGCATTGGGCTAGTCCATGACACATCTCTGAAATGCCATTTTCTGAAGCAAAGCAAAATGTTTCTTGCGCAGGCACGAGGAAACGTAAAAATCACCAATTCTAACAAGTAATAGGTTGCTGACATGTTATCTAACAAGTAATAGGATGCTGAAATATTGTTATCTGTTTTATGGTATTTACAATGTTTGACCAGGAAAGGCACACTAAGCTGTGACATCTTATTTCCAGATGTGTGCTGGGGGATGGGTTACATGGACCTGTTTTACTGTTGAGGAATGTTGCCCATCACACCGGGTAAACTCCCTGACTCTTCATCAGTAACATTATTGAATCTTTCATTTCTCCTAGACAGTGAGCAGAAGGGACCTCTATTTAACATCTCATCCAAAGGATGGCACCTCAATTGTGCAGCATCCCCTTCATTCTACACTACAGTGCCAGTTATGGGTTTACCCCAAGTAACAGGTGGGGGGCTAGAACCCATGACCATCTGATCTTCTTGTCCCAGAGGTGAGAGTGCTACCTGCTGATCCACTGACACTGCTTCAAATTCTGAGTGGCACCACATAGTTCAAAACTGTATCCTACAAGCCATAGGGTAGAAGTGGCGGCACATCAGACACACAAATTCAGGTTTCCTCTGTCCCCATCCAGAGACCACCTAGTTAACCCCTACTCACTCAAAGGATGCATTGCTGTAAGAGTGGATGGACTAAGGCAGGCTCAGGGAAGGGGGACAGGGTTCCAGAGATGCATCCCTCCAATGGTACCACTGCATAACTCCTTCACAGCTCTGGCAGAAAGGGACGGTCTAGCTAAGGCCCCAAAAGTAGTGCCTGAGGGGGATGGAGGAGACATCAGAGATGGACCCCAATGGGACAACAGTGGTAGACCCCAGTGGAGAAGGAAGCAACTTCTGGTGGGGGACTCCACTGTCAGGGGAATTCAGCTGGGAACAGGCAACAGAGGGCAGAGGGAGTTAAAGTGCCTACCAGGAGGCACTGGTTGGAGGGATGGGGGTGAATCCTTGAGATCACAAAGGCAATAGCAAGGAGGAGGGAGCTCAATGCCATAGTCCACTTGGGGATAAATGACCTCACAGGGGAGAACAGGTCAGAACAAGTGCAGTGGGACTTTAGGAGACTGGGGGGGCCTCAGGCAGACAGCAACCTCTGTGTACTTCTCAGTGCTGCCTGTCCAGGGCATGGGAAATGACAGGGCATGACACATCCATGACTTCAACTTATGCCTGAAGGAATGGTGCACAGGTGAGGGGATTTGGCTATGTGAGAGACTGGGGCCCTACCTGGGGGAATGGGGGACTGTATAAAAGAGATGGCCTGCATCCTTCTGAGGAGGGAATCACAGTCCTTTTCAATAAGTTTAAAATCTTCCTTGAGAAGGGTTTACACCTACCTGGGGGGTGGTGGTAGGGTACAGCATGATGACATGGACCCACCCCCAACTGGACCACAGAAACAGGGAGGGGCAGAAAAGGGGAAGCAGCACACTGATAATACCAGATACCATGGGAAGAAGCTAGACAAATGCAAGATGGGGGAACAAGGGGACAAATGCAAGGTGGGGAATCAAGGGGACAAATGCAAGAGGAAGAAATGGAAATAAATGTAGCAGAGGACAGAAACAGGACCCCAGTTCATGGAAGGTCATGCACACGAATGCTCGCAGTCTGGGAAACAAAGTCTTGGACCTGGTGGCTGCAATGAGGGAGGCAGATCTGGACATAGTGGCCATAAATGAAACGTGGTACACCAACAATCACAACTGGGGCATAAATGTACCAGGGCATGCCCTATTCAGAAAAGACAGGGAGGGCAAAAAAGGTGGGAGGTCACCCTTTACAACAGAGATAACATCAAAGCAACAGCAATTCAGAGCCCTCATGGGCAGACAGAAGAAGTATGGGTCACCCTTGAGCCAGGCAATGGAATAGCTGTTTGGCACAGGGGTCATCTACACACCCCCTGCTCAGGGAGAGGAAATTGATGAGATACTGCTGGAGAACATACATAAGATGACAACAAAAAGGGAAGTCCTACTAATGAGAGATTTCAACATGCTAGACATAGACTGGTCCATCTCATCAGGGGCCTCAGCTAGGGCAAGGGCTTCATGGACTCCATTCTAGGAGCAGGCTCAGACAGCTTGTGCAAGAACCCACCAGAGACAAGGCAACCCTGGACCTGGTTCTGACCAATGGGGACAGGGTATCAGAACTCCAGGTGGAAGGACAACTAGGGTCCAATGACTACTATATGGTGTGGTTCATACTGGACACAGGGACACAGTTAACTCATACCAAAGTAAGGGTCTTAGACTTCAGACAGGCTGACTTTGTCAGGATAGGATTGCAGGTTAAGAAGACACTAGCTAAAAGGGAGATAGGAGGGGGAGTAGAGAAGAAATGGGCACACATCAAGGAAGCCATATTGGAAGTTAAAAGCCAATGTGTATGGATGGTGAGCAAGGGGAAGAGAAGAAGGAAACCACTTTGGTTCTTGGTGGCGGTAGCAGAAAATGCAAGGGCCAAGAAAGTAGCCTTCAGAAAGTACAAGGAGTCACTAAGAGATGAGGACAGGGAAGTGTATCAGAACTGTCTGAGTGCAAAAGCTCAAGCGGAAGAGAGAATAGCTCAGTCTGTTAAAAAATAGACTAGACATTCCATAAGTATGTTAGCGAGAGAAGGAAAACCAGAGTGGGGATAGCCAAACTTAGAGGGGATGGGGGGAGTGTGTAGAGGGGGACATGGGGAAAGCATTTATCTTAAACAAATATTTCTACTCAGTCTTCACTGTGAAAGGAGAGGGTAGGGGTCCACAGCTGCACTTCAAAGGAATGGTGGGGAGGACAGTAGACACCAGCCCTTTCACAGAGGAAAAGGTCCTAGAAGAGCTTACAAAGCTAAAGGTGGACAAAACCATGGGTCCAGATGGCATACATCCAAGGATCCTGAGGGAACTGAGGACAGAGTTTGCAGCCTCTCTAGCAGACCTGTTCAATGAGTCCCTTGACACTGGAACGGTCCCGGAGGACTGGAGAAGGGCAAATGTTGCCCCCCTTCACAAGAGTGGAAGCAGGGAGGATGCAGGAAATTACAGGCTAGTTAGTCTAAAATCTATTGTTGGAAAAATTATGGAGACACTCCTAAAGGGGCGAATAGTGGAACACCTGGGAGCTATAGGAGTGTTAGATCCCAGGCAACATGGTTTCACATCAGGAAGGTCCTGTCAAACAAATCTGATCAATTTATTTGACTGGGTGACAAAGGCAGTGGACCAAGGGGGAGCCATAGATATTGCCTACCTCGATTTCACCAAAGCCTTTGATACTGTTCCACATAGAAGACTTGTCAATAAACTCAGTAGTCTGGGGGTGGGCCATAAGGTAGTGAACTGGGTTGCAAACTGGTTAGGGGGCAGGAAACAGAGAGTGGTGGTAAATGGAACCCAATCAGATGAAATTGAAGTGACCAGCAGGGTACCTCAGGGTTCAGTGCTTGGGTCAGTTCTCTTCAATGTCTTCATCAGCGACATTGCGGATGGGCTGGAGGTAAAGGTTTGCCTGTTTGTAGATGATACCAAGATCTGCAACAGAGTAGACACTCCAGAAGGAGTGGAAACAATGAGAAGGAACCTGGAAAAGTTGGAGAGATGGTCTGAAGTGTGGCAACTGAGGTTTAACACAAAGAAATGCAAAATCATGCACATGGGGAGTAAAAACCCAGGAACATGCTACAGGATGGGGGGGGCTGCTGATGGTTATAAGGGAGGAAAGGGACTTGGGGGTCATTATTACAGATGACTTGAAAGCTACCAGGCAGGCAGCCACGGCAGTAGGGAAGGCCAGTGGGATGTTGGGTTGTATTGGCAGAGGTTTCACAAGCCAAAGAAGGGAGGTAATAGTCCCAATGTACAAAACCCTGGTAAGACCTCATCTGGAGTACTGTGTGCAGTTCTGGAGGCCACACCTTCATAAAGACATCAACAAGATGGAGGCAGTACTGAGGAGAGCAACAAAGATGGTCGGGGGTTACAGCAAAAGCCTTATGAGGAGAGAGTGAGGGACCTCAATATGTACACACTCGAGCAAAGGAGGGAGTGGAGTGATATGATAGAAACATTCAAGTACCCCAAGGGCATAAACAGGGTTAAAGGGGAAAATATGTTCCAGTACAAAAAGAATGCCAGGACCAGGGGATATGACATGCGACTAGAGGGAGACCACTTAAGATGGAATGTGAGAAAGTTCTATTTCACTGAGAGGGTGGTAGGTGCAAGGAACAGCCTGCCACAGGAGGTGGTGGTGGCAGCATGTATGGTGGCAGGATTTAAACATGCATGGGACAGGAATAAAGGAACACTAGTGATGTGAAAAGGGACAATAGTGATGGGAAGGTAAAGCTAAACCAATAACCAGGTAGGATCATGGGTTGATTTTACAGGCAGTAAAATGAGCAGACTAGATGGGCCTGGCAGTCCTTATCTGCCAACAATTTCTATGTATCGATGTATAAATTGCAGGATACACTTCCTAAAAGTGATATGAAGATTTATTGAACTTGTTATAACATACATATTTTAGAGACCCCTGTCATTTGCACGTTTAAAAAAGTACTACAATTAAAATTTGCAAAATGCATATGTTGTGCAGAATGTTTTTATTTGTGTGTGTAGTCCTGGTGTGTCCTTCCCTTAGTTTTCTATTAGGAGTATTTTTTTAAATTAGCATGGTAGTTTTATGGCCCCTGGGGATCTCCATCTTAGCATCATTTATTGCTCTTCTTTTTCCTACAGTGCCTCCTGTTTTATGAGATAGTGATGCATCCAGAACCACTGATGCAGCAAGTACTAGAGATAGGAGCCTAATGTTCTGGCCTCCACTAAATAATTCAGAATTTTAGTTTTCTATGTGTGTGTCAGGTTTAGCCAGCAGGAGTAAATGCTTTGCTTTTAAAACTTTTCATTTCATCGAACTACACATAGCCATAAAAAGTACACAAATCACCCCCCAATACTATAATTAGTAAATAATCTGTTTTCTTACAGAATAACCTGCTCAGTTAGCCTTCAGGTATTTACTAAACTGTAAATGTAGCCTTTAGTTCTCACTGGATAAGGAAACACACTGAAAATCACAGCTCCACAGTTGTAAAATTTACTCCAAACTAGTACAGTACTTATTGAAGCTATGGTCCAAGATACATCGCTGTCACATGGAACAGTAAGCATTGTAGGATAAAGAAGAGCAATAAACTATGCAAAGATGGCGATTCCCAGGGGTCATAAAACTAGCAGGGTAATTTCGAAAAAAACTCTTACTAGCAGACAAAGGGAAGGACACACTAGGACCACACACACAAATCAAAACACTGTGCACAATGTGTGTTTTTGCAAATTCTGACTGTATTACTGCTTCAACTACTATATGTCTTTAGTTCCAATACTCACATACATATAACCATCACTAGACCCATATTTCATCAGTCTTATTAAACATTATCTTTGCATTTGTATTAAGAGTATACAACTTTTCAATTGTCTTTTCAATCTTAACTTTCTTTTGTTTTTTACTTTTCCACTTCCACTTCAGCTTTTTTCCTTTGTGATATTTACTTCTTCTTTTCTAATCTAACTAAACAAGTAGGTTAAGAAGTTCCCATATTAGTAACCACCTTGAATAATTACTCTTATGTGAGATGAACCCATCTGTCTTATTTTCTAGCCTTGAACAAGTCACGCTGTACTTAACCCTCTCGCTCTAGTTCTCTCTCTCTCTCTCTCTCACTCATTTTCTGTGTTTAACATTCCTGATCTACTGTATAACCTTCTTCTCATATTTGACCTCTGTATGCTCACTATGCTGCATTATTTACAAGTGCTTTGGTTAGTATTACATATTTTTGATTTAGTGGGATAATAAAAATGTTTTAATATTTATAAAAATATTATTTGTTTCCAATTTCCATATATACATATATGACTACAGACAGTAGGGGATCTATTACTCAAACACAGGTGCAAGTTGGGTGCAAAAGTTTGCACTGCACCTGTGCCTGATCCAGCAGCTGTTATATTCAGTCTGATAGTGGACTGGTGCTATGCAACTGACTATTGGCCCATGTCTGCGCAGCACTAAGTCACAGTGTGCTGCCCCAACATGGACATGTGCTGTATCCAGCCCACAGTGAATTGTGCCCCAGCACCAGATAGAACCAGGAGCTATGTGGCGATATTCAGCCACACCATGCAGATAAGCCCATTGGAGATGCAAGGTGCTAAGGGGCCATTTGCATACCCATTATGAGCTAATTTGCATGAGAGGTGGTGGCCCTTTTGTGCCCTTCCTGTGGGTACCTGCTACATAATCCTACATGGCTAGCAGCACCCTCACCCCCAAACACCCATCCTGTAGATGTTCCACATTAACTGGTGACTAATGGCACCCCTCACCCCCCCATCCATGGGATCCAGTGGCATACATTTCTCCCCAATCACCTGTCCCGTCTATGTCAGCATTTTCCCTATTGTCTAGTGTCACCCTTAATCACTTTCCTGTCAGTGTTGATATTTGTTCTGGTGTCTAGTGGCATCCCCAACACCTTGGGCATCTGTCTTGTATATGTCAGTATATTCTCTGGTGTCTAGTGGAAACTCCAGACACCCATCTCAGTAACCACCAAGCATTTTGCTGGTATCTGGTGCCCCCCTCCCACCTTCTGATTTCCTATCCTGGTTCTGTGTAACATTACTCTAGTGTCTAGTGGCATGCCAACCCTCTGATCATACATCCCAGTTCTGCATAACATTGCCCTAATGTCTAGTGGCACCCCCCTCGAACCCCCATCCCAGTTCTGAGGAACATTGCCCTGGTGTCTAGTGGCATCCCCCACCCTCCAATGCCCTGTCCCAGTTCTGATAATCACTGCCCTGGTGTCTATTGGCACCACCACTCCTGATCGCCCAACCCATGTAACCTATAATATCACATGCATCCATTTGTACCTCTGCCACCGAATGCCAGCAAGAAAGGTGCACATTGGCATTCCAGCAGCCCCCTATCCACCTCAGCCACACCCAGATCGCCACACATCCAAGCCCCCCAAATCAGCAAGTCAGTACTCATGGTGCATCCTTAATATGGTGACTGGCACAGCTCTTCTCTCACCTCCTTGGACGACCACCATATGGACTGACAGTGCAGTATACTGTAAACTATACACGTGCTTACTGTCAACCCATGTAGCTGCTGGTTGAAGAGATGAGAGGAAGGCTGTGACAGTCGTCATATCAGGATGCACTGCACATCCCTGGCTTGCTGGTTGGGGGTTGGATGTGTGATGGTCTGGGTGCAGCCAGGGTGGGTGGGGGACCACTGGACCACCAATGTGTGCTGGTCCATTTCTCACCAGCATTTGGGGATGGGGTACCACTGGACATCAGAGATATTACAGCTTATGGGTGCCTGGAGGCTGGGAGGTGGGAGTGCCACTAGACACTGGGGCAGTGCAGATCAGAATTGGGACAGATGATCAGAGGGTGGGGATGCCACTAGACACCAGAGCAATGTTATGCAGAACCAGGAATGGGGGGGTTGGAGGGTGGGGTTGCCACGAGGCACCAGGGCAGTGCTTATCAGAACCAGGATGGGTGATCGGAGGGTGGGGGGTGCCACTAGATACCAGGGCAATGTTACACAGAACCAAATTGGGCAGTTGGAAGATGGCAGTGCTATTAGACTTCAGGGAAAATATCAACATAGATGGGTTGGGTGATTTGAAGGTGGGGTGCTGCTTGACAGCAGGCAAATGTTTGGTCTTATTAGTATGGGTGTTTGGGGGTGGGCAATGTCACTGGACATGAGGGATGAGTGTCAATTATATAGGCTGGGGGATGGTGGATGGGTGGGTGCCACTAGACACCAGGGAGCTGGCTATTTGTCTCAGGATGGATGTACAGGGGAGGGTGGCAGCAATATAGCCGCCTTGCCATCAGTGGAGTGGAAGCATGGGCTTTAGCACCCAGTTAAGTCAATTAAGTCAAGGTTTTCAGAGGCAGTAAATAACGCCGCTTTGCGTGCCATTTATTGCTGATGCAAACTTCTGAAACTGCTGCTCTGCCTTTATGCAGAAGGGGACCCCTCATATACATGGTAAAGTGTTATGTTAGTGTCTGGGTGCTAACAGGTTTAGCCTGCGCTACAGGGGTCTCTGAATATAGGCCCCACACCAGAAATGGGCACAAATCTGGATAGTGCAGGCAGAAACCCATTAGCTCCTATGCTAGCTTTTGAATATCTGGCCTCATATTTGTTATTCTCCACTTAAAAATGAACTCTTTTAACAATGAACTTGCCTTTGTTAAATTACTGTTTTTTTCAGTGAAGGAGTCTGAGTCCCAATATAAATATTATGTTTTACAGCATACATTCTGTATATTTTAATTTACATTCTTTGTGACACAATCTAATTAGAAATACAAAATTAAAGGAACTGGTCAGCCACACCACCACAAGCCAGTTCTGGCTGTCTCTAACAGCACTTGTTTTGTGATTGATTTATCAAGAAGAGCCCAACAGATGTAAAATCTAATTTCCAGGTGTTCCCCACGCTTCTGCCTCTGTTTTACAGCTAGGAGGACTAGTGTACCGAAGCATACTGAGGTTAAATATATTGCCGAAGTTTACAAAGGAAGCCTGTGGACTGTAGTGGGATTTCAACCTGTGCTCTCCTGGTTTGTAGGCCAATGCTGTATCCATTAGGCCCCACTACCTTTAGTGGCAGTATTTCAAATACAGTAATAAGTTCTGCATTCAAAGAAATAGTACAAAGACAATTGTTTTCCAAAAATCTAGTTTCCAGCAACAGGATCCAGGTGCAGTAAAACAGGATGCTAGATAAAAACACGTAAAATAAAATCAGCATATTAATGTAACAAAATCAAATAAATACATACGCAGTATTAAACCTACTCAGAATGGACCATTACTGTTCACAGCTGAGTGGGTCATAAACTCTTGCTAACTACTGCAGTTTCGTTTGCATTGATCAGCCAATTTTAAGAGAATCTATAGCAGTCAATAACTATTATTTTCTTTGATTGGCACATTGCAATGCACCATTAATTTAATAAAAATATAAAATGATGATGCCCAAATAGCTACAAGTGTCATGCATTCTTTGCTTTTCTCAATATATGTGATTATTCATCACTGGTCTTTCTTAATGTACAGTGTCATCAAAAAATGTGAAAGATGTTTTTAGACATAACAAACCTGTGCAGATCTGCCATTGTTACATCAGTGAGCCAATCACTGCAGAAAAGCAGGTTGAAACATTTCTGGATTCAAGAACTCTCATGTCAGAGTGAGAGACATGGGCCAGTGGTTATTTTGATTCAGCTTCAAATTGGAGACAACAAATTTCGTTCAGCTGTAAGAATTCAGACAGACCACTTCTGTTCCCAATGTAGTAACCGGCATGTGGTAGAGCAGATTACAAATACGGGGTAAAAAAGCCTCGAGATCAGCAATGAATATTTATTACTGTTGCTTACTTGTGACAGGTGCCAGTGGGATGCATCTGCTGTGGTGTACTGTTCGTGGTGTTGTGACAGAATCTGCAAAACCTACTAAGACCACCAAGGCTCAGTGTGGGCTGCAGTAATAGTTACTATTCTTTATGGACTTCAGAACATATACCAAACCCTGTAGTCTCTGCTTTGCCTCCATTCCAGTTACTGTATGCTCCCCAACTCCATTGTTTTAAAAATTATATAATACCCCTCTCCCAAAAAACAAGTTATACATAAAAATTAAAAAATAAAAATAAAAAGGAATTTCAGTGGGCTTGCACAACTGGATGAGATGTATGCTTGTGTGACTTCGATACCTTGTGGCTGTTCATGGGATATATCACTCTGTAGGGGTACGACACAAGTAACCGTAGAGGAGGTTCCCTCCTTAGGTGCCATGGGAATAATTCCCTTAGCTAAAGGTAGCTTAGGAAGAAGCCCAAAAAGAATACCCAAAAGGGTGTCTAGCATCGAAGAGGCAAGAAATCAGAATATACTAGACCAGAAATTAAGGTGATAGATGTAGATGGGAAGGAAAGGAGAAGAACGAGATATGATGAGGATGATGAATGAAATGAAAGCAGACAAGATGCAGAAGGGCAGACTTCCCAAGGAGAGGGGGGAACAGCTGGGGCCACCGTTCGACTCCATCTAACAGCAGAACTAAATTACGGAACCTAAGGAAACTCTAACCCTATCTAATATTATGATCATTGACACGGAGGAGAGGAAAAAAAACCCTTTGAGGAGGAAATCTCTGGGGATCCAAGGCCTAGGTCACCTTCCCTCCAGGCTGAAGGACGTTTTGATAAGTGACGGCTCAGCTACTGCAATTTAGAGTCGAGATCAAGGGAGGAGGAAAATATTCCAATTTAGAGGAAGCTCTAGCTTGGTCCTTTTAAATGGACAGCTGTTGAGGGGTTGCGAACGATGTCTGCAACTAGACACTCAAAAGCAAGAAAGAAGAGAAATTACTGCTGAGGCACTCAGCTGCCCTATGCAAGCCTACGAAACAGACCAGGTGAACCAAAGGCAGTCTTGATGGAGAATAGCAGAGAGGGTGCCTCTGAACCCACTCAGGCAGCCAAAGGGGCTCTGATGATGACAGCCCCACCCCTCATAACTGGAAGTCATGAATTCTATGTCCAGCGGTGTCACCGAGATGAGGGGCAACTGAAGGTCCACTCAGAGTGAAGACATTCTCACTGTGGTCCAGGGAGAAGACCCCACTCCAAGCTTCACATGCTCTAGATGCAGACTTTGTAGGTGCAGAGCGAGACCATTGGCTACAGGCTAGCCCCGAGTCATGGAGCAATGGACATGGAAGGCATGTCTCAGAATGGAGAGCAGGTCGAATCAAGGTAGCATGAGACCCATTTGAGGGGTATGCTCGAGTAGTCGATGTGGACGAGTAGACCTACAGAGGTCAGACTGAGTGATGGAGACCCTGATGCGGGTCAGGAGGAGGCTGAATGTAGTTAGTAACCACAAGAGTGCATGCCAGCCAGGTCCATTGAAAGCCAAATTAGGAGAGGGTCAAACCATATGACTGATAGAAAAGAGAACGTCTGAGTGAAGCCCGCAGCTGATGGGGGTTGACACTAAACAGCAAAATATAGCCAAGATCAAATAAATGTGGCAATGCCAGCACAGGAGGTGGGCTGACAAAGCGAGTTAAGGAGACAAGGCGAGTTAAGGAACAGTAAGAGAAACAAAGACAGTGATGTATTAAAACACTGAGAAGTAAAGTGAATACATGCCATTCATTACCAGTAATAATAGAGTAGGGTATAGAAAGGATGAGGTTTGATAATGATGGATGTTCAAGAACAAATGGAGGTTAACATGAAGTGGAGCGAGATAAGAGTCGAGTGGTCCAAAATGTAGAACTAGGGTAGTAGAAAGAGACAAATAGGTATAGTGATAGCAGGAAAGGGAAAACACCCAAAAGAAAGCATGAGATAAGGGAGGAAAAGAGGCGAGGGTCAAGGAAATGGAGGAAGATGCATCGAGTTGTAGGAGACTGGTGTGCGGGAAGGGAAGACAGGAGTATCGGTACGAGCTGGAGATGGTAGAAAGCTAGCTGCCTGGAGTCACGGTGCCCACTGGGACTCAGCAGTCCCCCACCATGGGAAAAAACAGACAGCCACGAAATAGGCACTGGGACAACAATAATTGAAAGAAAAGTGCAGAGAAGGAAGGTAAGGTACCGCAGGCATCACACCCACGTGGAGGGGCTAAGAATAGTAGTGATTTAGAGTGCAGCAAACTTGATGGCATCTGGAAGAATAAGGGTGGTGAGGAAGATGAGCAGAGCAAGCTCAAGCAGGTCCATGGGTCGAAAAGCAGTAAACAACAAGCATAGAACCCAATGGCAAGCATGGTGCCAGGTAAATGGAGCCCCGAGAAGGGTAAAAACAAGCCACACTGAAGATAATATTGTAGCAGAGGTGTCATTCTGGGGTAGCAAGAGGGTGCGGTCAAGATCCCTATGAATTCACTGCACCCCAATGATGTCCACAGCAACCCAAAATAATGGTGACCTAACATGGTCTGATAGAACAGTAGAGGGTGGAGGAGTTGCTCAACACCTATGAGTCTACCAAAACGGGCAGTAGCAATACCGAGGTGTCCAAGAAAAGGCACTGATGAATTGTAGAGAGGGGGGAAAGGGAAGGAATATGTCCTGCATGGGAAATGGCAGGCAGGAGGGTCGAGTGCTGACCTGAGAGAGGACAGGCTGAGGGAAGAAATGCAAGTCTGCCAGGGCAAAATGGTGAATCCTTGACCCATTCCACGCACAATGGTCAAGGAAGTGCAGTGCACTATGAGGGCATGCAGACCCGGAAGGTGGTGCGAGGAATGGTGGCCTAGAGAGGAAGCAGACGGATGGAATGGGAGTCAGGTGAAAGCTATGGCTCCGATGAGGAGAAGGCAGGCAGCGGAGGGTAAAATGGGGAATGGCAGAGCGGGACTATGAGCTGGGCGCCAATGGGTGACGTCACTTCAAATTGCCGGCAAAAGGAGTCTCGGAAACACTAGAAGGAGGGTGGGCAAGTGAACCCCGGACAGTATGAGGGCCAAGAAATGGGGACTCATGACAGAGAGGGAGGAGGAGAGCCACAGTGCCTGTGGCTGCAAGAGGGAGCAGGCCACTAGATAAGCCAAAGGAAATGGAGCGAGCAGGCAGCCAGAGGTGCTGCAAAAGAACACTGCAATGGGAGAAGGTAAGAGGCACAGAGATAGGAGGAGTGGTGCCTCCAGCTGCAATGAAGAAAACGAATGAGGACTGGTCCGGAGGAGGGCCTTTTTTAAGGCCTGGTTGGGGGAGTTGTTTGTTACTCCGCCCACTGAACTCCAGCCAGACCTCAGCCATCAGTGAAAAGACAATAAATGTAGGGCATCACATTGCCCTCACAATATTTTCCCTCTATGGATGCATATTTTTTATTTTTTTCTTTCATAGATTTTAATTGTTTTTTTTTCAGTGTACATTAATTGAACTTACCATAGGTTGAAGGCAGACGATCTTTGCTGCATCCACATCTGCAGTAGTTACCTACTGAATACATGAGATTAGACTGGAGAACTGTGATGGTCTGTGCGTGACGGTCATGTCACTAATTTTGTCACTGTCCTACTGACATTGGGTGGGGTGACAGGTCTTATTTAATTGATACTGTCTCTATGTGTTCAGGTGCACATCTGATCATACTGAACTTGCTGATGATGACAGTGTGAAAGTTATTGTAAATGCCATTATGAGGAGAGGTTGTGCTGCTACTGCTGAGAGAGATGAGCCCAGACTGTGCTCCTACTGCCAGAGGGAAGAGTCTCGGGAGACATGCCACCAGGAATGCAGGAGTGTGAATAGTACAAGATATCACTGGTGGGACATGTTAGTAATCGAATGTGTATTTAAAGCTGATCCTTGGTAAGTGAGTTTGAGGGTAAGATTTCAAGATTCTCATCGTAATACCAGGGAAGCTAATGGAATGACTCTAAAGAAAGCAAAAGAACAAAGTGAGCACACACAGGTTTACAGGCTTGGTAGCATCCACACTGGCAACAATAGTTTTGAAGTTAACTTTCCATCTTTATTGCTTAAGGTGCTCAAAAGTGTGCAAAGGGGCAATGCCTGTAGTCACTCGATGTTTCACAGCTGAAATCAGCTTTTTTACAAGAAGTCCAAGCCCCTCTACAGGTCACTATTTATAACCACAATATAAAGTGAACCGGAGAGATTTAACACAAAGTATAATAGATGGGACCGCTATATAATATGAAAAAGTGCTCAATTGGGAAACTATTTACAAAATGCTCAATATGATAAAAACAGCACATATGATATCATCATTAATTATTTGGAACACAAATATAAAAATTATTATGATTTAAAACATTATCATAATAGTTAGCAGTTTTTTTTGTCCAGATAATTAATCGTAATATCTAATGATATGTAATATGATGTGCCTGGGGATGGCCAGGCAGGGCAACAGCAGCTTGTGGTACAGTACTGTGGGGCTGAGCATGCTGTGGCGGGGTGCTAAGGGGAAGAACATTGGATCCCCCTGTTCAAGAAACTTGCTTTCTTGCTTTTCTTTTTTCATTACCTTTTTACTTTTGCTGTCTCTTCCCTCGAGGGCCTCCACTCTTCATTGTAACATTTGTCATCACTACTGTTTGGTGGTATAGCTGGCATTAAAATGTTAAGCTCCTCTTGTTCTTCTTCCTCCTCTCACACATTTGGCTTCCCATTCCCTTCTTCCTCTCCTGCTTCATCTCCTGCTCCTCCTCTTGTATGTTTTTCCCCTGCACTCCCCGATTTCATGATTCATGTGCCTTCTGCTGTCCTGTCTCCTCCTACTCATGTGCTTGCCCTCCCCTAATTCTGCACTCTTCTGCCCCAGCTCTGACATCTCCACATTCATATCCTCCTCACAGACACACTCCGTAATTTGCTTTAGTGGGAGTGCTACTGGCATGCTTTTGTAGAACTGCAAGGTTGGTATACCTTACCCTGCTGCAGCCCTGCCGCATACTCCCATGGACAGCTGTATATTTTCCTTTGGAAACCGTGTAATCTGAGTGCCTGTATGATAGCTACAATCACTGTCACCTTTCTTGCTCAATGACTGAAGAACAGCACTGCACTGAGTCCTAACACTCTTGATGTGTGAATTGGGTGTGGTGGCATAATATAATGCTTCTAGGTGGACTGGCAGTTTTCTCTACCCACACACATGCACAGGTGGCTGTGGTTGCAGCTGTTGATGTGTTGTTCATACAAGATGGACAGGGGGTGGCCTTGCTTTACAAATCTGGATTGATCCATTCTGTCCCAGATAAGGAAAATGGAAGCACTGGAAGGAGGGAGAAGAAGTGGTTAAATCAGTACATACAGTGGAGAATGTCCTTGGAAAGCTGAGTGCAGTGAGAATGGAACGAGTGGATTTCAGAGGACTAATGAACCATGGTTTTCTTGGCTGTATGATCACATGCCCAATCCTAGTCCTTGTTTCAGGATTATCCCTACCAGTATGAATTCCAGTCTCTGCCCCATTTTCTTCTTCTCCACCATCGCTTGCAGAACTGTGCTTGGAACTAGCATGGTAGACTCTTTCCCTCTTCCTTTCCTCCCCCTTGCACCCCCCTCTCTTCTCCTGTTATTTTCCTTATGGTTTCTACAAAATGACAGGGACCAGCCTCATGCATAGCTGCTGCCTACTGACATATCCTCCTCACCCTCCCCGAGAGCCCTCGTGTCTTACTGCAACAGTCTACTTCAGTTTGTTTCACTGACAGACAAAAAAATGCAAACATGGATTACATTGCCCTGCACCAGCAGCAGTAAATAAAAATACCTGTCAAAGAAATCATTCAAAACTCCCTCCTTTATCATTCATAGTCTACTAAATTCACTCAGCCCTGTTTCTACTGCAGGGAGCAAATAAAACTAAAAAACTAAAATAAAAAAAATGGTTTTCGATGCCCTCTACACCACTAGCACTCTGTAAAAAAATCTGGCAAATGAATCTTTCAAAACTCCCCCCAACCTCCCCACCACATATTTCCCAGTCTGCTAAATTGAATCTGCCCTGCTCCTGCTTCAGGGCCTGCAGCTGCCAATGCAGGCTCACTCACCCTGTGCACTCCCTTTTCTGCAGAACAATTTCACTAGCCAGTCTTAAACTATAGTCGCGATGATGCACAGTTTTCCTGATGAATTCTGAAATTTTCTGATCAAATGTAACTCTTTCTGACATAGACAAAGCTTCTTTCAGTAGCTGGGTCCTTCTCCTGTGAAAGAGAGCTATAAAAGTCAACTGAGATGCATACAACACGAGGTGGTCTTTATCTCCATAATCACCAATTGACTGCTGCAGGTCATGTGGCTTGCCAATAACTTGGACATGCTCAGTGTGTGCTCTCTGCAAAACTGCTGCATCACGATGTTGAAATGAAACCAAGTTTCTTCAGACTGGCTTCGCTGGTGTCCAAACCATCACATTTCAGCACATCCACCAAATGTAAATTTGACACCCCTCATCCTTAGGGCCATGTATAGCTAGCATCAGCTGCTTTATTTTTCCCAGTTTTAATTGCTTAGGACAGTGGGTTGAGATGCAACATCTCATTTCCAGTGGGGTCCTGCCTCTATCCACATCCACAGCTGGGTGGACTGGAGCAATAGGAGGTTACTAGACTTGCCCAAGGTCACACAGCATGCACTTGGATTTAGCAGGGTTTGAAAATGTGATTTCCTAGTTCCTTAAAAAGTGTTCTAACAACTAGACCACAGTACCTCCACGTGGAGATCTGAAACCCTGGGGTACACATATCAGTGTTGTATTTTCCCAGCATTGGCTAGAACATGTTAACAGACAAAAAAAACACATTAGACTCACTGAGAGTTTTCTGGGTTTTGGTCTGGTTGGCTGTTGGCTCTACAACTAATTTTCCAAGTCTGTGGAACAGTTTAGGTTCTAAGATGGTGTGATCTGAAATACAGTACCTGTGTTTGAGAAATGTTGCTATACTTTGTTACAGCAGAGATGGTATCGCTGTCCCTGGATAAAGAGATCTGAAATCCCGATAAAACCATTCTGTTTTGAAGGTTAAGGTCACTTTGAGAAAAAAACGATATAGTGTGTGGCTAGAAAGGACCTTTCCTTTATGGAGGAATTTAAAACTAAGGTTAACTCCTCAGTGATTCAGTGGAAAGTAAAATAAACTTGCCATTTGGTCCTTCTCAAAATCTTGCCTGCTTCTACATAAAAAGTTTTAAAGCTAAACACATACTAGTTGGGAAATGCCCTGCATTTCCTAAGTCATTTGGCTGTTTCATGCAGATTTCATTGCAAAATGTAAAGCATTTGTTTAAAAAAGCACAGTATAAGTATGAGGCCATCTTTGAAGAAGAATGACAATCTTCATTTTACTTCCTGTCTGCATTTTGACTATTTGCACATTCCAATGCTCCCACTGTGAAGCTAGTTCCTAGTTAATTTGCATTATTATGGGACAATTTGAATAACTTTGTTGCTTATATTGGAATTTGTTCTTGTGCCTTTCCTGGCTTGTCTGTAGAAGAGAAGTCACATCAAGGCACCATAAAACAGAATGTAGTATCGAGAGAAGCTATAGTGAAAGCAGACGCCCCTTCTAAGTTAGATGAACTAAGTATTTCATGTCAATTTCTTCCTTAGACAACACCATGGGTCAGCTATGTGGCTTTCATTGGAAGTAAAATTTAGTTGTCAAATGTCCTTCTTAAGTAACATTAAATTAACCCAAACCAGTCAGAGGAATAGGAATCCCTGTGCATTCACACAGGGCACAAAGCCATTTCTAATTTTAGGCCTCCATTTCAAAGTTGAGATCAGCCAAGTCTGTTGGCATGGCTTTTTATACTCTGCTGTACACATTAGAAAAATCCATTCTTTTTATGACATGCAGACATTTTTGTCCTTTGATTATTCTTGAATGCTGGTGGAAAAAGGTTTCCATCCCCAGTGTGTAAGCTGCCCATGGCCCAATAGGGTTTTGCTAAGAATTCCAGTTGTTAGCTACAAAAACATGTTCAGGTAGCCAAATTGCAGTGCAGTGCCACCGTTTGCAGACCAAAGTTCAATGTTTTGTAGAAGCCAACATAGCTTGTACTGAAGGCCTGGAAAATATAAAAACATTTGTTACCATTAGTAAGTTACTGTCATACTCTTAAGGGGTTCTCTGCTAGCATTTACTCACTTATGCAGTGTTGCTGCATTCATCCCAAAATACAGGAAAAGTCTGGGATTACCTCCAGTTAGGAGGATCCTTTCTTTTAAACTTAGTATGGAAGATTTTTCAGACGGATTTTGTTTTTCAACCTTAGCATTGCTTAATGAGATTAAATTTCCTGCAGTATCTGTAAAGAATGCATGTGGGAGTATCAATGCCTCTTTATCTTGAAACATTTCAGATACTTTTGGAGGGACACTCAGAAACTATTACTGCTCCCACCACCTGCGTACTTCTTCTTTAACTGATTGTGATCTCCTGCTAATAAAGCTTAGATATCATGTTGTCCACAACTTTCCAGCATCATTCAGTGCTAAGGCAGAGGCAATCTTCTGGTATCAGTGAAAAATGTTTGCCATTAGGTGCCACATAAACATGTGATTTATATTTCCTGATGCTTACGCACTTGGGCTTCCTTAGATAAGTGAAACTTCAGTTGTTTCCTTAACTGCAAAATAGAAATATATGTGAAGCAAGACAAAAGGGGTTTCCTTTGGAAATTTAAGCAATAACACCAGAACAAGCAGGCATTTTAAGGGGAATAATGCTTGGCAGAAGTGTTCACCAATGACCATTAACCCCAGTTGGACATTAATCTACAGGAAATTCTCAGTTGTAAGGGTGTTATTACAGTTGTCCTGGCCCAATTTCCCTCCATTCACTAAAAATACCACTGACAATGTAACTTGATTCAGTATGTTAATTTGCAGCTGTATTCCCCACCCCAACCCCCCACCACCACCACCCCAACAAGGCTGAAAATAGGCAGAATTGTCTAACCCTCTTTTCCTGGTCAACACAAACTAAATAAATTATAGGTCTAATTTTCATTGCATTTTTTAGTTTGTTTTTTTAAACTCACAGTTTTTATTGTTGTAGTGGCTTGCATGTGTAGTCTCTACAAGTTACATTAGGATGCTAGATGTTATGTGACACTTTCACTTACACAGGAATGTGCTGCATGGTCTTGTGAGCTGTTTTGCATATTTCTAGGAAATAATGCCCAGTACAGCAGTCAACTAGAAACCATATTTGCCTCATAAATAATTAAACATAGTATGTATTTGTATCATCAGAATATTGCCAGTGTCCACCCTCCTTTCCCTTTAACTAGTTCTGAGTGCTGTGCATATCTTCAGTAAACCATGAACGTGGCAGTTTACCATTGGTTGTCAGGGTGAAGCTCCTAATTAGTTTTGCTTCTCCAAGAACAGCTTTAGCTGCTTCCAGATTGATTAACAGCAAATCTAACTCCTTGTATTACACACTGAATAGGGACAGGGACCAAAAACTTGGTAATGGTCTGGCTGTCCATCACTCTGGCTTACATATTTTCTCATTGGTCTAAGGAGTGACTAATTTTAGTTATAATACAGAGTAGTCCATGTTCTGAGGATGACCTATGTAGCCAACCCACCACTGTAGGAGGTGAAGGCCAGTATTCATTTAGACCTCAGTGGGCTCATGGATCAACTAACATGCGCGTGCAAATCTGCAAGGCATCATGGGTATGCAAATCCTTGGGGCAGTAAGGCTGATGAGGCTTCACCAGAACAGACATCATCTTTCAAACAGGCTTGTTTAGGCTGTAAATGACACAGTACAGACATGTGTCTCATCCTCTGTGATTTTTCGGTGTACTGTACTCACAATTTCAACCAACCACCATGTCAGAGCGCCAGTGCTATGTCCATTTAGAGCACTTGGTTTGAGCATACCGGAGAGAGGCATTTTGCAGGAAAAGCAGTATGTGAGCTCCATAACAGGATGCTAGGAGAGAAAAAATATCCAAAGAGTTTTATTTTTTTCTGCATCTTTACAAACCATATGTATATTTTGGAGCCTCATTCCCAGAGCAAGGCATCCTATGCAAATTCTTTTGCAAGCCAGGTTAAGCCTTGCCCAATTGACAATGACAGGGTGACATTGAGATTTTTAAAGCAGAAATCTATATTATGTATGATTATCACCTAACAGTAAACATCAAAGCACCATTTTTTTTAATGTTCAAAGTGTAATCATCATGAATTTATTACATGTCCCATATTTTGTGCCCCCCCCCCCCATTATAGGGCTTGTGGCCCACATATTTTGTGATAAGAAGTTGATATATAAGGTGTATCATTGCTGAGAAGTAATCCTGGTCATTTCCTGCTTAGCCAAAGAACAAACACTGTTCAAGCTCTTTAATGTCAGTACTTTGCTGTATATAAATGTAAACTACATATTAACAAGGTGGAAGTTAAAGATGCCTTGGCTGCTTTTGAAACTTAGTGAAGGGAACAACCTGGTGTCCTAGCCAATTGTTTGACTAGGTCATATAGTGGCTGTGTGGGATGCTGCTGGTGAACAATTTCTACTACAGTATAAGAGATTGTTAGTTATTCTGACA
This sequence comes from Neoceratodus forsteri, assembly GCA_016271365.2. Taxonomy (NCBI): domain Eukaryota; kingdom Metazoa; phylum Chordata; order Ceratodontiformes; family Ceratodontidae; genus Neoceratodus; species Neoceratodus forsteri. The sequence goes on from CM057455.1 coordinate 1,733,591,502, forward strand.
TTTGTTTTTATAACAAGGCAACCAGAAACCGATGCACAAATCTGATTAGAAAGACCAAAGCCGTATACTACAAAGAACTGTTGGGCAAGATGTGGAACAATGGTAGGGACTTCTGGAATGCAGTGAAATCCTTACAGGAAAGGATTCCAAATCCTGATTAGTACAACATCAGGCACTCTATGTGACCCTAGAGACATTGCCCATGCATTTATCACTGCATTCACCGACCTTAGCAAGGTATTACCAAGCAACTATCTAACCCCCTTACTGCTTGAATCACCTCCCTCTCCTATCCAGTCACCTCCAACAAATAACACTACACCAACCTTCTACTTTAGACAAATCAACAGAACTGACACCCTGAGGTATGTCATGAGGGTACTGGGTAAGACAAGGATAGACAGCGACCAAATAGATATGAAGATGCTAGCCCTTACAGTGGAAGAGGTAGCCCTGCCACTTACAAGAATCTTTAATAAAACAGTAAGAACTGGGGTTTTCTCCGACAAATGGAAATCTGCACCCATAACCCCTGATTTTAAAAATGGTGACAGAACTAGTCTGTCCAATTACAGACTGATAGCCATACTTCCGCCCCTATCAAAAGCATTGGAAAGGATAGTATCAGACCAATTAACTGAACACCTTGATAAACACGATCTTCTATGTGCACACCAGCATGGCTTCCTACAAAACAATAGTCCTCTAACCACATTGGTTGACTACACTAGTGTACTATATGATACGCTGGACTCAGGAATGTCAGTGGGGTCTATCTTTATAGATCTCACTAAGATGTTCGATACAGTCAACCATTGACTCCTCCTCAACAACGTGTTATCCATCGGCCTGTCACCAAACACAGTTGCCTGGTTTGCAAGCTATCTCTCATGCAGAACACAATGTGTGAGAACCTGTGGGCAACTCTCAGAACCAAAGGAAGTAACTCTTGGCGTACCTCCAGGGATACATATGTAGCCCTTTACTGTTTAGTCTGTTCATAAATTCCCTTCCCTCTGCCTGTCTGGCCCGCATGGTACTCTATGCTGACAACACCATAATCTCTGTGCCTGGCAAAGAATTATCAAAAATAACCTCCACTTTCCAATACAACTTCCAAATCCTGGAAATGTGGTTCGAGCAGAAAAGGCTCCTGCTTAACTATAAAAAAACTAAGGGCATGTTAATCACTCTGCCCTACAACAAGAAATAATACAGGCCACTGATAATCAATAGCAACAAAGGTGAGACCATAGAACAGGTATACACTTTCAAATACCTGGGTATACATATCGATGATACCCTCGCCTTTACCTCGCATATTGAGTATGCCATCAAATCTGCTACCAAATTAGGAGTGCTTTAACACCACAGACAGGCAATGACTCCAGAAGCCTTGAAACTTGTTGCCTGCAGCTCTGTACTATCCATTATAGATTATGGTCTGTTGATCTATGGGGCAGGCATGGATACTGCTATGAAAATGATCAAACCACTCTTCAACAAGACCTGTAGACCAGCTACCTAACCCATACGTGCACACTGTACAAGAAACTGGGTGGCTCACACTTCAATAAAGACTAAAATTCCAGGCCAGTCTGTTAGGGAAAAAATTGCTTCTTGGCCAAGCACCCATCTCCACCATCAATCTTTTTAAACCTGCTGTGATCACCAAGAACACAAGAAGCATAGCTGAGGAAATACTACAGGTGCCTCATAATAAGTGCACCACATTTGCTCAAAGATCACTAGCATTCTGTGGTCCCAAGTGGCTAAATGACATCCCGGCACCCCTCCTTGAAATCAGCAAACTGGTCCTGTCTTGCCCTTGAAAACAACTATGACAGCTCCCTTGAACCCTAAGTCATTTGCCCCCCCCACTGTCATGAAATTCCTTCTCCCCCTCCAACCTCTCTCCTGACCTCTCGTTCCTATACTACCGCACCCTCCTCTGCTGTACTCCACTGCTGCGCAAGTAACAGTGCCTCCTCTGGCTGTTCATAGCCTACTGCTTCCTACCCAAAGCAACATCTCTAGCCTCTGTAACTTAACTGCACTCCTCTATCCTGACAAATCAATGTACCGCACTAATTTAGTGTCTCTTCTACCTAATCAGCACTTTGTAACTGTAACCATCAATGTAATCTTTCTGCATTTACAATAATAGTTACATGTTTGCTTCTCCACCAAATATTGTCTTTGTATCAATCAATTCAGCAATGTTCATTTGTAATCCAGTGTATTCTATGTATTTTGTCATGTCCAATTTTTTGACTTGGAGCATTTGAAAATGAGCCTGTATGGCTCAAAGGGTGTAATCCAAAACTGTAATAAACAAATTAAAAATAAAAGTCATTTTTCATGGCATGCCATGCAGAATGACTTCAAACAAGCATAATGAGAAAAAACAAAGTTGTAACAATTAGTTTTGCTCTGCGCTGTGCACAAATAACCTACAAATCCCAGCTATAGCCATTTACAAAAAAACATCAATACCACTCAAATTAAACAAAAAATTCACATACTTCCCATTGTAGAAATATCAGATTCAGCATCATCAAGTGGGCACTGGGTCAGAATAGTGCCAGCCACAATGCCATCAGCAACAATAGCACAGCAATAATGCCCTCCATTTTATTTTTGCGGGGGGGTCCACTCCCTGCATGCATCCCCCGGACTGAAGGATTCTCACTCCGGGGGGGTGGGGTGGAGCAGATCACAGGGAAAGTTAAAATATGTTGGGCCATGGAATACTGTTTCCATGGCCCCATGTGAAAGAAACAAAGTCATGAGTGCACAAAAATGTTGGAGACCAGGATTAGAACCTTGGTCTCCACTGCTGCTGGGCGAGCTGCTCCAAGCCCTAGCCCTCCATGTCACTGGAGCAGCTCGGACAGCCTCCTGGATCCTGGTGCTCTTGTTTGCGGGGAGCACCATAGAGAGTGACCTGGGGAGCACTTACTAAAAGCGCTGTAGATGCCCTCTTGCTATCCATGCTAGCGTTACATGAACTAGCACTCTGTAGACTGATGCTATTCATGTAGTGCTATTCTAACTAGGTACCCATCAAGTGAGCTTTTAATGATATAAAATAGAAACACATACTATTTTTAAAAACAGCATTGCTAGGATACCTTGGAGGTTCTGTGACATCATGTGATCACTTGAGCTTCACTGTCATGTTTCTGTGATGCTACAGAACCTGTTCGGTGTCCTAACAGCACTGTTCTTAAAAGAGCCATAAACCTTGTTTTTTTTACAGTTTTTATATTGTTAGAAATTTTGGCATGTGTGAAATCTGTTTATTTTGCCCACTGTTCTGTTTCATATGTTTCATATGTTTGTTTTAAAATAGTCAAATCCCACCCAATATAAATGTTTTAATAATGAGTTCTGGAACCATTGGCATCAGTTGAGCAAAAGAGCATCCCAAACCAGCACAGATAAACTTAACCAAATAAACATAGTAGCCATTTGGGCAGAAAAGAGGGAAGTGAAGATTAAAGAAGGGAAGTGTGCTGTATTGCACTTGGGAAGAAGGAATATGGCAGCAACATACTTTATTTATTTAGTTTTTGTTGACCGGGAAGGAGGGCTAGGCAATTCAGCTTGTTTTCAGCCTTGACCTTGTGGGGGGGGGGGGATACAGATGTAAACTGACACACTGAATCAGGTTTAGCTGTTGGTGGTATTTTTTGTGAACTAGACATATTGCTTAAATGATAACATTAGCAAACAAGTAGATGAGGAGCGAGACTTGGGTGTAATTATAATAATACACAACAGGGGCAGCATTGTGAAGGGATAACTAAAAGGGTATTATGTATCTTAGGCTGCATTAGGTGAAATTTTATTAGTAGATTAAGGGAAGGTATGTCACAATTATAAACAATATTTGTGAGATCCCAGCTGGAGTATTTTCATCAGTTCTGGACTCTGTACGGCAGGAAAGATTTTGACATGCTGGAGAGGATACAGAGAAGAGCAACCTAAATGATATTGAGAGAGGAGAATATGGCCTGTGAAAATAGATTAAATTATTTGTGAATGTTTAGCATATAGCAGAGGAGGTTGAGAGGAGATGTGATAGTACTGTATGGATTCATGAAGGATCTGGAGCTGTGTGTAAAACTAAGTACACAGTAAATATAAATAGATGGGAGGCAACAACAAGGAGACATGATCACCAAATCCAGGGTGAACAGTTTAAGGGTGACCACAGGATGTTTGCTTTCCCACAGAAGGTGGAGGCATGGCATGGTCTACTGGGTAGAGTGGTTGATGCTAGGAACCTTGAAGAGTTCAAGAGGGATTTAGACAGTTATATGAGGGAGGTAAACATAAACAGGTATCACTACTGAGTAAGTAGAAGTGGTCTCAATGAGCTAACCTTCCACCTTACTCTCGTGTTCCTATGTTTTGTTCCTATGTTTGTAACTTCTGTTTTACCCAAGATATATATTATATATATATATATATATATATATATACATATATATACATATATATATATATATAATCAACACTGCCTTTTTCAGTCAACTACTAGGTAGTAGGATTAATCAGGCATTAAGCAAGGTCTATGAATGCAAGTTTAAAAATTAGATCTATTGAGAGTAAGCAAATGTCCATATGAAGAATTCCAAGTTGCTAAAGTCTATATACTGTAACTTCCAAATAATAACATTTTAAAACAGACCCAGTGCAAGTTATGGATTAGGCAAAGTTACAAAGGATCCGGTAAGCAAGCTTGAAATGCAGTCTCAACATGAAGGTGAGCATCTTGTACTTGATGTCATACTTGCCTAGTACACCAAACACAATGTGCAGAGAGCAGGATATCAAGAGGCAATGAAAAACACAAAGCACAGAAGGGAAGCAATTACAACATTTTATATGCCCTATGCCAGTCTATCAAAACAGTATCCTCTTGGAGTCTCCATAAGCATTCCATGACCAATAGTGTGTTTCAACAACAACTTCAAAGTACTTATCCAATTGCCTCAGTCATCTTCATTACTTGACTCTGCATCAGGGCCCATTTAAAATTCCAGTGCTGTTTTCTTGACCTATTTACCAGCCTCCAAGGGAAACTGAAAGTTTTACTACCATATTGGATTTGCAACCTTGCTGGGTGCAGGATAGCATGGACCACTCCCAGACTCCTAGGCTGGATGCAGAATCCATCAAACTTTTTTTTTGTTTGGTTCTGGTGGCAATGAATACTATATGTCAGGGAATAAGTGGATATCTTGATGATCATAGGTTAACTGTTGCAATACTCGGCCACCAAAAGAAACCTATAATGGATCTCAGTCCAAACTGATACAAGGAAGGTTATACACGGAATGTCTCTCTGGGCATCAGCAGAACATGGTACAATCCTATAGTCTTGTCTTAAAATATCCCCTTACCTCATCAGATGAGATGTTGTTGCAGCAGTCAGCAGCCAGGAATAGAGAAAATATATAAAGCAATCCCTTTGCAATCTTACAGTAAATCCACCATCTAAATGTTGGGTGCCCACACTGTGTTCTCCAATGTGTCAAGGCAGTATGGGAGGTAGGCGCTCTCCATCATTAATACACTAGTGGCAGACAGGCCTGAGTCATGTGCTTTTCTGCCTATACAGCTCTAGAAGTAACTACCTCAGTCTTCATGTCCTGCTCACCCATCCATTTAAGGCTTGCCTCCATGTTCTGGTCAATGACCTTCACAGTGAGCAGGACCAACTATCAGGGAGGTTCTTCTGCAGTCAGCAGGGCTTGATCCTCATGGCTGGCAGGCTGTCCTATAGATGTCTGCTGTGGCTTTGTTTATCCTCCAGTGGTGGTCTTTGGCCTCCCCATGGCATGAAATTTGAATAAGGCATGCACCATGATAGATACTTTGAGGTAATGTTCTAATATCTTACCAAAACTAAATAGATACTTTGAGATAATGTCAAGATATTGCAGCAAAAATAAAGTTACATAGGTTGGTATAGTATTTGTTCATCAGTAACACTGGAAGCTCAGTGGAAGCACTTCGTTACAGCTGCAGCATTCTCTAGCACCCTGTAGCTTTACCTTTAACAAAATGCCAGTTACTTGTTCTATATGTGTTTGCATATACTGTATTTCTTAAATCAGTCACTCCTGATTGTATTGCAGTAGCCAAATCCATTGACTTTTATTTTTCGATTTGTTCAGGATAGCCTAGTTTACCTGTAAAATCTAATTTTAAGTTTGTCTTGCTTTGCTCCTTTTTATGGCTCCATAGTGAGAGCTGTGCTGCCGTATTGCTGATGTAGAGGAAGAGAGAGAAAGGGAGATATGGAAGGGTATGACCAGACACTGAATGCATCACATTATGTTTGCCCCGCACTCTGATCCCACAGTGGAGTTGAAGCACATATAGTACATGTGAATCAGTGCACTTACACTCTCTCTCTCTCCTCTCTTGTTTGCGCTTCCTCCCCAATGTAAAAAAATCCCACTCCTTTCCTATTCATGCTGTTCATCCTGCCCCCTCCATCCTATACAACCATAAAAAACCTTCCCACTCCCTTCCTTTGCATGCTTGTCACCCCAGCCCCTTCTGTTCCCAGCCCCGGCACCAGCTCCATATAAATTAAGCAGCCTTAAAAAAGATCCTGGCTGCTGCAAAATGTTCCTCCTCCTTCCCAATCACTGGTTGTCTCAGCTCCACATATAAAAGATCCTACCCTGTGAGGACCATCCACCAGCCCAATCCCTGGTGCCTTCAAATGTCAAGCTGACACTGAGGTGCCCAGTCCCCAGTGTCAGTAGGTACCTGCAATAAAGAAAACCATCCCTTGACATCTTTTTCCTTTTTTTGGTTGTTTTTTCAACCTGATATAAAGAAAGCAGTCCCTTGTCTTGTGCAGCCAAACCTACTCCCCCACCCTGACCCCCAACTCAGCACCCTCCACCCCCTCCTTCTTCCCACTCTATAGTTACTAATTGGGGTCCAATACCATAATCCTCTCTGGACTGGAGACACGTCTTTACTCTTCAAAGCTGGACTGGGAACTGGGGAAATCAGGTATGTGCAGATATTGGACTGTAGTTCAGTGTGTTTTGAACGTTTACTTATAACTTGGTCACTTTTTAATATTTTTACCCCAAGTTTCCAAAATTGCTTTTTGTGATCCCACCTCATGAAAAAGGCAATTGAAATGTTTCAAATAAGTGCCTAAAAGTGATTTGCAGTTGCTGTGCGAGATCACCTTTTGGGTGGGATTTGAAAGTTTTCACCTACCAGGTTCATGACTGAGGTGGGGTCATAAGAAGACTACGTTGTAAATTTGGGGTAAAAATATTAAACTATAATACAGTTACAAAGGTACATTGACATTTTTCAATTCTCATTCATAATTTTGGTAATTTTCAATATTTTGGTCCCAAATTTTCAACATAGCCATTTTTCAGACCACCTCATGAATGTGACAGGTGTTATTTTTCAAATCCTGGCCAAAACCTGTTTTCACACTTGTGTGCAAAATGACATTTTGGCTGGAATTTGCAAAATTTCACCTACTGGCTTCAAGAGGTGAGGTCATAAACACACTGTGTTGAAAATTTGAGGTCAAAATATTAAAAAACAACAGAGTTATGAAGGTAAGGTATAATGTTTCCCCTGCTCATTCATAACTTTGGTAATCTTCAGTATTTTGACAGCAAATTTTCAACATAGCCATTTTTTCATACCACCTCATGAATGTGATGGGTGTCATTTTTCAAATCCATGCCAAAATGTGTTTTCACACTAGTGGCGTGAATTGACATTTTGTCCAGTAGGCACCTGTCTTCTTCAAAAGGGGGTGGGGTAATAAAGAACTTGTGTTGAATATTTGGCATCAAAATATACCAAAAATATTTATGAAATGATGTTGTTTGGAGGGATGGCCATTGTCCCAGCGAAGACCACATTGCCTTCCTCTGCCAGTGACCTGAATTTGGGTGTGAGCTCAGTGAGCTAGCTGAATGGGCCGAGGCTGGGGTGAAGATGCTGTGGTGTGTGGCAACAGTCCTAGCCTGGGGGAGGGACAGAGCAGAGTTCTGCAAGACCTTGTGGTAGGCTGGTTCCCTCACAAGATGTTAATGTGCATGTCAAGACATGATGGGTCCATGCTCTGTGTCAGATACCCTTATCAGGTTAATGTACTAGCAGCCATTCTGGCTCTGATCAGAGTTTGTTATATCTGGGATGACTAAAGCACTGAGAGACTTTGTGTCTTGCACAGGATCACACAACATGTAAGTAGCTGTGGTGTGATTTAGAATTACTGTAGCTATCTTAATACACAAGCCTGTGTTCTTGCCATTAGACCATGTTGCCTCACATTCCTTATAATAAACAACATATTGCTGGTAGTAAACAAGTACAACTGATCAATAATCACATTATAACTCTGAACCACAATAGAAAATGCTGAAATACATCTCCATTTGCTGCAATACCAGTATCTAACTCAGTGGTTCAAAAAGCACTTGGAGATATTTTGGGGCCTCCCTGGAAATGAGACCCTTGGTCTCAGTAAATAGTGCTATGATCAAAACTACCAACAAATAAATACAAATGACAGGTTACATTTGCCAGACTAACCTTCAAAGTCAATATAGTAGATACAATTCAATGTTTTCAGTGTAGTCAGTCTAATATCTGTCAGTGCTTGAAAAGTAGGACAACTGGTAGCAGTTATTGGTGCAGCTCCCCCTCAGGAAACCCACAATAGTTGCAAATAGCCCAATTCTATATTATAAGGTTTCCTGTCATAATACTATTTACAAGGCAAATGTTATTTGTTATACCTTGATTCCCATATGTATCCCATGCCTTGTCAACTCTTCTCAACTTAAAACAAGCCATGGTAATGCCCTGCTTTCCCATTTATTACAAGGGGTGCCTGATATGCATTATTCCACTTCATAAGTTTGGAATGTTTAGCAGTGCACTAGAATCATGCTGTAGGAATATATAAAATCAAACAACCAACTAGTTTAGTTTTTTTACAGGCCTCATGGCAGTTGCAACAATACTATTTCAAAATTCAAGACTTCTGCCCTCCCCTTTATTTTTCAAACTTTACATCAAGTGATATTCTGTTCCAAAAATAGCTACTAAATTTGAAAATAGTCTCACTCCCTGCATCTTCTGCAGCCTTTCCTGGCAACCTACATTATTCCACAGTGCCCCCTGAGAAAAAAAGGTTTTCTGGTTTTCTGCCTTTCCCTTACCCCCCCACCCCACCTTACTTTGTGCCTCCTTTTCTACTATCCTGCACCAGTTGGAAAAGTATCCCTTGGGTCACTCTGTAAAGACCCTTCAAAATACTGTTCTCATTTTCAATGCTACTGTTGATGATAATCACTGATACTGTAGCTTATCTCCCTGGACTCAGAGTCTGTGGTTTAACATAAAATTCTCTGGCTTATTCAAAAAAGAACAGTAATGAGAGCAAACAATCATTTTTGCCAATAACGTTTTCCACACTTGCTTGAGAAGGTTATAATAGCCATCTAAAACTGCAGTGGCACTGGCTAGTGATTCATTAGTTGCTCTAAGCCATTCCTCCGATTATAACACCCACACATACTGTAAGTAAAGTGTTTTAATCAGAGCATATCTCCACTGTGGGAAAGTAAAATTAGGTAGTTGATTAAAGGACATGCCACTAATTTATACATACTGTAACAGCAGCAAAATAAGACTGAAACTGATCAGCCAAGGAAAGGTCTTCACTAATCTCAGCCTATATAAATGTACCGAATGGTTATATTTCAGGTTTGCACAGTTAAATGCTGTCAATACATTATTCAGTTAGTTCTCCCTTTGATGGAGTTTTGAAACAGACAGCATTCTTTACAAATGCACTAAAAATACCACAAACAGCTTAATCTGGTTCAAAGTCAGTTGGCATTCATCTGCATCCCCCTCCCCGGCTCGTGCCTGAAAATAGGCAGGATTTGTCTAGTGCACTTACCCGGTCAACAAAAAATAAATAAATAAAAAATAAATAAAATAAAATACAAGCAGGCCCATAGTCTTTTAGCAAGAATTACACGAAGATTAGTACTATACCTTATATTAAACATGGTTTCCACATCTTTTTGTCTGATTTAAAGGCATTTTGTTGCAATAGCAGCATACCACAGTGTAGAATTTTCAGTACTTCAGCTACTGATTGCGCATGTACCAAGTAAAGTGGAAAACAGTTTGTCAACAACCCACAACATCATGATGAACTGACATGCCAGAGTGTATTTTGGGCATCACATAATGTTGGAGAGCTATTTTTACATCCTGGTGCTACTGAAAACATGTTACATGTCACTGCCTGCTATTATAGTAACCCTTCTAACACTTAAAACTGTATAGTGTGAGTTAGTGTTTTATAAACATGCTTGTGAGCCTTCAATAAGAATATGACTGCGATCCTAAGCAAGCCACTTGACCTCCCAGTGGTTTCTGTCCTGCTAGCTGAAAACTGGATAGAAGCAGAACCTTTCAGTAAATGAGATGTTATAAATACATATTGAAAAAAACTTGATTCTCACATTTTATGCAGGAGGCAAGATGCTGGATGATAATTAATGTGGTGTTCCTTGTCTTTAGAATGTGAGAGCAGATTGTTACTACATCTGATCCTAACCTAGACCACAGCATTGAGGAGAGAGGGAGAGGAGAGGAGAGGATGCAGGAGGAGGGGCAGGGAGGGGAAAGGGAGGATGGGGAGGGGAAGGGATTGCTTTTCATTAGCTCCTTTCACGTACTCTGTATCCCAGAGCACTACACAAACCATAGAACAGTTGCATTAGTCATTAGTCATTAGGCAGTCATGTATGGGATACCTCATGACTAAAGATGTGTGAAGTCCACGAAATTTGCTCCGCAAATGAATTCATGAATTTTAAGTAATACGCAGAGTGCTAATTATGCAATTCATGGTCCACAAATTGCATGCACTTCACGCAATCCATGGTCCGTGAATTGCATGAATTTTGCTGCTTGGAAGTATAACTTATGGGATGATTCTAGTTCCACTTAAAATCACATGCTCATCTTGTGGGGTCAGAAAGTGAGTTATTTCATTTACTCCCTTTTTATTGTCATATCCCTTTTCTTGCCCTGTTTTCCTTTTAGTTTCTTTTATACATTTGTGACTGATTACTTTTTTGTCTGACCCATTATGTTCAAGGTTTTATGTATACAGTCACAGAATAAAATTAAAAACTAAAATCAAAGAGAAAAATTAAACAATTTTATCTGGGCTTCCTTAATATCCACAATGTACAATATAGCTAAAACAGCAGTTACACTGCTTAGAAATAAATAGTGAGTCAAAATTCACCAATATCACCAAACTCACCAATCAGTAACTAAGCTAATAGCAAGCTATTACTATTGTGGTTATTATTCCACAATCCCCCTGGTGACCCCAAAAGTTCCAAATGTCCCCAAGACTCCCAAATGACTCTCACACTTAACCCAAAGGAAAACGTTACCATAGCTGGAAAAAGCGCTTTCACTCGATGTACTAATACTGTAGTCTTATTTCATTAGATGGGATTCAACTGGTAGCAGTCTGTTGATAAACTTTTGCTGGCTTCATGATCTCCTTGAACAAACCATATGCAGCAGATTTAATTCTATGTATCCCCCCCCCCCCCCGCTTCTCTTTTTCTCTGCGCTCCCGAGGCCTGTGAATTGCATAGATTTTATCACTTGGAAGTATCATAACTTATGGGATGATTCTATTTCCTCTTAAAATCACATGCTCATCTTGTGGACTCAGAAAGTGAGTTATTTTATTTACTCCCTTTTTATTGTCATATCTATTTTTTTGCCCTTTTTTCATTTTAATTTCTTTTATACGTCTGAATCTGATTACTTTTTTGTCTGACCCATTATGTTCAAGGTTTGTATATACAGTCACAGGATAAAATTAAAAACTAAAAGAGAAAAATAAAACAATTGTATCTGGGCTTCCTTAATATCCACAATGTACACAATATAGCTAAAACAGCAGTTACACTACTTAGAAATAAATAGCAAGTTAAAATTTGCCAGTATCACCAAACTCACCAATCAGTAACTAAGCTAATAGCAAACTATTTTAATATTGCAATTATTATTGCACAATCCCCTGGTGACCCCAAAGGTCCCAAATGTCCCAGATGTCTCCCAGACTCCCAAATGACTCTCACACTTATCCCAAAGGAAATCATTACCACAGCTGGATAAAGTGCTTTCACTCGTTGTACTAATGCTATAGTCTTATTTCATTAGATGGGATTCAGCTGGTAGCAGTCTGTTGATAAACTTTTGCTGGTTCCATGACCTTCCTGAATACATTGTATGCAGCAGATTTATTTCAGTGTACTCCCTCCCTTCTCTTTTTCTATGAGCTTCGGGGTCCAGCCCTCCATAGTTACTACAGCTTTAAATGCTGCTCAAATGTAGGCAAAGCAATTAAAATAAAATATTGCTAACTTATTTGTGTGATTAAATAACACTCAGTCATAAACTCACAAATCCAAAACCCCTACCAACAGAGGAGGCATAGGCACCTGACAGGCAAATTACTTAAAAACATAAAATAATCATTTTTCAGAGTACAAATATAAACTACTTAATATTTAAATTAAAATATAAATCAAACGTTAATTGTGAATGTTACTCCATAAGACATTTAAAACAATCATAAATCTTTTTCTATAGTGTATTCTCTGTAATGGTGATTTTTTTATTAAAAGATACTTAATATTAAATAATAATAACTATACCTCCATCAGAAGCAACTCCAAAAACAATTGAGATATCTCAACCTACCATACTTTGCCCATGAATTTCACGTGTCATGAAAAAAAATTGTGAATTTCACCACAAAATTTGTGTAATTTGTGCAAAGTGAATTTCGGCTGGCCAGGCTGAAATTCACAAATTTCATAAAGCATGACATTTCATCACTTCACGTGAAATTTGTGGGCAAAGTTTTACTATGCAAATCTCTACTCATGACAGGGTGTGTGGGTATAAGGGAATAATATATGCTTCAGGGGATTGTTAGGCATGAGCCGTAGTCATTGCTACAGTCACCCAAGAAGCACTTATTCCTTTATGACCACACACCCTTGGGTGACTCTCAGCTGGACTGTCCTGTAACCTACCCATTCAGTCATTTCAAGAAATCATGTGAATGTCAAGTTCACGAAAGACAAATGCAGGCGTGACTGTAAGTTCTCGGGTGTTGTAAAGCAAGTGATGTGTTGCATAAAAAGACAAAAATTGTACAATTCTTTTAATATAGTATTGTATGTTGTCTATAAAGGACAAAATGTGTTTTCTCTGAAATGTTTTCAATGGGTTTTGTGATATTAGGAACAGAGACTCCTGGCATGGACTTTACAGAGCAACTGACACTCCACAAGAAATTTTGAAAAAAAAATATTTGGACATGTACTTATCCCTTGCCAATCTTCTTAACAACGGCAGTGCTGCCAGCTGTGAAAGTAGCTGCTTACTAGTTTTCCTGGCTGGGAGGGTGGGGGGCAGCTGTGGTCAACCCATCATCAGAGTGTGGAAAAGGGGAACCAGAGGGAAAATTGGGGGAATAAAATGTTTTCAGGTTTCAAATCAATGATGAGCTGGGCTTATGATTCAGGAGGAGCAGCCAGCTTTTTTGCTTGCAACAACTTAGTAGAGCCTGTCTCAGCTATAATTTTGTTTCAAGCTTTGAAATGCACATTGCTGAAGATGGGAATATAGTAGTCTTGGTGCAGCCTGTCTTGTTTAATGACTGAGCAGACCAGCAGAAAATTGTGGCCACATCTTTCATGATGGCTCTGAAGTTTCTTTGTTCGCTAGCCAAAATGACTATAAACCTATTTCAGTGGCATGCTGTTTTGAGGTTACATGCTATAGCTTTGTTTATACAAGATAAGTGCCTTAAAACCAGCTGCAGTTATTTCTAGGGTGCACAGAAAACAAACTAAGAGTAAGACACATGAGCCTGTATATAGTAGTTACAATCTACAGTATCTTGTAGCAAGCACTACAGAGTTGAGTAGTATTATTATTTTAGGCATGGCTGTACATTTCTTACTTTGAATAGCCAACTGGTTTACTTTCATGAAAACTGTATTTTGAGATGAAAAAGAGACCAGCACTATTTTTCAGTGAAGGTACTAACACCAGCTCATGCCATATAGCCAGAGAGTTCAGGTTTCCCTGTTGTTTGATACCTTTAGATATGTCGTTACACTCCTTAATTGTGGAAAGGGACATATCTGTAGTTTTTACATGAACAGCAGTCTCCATAGATTGAACATGATTAGCTGCTTGCAGAAAGAATAAATCCATTATTTTAATAATTGAGTAATCAGTTAAGTTGATTACTCAGCACTGACTTACTTCTCAAGCAGCAGCAGAACTTTGGTACTGGCATAAAGGAGATCATTAATGAACTTGGTCCCTGCAGATGGAAAATAGCAATGCTAGCACTCCTGGGGGGGTCTGAGGATATTGGTTTTGACTAGATTTTTTTTTTAAATCATGACAGGCTTCATGGTAAATTGAAGGAGCATGCTAGAGAGGAGATGCTGCATTAACACTGCTAAGCGAGGGTCAGGACATAATAAAAAATAAAACGAGGTACCCATAAACAAGTTTAACCTGATATCAGAAAATGTTTGGACTATATGAAACAAGTTTGGGATACTAAATGCGGGGCTTTGATGTGAATACCAACATAAGGGGTATTTTAACCCACCAATGAGTGGTTGGAAAGACAGTGAAACATTGTGGGTTTTTTTTGGGGGTCCTAAACCCTATGGATATAACTGAGTTTTCTAATACCATTGATACAGTTTACTGGTGAGAGTGTGTCACTTTCTCCACTATGGATTGAAACTGAAGGTCCAGCCATAATACTGTAAAGGACTGTATATGACTCAAGAAAATATGTCCTAGCACAGAAGTAACATGACTGTTGGGTCAGATGTGTTAGGATCCAATTTTTTTCAGCTGAAAAATGCAGTTTGAATTCCTATTGACTCTTGCTGCTTGATTTGGTGGGTCAGATTGCAGTATCAATTAAAATTCCCTAATGCTTTCCTTGCATTACCATTTCAAAGGCTGATTTAAATTTAAATGTGTCAGGTTCATTTTTTAACAAATTTAAACAGACTCAGGTTCTTTCCTTGACTTTCGTGATTGAAGGAGAGTGCTAATATGCAAATACAAAAAGATGTACAGCTACAAGCAAACCCTGAAATCATTTAGGTAGAAAGAAATAACATACCACATGGAAAGAAATTAATCAAAAGAAAAAAAAATTCTACTTTATGATTCTTTTGCAAACTACCTGCAGGCAAGGAACATAAATGAAAAAAAAATCACTGTTCTCTTTTTGATAAGGAAAAGAATTAATAAAAGTGTTTCCTTCCTGCCAGGTCCCACGATGCAATTGGTGTTGAAAGTGGTGAGTGGCTGCAGGAGGAGCTCTGCAGGTTTGAAATGGCTCTTTGGTTTGTTACAGACCTGTGACCAGATGCTTGCGGTTAGGCTCAATTACATTTTCTTGGTTAAAAAATCATGGTATTTTAGGATGAGAATGATAATGTGGTAAATGGAGGAAGGAAGCATTTTATACACAGAGAAGGATGAACTTCAAGGAGTGTGCCTAGGATTTGCATATACCAAGTGGTAGTGTGTAACACACAGCAGTATCATAATAGTGTAAGACTGGAAAGGACAAGGGTTTAAAGTGGGCCAGATCTGGCAGGGACTCAGACCTGGTAAAATGGTTTTCAATCATTTTTTGTGAGGGGGCCTCTCAGGTCCTCGAGACAGAGTTCTCACTCCATGTTTGTTTCCCCTTACCATGACTTCAAGTGGACAGTATGGAGCAGTATGAACTACAGACAGTTTTACTTTATTTTTTACTTAGTTAGATTCTTTCCCCTTGTCAGCATGGCCCATCCTTTGTCTTTTGGTGTCCTACAATATTTTTTGAATGTTTTTAGTTAATTAAAACTGTATTAAGGTTGAGGAGGGTTGGTGCTTCTGACCCCCATGCTGGTGACCCAGGTTTGGGAATGGACAGGGTCACTCGATGGACCAGCAAGGTGCGGGTAGATTGAACACCTGACAACAGCTCTGCTCCCTCAGTGAGGGGGACCTCGGTTCCTGCTGCACAGATTAGCCTTTGGCAGAGGCCATGCAGCAGCACAGTGGGACAGCATGCAGAGGGGAACAACTGGAGTGAGAGTGCTGGCGCACGTGTCCCTGAGCTGAGGGAGAAACATGGAGGAAACTGGTTGGGCTGGCACATGCAGGCAACCCCCTGCAGGCTCTCACATTACTGATGCAGCTGGCCACCCACCACATTGTGGTCCTGTGTAAGTGGTGGATAACCAGTAAGTCCACAAGAAAGTTGGTGACAGGGCCGGGGTGCCATCTTGCAGGCCAGGGGGATAGGCGCATAACATCCTGATTTAAAAAAAATTGAAAAGGCAAATTCTGCACAGTTAAGCAAAAAAAAAAAAAATTAGTATAGAAGTTTATCCATCTTTCTATCATTATGACACCTGTAGACTCAGCAGTTATTCTGCACATCTGTATCCCTGGAATGGACTCTAGGTCCATAGTGCCCCTCCACTTAATAAACATGAATAATAAGTATGCTGTATAAACATGTACAAATCAAAATGTGTCTAATGTGGAAGTAAAGCACTGCAACATCCCCAGTTCATATCTACTTGCACCCTGGCCCCTTTCTTTATGTCTGTCCCATTGCTGGGTTTCTGTCTCCCTGCTCTTTCAAACCAGCTCTGCAGTATATAGCATGTACAGTACCACTATTGTGCCATTATATGTGTGCCAATTTGGGACCTCTCTGGTTGTAATCAGGCAGTGTCACCAGATGCTGATACTGTTACTTGCATTGCCTTCTGCATTGATGAAAATGGAGATGTGCCTCAATGTGCTCACTTGTAATCTGAATAGTACCCCCTTCAAGTAACAGAATCAACATCAGAAGCCACTCACTGATTGCAAGCAGTGAGGTAGATGTAGGAGCATCTGTTATAGTGCAATGGGGGGGGGGCTACATATAGACACTAAACCAACAGTGAGACAGATGGTACAGAAAGAGAACAAGCTGTACATATATGTGAATTAGGATGCAACAATGCTTCCCTCCCCTTTAAACTCTGTTAAGCACTGTATCATAATTTACCAACCAAGGGAACACTTTAACCCCAAAACCTTTTGTACTTTAACATATACAGTATGTACTATGAATGTATTAGTCAACTAAAAGCTATTACACGATCTTATAAGAGTCCATCCCCTTCATAGCTCCGTACTCTTTGGCCTGAGAGCAGAGGAGCACTAGGGTCCCACAAGAATCAGAATGTTTGGGGCCAGTAATGCCAGTGCATGGCTCTGATGTATGGTACAATGCTGTCACAAGAAAAACGGATAAGAGCACTTGATCCTGATGGATGGCACTGTATGCACTATATGTGCACAATTCTGTATGTAGTAGTGTGTGTGTGTGTGTGTGTGTGTGTGTGTATGTGTTGTGTGTGTATGTGTCTATTTGTGTGTGCATCTGTCTAGATAGTGATGTGTGTGCTTGCATCTGTGTAGGTAGTGATGTGTGTGCAGATCTCTGTGTAGGCAGTGATGCGTGTGCATGCATCTGTGTAGGTAGTGATGTGTGTGCAGATCTCTGTGTAGGCAGTGATGCGTGTGCATGCATCTGTGTTGGTATAGCTATGTGTGCATGTGTCTGTGTATTAGTGCTGTCTGTGTGTGCATCTGTATGTTGTGCTGCATGTGTGTATTTGTATGTAGCGTTGTGCGTATCGGTGTGTAGTCTGCCAGTATCCAGTGGTGTATGTGCTCTTCTTTTATGGTGCTGTGTATGTGTGTCAGTCTGTGTACATAGTCCTTTGTATTTGTCTGGGTATGTGCTGAATCACTATATGCTGCATTATAGTGCTGTATTGAGTGTATGTGTCTGTATGTAATGGGGTGTGTGTGTGTGTGTGTGTGTGTGCGTGTCTGTCTGTATCAGCAACCAATTCACTGTGATATTATTTTGGGCTGTTTGTGAACCTGGAGACCCAGATTCTAATCCCCAAACCAGCACTCACTGAGTGATGCTGAGGCAAGTGCAAAGTATAAGGAGGTTGATTATTTCTAAACTATTGTGTGTGTCTAATTTTCAAGCAACAGTGCAGTTTATTTTTTTTCCCTAAAAAGTAAGCTTCCATCTAGAGTTACTAAAAATATCAGCATTCCTGTTAAATCTTTTCTACATGCTTCATAAAAATAGACATCTCTATGCCTAGAGTACCTACCTGGTTACTAAAAGCAAATAAATAAATAAATGTGCTATATATTTTTAAATGGTCTTCATTCTAGCCCTTGTCATGTCCACAGTGATATGTCTAAGCAGACATTTTTTTGGGGGGTGGGACTAATTTCAAACACATTAAAAATACTTAAATTCTGGTACAAATTGAAAACATTTTACAACCAAATAAAAGTTAAAGATGTCTGAAATGTTCTACAGTTAAATGTGCTAGGAAACAGTTTTTACACCTCTAGCTGTCACTCTGTATATCCAATATTCTGTTATGTTTTGGCAATTTTGTGTAAAATTTATAATTTATTGTTCTGCAGTTTCTAAGTACCCTGAGTCACTTTTTCCTCAGCAGTGGTTGCTCTTCTTTTTACATACTGCCTGAATGTTCTAAGACGTCAGTAACACCATTCCAGGTCATATAGATAAAGAGCATGGAACAGTGTCTCTGATGTAATAGAATGTTTTAGAAATGTGAGAAGAAAGAGCCATAGCTGCCAAGTAGAGTGAAACACAATGCTGATCTGAGGAAAAGGGAACCACAAAGCTATATTATTTATTCATCAAAAATCGGTCAAAGCTCATCAGAATACATAACTGGCTTGGAAAGGAAAATGGGAGGGTAGGTAACTATGCAAAAATGGTTTCCTATCACCTTTATCAATGGTAGGGTCAGATTGTTTGCACAGCTTAGCTTGGCTGCGGTGTTACTTCAATGGCCAAACCCAGCATAGGGTTGCCAAATGTCCATATTTAAAATGACATTACCACTTTTGGGTGAAACTTAGAAAACATAATATTTAGACATTTCTGCTTATACTGTATTTTAAAAATGTCTATATTTTTGTTCCTTTCACTTTTTACTGCTGTAGACTAATTTACATAAAAAAAACAGGATCATTGTTTCTTACAGCTGACCTACTTCAGTTGTTTAATCCTCTGTTTGTGCATCACAATCATTTGTACCTCAACAAATGATGATGTCACAAATGGGGGATTATGAATTCAGTGAAGGGCTGAGCAGCAAATGTAGATGAACTCTGGAAATTAGGATCTTGTTTCCATACCATTCAAACTAGGAATGCAAAACAAAGGGAGGAGAAATGTTGTTTATTCGCTTAACGGGTAAGCACACTAGAAAACGAATTCCTTTTACAGGTACTACCCACATGAAGTTACATGTATTCAATGCAAAAGACATACATATACAGTACAAATATAGCAGACATAAAATGTCTGTTACAAAAAAGATAATCATAAATAACAATGCAGGTAATATATAAGCTGTAAACTGATTTGTGTCCATATTTATATTTTTCAGAGTTTTCTTAATAGTGACAGACTTTCCCAAAAAGGGACACTTGTACAATAGCAAACAAATATACACAGAAATAGCTTCCTGTAGTCACAGAGAACTTTCAAGGTTACTGTTTTTCACATCCATTTGGCAGTAGAAGAATGTGGGCATAAACATGGCCATGCCCTCCATTAATCCCTACTGTGCTTGTCTGCCTGTTTATATGGTAGTGAATGAAGGAATGCATGGCTGGGTTGTTGTTCTGATTGTCTATTTGTTACCATTGGTGGTACGTATATGGTAGATGCAGAAGAGCAGTAGATATGACAGTTGGTGTCCCCTCTTACTAAATTGCTATGCAACACTTTCCTGTTTGCAGTATTTATCCTAAATGTCTGTACTCTGTATTCTACACCTCATAACCATTGTATATACAGGGTATCCCATCATAACAGTGACTGAAAATGAGTGACTCACTTTCAGTGCCTGTCATGTGGGCTACCCTGTAAGGGTAGCAGTGGTTATGTGGGCTACCCTGCAAGGGTAGCAACAGTTAGAGTAGGGTGACAGGAAGAAGGGGAGGGGGACAGGAAAAGGAGGCAGGGTATGTAAAGGGTAGTGTGGCGTGAGGCTGCCGAGTTGGTGCCTTGGTGCACTGGTAAGGGTGGCTGGCTGTGGTCAGGAGGGTGCAGGGTTCAGGGCTTTGGAGGGCTACAGTTTTGTTTGTTTTTGCAGTACTTTGTTCTTTTCTTTCCCGAAGTTCCACCCCCTCTCCAACATGCACCCCACCTGGAGTTAGTAATCTATATTTGGGGGGGTGCAGGGGGCACAGCCCCCTGCAGAACAATCTTTTTGGTTGTCGCCCATTTTCATCACTGCGAGTGTACATTGCCTTTTTTTTCAGTGATGAACACTCGCCGTATCAACGATCGTTATTCCATGATCACCATTATGACATAGACCCTATTTATAGTACCTCTGTTTTGTAACTAATTCTGAGTTACCCCTGTAAATAGTACTTTCTGTTACAGTGGCGATACCTAGTTACCAAAAACAAATAATAAATAAACAAATACAATAAGAAATACATTAATTGATTGACTGATTGATTAATTGAAATTTGGTAAATTTGGCCCAGCAATATTGGTGGTGACCTAAAAGCTAGTATTGCAAAAAATAGTAGACTTTTCCTTTAGCTAATTTGGAAGGTTTTACACAGTACCTGATAATATTAGGTCTGATAATAGTACTGTACTCTTCTTGGAAGCTGACCTGTCTGTTGCTGTACCCTTTCATACCGTATCAGCATTGTTATCTTTACTATGTGAGTGGCTTTTCTTGGTAATTTGTGATGTCATGTTACTGATTACAGTGTAAAACCAGGAACAGAGAAGGTACTATAGCTGAAGGTTGTAGACATACCACAAGTGGGAAAGTAGCAGTACACACCCAGGATAAGGCAGGTATAGGTAGGAGGGTTAGAAAAAGAAAAACAAGAAACACCCTATCTAAGATAGGGTAGCAAATAAGTTTCAGGCAAGTGAATGAGTAGGGTAACCAATAAAATTCAGGCAAGTGGGTAAACAATTCTATTTTTGTTTTTTTATCTAAAAGTTTGGTAACCATGAGCGGCACACTGAGCTGAGGCTCATTTCCAGGTGACCAGGGGGAGGGGGAAAAGGAGGCAAAATTACAAAAATACAACAGCGTCAGGCAGGTTATAAAGTTGCCTGGGTAAGAGCAAGGTGCAAGTCAACATACAAAGCATATATACAATAACAGACTACAGGGTGGTCAGACTGGTTACAAATGACCAGTATAGATGCAAGGTAAAAGCAAAGTATAATCAACGTACAAGTCCAGTGAACAAGTTGCACATACAATACAGGTGATGAGGATAAAATACCAAATGAAACTGAAGTAAGCATAGTGAGCATGGGTGTTTCCATGTAGTTCACTCAGTAAGAGCAATTTGTTGGGCTAAAAAACTAAAACTTGAAATAGGAAGACATTAGCACCATGATGCTCAGTAGGGGATTAGCCAGGTTGGTAGCAAGAGCAGGGGAGAGGTAGAGAGTGGGAGAGGGTACATTTGAAGAGATTTAGCTATAATAACATATGGAGCGAGGTTGGAAGGGAGTCCCATGTGGGAGGAAAGTGGAAGTAGAAAGCAGCTTTTCCAGAGTTTGAGCGTAGATGGGGAAGGGCAAAAGTACAAGGGTGTCATGTGCAGAGATCATAGAATGTGTGGGATGAGGGGGAAAGCAGGGAGGTGAGGTAGGGGTTAGTGAGCCAAACCAATATTTGGCTGAGATAATGGAGATGTGGTGGTTGCAGCGGGAGGATAAGAGGGGAGTGAAAGAGAGGTGTAGAGGGTGCAGTGGTGAGTCCTGAGGGGAGCGTTTAAGGTGAATCAACAAAAGGCATTGAAAAGACAGTCCAGCCTGGAGAGGGCAGAGGTGAAGGTGGACCCAACTATGATGTCGGCGTAATCAAAAAGTGGTAAGATTGTTTTAGTGAGGAGTATACATTGGATTGGGGTGAAGAGGGCATCTTTATTTCTGTAGAGAGCACCAAGCTTAGGGCGGAGTTTAGAATGAATGTAATTGACATGGGTTGTGAAGTCAAGGTATCTGTCTAGCCAGATGCCTAGGTACTTGTAGGCAGGGACTGTATCCAATGTGGTGCCATCGAGGATAGAGAAAGAGGGAAGTGTGGGGATTTTCCAATTTTTGAGGGTGCCAAAAGTGATGGATACTATTTTTTGGGGCATTTACTTTTAGTTGGTTGGCTTGGAACTATTGCAGAACTTGAGTGAAGTCATTTTCCAGTTGTGTGGCCACCATGGGGGTAGAGGGGACAGAAGTGTAGAGGATGGTGTCAGTTGCATACAGGTGTATTTGGGAGGAAGAGCATACAAGAGGGAGATCATTTAGAAAGATGGAGAAGAGGATGGATCTAGAATAGATCCTTGGGGTACACCTGCTAGAACTGGGAGGGGGAACTTCTGCAGCCTTGACACATTGGAAGTGACCAGAGAGGTAATATCTAAACCATTCAACTGAGGGAGGGGAAGGGCCAGCAAGTTCTAGTTTAGAGAGGAGGAAAGGATTGGAGATGGAATCAAATGCCTTGGCTAGGTCTATGAATATAACTGAGGTAAGCTGGCTTTGATCCATGCCTGTAAGAATGGCATCTGTGACCTGGAGAAGGAAGGAGACAGTTGAATGATTTTTCTGAAAGCTGGACTAGTAGGGAGACAGGAAATTTGAGGAGATGAGAAAGTCAGTGAGTCTGGATAGGATTAGCGACTCCTGGAGATTGGCTAGTATGGGGAGGAGGGAGATGGGGCGATAATTTCCTGGTGAGGATTGATCACCACCTTTGTGAAGGAGGTCACTTTTGTAGATTTCCAGGCCTGGGATACTGTGCCAAGGGAGAAAGAGAGGTTTAGCAGGTGGGACAGAGGATGGGCAATGGCTGGGGCTGAGATCTTAAGTAGGAGTGGGTCAAGTCCTTCAGGGCTGGATTTGCTAGGATTCAGTGATTGAAGGGCACAAAATACCTCATGCGCTGTGATTGGGGCGAGATTAAATATATTTGGAGATGGTGGAGTGTGCAAAGAAGTGGGGAGGGGTTGTAGGGGTAAAGGGTAGGGCACAGGTTGTGAAGATTTTATTTAGAGTGGAGGCATTGGTGAGGGGGCCTGAGACTAGTTTGTTGTCAATAAGGATGGAGGGGAGGAAGAATTTGGTGGAGAGTTAAAAAGGGAAGAGAGTGTTTGCCAGAATGTATGAGGAAAGTTAAGGTTTTCTTCTAAGGTGTTCTTGAAGTAGTGAGCTTTGGCTGTTCTGGTTGCTTTGGTACATGAGTATCTCAGAGTGTGGTAGGTAGAGAAGTCATTGAGGGAGAGAGCTGTTTTGGAAAATAAGAGGCACCATATCTTGGACAGGGAAAATAAAAAGTTTTAGGCAAGCAAATGGGAGAGGTAGGAATACAACAGGAGTAGAAAGGAGGCAGTGGGGTACAGAGAAGTTTCAATAGAGGAAAGAAAAATCATGGGAGTGGTGCTGTGCAATAGGTTTGGGGTCCCAGTCTTTTGGGACACCTGCTGCAGACTGAGGTGCTGCCCCATTTGTACTCACCTCTCTGGATTGAGGGCAGAGGTTGTTGGCTTTGTGCTGAACTGGGAAGAGTGTAGAGTACATTCTGCCCCACCAAGTCTTCTCCACTTCCCCAGAGGATGCCTATGCAGAGGTAGAGCAGTTGGACCTTGGTGGGCCCAGGAGAGTGGCAGTGGTGGGAAGGGTGCACTCTCCTCAACCTGTATCACTGCAGAATTCCTTCACTATACAGGATGGACTGGGCAGCTAAGCTGAGAGAAGGCACCTTTAGCAGTGGGAAAGGAGAAAATGGGGGTACTCAGAAGTGGAGACCCCAAGGGGGAGAAGGCCTCCAACCAAGGAGGAAGTATCTGCTGGTTTGGACTCTATTGTTTGGGGGACAGACTTGGGAGAGCTCAGAGGAAAGGAGAGAGAGGTGAAGTACCTGTGAGATGCTTTAGCTTGGAGGGATGGAGGGCATATCTAGAGGATCACTAGGGCAGCAGGAGCTGGGAGGGAGTTAGACATCACTGTCCTCATGGGGACAAATGACCTGGCAAGGGACAGAGTACATGTAGTACAGGATAATTTTAGGGAACTACTGACAGGCCTCAAGCAGGTGGCATGCATGGTGGCTTTTGCCAAGGTGTTACCTGTGTACAGCCGGGAAAGGAAAGGGTACTCTGCACCTGAGCATTTAACCATCGGTTGAAGGCATAGTGGAGGGCTTTGACTGCACTGGGGACTTGGGGGCCAACCTAAGAGGCTATGGGCATCCAAAGGGCAAATGGCCTGCATCCTTCTAGGAAGGGAACCACAGTCCTTAGTGGGAGATGTAAATGCTACGTGGATGAGCATTTAACCTAGCCAGCAGAAGAGGCTTTACAACTAAGGGAGGCAACAATTGCCTCCCCCCAAATGATGGAGCATTAGGAAGGGAGGGCCCAAGGGGAGTAAAATCCCCTAGGGCAAGAGCACAAAAAGACAGGGGTGGGGACAAGACAGAGGAAAAGAGGATATAAATCAGGTAAGCAAGAATAAAGGAGTAAATGAGTCAGGGAGCAGACAAGACAAAAAGAGAAGAGGTTGGTGAGGTGGAGCTTCAGGGCACAGCACAGACAGGAAGAGGGGTAGCAGGGAAGCGGGAAGGGAGTAATGTATAGAGAGCAATGTGTGCCAAAGCAAGTGGTCTGGGAAATATAATTCCAGATCTGGAGGCCATCAAGTGGAGACTAGCCTGGATTTGGTGACCATAACTGAGTTGTGGTGCACTAAACACCACGGCTGGGACATGGCTATTCCTGACTACTCTCTGTTCAAGACAGACAGTGGCAGGGAGAAGGGAAGGATGGGTTGCACAATATGTGAGAGGGAGAATCAAGACCACAGAGGTACAGCATCACCTGGGGAAAAGGAAGGTCTGGATGTGCTGTGGAACATCCAGGATACAGGCTCTGGGGCTGCTGTCCATAGTGGGCTAGTGTACAGACTTCCAGCACAGTGACAGAAGTTGGATAAGCAGTTGGGGAAGCCATCATCAGAATGGCAAATAAAGGGGAGATGCTGCTAGTTGGTGACTTCACTCTGCCAGATGTGGCATGGATCCTTCCAAAGGTGGCTTCAACAAGAAGCAGAGCCATCCTTGACTCCCAACAAGGGGATTTTCTCAGGCAGCTAGCCAAAGAACCCACTAGGGATGGAGCAGCACTGGACCTGTTGTTTACAAATGGGGCAGCATTGCAGATGTCACAGTGGTAGTCCCCTAGGTATCAGTGATCACTGTACAGTGTGGTTAACTTAAAGACAGGAGCAGAGACAAACCACACAATGATGAGGGTCCTATACTTTGAGGGGTGAATTTTAAAGAAATGGGATACTACCTCAGAAACTGCCTTATGGTGGGAATTGCCAGGGAGGGGTAGAGGCAGAGTGTGGAACAATAGGGGAGGGCATAATTAAGGCAACAAGCCTGTGTATGAAGAAAATGAGTAAAAGGAGAAGGAAAAAGTGACTGTTATGGTTCTCTAGGGAAGTGACCAAGGTAGTAGAGAAAAAGAGGGTGGCATTTAGAAGGTATATGGAAATGCAGAGGGAGGAGGAGATACACCAAGTAAAACAGAAGGACATAGGTAAGGTGATGAGGAGCGCAAAGAAGCAGACAGAGGAAAGGATAGTTAAAGGGGTGAATAAATTAGATAAACCTTTCTTCAGATTCATAAGTGAGAAGAGGAAACCAAGGAGAGGGATAGTTAGGATTAGGAGGGTGGCAGGGGGAAAATGCACAGAAGAGTACCCCCAAAAGAGTTGTCATCCTGAACAGGTATGTCTGCTCAGTTTTCAGAGAGAGGCAGCAGGGACGGGGGTGAGGTGAACCAAAGTCCATTTCAGAGGAAAGAGTCTTGAAGGGACTTGCAGCTCTAAAGGTGGAGAAGGCTATGGGATTGGATGAGATACATCCAAGGGTACTAAAGGAACTCAGAGAGGTGCTAGCTGCCCCACTGATAGTCTTATTCAACAGTTCACTAGAAACAAGCGTGGCTCCAGATGACTGTAAAATTGCAGACATGGTCCATTTACATATGCGTGTCAGCAAGGAAGAGTTTAGCAACTATAGGCCAGCCAGTCTCATTCTAGTGGTGGAGAAATTAATAGAATTCCTGCTTAAGTAAAAGCTGGTAGAGTATTTTTGATCCAGTGGGCTGCAAGACCACAGCCTGCATGGATTCACGGGAGGTGGGGGGATCATGCCAAATGAATATGATGGATTTCTTTGACTGGGTGTCCAGGGAAATATTTCAGGGGAAGGCAGTGGACATGGCCTATCAGGACTTTAACAGGGCTTTTGACACTGTGCCACACAGGTGACTGATAAAGAAATTTAGCAGCCTAAGGGGTTGAATCCATAGTGGTGAATTGGGTTAGAAAGTGGTAACAGATAGGTGACAAGAGGGTGATGGTAAACAGCACTCAGTCCAATGATGGGAGCGTGATCAGCTGGGTGATACAGGGATGATTAGCAGGATCAGTCATCTTCAATGTCTTCATAAGTGACACTGCAGAAGAACTGGAAGGGAAGGTATGCATTTTTGCAGGTAATACCAAAATCTGTAATTGGGTGGACACAGGAGGGGGTAGAGAGAATGCACAGGGATCTTGGAAAACTAAAGGTGAGGTCAAGAGCATGGCAGTTGGGTTTCAGTGCCAGAAAGTGCAAAACTATGCAGCTAGGGCTTAGGAACCAAGGAACAGAGTATTTGGTGGGGGGTACTGACAGTCACTAAGCAGGAAAGGGACCTTGGGGTTATCAAAATTGATGACCTGAAAGTGTCAAGGTAATATGAAAAAGCAGCTGGTATGGCTAGTGGGATGCTGGCATGCATAGGGAGTGGTATCTCTAGCAGGAAGAGGGAGGTGGTGTTGCCACAGTATTGCTCACTGGTGAGACCCTAACTGGAGTACTATGTCCGGTTTTGGAGGCCACACCTCAGAAAGAATATAGACAGGGTGGATGCTGTCCACAGGAGGGCAACTAAGTTTGTACAGGGGATGCATGAGAAATCCTCTGAGGAGGTACTAAGTGATCTCAACAAGTAGACCATTGAAGAGAGGAGAGCATGAGGGGACATGATTGCGACCTACAGGTACCTCATGGGGTGAACAGGGTGCAGGAGGGGAATCTCTTTCAAATGAGAAAGAGCTCCAGGACCAGGGGACATACAATGAAGCTGGAGGGGGAGGCATTTAAGAGAGATGTGAGGAAGCACTACTTCACTGAATGGGTGGTAGATGCCTGGAATGGACTGCCAGCAGAAGTGGTGGAGACAAAAACAGTGGGGGTCTTCAAGCATGCATGGGATAGACATAGGGGAATATTAGTAAATAGATGGAGGGAGCTCACCAGAGACCAGTTACGGTCTGTGGAGACAGATTATGCAGGGAACATCTGGGCAGATTGGATTGGACAAGTGTCTCTTTTTTGCTGACAAATTCTATGTTTCTATATCACAGTCACTGGGATCATGTGCTGATGGTGTATTGGGGAAAGAGACCTGGAGTGTCAGCTTCCAGGTAGGGTGCCATTCTACACATCACACTTAGTACTGTCAGGTAGAAAATCTTCAAATTAGCAGAAGGAAAAAGAGAAAGTTCTTTAGATATTTTATACAAAGTAGCAGTTTACTTTTGAAAGCTAATATTAATTTCAGACAGTTAAATAACACTTTAAACAGAGTAGGGCCTGGACTGCAAAGCCCACACTGCTTCTGCCTGGACCTATCCTATGCATTAAGAAGAAAAAATGTATTCTTAAGTAGACAAAACTACCTCTGCTAAGAATGACAAAGGACAAGCTTTCCTTAATGATCAATCATTTGACTTTTTTGTCTAGGAGTTTGCTATACTTTTGCCACAAATTCTAGGGCTTTAGAAAATTCAGCAAGTTCCATGTTTTATTCATTATTTTTTTTTCTCAAGTTTCAGAATGGAAAATGAAACAAAGGGTCATGTATTGCTGGAATACTTGTACTGTTCCAGAATGTTTCATGAATGTGACACAGTATCTTGTTAATTGGGAGAGCTGTATTGTGTGGTAAACCATATAGAGTAGCACTCCTGCACATGTGCTTTAACAGAGGCAGTGTCTTTTAATGATTACACAGTAAAAAAAATGACATGCAGTGTATCGGAGCCGTAACATTTTAGGATCTCTTAATTCTAATGTAAATGCTGTGATAACAGTATTTATAAAATGGGTAGGGCAGTCCTGGTTCCTGGCTCTAGACTGGCCAAGGCAGGTTGGCATCCATGCTTTTACATCAGCTTATAAAATGGGTAGGCTGAACAGAAATGTACTATTGCCAGCCTGCCTCATGTCCTGACGGATCCCTGTCTCTTCCGAATTTCCATAACTCTTCCCCCATGGAGCACAGTGACAAAATAAATACAGTGTTAACTGCTTGTATAGCTTTGTAGCTTGATGTGCTCTGCCTGCTCTCTTGGCAACTTCCATATAAAAAAAAGTAAAACTGTGAAGAAGCTAAAAAGAAAAACAAGAAAAAGCAACAATGGCACAAGAAGGCACAGCACAGCACAGCACAGCAGCAGCAGATTTTCCTGTAGTACCCTCAAATGACAGTCTTACAGTGAAGTACTATTTAACTACAAAAATATTATTTGCAAACATTTTTAAAATGTTTTCTATTAATTTCTTGGGTGTTCTTCAGGATTCTATCTTGGGACTGCTTCTTTTTACCATTTTTCTCAGTTCTTTTCTCCAGGTAGCTACAGCAGTTTTGCTGTACGCTGATGATATGATGTTTTTGAAAGGTGCTGCTTTGCTGCATAATTCTGTGCAGCAAGATATTAACTGTATGCAATCGTGGTTTGAGCAGTATACACTCTATTTGAATGCTAAGTTCCAAGTTTACACTTATTCTGTTTACTGGCCCAGGGAAAAGGTTTCCTGGTAACTTGTCAGTTGATTTGTTTCACTCTTCACAATATATTGATTGAACAGGTTAGTAGTTTTAAATACTTGGACCTCACACTTGATGCTGCATTGTCCTTTAAACAGCATATAGATGGAGTGATGTAATTTGTCCACATAAACTTGGTTTGATCTGTAGAGTAAATCCTCTATAATGTATGGTAAGTGCCTATTAACCACCATAATCAGCAGTCATACAGCTTTGTTATGCACTGTTAAGAGTTTTAAAAGTTATTAACCACACTTCGGAACTTCCAAACAGTGGCATAGCAAAAAGGAATGCACCAGAGTTCCATAATTCTCACACATAGAATGCAAACAGTGTTTTTTGACCATACACTATAAAAGATGATGGCTGGGGATCAGGTGACAACCACACTGAAATCACCTCTCGTGGTTGCTAGAGCTACAGTAAACCTCTCGAGCTGCACTCTCGAGGTTTACCATGTTGCCCTAGCAACCATTCAAGGTGATTACAGCATGGTTATCACCCGATCCCCAGCCATTATCCTCTATGTTGTTAACTCCTGAATCTTGGAGATTATTGGAGTAAAGTCATCTAGTGCCAGTGATTGATTATGGAATCCTCTTGTACTGTGTTGTTCAGGACAGTGCCCCATCAAGGGTGAAAGTCCTCCAGAATAGGATAATTACCTTTGTTTCTCAATCTAATGTTAGCAAATATCATTGTGATCTGTTTGCTACTTTAAACTGGTTGTCTTTTGATGATCATTGTACTTATTTTTCATGTATGCTATAATGTAAAATTAATTATCTTTCTTCTTTTGATTTGATTGCATTGTTTCCTGTTGGTAGCAAAGTCGGTGCGATTTATGATAACTACTGAAGGACACACATTTTTTGCTTGTGAAGCTACCAGCATTTACAATTCCTTACTTCAATCTTTAATTACATGTTTATCATTTGAGTTACTGTTTCTCTCTATCACAAATGTCCTGTTTTTTTTTGTAATATGTTTTGTATTTACATACTGTATGCAATTTTGTATTTTATGTTTTCATGCCCTGTACACCCATGAAGATTGGTAGTTCTGTTCATATCAAATTAGTAAATACACGAAGTTAGAGCCGAACAATATGAAACAATGCTGAGTTTATAAGTGCAATAAGATACTCCAGGGTTGGATTTATGTTGAGATCTTAACACTTCCAGAGGCTGTAAGGCCTTATCCTGTGGCATCGGGCCTCTACAAGCCCCTGGGTATGCAGTAATCTCAGCATTAATCACACCCTGTCAGGTCTTCCTGCTTACAAACTCCCAGTAAAAACAATTCTGGCTCTAGCTTGCCATATCTGGCAGTAAATTAAAATGGAATTTACACTGTGATAGTTTAGTTAAAAGTTTAAGCAGAAAGTTAGGAATACTATATAGGCTAAAACATTTTATGTCCACTGATGTTACAATTAAGACTTATTTATGTAATGATCTTACCTGCTCTGGACTATGGGGATTTGATGTATGCTGAGGCATTGGGGAAAGAGCTGGCCAGACTAGATGTAATGTTTACTAGGCTGGCTCGCTTCATCCCCGATGCTCCAAGGAGAACACACCATTGTGATATGTATCGAGCCCTGAGCTGGTGGAGACTCCAGGAAAGGAGAAATTGGCATCTCCTGACCTTTACGATTAAAGTAAGAAAAGAAGAATTGCCTAGATATGTATTAGACACCTTTAGAATCAGAGAAATAATGGAGAGTCTGAGATCCACACAGGGCATGGAATTTGTAGTCCCAAAATGTAAACTAAGAGTTGGGTGGCCCTCTTTATTATACAGGGGATCTGCCCTATGGAATTCTATGCCTATTTATCTTCGGGGGTTAATTTCATGTACTTGTTGGGGCCCTTTAAAAAAAATGGTTCTCTGACAGGGCTGTAGTACTTATGAAATGTTGCCTAAATGGATCAACATGATGAGTTAATCTGCTGAGTAACTTATTTTACTATGTGAAAGTATTATTTATGTACCCTACCCTTTTTATATAATCTTAAAAATGTATCTGTGTAAATTTATGTATTTAATGTGTAACCATTAGATAGCAGCCAAGCGACCACTTTGAAAATGAGCTTTGCTCAATAGAGCTATTATCCCTGTATATAAACTCTTTTATGAATAAAATTTTACAAACAAGCAAATATCACAGTCCCTTTTTAATGGCCTGTTTGAAGCATTCATTTTTAATTTGGCCACCATTTTTTAACCAAAATTAGAAACCAGACCAACTGCCTACATGGATTTCCACAGCATTTCCCTGACTGTGCACTTCCTTGTTTGATCAACCTGCTCCGCCTTTCACCAGCAACTCATGCAAATTTTTAAGAAGATACTCTCACTCACTCCTTTAAGTGCAAGCTGACCTCTCTCATGTGCTCAGCTGCCACTCCATGAAACTGTACTGGGTTACAAACTTACAGCATGCTCCCAGTAAAAGTTGGCACTGGTCATCAAACTAATACACACACACCTACACTCATCAGTTTAAAAAAAGATGCTAAATCACACTACTCACTTTTACTTTTCTTCCGTTTTCAGTGTGTTTTATTTTGGTGGGGGGAAGTAGGTAGGGTTGGGTAGGGATGTGTGGCTGGGAAAACCAAATCTGAGAACTTCCACTAGTGACACCTACCAGTGGAGGAATGTTTTGACTTGTAAATGCAAACTATTTTATATTGTTATTCTTTCTTTTTTTTTAAATATGCCTCCTTACCCATTGTATAAGTACAGTAAGACCCTCTAGGGTGTGAGTTAGGCTGAGATTACCACAGTTCCAGGGTCTGTAAGGCCTTAGACATGCAGTATTCTCGGCCAAACACACATGATGTTCCTTATTGCTTATATGGCTGATGGCCTGTGAGTTGTAGGCTACAAAGTCTCTTGCTTGAAAATTCCTAGGCAGTTCTAAAATTTTTGAGTAGGTTCATCAGTTGCTGTATATATGTGTTTTACCAAGTGAGTACATTAGTGAGTAAATGTTCAAGTTATAGTAAGTACTGCAAATGAATCAAAAACAGAGCAAGGAAATACACAGCATGTGTTGTGAGAATGCTCATCTGACTAGCTGGTGATTAATTGGCTTCACAGACTGTTTGTCAAATAAGTCTTCTGTCCCTTTAAATAACCTGTCTATTCAGTGAGGAGGAAGATACCAAGGCTAGCAAATGAACTGGCATCTTTTAAAAAATGTGTATTACATAACTGCACAGCAAAAGAAATTAGAAGCAACAGAAGCTGAAGCCTCCTGTTTTATCCAGAGTTCAGGTACAGCATGAACAACTGAAGTACCTCAAAGTGTTCTATAAAAGTTCCTTCCCTCTTATTTGAATGCCACACCCCCCCCCCCAGCAAAAATTGAATATTTCAACCCCTTTTGGTCAGTAGTAGGTCATTTCAATCAATCAGTCAGTCATGCTTTATTTAATATAGTACACAGTCATTTTTGAATCATGGTGTTTTACATACAAATTCATAAAACAATAGAAACATATAATAAACATCATTCAAATAATAACAGATCAGCTAATTAATTAGAACAGAAATACCTGACTAAACAGAAGTCTTAAAAACTTCTACAGACTGATATTCTCATTTCTGCAGTAGTGCTT
This sequence comes from Neoceratodus forsteri, assembly GCA_016271365.2. Taxonomy (NCBI): domain Eukaryota; kingdom Metazoa; phylum Chordata; order Ceratodontiformes; family Ceratodontidae; genus Neoceratodus; species Neoceratodus forsteri. The sequence goes on from CM057455.1 coordinate 1,733,624,390, forward strand.
TACTACAGTATTTATTTTTTGTAATGAATTATATATAATACTACTCAAAAAGTCTAGCACCACGATGGTGGTGCTCTGGCAAACAGTCAATCGTCTGAAGCAAAAAAAAGCCAAGCACCCACCACCTCACATTAACACGGACACCTGTGGTCAATGAAAATTCATTTTATTATTAAAAGCATGCAGACTGGCAGATTGGCAGCCTGACGCATTTTGGATAATGATGGATCCTTTATCAAAGGCTAAAAACACATAACACACACCACCATACAAATACTTTACAACTACTGATGTCAGTCTGACTTGTACAACTAAACTTTAAATCAATTGGTCAATAACAGTCATTGTGCAAACCATTCACCAAATCCACTGCTAACCTTTTCTTCACAAGCTGCTAAACTTGAGCAAATTGTGAAACAACATTGGTCAATTCTACAAAGTGACCCAGGCTTACGTGATCTTACTAAGTGTCCACCTAGAATGGCATATAGAAGGGCCAGAACAGTAAAGGGCACTTTTGTCCATAGTCACTACAAAGAACCAAGACCACAAAAAACATGGTTAAATATGGAGGCAAAGGGATGTGTACCATGTAAACAATGTATATATTGCAAGGATATTTTAAATAGTAGGGATTTCACAAGTGTCAATGCACCTAAAAAATATGATATTCGAAATGTGATGACATGTGACACAGCTCCTTTACTTGGCCACATGCACATGCTCCTTCTTCTATGTAGGAAAAACCACCAGGATTTTCAAGACAAGAGGGGGAGATCATGTGTGGGCCATTCAAAGGGCAGATTGTATATATGCCACAGTAGCACATATAGCGCAGGCAGCTAATGCTAGTCACATGTTTTCCTTCCAGGCCATTGAGAAGGTATTACCTTCAGCTAGGGGTGGAAATTATAATGACACAGTATTGTTGAGGGAAAATTTCTGGAATGTAACACTAGGGGCAAATATAATCCAGGGTTGAATACTGGGATTGACATCAGACCTTACATTAAAAAATGCAAATGAAATGTAAAAGAAAAATTGAATATGTGCAGTGATCTAATCAAAAAGAGATTACTGTGATAAATGTGACCTTTGGAATTTTTCTGTTTCCCCTCCTTTCTCCTCTCCCCATTCCCCATTCTTTGTTTGTCCAGTCTTGTTTTTTAGTCCCCCTTATATATTTGATCTGGTTTTAACCTTTTAGCCGTGATTTGGTGAATGGTTTGCACAATGACTATTATTGACCAATTGATTTAAAGTTTAGTTGTACACTACTGACATCAGTAGTTGTAAAGTATTTGTATGGTGGTGTGTGTTATGTGTTTTTAGCCTTTGATAAAGGATCCATCATGATCTGAAATGCAGCATGATTTTTAACAATAAAATGAATTTTCATTGACCCCAGGTGTCCTTTGTAATGAATTACTAGTGGTCTGTTGAAATGAAGTTCAGGTCACTGAGTTCCTTTTCCTTGTGAACTGGAGCACGATCCCCGGTGAACTAAAGATTGCTTCATCTTATCCAGTTTACTTACAACTGTTTATTATTGGCAGTTCCTGACTATGTTAGTAACATGTTGACTCCCAGGCTCATGAAGTCTGGCTTTCGCTTCTCCACTAGGTTGGAGCTGGTGCTCCCCTAGACCAGGAAGCAATAAAAACCACTCTGTTCTGTGGCATGCTTGCTCACTTCTCGATTGTGTACATTAAAGGAAAACTACACCCTTATATCTTCTAAATGTTATTTGTTTCCATGTCAACAGACAACTCTTTTCATGTAACTGTTAAAGAGTTATACAACTGCTTTAGTCTGTTTTCACAGTTCATACTAGACCCTGTTACTGTCCTGGGAGTCTCTGTTTCATGGTTGTTGAAATCTCATTGTCTCTGACAGCTGCATTAGCATATGAGAGCATGATGCATAATCAACCTTTAAAGTGATATTCCGATATGAGGAGCTACTCACCATAGTGTGGTAGCTGCCCCCAGTGATAGTCATTTTAGCCAGGATGTAATCCATTTCTTGAAGCCCTGTTTTAATAAAATCACTCATAATTTAGTTTTTCTGAGGGGCTGGCCATTCAGTCTCACAGCCCCAGTCCCGCTGACATGCCCCCGCGCTCAAGGACGTAATGTGATGTGGCCAGGGAGAGCGTGGGGGCATGCCCCATTAAAATGAATGGGGCTCAATTTCTATTCCATTTTTGAGCTACAAAATGGTCACTTGGGGATTAATGAAGGACACCGCTTGACTAACATGGTCCTTTATTTCCTTTAAACTCCCCAGTATGCTTGTCTGCTTAATTAGTCTTCAAAGAAACAAGCTGCAAGAAGGTGTGAAATACCACATTTACTTTCAGTGAGCTTTGCAAACCATCTGAGTTATAATGCAGATTTTTTCTCTAATGCAGTTCTCATGGACAATGAGATTTCAACAACCATGAAATGGAGAACCCCAGGGCAGTCACAGGGGCTACCCTGAGCAGTGAAAACAAATCAAAGCTAACACATACAGCCCTAACAGATATAGGAAAGTAGCTGTCTGTTGACATGGAAACAAATAAAATTTAAATGATATTAGAGTATAATTTTCCTTTAAGAGTAGCACTGCCACACCAAAATAGTTCAAAGCAACTCAATCACAGCATCAATATCACATTATAGATTTATTGTGCTAAAATAATGAATAGTTACTCACAGACTGGCCCTCTAACAAAGATGCTGTTTATACAAGTTAGTCCTCTCACTGGTTTTATGCCTTCAGCATGTCATCAGGGAATGGTAGGGGCCTGGTCTGTGGGTCACTTTATTGATTATTTGGAACAATAAATATATAAAGTGATATTGATGCTGGGATTAATTTGCTTTGATTTATTTTGTTGTGGTGCTGCAACTCTTACATACGAACATACGAAATTTGCCAGCAGATAAAGGCCTAGAGGTCTATCAAGTCTGCTTGAATGTGCAGCTAGCACCCTTTATTCTGCAGCTGCCCCTCCCTTCCACCCTTCCCCTTCATTGACGCTCCCCCTTGTCCTGTCCCATCCCCTTTTGAAGCAGTCCACTGTTCTACTGGATATCACTTCTGCAGGTAATGCATTCCACCCAGCCACCACCCTCTCTGTAAAAATATCTCCTCATCTCCCTCCTGAACCTTCCTCCCTCCAGTCTCATATCATGGTCCCTGGTGTCCCTCCCTTCCCTTACTTTGAACAGCCCCTCTGTACCTGTCTTGTTTATTCCTTTCATGTACTTAAAGGTTTCAATCAGGCCCCCCCTGTCCCTCCTCTCCTCCAGTGAGTACATGTTCAACTCCCTCAGCCTCCTCTCATATGATAAGTCCCCCAGCCCCTTGATCATCTTTGTCGCCCTGCACTACACCCCCTCCAGTAACTTGATGTCCCTCTTCAGATACGGGCGCCAGTACTGCACGCAGTACTCCAGGTGCGGTCTAACTAATGACCTATACAGTGGCAGAATCACCTCTTCCCTCCTCCCTCCTCCCATCTTGCAATACAACCCAGCATTTTGTTGGCCTTTGCAGCTGCCTTCCTACATTGTACTGAGTTGTTCATTGACCCTGTAATGAGGACCCCCAGATTCTTCTCCTCCTCTGTCTGGGCTAGCTGCACTCTCCCCAGCTGGTAACTCCTCCTTGGGTTCTTCATCCCAAAATGCAGCACCTTGCACTTTTTGCCATTAAACCCCAGTTGCCAGGTGTCTGACCAGGTTTCAAGCTTTGCCAGATCATCCTGCAACCCCTGCCATCCTCCTAGGTTCCCCCTAGGTCATCCACCACCGCTCCTACCTTGGTATCATCAGCAAACAGACTGATCTTGCTCTTGATGTCCAATGATATGTCTGCAATGAATATCCCAAACAACACTGGTCCCAACACCGAGCCCTGTGGAACACCGCTCGTCACTACCCTTGGGTGTGAGAGCTCCCCACTCACCATACTCTTAATGTATGCATTCTCCCCCAACCTCCAGTTAATTTGGCAGGCATGATTTTGCATATCAGATTCTGGCCCTAACCTGTTGAATTAAATTCCTATTGACCCCTGTTCTATTGGTGGCCCTCTTTCTTATTTTTCAGTCCTTGCAAAATAGTCTTCCATTCAGCCTCAACTTCTCTGTCCATGTTGCACTGCCATGTTTTAACTTGCTCCTTTAGATTTGTACATTTTACCATATTTATGGTATTATGGTGCTCCATTATTGTACTTTTTTTTCTTTTGCTAATATTCTGTTGAATTGTGATTTTTATTATGAATGCTTGGAGCAGTTGCTGTATCACGATGCAGGATACCATTAGAAATGACCAGTGAGCTTTTGCTTCATAGCCATTGTACAACTTCTAAACTTATTACGATTATTATTCTTATATTACTTTATTATTATTTTGTAGTCCAACAATGCAAGACTACAAAATCATTCATCTGGTATTCCCCATATTACATAACAAATTATCTCTTTTAACCCATTCTTTCCCATACCGTATATATGAGTCAAAATGTTCTATATTTAACCTTATTCGAAATGGCCGCGCCTCAAGCTAATGAAAAGGTTATGGATTCATATCAGGTTAACAACAGAATGTAGTGTAACTTATCAGCTTTAAATTACATTTAGTACACTCGGAGATACCACAGCAAAGAGGCAGCCTGCAAGCAAAGCATTGCTTAGGATTCAGAAATGTGATGGTAGGAGAGGAAATACCATACAGTGACTTATGTTCCAGGGGCTGGATTTTCAAAGGGGTGACTGGGATTTGTGGAACTCTTTTAGCAGAATTGAGCAACTTGCAAGGAAAACACCAAATAAAATTTTGTCTAACTTTTTTTTTGTCACTGCTGATGCAATTTAAGCAAATAAAATGACCCATGTGTCAAACAAAATTAAACAAGTATGCTTTTTTGACACAAGCTGCTATACAGCAGGGAAACTACCTCAATAAATGCATCAGAATGTTTGAAAACACCAGTCACATGTTGCGGCTCATTTCAGAGGATGCAGGCACAACCCAAAATAGGGAACTGCATCTGTGGCATCTGTTTTGAATCTCCAGCTGAGATCATTGTATCAGTTGAGCATCAGTTGACACCAGCATACTGTAGCCCCAGTTGAACCAACCCACTGTTGCTATTGCCAGAGCAGGGGAGTGTTGGGGTGGGTTCAAAGTCCTACTGACACAGAAGAAAAAGCAAGATCTGTGAGTGTCTGTGTTAGGGAGTGTACACCTGAGCCTCCTGCAGCTATATTCAAAGGTTGCAGGCAGTTTGTGACAATGTACCATGATGTGAACCACTTTGCATCAGTAAATGATGTGAAACTAGCTGTACTGACTTTTGCATCATTTATTAACACAACTGTAGGAAAATCCACCTGCAGTGATTGGACAGTCATCAGCCACACATAGACTAGCTAATCTCTGGCCTATTAGTACTTACATAACTCCCACCACTCCCGCTCCCCACCACTGTGAACTCTATTGCTCTCTAACCTTCCTTCCACTGTCTCACAGATGCATCTTACACTGTGCCAAACTAACCTCCAAATTCTGGTTTGGAGTGCTCCTCTCCTATCTCTCATTCTATCTCTCTCCACTCCACCTCCCCCCACCCACTCTCTCAGATCTAATGATGCCTGCACCTTGATGGTCCCTCGCCGCTCCACCCTCATTGATCAGACTGTTTTTGCCCATCACTTCCCTAAAATCTGAAATTCCCCCCCCCCGAAATCCGACACTCCTCCTCCTCCAACTACTCCCTTAGCTCTGCCCTACACAATTACCTCTCCCTCAGCTGTTCCTGCTTTAACCCTCCTTAATACCCATCCCCAGTTTCTGCCTTCCTACCCTGTCCCCCCTGGCAGGGTTCTCAACATCCTGAAGGGGGGAATCAGGAAATGGGTACCCCTTCTCATATTCAGTTCTTGCCTCTCCCCCTCTCTTCTCCACCTGTCCATCTGAGTCACCAGTGTGCACAACCTACCCCATCCTTTTTACTCCAACAGCACTTGCGTACTACCTTGAGCCTGCTCCTGGTACACTCATGCACTATAAATGGTCCTATCGCATTATTACTGTTTTGTACGTTCAAATGTTCTTTTGTACAATTTTGGACATGTATTATACTTCACTCAGTGTTCCACTACTGTTTATTGTACAATACCTTGTGTTCCAACTGTTGCATAATCTTACAGTGTTGTATTGTTTGAACTACCCACATACTATTGTAACTGATCATCCTTCACAACCCTATGTAACCCCCTCTCACCAGGTTGCACCATGAGATGAGCAACTTGTTGTTCAGTGTGCCCTCTTGGTGAAACATTTCAATAAATAAACATAAGTCCACACTGAATATAGGGTGGGCTGATTTGTGACATATCTGTTCTGAATGTCCTGCCCTGATCTTTTTTTTGGGGGGTGGTAGAAAAAGGTGCTGAATGTTCGAGAACCTTTTCAGTAAGCATGCATAAATGAATCCTTTTCATACTCATGAGAAGCTAGAGCACAGAGTAAAGTGTTTTAAAAAGAAAAACAGGAAAGGGGTGGTCATGTTTGCTGTCTGTGTGTGTCTGGATTCATAACCGAACCTCTTGCCCTTGGGAATGGCTGGTCAGTGCAAACCCTTGAACTGTAGCTATCAGAGGAAGCCCTAGCTGGTTTCCTACACCTGTCTTTGTGTTTTTACTTTCTGTGATCCTTCAGCAACGCCTCCAGATTCATAGATGGAATCAGCGTGTGTGTGTGTGTGTGTGTGTGTGTGTGTGTGTGTTGACAAGTTCTTGTTATTCTTATGATACCATTTTCACTGGATCGCCATAACACCATCAGAACTGGCTCAATGGTAAAAATGTCAGAGGTGATCTGATCACAGTTTTGTGTATTGAGCTTCTAAATGATTTGCTTGAGGATTTTTGATATACTGTTTTAAACTATAAAATGGCAGCAACAGGAGCTGCAGTCTTATTGGCCAGCTTCTGTTCCTAGCAGCTAATAACATTTTCTTTAATCTCATGGTTACCACATGAGAAACCATCAGTAAACACACAGTAGATACCAAAAACCCAATATGCCTAATCCCATATAAACTGAGACCAGACTGTACATAGTCTCAAAAAAAATATACAAAAGTGCCTGCTGAAAAATAAAACTTTGTCTCAACATCAAATAAACTTCCACCATGCTATAGTAGTGAGAGTTCTGCTGCAATCTTAAGGTGCTTTTTACACAGTGCTTACTTGCATCTCTGGTTCCATGATGCGCTTTGCTCCGCTCCATGCACTGCCCTCTCTATCCCCTTGTACACACGTATCTTCTGTCGGTGTTTTAGCAGTGTTTCCTGCCAGCCAGGACATAAGGGGTCAGGCTATCATGTAATCAAAATGAGTGGAAGGGTGCAAGTATATGGCAGGGTAGAATGGTACCAGAGTTGGCAAGCCCAGGCAAGCAAGGAACGCGGAATCGGTGAACGCTCACTTCTGTGGCGGAGCAGATTGCCTTTATATACCACAAAAGGTAACATTGCAGTTGTTCTGCTACTCTCATTCCAAAACAGATTGCTGCATGTAAAAGTGCCTTTAGTCCCAGATATTACTCCAGCAATCAACAGAATGACATACTAAACAAAAGGAAAGGTATTTGGTGTTATAAATTACCTTTCACATCTGTTGTATCCCAAAGGGCCTTTAAAGCCATGATGAACAGTTAACAGCAGAAGCAGGTTAAAGCAGCAGTGTGTGTTTTGGTTCAAGTTCTGTATCTTCTTATTCTTTTTTTAACTTTATTTTTATTAGTTTTTTAAGAGAATTCTTACAAACAGTTAATCCACAGATTACAATTTATAAGCATTGATAAAGTATACCATGTCTATCCTAGTATGTACTAAAACAGTAATCTTAAGAGTTACTTCATGGAGAGCTCTACCAAATAGAGTTATATAATTGATTAAATTCAGTTACAAAATAGACAGCATAGGCCATAGCAGGCTACACTATTTCCTAAGAAAGGACATTAACTTATAGTTTAAACAACTTCTCAAGAGCTGAGTAGGTCTACTTAAGACTTGAAGATCATAACCAGATATGCCTTGTCGCTTCGCTGTTGCAAACAATTCTTTTCATTTTCATTTTTCATTTCATTTTATTTTATACTGTAAAGGCATTTGAGCAAAATGTTCATTTTCACAAATGACCAGTTGGAGAAAAAACAACAGTGGAAATATACAGAGCATCAACATATACAGAAGTACAATAATACATGGGTGGGAATATGTACAAGAAAAACAGAGCAAAACACACAATTACAGAGAATAAAATTTTACAGTAGTAAGCTACATCAGTGGGGGGTGTCAAACCTGGGTGAGGAGTACAATTTTTGTACATGGAGAACACTAGAATATCATTGTGGAAACAGTAGACCATTGAAAGTGTGAGGAACATGCAGGATATGTATTATAATCAAGTACAACAGGACAAATACTGAGTAAGTGCTCCACTAACTGTAAAGATAGCAGCCAGAGGATACAGATATAACAGGGGGGGAGATGAGAGAATTAGTGAGGCAGGTAGGGGGTGGGGAGGAGAGTTATTCAGGGGATGGGATTTCATAGTATTTTAAACATGTAAAGCAATTTCTCAGCCAGAAAACATTTCTGGCTGGAATTAAACTATACTTAAAACCAGAACTTTTATTATAACATACAGCTACTAGCCGATTTGTGATTATATGGTGTTGGGAAAGAGTCAATAGCTTATGTTTACAGTCTATAAAATCCTGTGCGGTTAATGATTTTCACACCTTTCCCAAACACAGTTCAAGTTGCGCTAACATCTCCCAGATAATAGCACTTACGTGATCTAGGAACCATGCGGTTGGCACCATCTTGCATATTAGCTTACAGTAAAACTCATTAAGAAATATTTACAATTCCAGCATCAAAAGGAACACTGCCTGATGATTTGCTTTCAAAAGTGCCTTCCCTCGCCACAGTCCCTGAAACTTGGTGTCTCGAAAGTCCCACGTTCACAAAGTCACTAGGTATGGTACATACCATCATGTTTTCCTCACAGCTCATCGCACGAAGCCCCTTCTCCATCCTCTGTAGAACTGCCAAAGTCTTTAGAAAGTCTGCTCACCAGCTTTGATGGGTTCTTTGGATCCTTAAAGTGATAAACTTCCCCACAATAAACTATATTGAGTCTTGCAGAGTACTGTAAAGCATTTATGACCCCAAAGGTCTTTAACGTAGATTGCAGTGCATCAAATGACTTCTGACAACTCCGAGTGGCGTAACTAAGGTCAGGGTATATGAAAACTCATGTTCCATCTTCTAGGATGATCGGGATGACTCTCCAGGCCACTTCCAAAATCATGTCCCATTGATGCATGCCTGCCAGCACAACCAAAAGAGTTCTAGGGGTACCTGTGTTCTCAGGTCTTTTGTGGTGATTAATCCAGTAAGCTGTGCATGCATCAGAGACCCAATCCAGGTTTAAAGTGTTCTGTAGCCATGCCTTTGTGTGTGGTTTTCTAGAACCTCAAGCCTGTACTGTAGGGCTCGGTTTACTTTAATCAGCCTTGATGTTACAGTTGCCACTCGTAGAGAAGCCCTAGCTGCTTCCTTGGCTTCAGTTACTGCCTCCATTGATTGTGTCTCACACACGGTGAGTCATATTAAAATCTGTAACTTTCTTGTCCAGGGCTGCTACCCTCTGATCCAGTGCTTTTATCACCTGCAGAGCATCCCTCAATGAAGTGTCTGGTTCCTCTGCTCCATCGCTTGTTGTTTTCACATGGCTGGAAGATGTGGCCTGTTGCCCTTTTTCCCACTGCCGTCTCCTGATCATTTTTTCAGATTTCCCATTGCTTTGGTGTAAAACATACTTCTTTCTTATTTTTTATTCCTTTTTGATTGTCCTTTTTCTCCTGTCTCGTAAGATGCCCCTTTCCCTTGTTCTGAATCTATAATAGCATGTTTTTTTTATTTGAAATGAGTAAAATGAGTGCTCCTTTTAATCTGACAGTCCCCTTGTTCAGGGATAGAAGTTGGGGGGAACTACTTGGGTATGGTCCAATAAGACTTGTTGGGCTGATGTGGAATGTCTGTACATGGTAGCTAAAAGAAGCATTCTTTTGAAATGTGCCTATATGCCTGACACACACACCCCACGTATACCTCCCTGTTTGAGCCCTGCCCATGTTTTCATGAGTATTTCAAGCTGTTTTTGAACAACCATTGTTTAACATCACTTTTGTTGTGACTAAGCTGAACTAGTTTACAGAAGACACTGCTCCCCCATTGTCTGGGACAACAGATCTACAACAACTGCTGGCAATATTGATGAAAACTTGGGGATAGCCATATTAATGCAGCACTCCTTTAATTCGTAAAATCTAAACCAAAAGGAAGGTTTAAAATTTGGGGAAAATTTTATTTTTTCAAGACAAGAGGAAAAAGGGAAATCTAAAATAAAATATAGAACATAATGCATGGGTAACCATGCACAACAAGGCAGTGTTCCCATCGATGGGTTCTGTGACATCATTGGGACCATGAGAGTAAAGCTCAAGAGGTTCTTGATGTTATCAAAACCCCAGAAAGAATCACAGTCAAGTTGAGCATGGTTCTGTGTGTCTAATTTGATAGCTCCCCCAACCAGTATTCTCTCCTGGGGATTCTTTGCCCCAAAGTGCATAACCTTACAGTTCTTCACATTGAACCCCAGCTACCACCTCTCTGACCACTCCTCCAGTTTGGTTAGGTCCCCCTGTAGTTGCTTCTATCTCTCCTCCTCGCCCACTACTGCACCCATTTTGGTATCATCTGCGATACACCCTGCTCACCACTCCAAGTGCGATGTTGGAGATGAAGAGCCCAAATAGCATCGGGCCCAGCACTGAGCCCTGTGGCACCCTGTGGCACCCTGCTCATCACTGGTCTAGGTGTTGAGAATTCCCCCACCACCACCACCAGTTGTAGCCTCCCAAGCAGCCAGTTTCTAATCCAGTTTGCCATCTTTGCCCCACTCCTACACCAGTTAGCTTCCCCCCCAGCTGCCCATGAGGTACTGAATCAAAGGCCTTGCTGAAATCCAAGTATGGCACCTATCCAGCTTTCTTGTTCCCCAGTTGTAATATTGTATTAGGTTAGTTTGACAGGACTTCCCCAATATGAACCTATGCTACCTCACATCCTGGAGGTAATTGTCCTCTAGAAATGACACCAGCCTCTCCTTCAGTATCATCTCCATAAACTTGCCCACTATGGAAGTGAGACTGACCAGCTGCTTATTGCTCAGCTCATCCCTTGGGCCACTCTTGTGTATCAGCACCACATGGGCCATCCTCCAGTCTTGAGGCACACATCCTGTATCCAGGGAGATGCTGAACAGATCAGCCAGTGATTCCACCAGCACCTCCGCCATCTCCCTCAGCACCCTGGGGTGGATACCATCCGGGCCCTGGTGCCTTGTCCACTTTTCGTGCCCTCAGTCCCTCCAATATCATTTAACAATGACTGTACCCAAGTCTGAAGAAAATACAAAGTCAAGGTGAGAATGGTGAAAAAGCTATACCTATATGCAATATGTGGAATGTGAGGAAGGGGAGAGTGAAGACGTTTTAGAAAAAAAGAGAAATAAATTCCATTATTAGAGCAGAAATGTAATTTTGTTTTCAGTTTTAATCTATGACTGTAGTTGCAGTATTGGCACACCATGCAAGAGTGGGTGTGACAGAGTTCAGGCTAACTACAACTGAAGTACCCAACTGTGCAGCGGGATGGGTAGATTTCTCTAGTCTCTTATATAGAACAAGCACTAAATATAAAAAATATCTTGATCTGTACTCTAAACATTAGGTCAAACACACTCTTGTTATTAACTATCCTATCATTTTTCAAATTTGTTTTTACAATCATCAAGCTAATTTGCAAAGCAACTCATTGTAGTTATTGTTTTTATTTACATGCATTTTTCTTTTAATAAAGAGGCATTGCTGGTAACTGTAAAACAAGTATTTATTACTGCTTGACCAGCTCACATCTCCCATTTATTTGCATGCGCTCTACATTTCTATAGGGGCTCTGTTATTGTTTAGCTTTTGGTGCAGTATGTATTAAAGTAGTAAATAGCTATGTGATATTATTACGGTATGGTGCTTCTAGTTATGAAGCGTTTTATGGGGAGCACATGAGAGTTGGCTTATAGTGGTACCTACAGTCTGTGTTTGGTGGTGCCACAGTAGCTACTTAAAGAGGGGACAGGAGTTCAGTGCATGGCATTTGAAAATGATAAAGCTGCACACAGGTCACCCTTTACACAACAAAATGAAACAAATCCTACATTTCCATCATGTTGTGTATGTAACAATTTTGAGATGAGGTGCCTACTGTAGGTGAACAACTGGTATTTATTTTTACTTGCCTTGACCTGATAAATGAAATTACTACAGTCTGCAGAAAAAAGAAAATCAACGGGAAAATTGCCAAAGTCATGAATGACTTCCTGATATTTCCCATGTAGCAGAAACATATAACCAAACATTGTTTATAGTGTTGCTATGTCATTATATTGTATGTTACTGTAGCTCATGTCATCCTCAAAAACTGTGAAGTGAAAAACAAGAATAATTTTGTTCTTAAGGTAAAGTCAATCATTAGTAAATTATTTTCAGCATTGTATCATAGTCTGCCCATGTTTCTCTTATAACAAATTCATGTTTTCAAGTTTTTGTTCCAGGAAAACTCCATTGAGACAAAGTTCCTTTACAGTGGTGCCTGTACCCACTTCATACTCATTTATCAGTTACACAGTAAGACATACAATGTATAAAAAATTCATTATAGTCATCATGTAATAACAGAAAAGTGGTATCTGGAAGACATGCAAAATCATAGTATAGTATAGTATAGTACAGTATATAGAGAATAATGACTGGGTAGGGTGTTATAATGAGAATTATGAACCGTCGATCATAAATGGAGCAATCTGATTGGCTGACAGCTCTTTAAAGCCGTGATGATATTGGGCTACATCATCATGGCTTTAAAAAAGCTCCGGCAACCAGGCTCCTCGCTCACAAAATTTCTACTGTTGCCAGCATTCTCCAGATCCCTCACGACCTTCACAAAAGTCTCCCCACACAGAATGTGTCCTCCAGTCTACTACAACCAGCCACATATGTAAAAAAAATACAAAAAATCGATCCGTTAGTAAGGGAGGGCGGCAGCTGCACAGAAGTTGCGGTCGGTAACTTCTGACTTGGTTGCGATAGCAGCAGCGCCGACTGACAGTAACAGGTGACTTTTTTTTTTCTGTCGCAAATAAAAACAATGGTCTCTGATTAACACAAGAGCTGCAACTCCTCCATGTGCTTACTTACCAATGTACTGTCTATTTCACGCTGGCTTGCATCATCGCCATATAACATTTCGTATGCCTTTTATTCTTCTATTTAGAAAAACAGTAAGCTCCACAAATTAACAGAAACCTCTTCAAAATAGCCACAATCACATCCGGATGCAATGAGATGAGTTCACAGGGACACAACAGTCCCACCTCTGTCAACTACCAGTATAATAGCGCCACCTACTGTCTCAAGAACCATTTTATCAAAATGTGACCCTACACCACCCAAAAACTCATTTTAAAATATTTTAAAAACTGTTTATTTTACTTTTTAATTTTTTAAACATTAAAGCCAGTTCATAATAGCAATAAGGCACTCCAGGGTGTGGTATATCATGGGATATTGTCACTTCTCGGGACGGTTGGATGCACTCGGCCTGCGGCCTCTTGCCCAACCACCCGAGGCATAATGATATCCCATGATATACCACACCCTGTCGTGCCTTATTGCTTAATTTTATACACCCCCAAGGTATGGGATGCCACATACTCTCGGGGTTTATTAAGGCATCCTACACCAAGGGAGTTTTAAACCCCATACCCAGCCTTTATTTTATATAATTGCTGGTGCTCATTTTTTTGCCACATCAATTATATAAAAATAATGATTGCCGTGGACCAGTCAGGTTTCAGTGTGGTCCATGGCTTGTGACAAAAACGTTTTCTTTTCTTTTTTTAGTCAGATGCCTTTTTTTTAAGGCAGCCACTTTACAAAAAACTGCTCATTTGTTCAATTAACTTACTGCTGCTGAGTCGGAGTGTGACCAACTTTGGAGTGGTGATGAAAGGTTGCTGTCACCCAGGAGAGGAAGCTCTCAGCTGGCTCATGCACTGAGCTAAGGAAACTGGGCATGTGTTTGCCATGAAATTACAACCCTGTTCCCCTATGGGAAAAAATGAGCATCAGTTATTATGGTGTGGTGCGGTGTGGCGTGGGGTGGAATGATATGGCATGGTATGGTATGGTATGGTATGGTACATACACATTTCACACATATATCTATAGCTATTATATATATCTATATATATATATATATATATATATAGATATATATATATATCTATATATAATATATATATATACTGTATTTATTTAGCTATATATTCATTGCAAAAAAACTTTGTTAATGCATCAGTTTGGGTTGAAGAAACAAAAGTAGGGAAATGAGGTGTTAGGGTTTCGAACCTTACTCCACACCCATACCACCCCACCTCACCCCTACCCTCCACACACCAACAGGCATCGGGGTGTGCCTTGAGGTCATCGGCCCTAACTCTCACCCCATTCCATGTGTAAAGAAGCTGAGATCATACAATTTTGGTACAGGAGAATGGGGTGAGAGTTAGGCCCTATGACCCCAAGGCACACCCTGATGCCTGTTGTGGAGGATGGGGTGGGGTGGGATGGTGGGTGGGGAGTGTTAGGGTTTAAAACCCTAATGCCTCATTTCCCTACTTTTGTTGCTTCAACCCTAACTGATGCATTAATGAAGTTTTTTGCAATGAATTTCCTTACTTTTTGAGAAAATGTAATCTTACCTTTATATGTTTGTGGGTGGGCTCTGCACTCCCATCAGTCTATAGTGTCTTGTGGTTGTACAGGGCACTCCTTCATGTGGGAGTGCAGGGCCCTGAGTGTATAGACATTGCAGTCAACCCCCATCTCCATGTGGAGGGCCCTGCACTCTGATCATTCTCACTCCATACTTGTATCCATTTGTGGGAGCACAGGGCCCATTCATTGTCATGAACTGTCATCTCCCTGTGAGTGCGCAGGGTCCTCTGGGCCTTGCGCTGCCACTACTGCATAATGGAGGGCCCTGCATGCCCAGTACTGCATAATGGTATCCATATGTGGAAATGCAGGGCCCTCTGAGTATCCATATGTGGGAGCACAGGGCCCTCTCCCATCTCCCTATAATTGTAGAGAGGCAGCACAGGCCTAAAGACTTCCAAGTAACCCCTGTGCTGCAAATGACGCAATATCTCAGTAACCGTAGGAACACTGGAAAAAAATCCACTGCAGTTGTAATCATAGACTGGCAACATGCATCATTACTTAGTACACCTAAAAGTATACTAAGCCATATTTAATGAAAAATCCGTATTTCAAACCATTTCGAGACATACGTGCTGAAAGGTACTGCATCTGCCTTAATATTATCTTATGGGAAATTTCTAAACTTTGAAATGTTGTAAGTATGGAAGTGATGTAAATGTTATCACCAAACCAGCAAAAGTCACATCTCTGGGGCAAGGCCTTTGTACCCTGAAAATTTCAGCCAGAAAGTCCTAACCATTTCTTTGCAGTGAAGTGGCAAAGAAACAGTAAACTTTAAAATTCCTTTTTCGCGAGGTGTCAGAATCCCTTTTCGTAATGTGAAAAGGGATTTTGACACTTCACAATAATGGAATTCATCTCATGAAACGTGATTAAGGATAGGGCCATCTGATCCCACAAGTCCTAATTCCTGTTTACGATGCAAAAAGGGATTTTTGACACCTCGCGAAAAGGGAATAGGCCTGCAAAAAGGGATTTTGACACCTCATAAAAAGGAATTGCAGTTGTCAGACCAGATGGCCTGTGTGTAATCCATTTTCATGAAATAGAATTCCCTTTTTGTGAGGGGTCAAATCCCTTTGCGCATCGCGAAAAGGGATCGGAAGCAAGTCGTGAAAAGGGATTTTTAAAAGTTAAAAAGAAGGTTCTGAGGTCTCAGTAAAGTAAACCAAATGCAGAGAACTGTACAGGACATCCCCATGAACAAAATCCATACTTGGATGTCTTCAGAAGACATCCCTGGGTACATTTATAATGTTTTTTGGGGGACAGGAAAAATGAAAACAAGATGACGGCTCATGAAAAGGGATTTTTTTCTCATGAAAAGGGATTTAATGAATTCCTTTTTGTGAGCTGTCAAAATCACTTTTCATGAGCCCTAACTCCCTTTTAGCACTGTGTAGCTATCCAAAAGACTGACCTAAGCATGCTCAGAACCTGAAATTTCAAAATTGAATAACTTTGGAACAGATTAATATTTTTTCACCACACTAATGTTGGCATATTCTTTGGGACAAGCTCTTTCTACCCTGATAATTTCAGACCACAATTCTAAACAGTGTGGCTGCTGTGCGATGAGGAAAAAACAGCCAACACAGGCAAAATATTTAGATTTTTACAGTTTTTTTCATTATTCGCAGCACGCAATGTGCAAATCAGATCAAAACAAAACTTGGTACATTAAGAGATGTACCCCACAGAACAGCACATACCAAATTTCATGCACATCCATTGAATGGTTGTAAAGTTATTAAAATGCAAAATTTGAGGTTTAACATTAAACTGCCTACTCAACCCTAACTATAGTGGAGCTACCATACCACTATTATATATATGTGTATACTGTATATACTGTACACACATTGCTAAAAAATGTATTAGTGCACCAGTCAGAGTTCAACTTAAAGGAACAAAAGTAGAGAAATGTGACGTTGTTTCCAACCCTAACTACTCCCCCAATGTGACAAAAGGACAGGCTCAGACAACCAACCACAGACGGCCACCAACAGGTAAGACAAACAACATACAGCTGTTTCCAGATGACACAAATGCAATAGCACTGATGTGCTACTTTTGAGGATTTCTGTCTGTAGCATGCCCACTGCAAGACATACACACTCACTTGTCACTGCAGATAGAAATCCAGGATATTCAGATCACAACAGTGCTTCTGTGTGCAGTTGCACAGGCCTCTACAGCCACAGATATAAATCCATGATATCCAAATTACAAGAGTGTTTTTGTCTGCAGAAGTGCAGACTTGTAAGGGGCCAGCACTTTTGTAGTCTGTGGTATTCGTGTACACTGTAAGACATACACACACTTGATGGGCCTGCGCTTTTGCTGTCACAGGTGTAAGACATACACACTGACTTCTGGCTGCAGAAATGTGGGAGCCACAAAATCCATGATACCAAAATCGCAAAAGTATTTCTGTCTGCAGAAGCGCAGGCCCCTAAGGGGCCTGCATCTCTTCAGCCGCAGATGTAGGACATACAGTACACACCAACTACTGGCTCCTGAAGGGCAGACCCTGTGGGGCCTGCTGCTATACATATGGAAGTACTGTTGCAATGTGGGCATCATGGTTTCAGCAGTGGATCTAGAAATTGTTCAAGTGGGTAGTAGGTTTTCAGATACACAAGTTGCAACAGTACTTCTGTCTGGAGGAGCACAGGCCCCTGAGAGGCTTGCACCTCTTTACCCACAGGTGTAAAACCTACACACTGACTTGTGCCTAAAGAAGTGCAAGACCCCCATGGAGCCTGCCACTAAGCAAACAGAAGTACTGTTGCAATGTGGGTATCATGGTTTCAGGAGTGGATCTAGAATTTTTTTCAAGGTTGTAGCAGGTTTTCAGTTATGCAACTGCATGTAAAAAACCATGCAGTAGCAGATCATGCTATCTATCAAGGTATCTTTTCAATGTGTATCAGTACCTCTTTCTGCAGAGCTGTAGGCCTCATGGTGCCTTCTGTCTACAGAACATGCTGTACAACATACACACACAGGTGTGGCTCCTTAAGCATGTGCCCCTGTTGGGCCTGTTCTTATGCAGCCGCCAATAGAAATCCACGATGGTAGAACATCAGTGCTACTGCATTTGTGTCATCTTGAAATAGTTGTGTGTTGTATGTCTTACCTGATGATGGTTGTCTGTGGTTGGTTGTATGGGCTTGTCCTTTTGCTGCTTGGGAAGGGAGTTAGGGTTGGAAATCCTAACACCACCTTTCCCCTACTTTTGTTTCTTTAAGTTGAACCCTACAGTAACTGGTGCATTAATGTAGTTTTTTGCAATGAATTTCCTGTCTTTTTGAGATAGTGGAATTGCATCCTTATTCACACAGGTCCCTTCAGAACCTGCAAGAACAGATCTGTCTGGCTGCAGAAGCACAGGGCCCTCGAGGCCCAGTGTTTGTGTGCATCTACAGATGCAGACATTTAGGACCCTGAGGGCCCTGAATCAATTGAGGTGTTCATCTGGCTACAGAAAGGACCCTGTGCTTCATTACAGATTCAGACGCATAGGGTCCAAATGTGGAGTCCATCAGGTTTCAGAAGCATAAAACAGGTTTCAGCTTCCACTCATAACTTGGTCATTTTACCATATTTTTACACCACATTTTCAATGCAGCCTTCTTATGAACCCACCTTATGAACTCGGTATATGAAAATGTTTAAATCCCTGCCAAAATGTAGTTTTGTGCCTCAGGCAGTAAAACACTTTTTGGCTAGGATTTGAAAAAATTACAAGCTATTGCTTTCATGAGATGGTGTGACAAAATGGCTATTATGGGGGGGGGGACCTGAACATGTGGGTGGTTGAAAGAAGTGGTATGGGGGAGCACTCTGGTTTGCTGTTGTTTTATTATTTTTAGGACAGGGAGCAGGTGACCAGGAGGGGAAGGAGGAGAAAGACACATCTTGCTGCTGGGACTGGCGGCTGCAATTTAAGAACATAAGGTAAGTGCAGTTTAATGTATTTCAACAGGGTTTTTCTATGCTTTCACATGAGTTCGATAATTTTCAGTATTTTGACCGCAGATTTTCAACATAGCTGTGTTAATATCCCACTTCATGAACCCAATAGGTGAAAATTCTCAATTCCCAACTGAAATGTCATTTCACGCCAGAAGTGTGAAATGTCATTTCACGCCAGAAGTGCGAAAACACATTTTGGCCAGGATTTCAAAAATGACAGCTGCCACATTCATGAGGTGGCATGCTGAAATTTGGGATTCAGCATATTGAAAATTACCAAAGTTGTGCATGTGTGCTGAAAATTTTCAACATATGTTCATAACTTTGTTTTTTTCATATTTTGACCTCAAATTTTCAACATAGCCTTCTTAAGACCCTACCTCATGAACAAGGGTGAAGAAAATGTTCAAATCCTGCCCAAAAGGTGACTTCACGCAGCAAATGGGAAATCACCTTTTGGGACAGATTTGCATAATTTCACCACCCTTGTTCATGCTGTGAGGTACCAAAAAGACCATGTTAAGAATGTGGTATAAACATTTTGAAAAATGGCAACATTATGAATAAAAATTCAAACCCCATTGAAATACATTAAACTGCATTTATCATATGTTCTTAAATTGCAGCCACCAGTTCCAGCAGCAAGATGTGTCTTTGAATGGAGAGTGAATCTACATCATGGGGCAATTTCAGGTGAGTGAGAGTGTGTGGGGGATGTGGGATGGTGGGTGCTAAGTGGGAGGTTGGATGGGGTGGGGGTGCTGGGGGGTCAGATCACCAATGGACTATTTTTAACTTTTCAGGTTACAGAACAAAAAAAAGTTCAATGAAGGATAGTTTTCTTTATTGCAGTGTGCTGGAAGCTGACACTGTTGACTGGGCACCCCAATGTTAGGATGATGTTCAGTGGTGCCAGGGATGGGCACCCTGGTGCCATCACTTCTTTTTAAGGGGGAGACCTGAACACGTGGGTGGTTGAAAGAAGTGGTATGGGGGAACACTCTGGTCTGCTATTGTTTTATAATTTTTAGAAGGGGGAGCAGGTGACCTGGAGGGGAAGGAGGAAAAAGAAGCAGTACTAGGGGTGGGCACCCTGATGCCACCATGTATATTAAACAAGAGGGGGGGGACCTGGAGAGGAGGAGGGCAAGAGAAATGGTATCAGGGTGGGCACCCAGTCTGCTTAGTATTTTAAAAAAATGGGGCTGGGTGACTTGAGGGAGGGGTAGAAAGAAGCAGTACCAGTGGTGGGCACCCCAGTCCACTTAACAAAAAGATAGATAGATAGACAGACAGATAGATAGCTAGATAGATAGATAGACAGACAGACAGACAGACAGTGGCTATGTGCTGTAATTGAACCTGGAAGAATGATTCCAGCTGCAGCTTCACAGTTCAAGAAAGGCCTGTTGTTCTTGTACTGAGAATATGGAACATGTTCAGCTGAGAGAGAGAGAGAGAGAGAGTGTGTGTGTGTGTGTGTGTGTAGGGACTGGGAGGGTGCTGAGTGAGGAGTATCAGGGTGGGGCAGGTAGAGGTGTGGGGGAGTCAGATTGCCAACGGACCATTTTCTTTCTTTCAGTTTAAAAAGAAAGATCAATGAGGGATGGTTTTCTTTATTGTAGGGGGACAGAAGCTGATACTGGGGATTAGACACCCCAGTGTTGGGATGATCTTTGGCACTGGGAATGGACACCCTGATGCTGCCAGGTATATTAAACAAAAGGGAGAGGGCAACCTGGAGGGAAGGGGGCAAGAGAAGCAGTACAGGGGAATGGGCATCCTGGTTCACTTACTACTCAAAAAAGTTGAGGGGTGAGCAACCTGGAGGGGAGGCGGAGAACGAAGCAGTATTGTAGGTGGGCACCCCTGTCCGCTTAAGAAAAATACAAAAGTAAACTGATGATAGATAGATAGATAGATAGATAGATAGATAGATAGATAGATAGATGACAGTTCTTTCCTGAAAGCTCACTAAAGAACAGTGGTACTTTGTATGATCTCAGAAAAAAAACTGTCAAAAAAAAAAAGGTCCTACTGTCTTCTTTCATGAGCTGACCTTCTTCATTTGTGAGTACTGTTATGACACAAAAGAAGAAGGTTGGCTCATGGAAGAAGATGATGGGACTTATTTTTTTTTTGCATTGTTCTTTTGTGAGCCAGCCTTCTTTCATGAGTTCTTTTGTGACTCATGAAAGAAGAAAGTTGGATCATGGAAGAACTACAAAAAAAATGAAATGCCACTATCTTCATTCGTGAGCAGAGCGTCTTCTTTTGTGAGCTGAGATTCTTCTCTTTTGAGACTCACAAAGAAAAATTTTGACTCATGAAAGAAGAATCAGGACCCCTCACTAATCCTTTCAGATAGGATTTTAGAAATGTCCCAAAACCACATAAGATGGCTGCCATACTAAAGAAGAATTTTTCTCACAAAAGAAGAATTTTGGCTCATGAAAGAAGATTCTTATTTTGTGAGAAAAAAATTAAGTTTGAGTTCTTCTTTCCTATCAGATATATAAATAAAATCTCCTACTGAGCTTGCTCAGAATTGGAATTTCAAACCCTTATAATTTGGGAATGGATTAGTATTTTTTCACCAAACCAATGGCAGGCACCATTCTAGGGCAATTCTTCCAGCCTAAAAAAATCAGAACAAAATTCCAAACATCAGGGCTGTAGGTGAGCGCAAAAAAACAGTAAAAAAATCCCAAATTTTTCCACTTTTTGCACTATCCGGATCTTAGAATCTGGTCATTTGACTAGTATGAAACTTGCTAAATCAGGAAACCTTGGCTCCAGACCGTATATGCAAAATTTTGTGCAATTCTTTCAAATGGGAGTGATTAAGGTGAAAAGTTAGGGGCATAACATTAAACACCCTACTCAACCCTAACTTAGGGGCATTACTGCACCCCTGTGATATACAGTATATAGGGGCAAGGTGAACTGATATACAAACTAATCGGCAGTTTCCTTAGAATGCGTTACTTCCCCCCAAGTATAAAATCAAGGCCACCCCTTCATCTAGTCTTGAAAATTTAGGACCCACCTACCTCTGGATAGTTATCTTTGTACCCAGGCTCCAGTAGCATAGAGATGTAGTAAAGGTTTTGCTCACTGAGATATCCTCGTGAAATGCAGCATAATGTTTTTATGACAGTCCCAGAGATCTCATGTCCAGGAGGCAAGTGGCAATGCCAAATGTGTGAATATACATGAAAAGGTCCATTTCCAGTAGTTGACATGCCCATCAGTATGTCCAAATACTTTTCTGTTGCAGAGACCTACTTACGTTGGAAGTAAAGGGAATTTGGATGTCTTGCATTAACCTCTAGTGGACAGTACCTTAGCTCACATTGTAGTACACAAGTTTGTCTAACTTTGGGTTCTGTGCAGAAAAGAGTGCCTGGATTGCCAAGGCATGGAGAGGAAATTGTCACCCTCTGGGTAGAAGGAGTTGATCTCTGTAGGATGAAAATGTGGTGCCTACACATTGTGCTGATGTTGGAATGCCTGTTGTGTCTCCATACACACTGCATCTAGAGAACAGTCTTTAAAACAAATTGATCTGTTTGTACAGCATTCTTATTTTATCCCTGCTTATGAAAAATGGGGAATGCATAATGCACTAGAGTGAGAGCTGGCCCTAGACCTTTAAAAATGATACACACTTTTTTGAAAATATATTTTCCACCCTGGCACTTTTGAAAATGTGT
This sequence comes from Neoceratodus forsteri, assembly GCA_016271365.2. Taxonomy (NCBI): domain Eukaryota; kingdom Metazoa; phylum Chordata; order Ceratodontiformes; family Ceratodontidae; genus Neoceratodus; species Neoceratodus forsteri. The sequence continues at coordinate 1,733,647,068 of CM057455.1, forward strand.
TTTCTGTGGCTGCACCACCACCAAGTGTTGCACACAGGATGGTCCTAACTTAAAGCTAATACTGTAACTACAATAATTTAGTGTATGCAGGATTTAAACTTGTGTATGCCAGCAGGCAGCCTTACCTAGGGTCACTTCTTTGTCATGATATATATATTTATGCAATAGGGGTGAGCATAAATGGAGTGTGATAAATCTGTTTATCTGAGTAACTGTGTACATAAATTTGTTTATGTACACAGTTACTATGTCACAATCCATTTATGTATACAGTTTCTATATCACACACACACCCGCACCCCCTTCCCCCAAGGAGGCCTGCGCTACTTCTAAAGATTTCATTTTTGGTTAAAGCCAGTAACCTCACTGTTCACACACACAGACCCAGTTTCTAAATGAATCAGCTGAGCACACCATACTCACAATAACACCCAAACTGTACTGTAAAATAGACTTTGTAAAGATTTTGTTTTAACACAAAGCCCCCAAAACACAAGCCTCCAATTAATATCTCTCCCCAGCACCCAGTCACGGATTCTTCCAGCAAACCAAATGGCTCTACTCAGCTGCCCTGCCCTCAGTGCAAAAGTCCCTTGCTATGCTCTAAACGCCCGCTCTTATCACAGGTAATCAAAACATTTTTTTGTTCATCTTCAGTGGAAAAAATTGGATTGAAATCATGCTACGCTCTAACCTTCCTCCACAGGCTTCTCTATTTTCCTTCAGAGCTCCTCTCCAGGTTCAGTCCTGTGCCACTTCTCTTCTCACTTTAAATCTCCTCCTACCACTATCTTCTTCTTCCTGCTCCTCTGAATGGTGTCCTCTTGCTCCACCTTCTGCTCCACTCCTCCATTCCCAATCACAATCCACAAAAAGCACTTTGACTGCCTGGCACAACCTATCCTTTGGATCCCTCACTAAACTTGGACACCATGCTGTTAAAGATTTTTTTCACTCGGCCACTGCAACCACCAATGAGCTGTTACATTGCAGCTGAAGCATTATGTCATGATGCTGCCTGCATGGCGACAGCCATGACAATAGTGCAGATAAGAAGCACAGCAGCATCTTCTGACAAAATAAACCCCAAAAGTAACAAAAAATTTAAAAAAAACAGCACGCTGAAAATAAAAATAAGCTAACACACAAGGTCCTCTTCTATTATATAAATGGAATGTGCAGGGGGGACCTTGTATGCTACCTGATTTATCTATACTTGTGCTATTTGACCTTGGACACCTCACTCGGTGGCTTACACCACTCGTGAGGTTATCCAAGGTCAAACAGCACTCGTGTAGGTAAATCAGGTATCACACAGGTCTCCCCTGCATATCCTATATATATATATATAGAGAGAGAGAGAGAGAGAGAGAGAGAGTGATACAGTATGTACTGTATGTATCAAATTACTTTTATTTCACTTCACTTCACTATAGAAATTTCTTTTCCTGGGCAAGGTGAATTGATTTACAATCTAATGGGCAGTTTCCTTGGAATGTAATTATTTCCTTAAAGAGCTGCTATGGCATCTGCTAATAAAATGGTTTAAAACCATTATGTTCATAATGGTTTTATTTACCATCAATATGCCTCTGGTGGTTGTGAGGCACAAAGGTGAAGGCCGAGTGCCCTTACAACCACCTAGGGCATGTATTAATGCCTGATCCACCCATGTCCATTCATGAGTTAATGCAGAATGATTATAAAATTGATGAATGTTAAAAAAAATTAAATGAAAGTCTTGTGAGTCATTTTATGCTGAAGAAAAAAATATTTAGCGTCCTTTCACTTTAATTAATTCAGTGAAGCAATTCATTATATTATAGCATAGTAACCACTTTATTTGTGCAAGAATATGATAAATAAAGTACTGTAAGTAAAAGTAACTGTAGTGACAGGTAGTCATTTCTGGTACTGTTGCTTTAAATAATGAACTGCAGTTTCTGACTTTCGCCTTGATGTGCTTTATCAGTTTCAAGAGGCTTTAACTTTTGCTTCTTCTCAAAATGTCAGGCTATTATCAAAATAGTAATCAGCCCAATCACTTACTGTAAGAATGTCCAAACATTTCAAAATTGTACTTTATTATGTCCCTCATTTTGTCTGTGGAAACAGTTTCAGCTGTGCTTCTTTGAAGTCATTGCAAACAGTGAGTGACTATTCATTGTTCTGAGGTGTTTTTTGGGGGGTTGCATTGATCTGTTTTAAGTATAATTTTTTTTTGTTAAGGTTGGCTATAGTACGGAAGGGTAGTGTGTGGTGGTGATGCATTAATTAATGGTCAGATGATGCATTTTGGCCAACAGAGTTTCTGTATTTGTGTGGTACATAAAAGAAGAGCAGCATATAAAATGTCACACAATTAAATGTTGAAATGTAAAAATAATTTTATCTCGTTATTTCTAATAGTAAAACTAGTGCATATAGCACATGTAAAAGTGCATACTGTACATGAAATTAAAGTTTTGCTACAAGTTGCAAATCCATATGAATACATAAATTAAACCCAAACAAAAAATATTTAGGCAAAATCAATACATAGAGACCAAACTGGCATATACTCACTCTTCTCCTCCAGTCTTTAGTTGTGCTACTAAGTGGCAGACTTTAACAAATTGATTGTTTTTCAGCAGTAAGGAGAAACAAAGCTCTTGCCTGCAGGTCTGCCGAAGGAAGTTCTACAAGCGGAACTGGCAGCAGCATAGCCACATCCAGGTTCCATCTTGGTGGCTTCTGCTGCAGCAGTTCCCGGAGCACTCCAGCATTTGAGAAGGGTGGATATTGTCCTGCAGCCAGTGTATCGATCCCTTCTTCCTCACAGCAGCAGGGAGCTGGGGTGCACGGACCACAGGCAGGGGGTTTTACTGCAAGCAACGAGGACTCAGTGGAGCTGTTCTGAGCCAAAGGGCAGAACAACTGAGCTAGTAACCAGATTCCTTCTTACCTTGCAGCAGTACAAGCTAGATTTCGACTGTTCAACAGATACTTGATTGTTTTATGCAGCATACAGGAACAGTCAGATATACCCACCCACCCTCCCTAATCCCACCCTCCCAGAGTGCTCTTGCTTTATAGGTGTGGAGCGCCACCCACAACACCTGATAGGAAGTTGTAAGGTACAAAAACAAAAATATCTCACTGTTCTGTTTTCTTTTTCATCCATACTTCCTGCCAAGAAACAGGAATCAGCACTACCTCTCAACTAAAACAAAAAAAAATGGACCTTGTCAGTTGCAAAAACTGTGGTGCACTGTACAATAGGATCTATAGATGGCAACCAGGACCCTGCCATGCATGCTATAGGCAGAGCTGAACAAGAAATTAAACAAGCGATTACAGTCTTTTAGGGCAGTTTTAACAGACTAAGAAAGTCTTTTAGCACAGTTTAGAACAGAGTAAAGGAGCACACTGCAGAAACCAATCAGAACCAGGGCTGAAAGGTACTCACATTCTGACTGGCTAGCGGCTTTTGCCATACTTTGCTGGCCGAGTGTCCAGGCTTGTGGTCTCGGGTGGCAGCTAGGAAAGCACCATCCACCCGGTGGCTGAGCCTCCCTCAGCTGCTGAGCAGGGAGCCCCTGGAAAGATTGTACTCAGCTGTGGAAAGAAAGGAGAGGTCAGATTTAAAAGCTGGCCACAGACAAAGGGCTGACTGAACCAGTGGGAGTCCCAAATTTGTAAAACAAAGGGAAGCATATTGCTTTGGCACCTACAAGTCTGGCGTCAGCACAACAGAGTCAGGATGGGGCTGTAATAACTTAAATACTTTAACTTAGCACCCTAAACAGTTGCAAATTAACATCAGTGGCTATAGGCAGAGTTGAATAAGAAATTAAACAAGAGATTACTGTCTTTTAGGGCAGTTGTAACAGAGTAAAAAAGTATTTTAGCGCAGTTTAGAATCGAGTAAAGGAGCACACTGCAGGAACCAATCGGAAACCAGGGCCGAAAGGCGCTCATGTTCCGATCGGCTAGTTGCTTTTGCCATAACTTGCTGGCCAAGAGTCCGGGCTTGCAGTCTGGGGCGGCAGCTGGGAAAGCGCCATCCACTTGGTGACCAAGTCTCCCTTGGCTGCTGAGCAGGGAGCCCCTGAGAAGCTTGTCCTCGGCTTGCTGGCTGACAGTCTGGGCTTACAGTCTTGGGCGGCAGCTGGGAAAGTGCATTCCACCCAGTGGCTGAGTCTCCCTTGGCTGCTGAGCAGGGAGCCCCTGGGAAACTGTCCTCGGCTTGCTGGCTGAGAGTCGGGCTTGCGATCTTGGAAAGTGGCTGGGAAAGTGCCGTCAACCCGGTGGCCGAGTCATGCTACATTGCAACAACAAAAGTGAAAGTGATTAAACTGTAAGACACTCTGAAAATGGCAGAATCAACCAGATGCATTTTTGTACTCACTTGTTATTTAGAAACCATGGCAAGATCAACCAGATAAATATCAGCTACAACTTTAAACCCATCACAATTATGGCTGGATCAACCAGATCACCTACTGTAAATTAAACATTTATTTGTGCCAGACCGGGACTACTTTTTGTCCCCCCTCATGATATTTAAGGCCATTTTATAAGATAGATAACCCACTACATGTTGTGTGGTCATGCTCCGATATATGCATGCCATGGGTTGTCGAATGCGCTTGGTCTGCAGCCTCATGCATCAAAATGCAAACCAAAGTGTGTATATATCAGAGCACAGCTGCACACCCTGTAGTTAGTTATCTATTACATTTCAACCTACAGGTTAAGTACTGCTTTTAATATTTGCACATACTGTAACATTATGAATTAGAAAGCCTTCTACAAGAAAAAAGAAAAAGGAAAATACTTCAGAAATAAAAAATAATGACTGACTACTTATAAAGATTAATAACATTTTCTGTCTGCTATTTGTAGAGCTGCTAGCTCTTTAAGGGTTCAGACTAAAAAGCTATTTCTTGTCTAGCGAAGGTACAAAGGGGCGTGGCCATGGAGTACCTCCTCCACACATGTGGGGTACTTTATGGCAAATGCAAATGGTGTGTGCACCCCTTCAAGACCCAGTCCTAGTCAGCCCATGCTTCCAACATGAGCAGGTGTGTGGAAGGTGTTTGTGGGGAGGCAACATGCTTCTGTGTGATTCTTCTGAGTTTCTCTGCTGTGTAGAGGTCAAGAGGAGAGAGAGAGAGAGAGAGAGTATACTACATGATGAGGAATCCTACAGTACTGCTTACAGGCCCCCTCCAGACCACCACCAGTGGCCATCTGGGGGCCCAGTTGACCCCTCCACTCCTTACTCCCTGCCTTCTGAAATTGGAGAAGGGGAATGATTCTGGAGCCTGCATGGGCATCAGATTGGATGCCCAGTATCCAGCCCAGCTCTGCCTCCTGACACACACCACTCTGCACTCCTTGTTGTGAGGGGATCAGAGAGGTTGGGGTTGTGGATGCCAGCAAGTGTGCCAGCATCTACAGATGCGGAGGCTATGTGGCCAGGGCTGTCTTTGTGGATTATGTCCTTCAAAACTTATTGTAGGTCACACGGTAAGTATTTGGCTCTAGCAATATTTGAACCTGTGATCTCCTAGAGTCCAAGCTGGTGCTCTAAGCATTAGACCATGAAGCCTCTTACTCCACAGCCTGTTTTAAAAACATCTGACTTTCCCCAACTGACCTCCCAACTGTTGTTTGTGACATTGCAGTGTGTTGGCATGGTGAGTACTATGATATCGGGAAAAGCTGATAAAACTTATTGTACCAATTTCATGCATACAGCTAATAGCTGGACAGGTAGGTGCTTTATTTTCTGTAGCACCCTTCCATTGGTAAGAGCACTTTACAAAGCATTTTAAGAAAATGCCAGTACAAATAACATAAGGTAGCAATAAAAAGCAGCAATATCAATATGAACAGGACAATGTGCAGCATAATTGAGATGGCAGCAATACTGCAAAACCTGTGACAAACCAAATTTAAAGAAGGTATCCTCGAAAACATTGAAACACTTTAATAAAGTATTCTTGTGAAACTGATAAACTGAAGTTAATACCTGATACACAGTGCTTCAATATTTTACAAACACTTTTTGAAAAAGGATTTGTTTTCCGAAATGCATCAAAGCGTGAGGTGTGGTGTTTTTAATTGCACTTCAATAAAGGATATTTTGCACATATTCTGACTATTCGGGGCCATTTTTATTTTGAGGTGGTGAGTCCTGAGCCTTTTCCTTTTAATTCTGTTGTTATATTGGCTTGTGCACCACCGACCAGGTGCAGAGATTTTCTTCTGAATCTACATGTATTTTACAAACACTATTGTACATTATAAAATTTATTAAAGAATAAAACATTAAGTCTTAGTCAAACTGCTTTAAAATATTTGCATTTATCTTGTTAAAACAACCACAACCTTTTTTTTCAAATCTTAAGCAGCTGTATTGTAGTTGAGTTGTGAAGCCTGTTCATTTTATGAGGCGGACTGCATGAGTGTTTATACTGTACCTGAGACTAAGTGACATTTACGAGTGGTATTGCTGAACTGACTTGTCTCACCAGGACATACTGTAAAGAACCACATGACTGAACACTGTATTGTTAGTGAGGATTCAGTGGCTACATTAAAAGAACATTTGTGCTCTACTTATGGTCAGCAATCTTCAAGAGTATGGTGTGTATGTTTCAGGGTTTGTTTTCAGTCAAAATATCTCCAGAATTGGCAAACATGACAAAAATTGTCTTACTTATTTTTGAGATTATGAAGGCTGAAAATATCAGTTTTTTTCCCATTAAAATACCTGATGAGTTTTTTTCCAAAATTACAAGCAATAATCTGACAGTTCATTAAAGATTTGTGTGATTTAGGAAACATTTGTGTTGATTTAAATAAAAAAAGTTTCAGATTTAAGCTCTAGGGGCCAGATATTCAAAACTTTGTGCCGGGCAAAACCGTTTGTGCAGGTTTAGCACGGGTCTGCTATATTCAAAAGGCCAAATAGTGTGGGCAAACTGCATTAGCGCCGGGCAAAATCATAATGTATGCAAGGGGAAAACTGACATGAATACAGGCGCAATGCTATATACAGTGACTAGCGCCATGCAAAGTGGTTTTGTGCGACTTAGCGTGACACTTAGCACGGTGCACATTACCACCAAGGAAAAGCTTGTCTTAACCCTGGGCAATCAGTTTTGTGTGACACTATGGCTTTGCGCGGTGCTTGCGCGGGTTTTGCACAGGTTTTGCATGACCCTAACAAATAAATATGACACATAGACAAAGCCAAACATAGAGGAAGCATGCTGCTAACTGATGGCATCACAATGATGCCATAATCTGCCACCAGTCCCAGCCATGCCAGGCAATAGGTGGTGACCCTGCCGCCAGTGGACAGCATGGCGTGTGGCCATACAGCACACACTCTGCGGACCACACTTCTGTGGACACTAACAAATGCCAGCACACACATGCAGCACTGTGGGCATGGAGGATGTTGAGGGGAGAGTGTATGGTGGCCAGGCTGTGCCACAGACCAGGTGTGGCCACAAGGCTGGGACACATCATGCAGTGCACATGGGCCAGTATTGGGAATACCCCAACACCAGTGTGCCTTTCGGATGATATATGCCCCCCCGGCCACATACCGCACAGCCGTGCAACTGCCACAGCACACAAAGCCAGACATGTATATGTCACTGTGAGCATCCCATGCCAGAGGTGCAGCATCTGTGGGTCACACAACAGCGTAACAGTAATGTCCACTGTCATTAAACACCTGCAGGTTGGGCCTCTCACTGTGTATAGTGCAATCATCATCACTGCCCTACACACCGTAGGCATTGCTGTGTCCACACACTACTGGCCCCTTGTTACTGTAGTGTCTGCTGTGCACTGTAGCATGACCTATAGTGTGACAGTTGCATGCAGCACCACCACCATCTGTGCCTATGCTGTATTGTCCCAGTACAGCTGCAGGCAGCAGTGCATGTGGAAGTAGTGTTCAAAACTGTATAATATTCCCCAAGCTGTTTGCAAAGGGCTAACACATTTGCGCCGGTTTAGTGCAGGGCTAAACAGTTAGTCCGGCACAAACTACATGCAAATCAGGGCATAATGAGATGCTAATCTGGATGTTTGCCCACAGACTATCTACAGTGAGTAGGCTCATTTGCATATCACTTTTGAATATGGCAAAGTTTAGTGCCGGGCAAACATGTTTGCACTGGGCTAACGGTTTAGCCCTGTGATAAACCCGCGCAAACATGTTAGCACTGCGCAAGCAGTTTGGGGAATATTTTACAGTTTTGCACACTGTACTTTTACATACGCTGCTGCCTGCAGCTGTACTGGGTCCACACATTTGCTGGCACACACATTGGCCACATAGTTCAACTCTACCTACCTTCACATCGCTGTGCACTGTGTTGCTGTCGTGGTTTGCACTTCCTGGTTGCAATATTCAGAGCTGTCTTATTCCAGGGCTAAGTTTGCCCTGCTCTCCCAGCCCAGTTTGCCCGGCCTCATTCCCATGCTATATTCAGAGGCTGTTTTCCCTGGGCTATTCCTTTTGAATATGGCTTGCTTTGTGCTCCGGGCTAAGTTTGCCTGCCAGGCAGTGCTAATTTAGCCCAGGGGCAAAGTTTTGAATATCTGGCCCTAGGTATTTAAAGTTGCTGCATACCCAGTAGCAGAAAGCATGGAAAAACATATATGCTCTGACAATGCCAGTGCAGTAGCATTTTATTACCTTACCAGTACATTTACTGACATGTACATTTGGTGTGCTTTGGCCACAGATTACCAAAAAAAATATAGAGTTCATGCTGCACATTAGTGTACAAATGACAAGTGGATCATAAAGGTTTCTTCAAATAATTTTTTTAATTGTTAATAAATTGTGAAAGTTTATTTTCCACAATTCAATTGCTGGAAAGACTGACAAGTTGAAACTGTCAAATTTCCAGATAATTTTATTTTCTTTTTTATGCTTATTTATTGAATTTTGTATTTTTTCAGCACACTTAGGCAAAACGAACAGTCCTAGCAAAATGATATAGACTTAAGAGTCTGAAATCACTAGCAAAACTTCAAAACACATGTAATATTTACATATAACTCTGTGTATATTTAACCTCCAAGATAACGTTATCCTTGCTGTTCTGTAGGTCACATTCAAAATGTTGAAGGTTGGGTATATCACAATAAAATAGTGACCTAATCATAGAGTAGCTTTCACAGTACTGATGACATGTCTATAGTCAGGTGCTGCAGCGAAGCTAATAGTTACAATGAAAGAGAACCAGTTAACTCTCCAACAACAACTGTTAATGGGCACAGCTTGGTATATAGTTCCTGTTTCTTTTTTCTATATTTCTTTTATCTTTATTCTTTATAAGTAACTAAATTTATATGTAAGGAGGCTCTGGGTGTGAACCTTAAATGTCATCTGTTTCTGATGCTTATTCTCCACCCACTTATGTTTACATGACTGGAATATTTATCCTGAATATTTAGTGTTTGGAATAATACTGGAATGTTATTGGCCATAGGGGGTTTTAAAAGGCTGTGATGCAAGCACAGATTTCAATTTTCAGCTGCACCTGCAGATGCATCAAAATGGCTCATACCCATGTTTAACGTATGTCACATTTGTGACTGTTTCACTGTTCTACAACCACTTGTACAAAACGTGGTGCATGAGATCACTTTCATGATGCATGTGAACCCCAAAATGCCACAACTCACTGCACTTGCACCCATGAGTTAGATCACCTTCTAGGCACTTCAACATGTCAGCATAGTGTGCTGAGTTGTGGGAGAAATGTGCCATTTTCTCAGGAGTGTGTTTGAAAATCCTGTGCAATATGTTTTCATAAGAGTTTCTTAACCTACCCAGATCTTCTGCATGACGTACAGTACATAAACTCAAAGCTGTCCTGGATATTGAAGTTTAGCAAATGATAATGAGGCTGTGTAATTGTGATGCAATACAAACACATGTTGCTTCATTTAAGTGTCTTTTTCTGCCTTATGTATTGGGTATCTATGTTTTTGGTTTTTTTTTTAATTCTGCTCTTTATTTCCACGCCCCACGTCTAACCTCAGCTTTGGTCACGGAACTCCGGGATCCCCGGCCACCGGACATTGCCGACTCCCCAGTCATCCCTGGCTTACCCCCCAGAGAGTGGGGCCGCGGTTCCGACCCCCGATATCGGACCGCTGGAACTAATAACTGGTCGGGGAACGCCCATGGTGGCCAATCAGGGTATCCCGAGTAAAGCGGCCATATAGACGCTGGGCGTGGCTTTTATCCCCATTAGCCCACACCCTGAGGGAGGCGGGACGTAATGACGCTTAAGCCGCCTGCCCCGCCTCGCCCCTCTGACGTAGGCACAGTCACTGCAGGATCCTTTGGCTCCGCTAGGGGTCCCTTCAGCTCTGACTGCCACCCCAGCCCTCCCCCGGAGAAGGAGAGCAGTCCATAGGATGCTCGATCCTTCTCCCCGGCCAGCCCTCCGGCACGCAGAGTCCGTTTCCGAACCCGGGTCGCCGGCGTCTCAAGCGGAAATCCAACCGCTGCGCCGATGGGCCGGCTGGGTATCTATGTTTTTAAGTAAATCCCTCTTTTCCTTGAAAATGATGTCACCTTTGTGGTCTAGTTAAAACCTGCACAGGATACTGTTAAACAGTTTTTTTCAGAAGTGGCATTACTTTAGCAAATGATGAGGAGTGAACTGAGCTTTCAATCATCTACTTTTCACAAAAGTACTTACAAGACATCCCCAACCCCCAACACAGGCAGTCCTATCCTCCGGTTGTTTCCTTGGTCCTGAAGAGACTACCCATTTGGATAAGGTCTGCAATCTTGTTACCTGCCTTTCTCTGAAGACCGCCCTAACAAAAAAATCCTTAGCCTCAAGTATCACTGAAGGTTTTAGCAAGATTTTGCAATAAAGCTTCAGCCCTTGTTCATGGCCTACTTTGAAGACCCCATCCCCTCCCTGAACCCCTAGCCTCAAGTAACTCCCCTGGTCCTGGTGGGGCTTCCCATTTGAATCTGCTCAGTAGCCATTTACATTCCCATCAAGTAAAGGCCCTGTTCACAAAAGAGTTACCCCCATGTAGCAAAAGTCTTATGATAATATTACTCAAAATAATGAAAACGCAGTAAGTTGCACTTCTCTCTTGTTATTCAACTAGAATATATAGATTGTATGTCAGTGAGGATGGGGACTGAGTTGAAGCTCTACTTTTTGCTGGCTGGTAGAAGGTTATTTTGCAACCCCTGTTAATACATACACAAGAGAGGAATCCTTTGGTAATCCATTATATCAAGATGTCGGCACCAGTGATTTATATCATACTATGCATAGCGAGCAGTTAAGTATGAGTTTCTTCTGTCCTTCTTAAAGGGCCGCTTGAGGATGCCATTGAAGATGAAGAGGAAGAATGTCTGTCTGAGGAAAATGACATCATCTCAAAGGAAGACTTCCCACTGGAGGAAAACTTCTCAGTAGTGTTTGAACCTGAGAACCTGAGCTGTGAAGACATGGAGTACTTCTGTACTAAAGGTATTCTTTTTTTTTTTTTTTAAGTCAGTACTTAATTTCCTGTCTCCCATCCTGCCCCCATCCAGACCAGTACTCATGGCTTTTATGGGGCTTACTTCGTGCTTTGATGTCCTATGTCACAGGACCAGGAGGTGCCCAGTCACTGGTGTGGGGCCTACAGGGCACTGGGCCTTCATCTAGCCATGGTCAGGTTTTTTTACACCATTTTCTCCCTGGACCCACAGTGTATACAGTGATACGTTGAGCAGTATCCACCTCAGCAGAGACACACCCGGGATACCTTCCACTGCATCCCGCTGTGCTTCCACCCAGATTCCTGCAGGTGGCAACTGCCTAGTGGGACACATTTACCCCCCCTTCCTGAGGGAGGAAAGCTGTTCTAGGAATGTTGAACCCTCCCTCCTGCCAAGCCCCCAAGTGACCCCATCTGTTCCTGAACCTGTATCATTGGTGGGGTAAGTGATGTGGCACTTGGTGTTTAGCCCCCCACACTACTGGGCCAACCTTATAAACGTAATCTTGAGCAGAACAGGTGAAGTAATTGCTGTGGAGATACTTTGCTTAGTAAGTTCTGACACTTTCTGTTATATGTGCCTTAGGGATTCCAGCTTTACTGAAGCTCATCATACCTCCTTTTGCCATGATATGGACCCACACTAATGCATTCAGAGTGCTTGGCTGATAACACTGGGCTTATCATAAGGTTCCACTGTACTTAGTCCAGGGCTACGTAGGGTTGGCAGTAACTAAATGATGACTTTGGAACATGTTACCGCCAGTTAGAGAGAAATCTTCCTAAGCAAAGCTATTGAGCCCCAGAATGTTAAAAAGTTATCATGTAATGCAATTAAAGAAAGTGGCATACTTAACACAGGCTCTAACATCAGGCTAGAAGTTTATGTGGGAGTCTACGGATGCTTTGCAAACATTTAGAGTGAGTATTTTCGCACCACGTAATATTTTTGTTCCTTCCCTCAAACCTGATTTCAGAGCACAACTTCATTAGTCACATTTTTATGTACATGTATATAGTGGTGGGGCTTCTCTGTACCTCACCCACAGGATTTTGCTTTTATCTTTGAACTTTTTTGAAGGGACACATTTTTCTCTCACTAAAGTAGTTGGTTGCAGTTGTACTCCCAGGTCAGTTAAAAAGTTGAAATTGCAGCCACAGCTGCTTTGAAAGAAATTATTTGGCAAGCAGTGTAGGGCATCTGAAAATGAGGGGCTGATATTCAAATAATTGGTGCCCAGTAAGTACAGGTAACAGGCTGTGGTAGAGCTGCTGTACCTGCCATAACTACTACAAAACCAAGGTACAGGAGGGGGAAGCATTGTCCACAGAAAAAGATGTTCAAGCACAAGGAGTCATGCTATGAAGTTAGAATGGGGGAGGCTCAGAAGAAATGTGAGGAAGTACTTCTTAATGGAGAGAGTGGTGGGTGCATGGAACAGCTAATCAGCAGAGGCGGTGGGGCAGAAATGGTGACAGGGTTCAAGAATGCATGGAATAGACACAGAGGGATCTTAGCAGTGGGAGGTGGGGGGGGGGAGACCGGAGACTGAGTAGGGTCTGTGGTGACACTATAGGTAGGAAAAATAAGGCACACTAGGTGGGCCATCAGGTCCTTATCTGCCGACAGATTTTATGTTTCTAATCGGTAGCAGCCAGGAGCCAGGGTTAATTGTGTGCCTGTTGAACAGTGCTTAACTTGTTCTGCCTTACTCTACTCTGTGAGGCACCAGCACCCAGAACACCAGAGATTTTGAAACATACCACTTTGGTGTTGCTAATTTTGTTTATCATTCTATTTATGCCCTTTCTGTCTCTGGCTTTGGCCTCCTTTAGGAACACTCATGGTGTGCCCCATTCCTCTATACCATGTACCTCAGTTCCTTGCCTCCATGGAGCCATGGCTGTACTGCGAAGTAGGGTCAGTGTGGGGCGGGCTGTGTCCTCCCATTCATATGTTGTCAGATGGCATGCAGGTGATAGTGTGGGGCTCAGATATACCTGGGTACATTATCCCTGAAGCAGGGGTCATTTTTTCTTAGTTTTCTGTCCCCTCAGGGGTCTACTGTGCTGATGTCAAGGGCCTGTCCATGCAAGCCATGCATGCATGCTAACATCTCTGACAGCCTCATCCCATCCCAGGCTCTCCAATCTCACTACTACCTATAGTCACAGTTGTGGCAGAGGATGAAACCCACTGTCCCTGGAGTTGGATTCTTACATCTCAGGCTGCACTTCACTCTGCTGTGGAGTGCCTCAGGGGTTGATCATGGCTCCTATTTTGTTTGCTTTCTATTGGCTGCCACTGAGGGAGATCATTAAGTGGTACAGTCTGGGGTTTCATTACTATGCTGATGATACCCAGCTGTACTTGTCCTGTGCATTGAACATGGGTGGTGCAGCCTTGGTGCTGGATGAGAGCAGCATTGAAATTCACCATTGGATGGTTGCCAGCTGGCTCAGTCTCAACTCATCAAACATAGAGTTGTTATCAGTGGGACCAGGTCATCGTGGGTTGGTAATAAACAGTGGTGGGGCTATTTTACCACACCATTTTAGAAAGGCACTACGCTGGAGCTGCAGCTAGGGTTAGGAATCTGGAGGTCACAGTGGACTGCAGGCTGATGCTAGAACAACAGGTGTCTGTGGTGGTCCTAAGCAGGTGCAGGAGAGTGTAGTCTGCGAACTTAGTGGTGTAGGATTGGTGCAGGGGCTAAGGGCAGCCAGCCCAAAACACAATGCAAAGTCAGAAAGAAGCATCCCACACTCAAAGCCCTGATGCTCTTTGAGTCAACAGCCCCTTCATCAGGAGGCGTGGCCTGGGAAAAGAAGTGTGATGATTTTCCACAGACCATATCCCCTGATGAAGGGTCTGTTGACTTGAAGTGCTGGAGCAAGTCTTTGGATGTTAGCCATCTGTTTATTTTGAATCCAGGGCAGTAAATTCTGATTTCTATCAAGCTATTTTTGTCTGAAGCCTTTTACTGGACAGCTTTTTTCTTTGAGTGCGGGGTGCCTCTTCCTGCCTATGGTGGTCCGCAGTGACTATTTCCAGGTCTGAAACATTGCACAAATGAAGCCCTATCTTGCTGGTACACACAGTTATTACATCTAGAACGGATTACTTCAATACCCTTTACCTAGGGTTATCTATGGGGTTGGTGCATCACCTGCAGCTAGTGCAGAATGCGGCAGCCCAGCTAATTACTAGGACTCCCCATTCTGAGAATATTACAGTGGAACCTGCCAAGATGCCACTCAGGTCTGAAGCTGAGTTACTGCAGGACTCCCAGCAATTTCAGTGGCACTTAATTCCTTTTCGTCATAGAGAAATCTGTGACAATGGGTTACATCCTGGTGGGCTCCACTGTATGGCAGTTCTCCACCATTCCATCTGCAATGACTGCCAGTTCAGTGGCACATCAACTTCAAGGTACGCTTCTTAACTCACAAGGCCCTTCACTATCAGGGCCCTGCCTACCTCAAAGACCTCTTTTCCATATAAAATTCCCATCTGCCCTCTTCATTCCTCTGAGGTGTGTCTCATATATGTTCCACAGTCACATTTAAAATCCTCTGGAGATTGGGCATTTGGAGTTGCCACACCTATGTTCGGGAATGCATTGCCCCCACATGTGCGGTGGATATTTATAAAACCCCTTTTTTTTTTTTTTTTTTTAATATTATTTTTCTCCGACGAGCTGCCAGCCGCCTGTTGTATTTCGGCCCAGTCACGGGCCACGGACTTCCACTCCCCGAATTAGCCTTGAGCCCCCCGATACCCGTGGCTTGCCCCCCACGGCGGGGCTGGCACTCTCCCTGCACGTAGACATTCGGCTAGGCCGGGGGCTGGCTGGGGAGCTAATTGAAGCCGTGACGAGCTTCATTAGCGGAGGCCGGTAGCTTTTTTCCCATTTTCTTGGGAGGCGAGGTCATGCAATGACACCAGCATCTGCCCGCCTCCCTAGGTATGCAAGCGCCGTGGTGGTACGCCTCCCGGCCTCCGCTAGGTTTCACAATGCTCCGGTGCATCCTCACTCTCCCGCAGAGAGGGAGAGTCTCTGGGGCGCTCCATCCTTCTCTCCTGGCCCGACCCTCCAGCGACCCTGGTCCGTTCCCAAACCCGGTCGCCCGGCGTCAGCATGAAATTCAATCGCTGCGCCGACAGGCCGGCTTTATAAAACCCTTTTTAAAAATTAGCTTTTTAATCTGAGCTATAGGTCTGGATAATTTGATATACTGCACCTGCTTTTATCTGTACTTCCTGTAATGCTGTTTTGTTCAATTGGCTGTCCAAGGTGCCCAGAGCCTGTGGGATTGGTTGCCCTAGAAATAAATTGCTGTGCCTTGCCTATTGTAGTATGAGGCTCTTTTAACTTATGTGAGACTATTAAAGGCAGGTGCAACAAGACTTGCTGCTTGGTGCATAGCCTCTTCCACTGCTGCAAGAAACAGCATTTTTTGTTTACTTTTTGTTTATGCTCTCCCTTAGCCAGTGGCAGCCCTTCTTAGTGCTTCTGGGCAGCCCCAAATCCTTCACTTCTGTCTCCCACCATCTCTCAGAACTTACCCTTGCTCCTGGAGTGTTTACCCTGTGATGTTCCCTCCACACGGTGGAGGTCTTTAGGTTGGGCCAGTTCCCTTAGAAATCTATCGGTGGTATTCCCAGAGTGTGCCTTGGTTGGTGGGGGTGTTAGGTCTGTGGGCCGCCCAGAGCCATCATAAGGCACCATTGTGTTTTCCATTCTCTGTCTGAGGATGCTTCAACTGCCGGATGTGAGTACCTAAGGTGTGCAGGTCCATCCAACCAATCAGCATTCCCCAATCCTAGGAACCACCCTCTCTGCCTGCACCACCACCCGTGGTCACCCAGGTGGCAGTCGCATGGTGGCAGTGGCCCCCCTTCCCTCCCAGGAGGAGGAGGAGAGCATCCTGTGGGATACTCAGTTCTCCTCCCTCCAGCCTACCCTCCAGTGACCCAGGCTCATTCCCGAACATGGGTCATCAGCATTGTGAGTAATAGTGCTACCGCTGCACAGCTGGGCTAGCCATGATAAGTAGCACTGAAACAGTATCTTGCCTCAATAGAAGCCTACATTTTGCTGCTGGAAAAACTTACTGCCTCTCTTTTCAGCCTTTGTAAAAGCTGGAGAGATGATGTATTAGAGACTTTGGGAGAGGGGGTGTAGAAAAGCAACAGTTCTGCACCAGCAACCAAAAATGCTCTTATGTTTCATGATTGTTTGCTGTCATTAGAGTGCTCCTCCCATGGATACCATTGAAATATTCAAGTAATATAACTCTCTAGATTTCTCTTCCAGTTACATCACTTCTCTGGATGGCACTCCACTAAGCAAAGTCTCATCCTATAAGTATCTTGGTGTCTGACTGGACCCACAACTAAATTTCTCAAACCATATTGACTACATATCCTCAAAACGTCACCCTAAGCTCAGCATCCTTTACCGCAACAGTGACTCTCTCCCTATATGAAGGGAACTTCGGACTAAAATGATAACCCCTATCTTTGACTATGCTAACATTATTTATTGCACCACTCCTGCCTCATCAGTAGCTAGACTAGACTCTCTCTTTCATGCCTTCTGCAGCTTTGCCTCTAATTCTCCTCTTAGGACCCACCACTACTGTTGTCTCTGTTCCCTGGAGGTCCCACCTCTGTCCCATCAATGTCTCATACACTCTATCTCCCTTATCTCCAATACTGGTTTAGCCTACTCCCCTCCTACCTCTCTGTCATCCTCACTACCACACCCTCCTCATCATACTCCTTACATTCTAGGAATACCATCTCCTTCTCCCTTCTCAAACCATCCTCAAATGTGGGCAAATCCACCTACACCTGTTGGTTCCCCTCACTTTGGAACACCCAACCTACTCTCCTACATAACTCATTTTCACACTCCTCTATCAAATGCCAGATACACCACCTGCCCCTCTCCATATGTTCCCATAACAAAACATAGCACTTGCTCCTGTCCCTAAACAACAATTAGCTCTTCTCTCCTCTTCACCTCACCTCACTCTCCTTCCCTTACCTCTACCTATCTATCCTCAAAAGCCCCTTCCTCCCTTCCTGCTAAAATTCACTCCTAAACAATCTTTGCCATCTAATAGTGCACAGTTCATTTTTTTTTTAAATTATCCTGATGAACTGTTTTGTTAGATATAATTTGTACAGCCTTCATTATTTGCGTTTCTCCTGTTGTACCTTACTTTGTCTATATATGCACTAGTTTGGACTCATTGTATTATACATTTTCTCCTTCTGTACGGCCCCCTGCTGTGGCCTGGGTCTTGTCTGAAAACGATCCCCTGGATCAGTGCACTTACCTGATTACCAAAGATTTAAATAAAAAAGTAAATAAATAAAATAAATTTATTCCGCTGCCATCTGAATTATAGTTAAACACTCTTCTCCATGCTTTATGCCATATGCACCTTTGTGTAGCCAAGCTTAGCTGACTTAACACTGTACCACCAACACTGTTTGTATGTCTGCATTGAATATACATACTGCTGATATTGCACTGTACCCCCACCTTAACTGTATGATGTTTTTTATTGTATCCTGTATACTGTTTATCCTATGTTCCCTGTTCCCTGGGTCACACCTGGAAATGCGCCTTGGCTCAGTGTGCCTTTCCCGATTACCAAATGTTTAAATAGAAATAAAAAATTAAAAAATAAAAAAAATGTGAGCCATGCTCTAAAACTACAAATATGACCTGCTGCCCAAGTTCTGGTGGGGGGAATACATATCTTATCTGTGAGAGCAGTTCACCACAGTCGCACAAAGTACCATGAAACAGTTGAGTTTTTGTGTCAGGATTTCAGATTCAGTGGCCTTTGGCTGGAAGGTTGATAGTACATTTCAACCCATCCTCCTATGGTTTAAAGATTTTAGGACCCCCCACACCATTGCAGATTGCTTAGACTTCCTTTTTTCTTTCCCATGCCCTTGTTTTGATCTCATGGCGCAGTTTGAAATTACTCAGGGTGAACCATTGTCCATTTGTAGGGAAGCTGCTATATTGCAGAAAAGGAAAAACTGTCAATTTAGAGACTAGCCCTCTGTGACAGAGAAAATCATTTATTTTTAATATTATAAAAAGCTAACCACAGAACACCAGTTTACTTTTACTTGCTGTTTGATGAGCCTCTCTACAAATCAATCTTGGGTCATTCCCCCAGGGTCATTGTAAGTTGCATGCAGTAACCCGTATCCTACATATGTAGCTAACCCCTACTCTGTTTACTTTGATCTGATCACTTTTGATAATTCTGCTGTTAGTTGACTTTTTTCCTTCCCTAACCAAGCAGCTGTTTGTTCTGACCTTTAAACCTCCCCTCTCCCCCACACCCACCCATCCCTATCCTCTCATGTCTTCCAAGCAGCTGTAGTGACAGATCCACCTACAAACAACACGTTCCTTGGAGGGAACATCAATATTTAACAGCTACACCTTGATCACTTTCCTTTGTGTTTAATAGTTAAATCTGTGCAAGACCTTCTTGTGCTTTTTTCAATGGGATTAAGAAGCTGAGCTCTTTAAATTTTTGTGTATTACATTGACATTTACAGCATCTGCTTGGACCAGCATAAAGCTCCGGAGAAGGGAAGGGGGTTGGGGGATAAAGAAAAAGAAAGCCGATATGACTTTGTTTCTACCTTGCTCGAGGAGTTGTTTGTGTAAATCGCCTATAAGCTTATTGACCTGAATCTTTGACTGTGTGTGTGTGTGTGTGTGTGTGTGTGTGTGTGCTTTGTTTCTCTCTCTGGTTTGGCTGGACTGGAGACACTGATACAGCTGATTGAGCAGCCTTTGGATTTGTTGTACATCAGGATTCCCTTGAGCTGGACATTATCTCTCCATGGGCACATCTTTGTTCTCCTGATTTTTTTTTTTTTTTGGAGGGGGGGAATGAGGGCATTGAAGGCACAGTAATCATTATTTTTTTTTTAGTTTGGCTCTTT
The DNA here is from genome assembly GCA_016271365.2 of Neoceratodus forsteri. Classification (NCBI taxonomy): domain Eukaryota; kingdom Metazoa; phylum Chordata; order Ceratodontiformes; family Ceratodontidae; genus Neoceratodus; species Neoceratodus forsteri. The sequence goes on from CM057455.1 coordinate 1,733,666,611, forward strand.
CATTACATATTTCTTTTGAAACTATATCCACAGATCTTCATTCCCACCCCTGTAACTTTTTTTTTTTGATTGTTTACCCAAGAATGTAGACTAAGATAATGTCTCATTTTCAGCTGTAGTTCTCTGGCAAGAGAGACAGCAGGAGCAGTTGTAAAGGCTTAAACCGGTAATTATGGCAAAAATCTCAACAGTGTTTACATGGTCATTATTTGCATACATTTTTTTACAAACAACGGGCCCTATGAACTAATGTGCGGAGTGGCTATGTGCTGCGTATATGTGTCACGAAGTCACTCTGCACCCATTGTGCCCCCAACACAGGATGCACTAACCATGGTGCGCAGCCCCTATGCACCCGATCCCCCAGTCATGCAGACCGCAATGAGCAGGGGCCGGGCAGTGGGCGTGTCTGCACTACACCATGCACAAAGGCATGTAGTGGAACCCGCAGGGGGGCATATTGATGCAGAGGTTATGCTGGGGTGGGGACCCTGCCATAACCCACTGTGCATCACCATGGACTGCACCTGCCAGTTGCGATGGGACAGGGAACCAACCCTCCATGCTGCCCCAGCTCACAAGGCAGATGGGGAGGGATGGGGAAGCTGATTGGGCTAGTGCTTGCAAATCACAGTGGCCCTCCATCACGGATCCACACCGCAGTGGTGCGGCCATCTGCCCAGTCCCTGGACCTGCCACACAACCTCCCCACCACCAACACAAGGCAATCACACCCCTGTATGGGCCAGTGATCCCCCACCCCAACACATGGCATCCCCACTGGACCTGGCACCATGGAGCCCCCAGCAGAGCCACAGCCCTGGTCAGCAGGACTGTTTGCCCACCTCCCCTCACCAGCCATGCCACTGGACTGGTACCCCATCCTGCACTGCACAGCATGTGCACCCCTACCCTGCCTGCATGCCTGGCCCCTCATGGTATTCAGTGTCTCCCCCACCCATGTGAACCAACACCCCCACCCATATCTGGTAGCCAGTTCTGCAGCTGGGACAGCTGGTGGCACAGCCCACTTCACACATCCATGGCCACCAGCAGTCTGACATCTGCAGGGGTGCACAGCCAATGCGCACCCTGTCGCATAAGGGATCCACTGCAGGACTCATGACAGGCAGCCAATTGGATACCTGCCTGGGTCCATGGCGCCACCCCAGATGCAGAGCTCTATGTGTGCGAGTACATGCCCATGTTGTGTACCTTCTGCCCCTTTGTGCATAGGGGCCATTGTGAGTAACTGGTTGTGACATCAATGGCAGTTTCAGACAAATTTTGAATTAAGGTGTTCGTCTCGTGTTTGAATTTATCTGGCCTGGATGTATTTCTAGTTTTCTATGTTTCTATGAAATGGAGCAGTCTACCGGGGCACTGTTACCATAGAATCATGTTTTCTGTACATGAAAACATAGCAATTCATGTTCCTTTGCAAATAATGTAATTTACCAGAAAATACAGAAACCCAACCCTGATGTTACCAGGAAAATGTTAAACTGACCTGAGAGCCTTCAAGTACTGCATGGAGAGCAACAGCAGTTCTTGCCACCCTTGAGACAAATTATTTTTGACTCTACACTAAGCACCAAGTTTGGCATTCCCTGCGGTGACCAATTTAGGAAATATGGTCTCTTAAGGATAGGCTTTAATGAGGCAGTATCCACAAATATTTTTGGATTGTGACTGACATTAGCAGCTAGTGGTGTGGGTGGTGGTCTCCTGCCTCCAAAATTACCAGCTTTTGCTTGTAACTTAGTCACAGGGTTGCTAGAGGTTTGCACATTTGCCCTTTTCCTTCCCAGATAGCATGTATGTAATGGCAAGTTATGTGCCTACCCTACACAAGCCCAATGGGGGTGAAACATTTTAGAGGCCATTCATTGTTGCTTCTGTAACACATGTTAAAGTTTGAATTCATTGGATCAATACGTAATGGTAGTCCAGAAACCTCGGTGTGAATTTGAGCAAGTTCATCAACATCTTTGGGCTTCAGTCTACATAGCTGTAAAATGTGTTGATGTGGAACGCCCCATAACACCTGATGTTGCATCTGAGTTGGGCTATCCTGAGCCTAAAAACAAAAATGGAAAAATAAATAAAATAACATATAACATTGACAGTGTAAACAATGCATCCCTATAGTTGCTTTTGAGTTACTGTACTAGCTGTTCCTTAAAACCTCTGCTAGAAAAATATCAGTAAGACATTAGAATATCATAAATATGAACATCATTAATTGCTTTACTGTGCGTGGTAATTTGAGGAGCAGAGCAAAAATAAAACTTAAATTCAGCAGCAGTCTTGATTTCTGTTTTATTTTTCCCACTCACTGGATTAACTTTTCCCAACTGTAACCAATTATATTCTATCAAATGAGAAATATTTGATGACAAACTTTTTTTTGCTACATTGGTGCTTTTTAAAGTGCCTGTGGAAAAAAGTTAAAGTTAAGTAGGTGTTAATCGCTAATGGCAGTCAATGGGGGCCTAATCACATAGCGTAAATTTAAAATGGTGCCAATAGTCAGATAGTGCTTGGTGCAAAATAAAACAAATGCAAAAATAAGTGTTTTACAGTCAAAATTAATTACATTTTATGTATCACTATTAAATCATTCAAAGTTTTAATGAGATGCAGAAGAGGATATGAATTAATTAATTTATTTGAAATTACTCCAACTGGGATAACCCCATGAGATGCAGCATCTCATTTTCATGGGGATCCCAGGGTAGGTAGCAACAGTGAACAGGTTAGCATAGTACAGCAGGAATAGCAACGTGCAGGCTAATATATATACACAGGAGAAACTAACTTTAATCAAAACAAGTCAGCAAATGCAGGTCACTGCAAACAAAGCGCATGAGCACATTATTAAAAATAGAGAACGCCAATGTTGTTGCCATAGTGTTATCTGATGCATCCATTTAAAAGATGAAATTAAACATTTTTCATTTTATTATTTACCCTGAAGGCATTTTGGGCAACATTGCCAATTTTCAAATGCATCCAGCATAGAAAACATTAAATGACACATTAAAAGACATACAGGTTGACAGTTAAGTACAATTACAATAAGCTTGAACACTTAATAAAAGGAGTAACTGTTTTTTAAACAAAAATATAGTGACTGACAGCATTTTACAGAATTTGTAAGGTTATTGTAAAACCTTGCATCAACAAATTCAAGTGTTTTTCAACCACATGCGGTCTCCTTAACCAGTATAATTAAATGCATATTGTCCTGTGATCTCGTATGATGAAGGTGATGCTGAACAGGAAATAGATAAGAAATGTATGAAGGTACTTTTGGAGTGCAATGTTTTGAAAGTAAGTGGACATTTTAGGTTTACCATGATCATCAAAAGAAGGCAGTTGGACAGAATGAAACAACAAACAATATTAAACTCATTGAGGATGGCAGTTATGAATCTGCAGATTGAATATTTTAGGCTACATATACAGTATTTTAAATATGTTCAGCTTAAAATAATCATGATTCCTCTTCATAATGGTATCCACTCTTCTGATGTGCCTAGACTGTTCTTGTTTTATCAAGGAAATTATTTCTATATTTACTGCTGTATGTCTGCCCCCCCCACACACACACACATTTAATTGCGTACTGTTTTCTGTTTCTGTTATTCCTCCACATTCTATTATGTCAGTATCACTGTCACATATTGCTGATTGAATACCGTTGAGTTTTGGAACTGATATTCTAAAACGGGCAAAGGATTTCAAGCCATCTGATTGGTTGTTAGCCATGCATTAGAAATATCTGATGCACAGCTAAAACTAGAAACCCCATGTAAAATACAGAGACCCATTTTATAAGAGCAATAAGCCACTCTGGGGATGTGCATTAGTTCTAATACACAGCTAGGGTACTGAACACACTCTGCCTGCAGCCGTGTGCCTTACTACGCCCACTAGCCATGTGTTAGAACTGTCTAACAAACACTCTGTCATCTCTTATTGCTTACTCATAGAGCATACATTTCAACTATGTCACATTTAAGAGGGCTGCTCCTTCAATTTACCTCTCAGTGTCCCTCTGTGATGGTGTACTGAGGGGTATCATGGTGGACATCCCTCCTAATGTGAGACAATTGTGACATGTGTGTAGCATGACCAGAAAACCTGAAAATGAAGAGACGTATATCTTGGGGGCACAGGACAGCCACAGTAACAGCATAAAAGACCACTAATACAAATACTTTATTTTACAAAAAAAATAACTAAATCATATGAGAGGATACCATTAAAATAAAGAAACAAGAGGGTGTTTGAAGGTCCAGGGATAGAGAATGGGGTTAAACATGATGCCTGTACTTTAGTACTATGAGGGGGGTGAGACTGACTTCTGTCATCGTCTTCAGAAAAAGTCATTATTAACAGCTGAGAGTCAGGCAGAAGGGGTATAGAAACACAGAAAGGCTTCTAGTCCATCTTGTCTGCCCATTTTCTTACCTGAACCGTACCAAGCTACCGTTGGTCATGCCTAGGCTAAATTTTGATTGGTTGTTTACTCCCCTCCCCCCCCCCAGCGTTCTCCACTTCCTTCACTGTCTTAGTTTTCACCAGCACCTTATGGCTACCCCATACTCACTTGGCATTTATCGCACCTCCTCACATGGCAAATCATTTTATCTATCCACCACCTTTTCTGTGAAGAAGTACTTTCTTACGTCCTTGTTGAATCTATCTCTGTTGGTTTATACTTGGGGTCCCCTTGTTGCTAATCCCACTCTATGCTTAATCAGGTCATGGCAATCTACCCTGTTTATCTCTTTCAGGGATTTAAAGTTTCAGTCATGTCCCTCCTGTCCCTTCAGGCTTCCACCGAGTGCATGTTTAGGATGACCAAACACTCCTCATTTGATTTTCAGTGCTGACCCTGTAGCTCACCTCTGGATAGATTCAGTTCAGTGTTTATCCTTTTTCAGATGCGGGCTTCAGAACTGGACACAGTACTCCAGGTGTGGCTTCACTAGCAATCCACAGAGGGGACACAATACCTCTTTTCTCCTACTGGAGAATCCTACACATCATATATATATCCCAGCACCCTGTTTGCCTTCCTCAGTGCTATGGTGCAGTGGGTCATTGACTTGAAGCTATCGCTATTAATAATCCCCAAATCCCTTTCCTCAGTGATAAGACAGATTTTTCACTCTCTAGTCAATATCCCTTCTTTGGGTTCCCTTGATTATGTGCATAATTTTGCACGTATTAGTATTAAACTATAGTTGCCATACCTTTGATCACCCTCCAACTTTTCTAGGTCCCTTTTCAGGTCCCTGACCCCTTCTTTGGAGTCTACCCTGCCACAGAGTTTAGTGTCATCTTCAAAGAGGCACATTTTTCAATTGATCCCTTCCCCTACACACATGCCCAGTTTCACAACTCGACTTTCAGACCGGGATTTCCCTAGCTTTTAGCCCTTGTCTTAAAACCAAAAACACTTTCCCTGAGTTAAGCTTTCTTTATACTATTAAAAACCATATTTAGCTGAACTCGGGTGTAATGATACCTGCATGAGCCTTCCCGTGCTTCAGTTCCATTTAGAAATGTGACTGCACTCCGGCATTGGGTGCACTAAATAAGAGCACATGGAGAGGGTTTCAATTTCTAGTAAAAATAACTAATGACAGAATAAATTTCTGCCATGGATACTGCATGGTAAAAGGGACTGCTGCAAGCAGGGAAGCCACCTTTGGGAATGACTGCAGAAAACATAAGTTAAGGGCTGACAGTGTCGCTTTAACCCCTAGTCACATGTACTGTTGCAGAGAGATTACCTGGCCGACTCATTTTTATCTACTTGGTGACCTTTTCTGTCATTGATGATTTCCATTGCATCAAGTTATGGAAAGTACCCAGAACTCACCTGGACATCTGTAGGCTGTGATAAGCAGCAGGAGCAGCAGTAGAAACTGAACAACTGAAAACACTGTCTCTGACCTGTTCTGGGGTCCTGTAAATATATGCCTTGCCAATAAACTGTGTCCCAGAGTTCCTATTAACGAGACGTTTTCCTTGTAATTCCATAGATGAATTGCCCGCTTCTTGCAAGTTCTGTTAACTCCTATGCAAATTTGCCTAATTTGTTTTTAATGCTGATAGTGCTTTTCTCTACTTTCCCCTTTTCTTTCTCGTCTGAGAGCCCTGTACATTTGCTGTGCATCTGCTGAAACAAGGGTTGGATAGGCATATGGGGCTGACGAAGACAGTATAGAAAAGGGTGAGAGGAAGGGGGAATAAAGGCCACTGGGGCTGTCACATAAACAGCAGTAGGCTAGGTAGCTAGGTAGATAAGTAGGGCTGGGCAAACTCAGTGGGCCACAGGGCAATTTTCTGCCAACAACATCAATGTTTCTGTGTAAGTTTATAGCAGCTTACACCCAGATCAGAAAATTCCCCTCTCACCTCCCCCACAGTGTTTTTCATGGCTATCATGTGTTTTTACTACATACAGTATATTTCTTCACATCTGTCTTTTCATTCCCTTTCTGCTCATTTTAACTGTTACTGGCTTGTGGTAAGAACATTTATAAAACATTTGCTGCTTCATTTGGTTGCTCCAGTGAATTTTTTTAGTCAATGATTTTATGTACCATCTCAAGTGTCTGGCCCCCATCCACCCCTGACAGTCCAGCTCCCCCCCCCCACCTTCCTAGGGATTTGACTGGACTGGAGAATCTCCCAAGGATTTCCCCATGGTGGGTCAAGGAGGAGAGTTGTCCTCCTTGCTCCCCTGGCCTGTGACTGCTAGGTCATCATCCTGCCAGCAATCCATTTCCCTACTTTCCTCCTGGGCCATTTGTTACAGTGGTGAAGACACTTGAGTGTTCCTACACATGCATGCATGCCCAGACAACTTCACACACCTGTGTTCTTGGGACTCCCTCTGCAACACCACCACCTGGTCTCTACCAGATGGTGGTAGCCAAGCAGGATGTCTCATCCTCCACCCTGAGGGAGGAGAGTGGTCTGTCCCCCACCCTGAGGGAGGAGAGTGGTCTGTCAGATGCTCATCCTCCCTCCCCGGCTGCCCTCCAACATCCCTGGCTCACTCCTGCACCTTGGTCAATGGTGCTGCAAGCAGTGCCTCTACTGCTGCACTGGCAGCAGGCTGTTCTTGTGAATGTTAAAGTGATTTTGCAAACTTTCTCAGATGCCTTTTTCATGTAGTATGCCATTGCCTCCCATGTTTCAGATGGGAAGCTGCAATTTGTTTTGTGTAAAAAAATCTGTCAGTCATTTTTATTTATGTTTTATCAGCACTGTGTCCTCCAGTTTTTTGTTTGCAGCCACGCTCCCAGAATGAAGTCATGCAAGGAAACTGTCAGTGTTTTACATACAGCACCAAGGAATTATGGGTAAATTATAATGTTGAAGCAAATGTTAGTTACTCAGAGAAGCCATCCCTTATTTGGGTGGTGGTGACTGCACCTAATATGTACATGTGCATAGCAAGGCATTGTAGGTACAATAAGAAGTAATTTTCCAATTCCCTTACTGTGAGGTGCAGTCTCATATTTCTGCAGTGGCTTCAACAATAAAAGCTTTCATATGTTTATTTGCAAAACAAGGCATTGTGCATATAGTATCTTGCTGACAAGATTTCTTTACTGAGAGATGTAGTCTCCTATGCCGGTAGTGTAGATGTCTGCAATACCAAGACTGACCAACAGAGGTCTCTGTTTTGAAACAGTGCTTATAAACTTTGTTTCCCTTGCATGATGTCATGCTTGGGGGTTACAGCACCAAGAAAAAAAAGGGGTGGGTTATGCAAATGAAGCAGAGCACTGAAATAAAATAATTTATTTCATGGAACACAGCACTTTTTGGCAGTTTGAATGGTAGGAGACTGAATCACAACTCCTACAGGTTACTACAGGTTACTAATCCCATTTTCTGTGGTACCGATCTCCAAATCACTTTACAGTTATATTTTTGGTAGAAAAATGAGATCCATGGAATTCAAAGGACATCAGCTGGCATTTACTGTAGTTTCAAATTCTGGCAATGCCCACAGAAATTCTGGGCAGGCATTGGTCTGCAGAAAAAAAGGTATTTTAACATTTTCTGGAGCAACCTAACTGCATATGCGATTAACAATTTGGAAAATCTGTCTCCATCATAATCTTTAAAAGTCAGTGCAGCAGTGTTGGAACAGGTGTCTGTGGTTGTGATTTGAACATCTTAAACCTAAGGTCATTCTGAAATCCATAGACATGAAACTAAACAGATAATAATCACTCCTCCTATTTAAAAAAAATGCTCTCTCTGTAGTGCTTAGAAAGAAAACATTTGAATTGATCCCCAGGTAAAACTTTGATTTCCCTTCCCCATGACATCAATTCATCTTAATTTGAAAGACGCCATCGTTCTTCATCAATATTTCATACCCACCAAGATAAGCTGGATGACGTAGGCTGTAAATTAATATAGCCCTGTTGTGGTTGCTCTGTCTTTAGTAATGTATATGTAGCTGATTTTGATAAGGAGTCTTTACTGTCTGGCCGGCATCATTTCGAAGCTTGGCTTGTTATAAGCTAAGCTCAGCTGCCTTATTATGGGAGCAAATCCAGTGTGCTTGTAAAATTCATAGTTCCTTCTAGCAGTTTACTAAAGCAGAACTGGGAGACTCAGCTGTACGAAGATAACACACAATCCTGTTGACACTTCAAATTTATGTCAATATAATTGTCTTATTTATTTGTTTGAAAAATATTTAACCAGTATAATCTCTATAGGTTGCTGCATCCCATTTCTGTGAGAGAAGGTGGCTTATAGTCTCCAAGACCCTGACATTTCCCAATCACCAATCTGCCACATGGGGTGTTTTAAAGTAACATGCTTCAGCGGTCCCTCCACAGAAAGTCACCGCCATGACATGCATAGCCTTCCACCAGACCAAAGAGAGAATGAACAAGATCTGCAGCAAATCTTAATTTTCTTAAGTGCATGCTTCCCTTCACAACAGGGGAGGGGGGAGGTCTGAGCTTGGGGAAAAAGGAGGAAGAGGGATCTAATTACGAGTGTGCTACTAGCTCCCAAACAGCATAGGGGAGCACAATGCCTGGCTGGTTTGTGGAATTTACAGAGCAAAATCAAATGGAAAAACAAAGGCTCAACTCCTGACAGTTCTTTTTCTGAATTTTTGTTCCATCCACCAATAGAAGCACATTGATGTTTCGTAGTGATGCCACTTCATCAGGAAACCTGGTGTTTACTTATCATGTGATGAATACCAGCTTACTAGGCACAATTGCTCCTGGTACATTTCTGAAAAAAAGAGTATCAGCTTATACGTCTGAACTTTAGTAGCCACCAGCAGGTGTGCCCTAGTTCATCTTGCACAAATAATGACCGGGAGCAGCAGTCTCCCTCACTGTCAAAATCCAGAAATGTACCAGCAATGATTGTTCCTACTAAGCTGGTATTTATTGCATATTGAGTAATCATCATTTTTTTTCTGATGAAGTGGCATTTCCACAAAACATTGGTGTGTTTCTATTGGTAGATGGATTAAAAATTCAAAAAAAGAATGACTAGGAGTTGAACCCCCATTTTCCAATTGATTTTGCCTCTTCTGCTATAGAAGTGACTCTTCTGACTTGAACAGAATGTTGGGCCTTATCAAGGCCATGTGCATCCTGTAACAGTTCTGGAGGAATTTACGGAGCAGCCAAATCAGATATAGTGGTATTCTTGGAGAACTGACGTTTCCCAAGCATAGATTAAGGATTTGAGAAAGCTCATCACAGGGCTGAGACTGACTTTCTGTCTTCCTTCAAGGACTACTTCCAAGAGCAGCATGTCCAACAGGGGACTAGGTTTGAGGCTACCCTTGACCTTTTTTTCAGCAGTGAGGATGGGATCATATCCAATAAGAATGTCCAGGAACCTTTTGGAGGCAGGGAAAACAGCAAAGTAACCTCCCTGGTGACAAGGAGGATCTTCTGGGCCTCAACTACCAGGACTCAGGACTTCAGAAAGGTGGACTTTGCCAAGATGAAGGGGCTGGTGTTCAAAGTTCTAGAGCAACTGCATGAGGCTGGTATTATAATGAGAACACATTTGGTGTTCATTAAAGAAGGTGCTTGAATCTACAGCAGAGGTCTGCATCCCTGTTAAGCAAAAAATGACAAGATGCCCCCCCCCCCAGATCAGCATGGACCCAAAGCAACTGAACTTGAACAAAAAGAAGGCCTTTGACTGCTGGAAAATGATGGGATTCCTCCAGACCAAAGAGAGGTAGGGCAGACCTGCAGTACTGCAAGATGAGAATTAAGAATGCCAAAGAGGGGCTGGAAGCCATGATAGCAGCTGGATCTGTGGTCTTGTGGACACCACCAAAATCCTCTTCCAGTACATGATTAGAAGGAGGAAGGTAAAGGAAGGGGTTGGACTCCTGAACACAGGGGAAGGGGAGGGGCAACCTGAGAGAGAGAGCCAGAGGCGATGGCTGAGATGTGGATGAATAGTCTGCTTCAGCATTCAGCCAGGGGCCCCAGTGAGGGGATTGGAAATTGGGATGGCCTATGGTATCAGTAGCCACAGTGCAACTGGAAGACATCATGCCTGCCCTGGTAGCTGACTACCTGGCAAAGATCAAGCCAGGTAAGTTCCAAGGGGCAGGCAAGATACACCCCAGCATCATAGTGGAACTAAGGGAACAATTGACAGGGCCACAGTAATCTGTCTGGAGTCTGTCCAGACAATGAACCACTAGAGTACTGGTAAGGGGACAATGTGGTCCCCATATTTATGAAGGGAGCGAGGTCAGACACTGTAACTAAAATCCTTGTTGGGTAATGTCCTGGAAGCCATCATCAAGGATGGAATACTTCAGCACTTGGTTAAAGCCAAGGTTCTTGCCCACTCTCGGCATGGCTTTAGAGGGACAGAACATGCAAAGCCAGCCTAATCACCTTGTTCATGTGGGTGGTCAGGGAGATAGATGGGGGCAGGGCTGTGGATGCAGTCCCTTTGGACTTCAGCAAGGCCTTGATAACTGTGGTACATAGAAACATAGAAATTGACGGCAGATAAGGATCGCAAGGTCCATCCAGTCTGCCCATTTCTTTTTCTACCTTATGAATGTGCCATCTAAATCATGACAAGTATTTGAGCAAAGTACGCTAGTGCAGTGTACATTATTGCTAATCGGCTTGGGGGCAGGAAGCAGTGGGTGAAGGAGAGTGGGCGCTACTTTGAATGGAGAGATGTACTCAGTAGTCCATGGCAAAGAAATATGTTGATCCTCAGGGATCTTTTCCTCTTTTTTTTAAGAACAGTTTTTTTTTTCCTATGGGTGGTTTGTGCATGAGTATTGACCAGAACAGAATTTTGAAAAAGGTCAACCCCCCCCCCCCATAGCATTTCAAGATATTTTTGTTCTTTCATAACACATTAAAGCTGGAAGAATAAACAACATCTGTAACATTTTATTGTTATACCAGAAATATTCTCCACCCCAAATGTGGGGATCAACATAATTGTCTTCTGGCTATGCCTTCAAAGCAGTATTTTTTGTTGAAAATTATCTGTCAGTGTCGGACACCCACCTGGATACCTGAAAATTTGCAAGGTCGCCCATCCCCTAATTTTCAAACATTAAGTATCTTTTTGCATGCCATCTATTTTTTTTACTTACTATGCTTTTATACATCCTGCACTTGCCCCCTTCAGCCTCCCACCCCATAAGTGAGCCCTGGCATCCTCCATCCCAGTGCCCCTTGGATTACCTTCCAGGATGGAGCCCCTGGAGCCCACCAGCACTTACTCCAGGGGTGCCAGATAAAGGATGCGTTGGGGTCCTAGGGCCATCACAGGCAGGGCACATCACTCGTGTGCCAGAGGATTTATTTTCCTTGATGTTGGTGGAGGATGGGTCTAGTGGATACCACAACATGGGACGTCATGCGTCTGATGCTCCCCCTGTGACACCAGTTGGTGCTCCAGTGCATCCTGTGGTCACCCAGGACCAACAAAACCTAGGGGGTGGACAGCATGCTACAGTCACTCAATCCACCCCCACCCTGGCCGACCTTCAAGCATCCTGAGTCTGCTGTTGAACCCAGGGTGTCCACATCACAGTGCTAAATCTTTCCACTGCGCCAATGGGCTGGCTAATACCATCTATTCTTTAACTGGTTGGCATTTGTCTGATTTCTGTAATCTAATACAGAATGCCAACATACGGTGTACCACATTGTAGTGGTATGCTTTTATTATTTTGTCATGCCTGGGTCCCATTATTACTTTCCAGATGGACCCCTGCACTGTAATCTGACCCTGTGCTTTGCAAGTGGTGGATCCCATTTTATTGTTCCTTTATTATGGGCTGTTCAGTAACTTTTCTCTGATTTGTTCCTGATGATAAGAATCCTATTAGCAGCACATGGCATCAGTGTTGATATGATATGCTTTTTCTCATTGTTAACCTTTTACTGTGCATCAGTGGTTTGAGTATGAGAAAATGCAATCAGGTGCTGAGGTCCACATGATTAGACTGATCTTCTAGATTATATTAATTTAACATATTGTGTTTAACATGATGCTACCCCCAAAATGGCAGCCAGTAGTTTTTCAGGGGTCAGGATACTGATTATTTAACAGATCATTTATGAGAAGCTGCATCACAGTCAGTCACAGTCAGTCCAGCACATCCCTTACAATAAAACACAGCTGAATACAAAACTAACCTGTCAGTCTTTTATCATGTTTCTGCAGGTGATGAAGAGGGAGGTCAGGAGCCTGCTGAGTTAGATGGAGAGTCGCAGTCTGAGAAGTTGGGACAGCCTGCTCTGGAGACCGGGCAACTGGGATGGGCCAGGTAGGTAGCAAGATCCCAATTGCGTACCTGTATTCTAGAAGAACTTTGTGAGGAGTTAAAGCACTTTAGAAATGCTTAGAGCCCTTTACTACCCAAATGTCATCACTTTGGTCATCATGATGTTCCTTCTGTGTCCTGTTGCCGAACCTCAGAGTTAATGTCCTTGAGGCCTGTCCTTTTTTTTGTAATGAATCTTTACAAAATTGTCAGGGACCAAATGGCATCCTGTCCTCCACAAAGATGTGACTTGGTGGGTGGCCCTACTCATGAGGAGCTGGAAGGGAGAGAAAATCTGGGTGACAGCATTAAATTCTGCCCATTTCAACAGCCCAACTATATCTTCCGATGCTACTGTCTCCATGCTGGATATTGGGGAGGGGGACAAGATAACATTTTGTAAACAAATATTTGCATAAAAGGTGCTATGATAGAATATAAAATATTTCATAACAATGAGAAAAAACATGTGAAGTACTTTACATGTACCCTAGTGTGAAACAACTCTTCCGACACTTTTTGTTGAGAACAGATGTGTTGCAAATAGCTGTGTATCAGATGATGAAAATTGTTTTTTTGTTTTTTTTCCTATGATAATCCAGGTAAATTTTCCCCAACCAATCTGACACAAGCAAAGCTGCAGAGACAGCAGTAGGTGGTATCTGAAGGGCTCCCAGAGAATTGCAGTTGATATCAGGACAGAAGCTGTGTTAGGGACCAATATCAGAAGCTAGTGGTAGCAAGCGAAAAAGTATGAATAATAAAAAGGTTGTTCTTTTTACAGACAAGTTGAATGTTCATGTCTTGATAACCAGGGCAGAGCTGTGTCTGCCATTACAAATGACAGTACATCCACTGACTAACAACTGCCTGTTCACCTTTTAGAGATGCGGGTAGGATCTGCAGAAACCCCAGTTTGGGGGCTTACATCCTTGAAATATTTCATGGCTGCAAAATTACACAAGGGATTCAAAATGGCAAATGACTATGCAAACCAGTAGGTTGTGCCAGTAATAAGCTTTTGGATTATAGTTGTGGCCCTTATTGATTGATTGATTGATTTTTGTCAAATGATTTACCAGCCAAGACATTCTGAGCTGAAGTAGTTCATTTCTAGTTGAGTCCTTGGGGAGGAGGAACAGGGGAGCACAGCAATAAGTTACAACAAATAGGTTGCAATAAACAAAACAGTACAAGTTAACATTAAATAGTAACAAGAACAAGCTGTACAATAAAGTGCAGATGGTGGCAAAACTGTAGTGAGGACAAGGCACTAGCGGGTTCAGCAAAAGGTACAGATGGGGCCAAAACTGTAGAGTAAGCAGGGCACCGCTGAGTATAGCAGGTAAATTCCATGAGATTGTCTCTGCAAACATGACCAAAAAGATAGCCACTATATAGTTTCTCACCTTAAAATGTTTTCTAAAGAAACAAGTGAGTTAAAAATAAGAGTGATCGCAGGGGAATCCTTGTTTCCACAGAAAAGAAAAAGATTGACTTTTTTATATAAATGTTTTAGCAAAATGTATTGTTTTAAAGATTGAAAAACTTTGATGCGTCAACTCAATTATGCCACAAGCTGAAAAAAATGTTTAAAACATCTGCCATAGCCTGAGTCTCATATCTTTGGAAAATCCTACCAAGAGCATGCAGGTCCTAAATACACTAAGACTGATAATAACTAAGAAAGAGTTTTCTACAAATACTGTATATGTAACTCATGCACTGTGCCCGATTTTCAGGGACATCCCAAATTTTGTCTTAAAATGTCCTCTGTCCCTCCTAAATTTAACATTTCTGCCTTTGAAAAGTAGGGCTGTGAATGTTAATATCATACAATTACTGGGTTTAGCTTTCTCCTATAGGAAAACCTGTGGTGTAATTTGTCGTTATAAAGGAGTGTTTATAGCAGCAAACACGTGCCAGGTTTCCCTGGCTCCACGCATGCACAAGTCATGGGTCTTCTGGATTTTCTCCATTCACCACTCTGCCTCCTCAGCTGCCTGAAACTGCACCACCACTTGACTTGGCGGTAAGTTACTTGAAATAATAAAAAAACTTCTCCAGAAGAGCAGGGACCAGACAGGGCAAAACAAAACAAAAAAACTTAAATTGCCACAAAGCGACCGCAGAGCAAGCCGGACCCTGGCCACACCAGAACATAATTTATTTTATATAATTGCTGCAACAAGAAAACTAAACCCAACAATTATATAAAATAAAATGTCAAACAGTATAAACTGAATTTTACAAACCCTTGAGTTAGATGTCAAATAAACCCCCAAGCTTTGCCTCAGGGTTTATGTGGCATCCAACCCCCTCAGGTGTGTGTAAAATTCTCGTTATACTCACCACCCTATACTTTATTCTATTTATGACACATTAATGTAACTGTCTTGTTCTCCTCCAGAAAATGCTGTCATCGCCCACTTATTGTAACAGCTTTTTGAGCTGATATTGCAATTTTATAGATGTGTGCCTGGTTTTGGTCATTTGTCCCTGATTTTTTGTAGCCTTGTCCCTGACCTGAGAGCAGGGGTTGGAAGGTATGTACTTGTTTTACACCTGGATTAAAAAGTCTCTTTAAGAAACAAGAGGACAAGGTTTGAGGTGAGATGATACCTGTAGTGGCAGTGGAGAAAGGGAAATGTGCCTACTTAGAAAAGTTTTTTGAGAACTGTCACTGGGCCTATCATTCAAAGCAGAATTTGGCCAGTAGCAAAAAGTGCACATTTCAATCTAACGTACACATTGCACTGTACTTTAGGGTTACTGGCATGGCAAGCACAAAGGCCTTTAACTCACATTAAAATTTACATCCTTACTAATCCATTGAACAGGACGGCCAAACTGCACTGAGTCAGTCTATTTAAAGAGCTCCCAGCATCAAAAGAGTAAGGGGCAGATACACAGCTTGATCTACACTCATGGAGGGGTGCTTGTTTGTGTTGGTGAAGCATGGAACTCCTACTCCATACATGTGCAGATCTCCATGCATCCACAGCCATAATCTGTTTGATCCTACTGCACTCCTTGCCTTGCCGCTGGTGCTCCTGCACATGTGGCCAGGTCTGGGGTGGGCAGAGGGGTTTGGGACAACTTGTGGCCAATTCAGTAGGGAATATCCATGCTGATGAGGAGCAAAGAAGGGGCTGAGGCTATGTAGGCCAAGGGGCTGCAGAAGCAATTAAGTGTCTCCCTCTGCCAAGACACCAGGCATTCCCTGGGGCCCAATTGCCCTCCCCCCTCCACCTGCCCCCAGCTCACTGTAAATGTAAGGTTGTCTCCCAGCATCACAAGAGTAAAGGACTCATTTACAGCTCAATCTACACTCATGGAGGGTTCTTGTGTGTGGTGGTGGAGCATGGAAGTCCTGCTCCATACATGTGGAGATCTGAGTGTATCCACAGCCCTAAACTGTTTGATCCTACCACACTCCTTGCCTTGCCACTGGTGCTCCTACACATGTGGCCAGGTCTGGGGTGGGCAGAGGGGTTTGGTAGGACATATGCCCAATACAGGAGGGAATATCCATGCTGAGGAGGATCAAAGAAGAGGCTGAGGCTATGCAGGCCAAGGGGTTGCAGAAGCGATTGTCTTCGTTTGCAAGGACACCAGACATTCCTTGGGGCCCAATTGGCCCCTGTCCACCTGTCCCCAGCCTACTGTCAATGTAAGGTTGTCTGGTGAACATTTTCACACTGGCCAGGAATACTGGTGAAGATATTGTTGCCATGTCAGACATACTGTAGTCTTTGGAGGACTGCTGTATCCCACCAGCCTTTGCTCCATGCTGGGTGGGAATCGAGTATGGAGCTGACCCAGGCATTTAATTGGATGCATGGTGTTTTGTACAGCACCTCCTTCTGACCCGTCTCTGCCTCCTCTGCACAGCTCTCCATGTGAAGCTCCTGGGGGGCTGGGGATCATGAATGCCAGCACACCAGCTCCCACAAGTGCAGATCAAGGCACCCCAGATGCATGCAATTCACATGTATCTGGGGTGCCTTTGTGGACTGGGCCCAAAGTTTGGAAAAACATAATTTTGAGACACATCTCAAATATTATTTTTATTATTTTTTTGTGTTTAGCTCCTGCCTTTCTTTTTAGAACTATGCGCACTAGCATAAAAACAGGATCTAGCTAGACTTTATCTTTGTTGGCGGCATGTCTACATCTGGCATTGCAGTCCTCTGCCTATGACATCACAATTAGTTCCACAGTAACTGATCATGATTTCATAAACAGGGGACTAAGATAAGATGTCAGGTGAAGTCAAGCAGACAGAGTTGATAAAGTCTTGGGAAAAGTGACCATGTTTTCATTGTAATGTACCTAGCTCCAATGAAAAAAAAAAAGAGTTAAATAAGGAGAATATAGGACACACAAGCTAAAATGGGTCTCATAAGGATGTTGTTCCAGTGTTTCCTCTGGTGACATCAGGGGCACTTTAACTGATCAAACAAATGTTTATTTGGGGCATTTACCTTCTGGTTGCATGGTTGCCTTATGGCTGTGTGGTACCTTAGCCTTTGTTTAATAACACCAGTGCTGAGCTCAAAGTTTTTGAAAACATACCATAAAAGGGCAGCTTGTTTAGGAGGACTGTCTAGTCAAGATTTGGCTGGGCCTCCTGATATCTAATAGCTATTGTATTTCCAAAGCCTTATCGTAGCAGGACTAGTCCTGGCCTTATCTCGCTGCTGGGACTAAGCCATGGAAAAACAGTTTTTTGCTAACAACTTTGTGAAGAAAATCAGAAATCTTTTCTGAGATGTAATGAGTTTAGCCTTTCTCAGCTATGTCTTCTTTTGCAGGGTGTGGTAGTGTTAAAATACATGAAAGGAGCTGCTACTATTTTTTTCTGAAAACTAGCTAGTAGCCAAGGACTTACATGGTCCAGTGGAATATGGAAATTTAGTGAGTTAGTTAGTTTTGTTTTTGTTAACCAGGTGAGTGCATTAGTCAATAAATGCCTTTTTTAAGGCAACACCCAGAACAGTATAAAACAGTTAATCAAACAGCTGCAACATAGAGTAAGTGAATAATGACATAATAGTGCAATGCACTTCATATAACAGGCATGAGCAGCAGTAACTTGTAAACAGCAGTGAAATAAACAGCAACAAGAATACATCTAGAACATATTATAACTACTGTAGCTACTGTAACAGCAACAGAGCAAGATATTTAGCAGTAGATCAAAATAGTTAACAGCAAAGCAACGTAACACAAATACTAAGCAGAACAATGAATTGTAAGTGCAGTAATGCACAGAGAATAGAGTAACTACTGACAAGTGTTTCAGGTATCCGTGCAAACATATAGGAACATGACTTCTCTCTGCTTGATGGTGGGTCGGGGGGCTGGGAGAATGTGGGGAAAATTCCATTAACGTGTAAATTACAAAAAAAAGCAGTAATGTTGAGCAGAGTTAACTGCAGAGATAGTCCCATAAAAAAGGGTATTTTGTGAAGAAGCATATGAAGTCACATAAAGAATGTGTTTTACCCTGACAGTGAATCAGTGTTATCTGTGCTATCAGATAACGCAGTTATCATTAATTTTCACATTTGCATTTCAATCTTTGGAAGGAAATGACTATTGCTGGATGAAGATAAGAGCTCTGTACTACCATAATGAACCATCATTTCATCCTGATGCTTTGTATCAATATGAAAATGAGGCTGGGGGGAGGCAGGCGGTCAGAGGAACATTATAACAGAGTGTCAAAAATTACTACTGACTTTGTAGTCCTTTATGAAACAAGAGGCAGTCCAAATAAATCTTCCACGGTGAAGTGGGTATCAGAACGTCTGAATGAAAGCTCAACTTTAACCCCTCTACCCACACCCCTTAACTAGAGTGACAGAGAGAAAGGGAATAAAAGATCTCTCAGTGGTGGTAGGAAAGGCAGGGTTCTGTACAATACTAACCAGGTAGATATGTTTTTAATCACAACAAATGCCAGCAACCACGTCCATAGCTTTGCTGTACTGAACAGTGAGAATGCCTCCTCCTTTGGTCCCTGCCCACTGTAAAGGGGATAGCCCTGCCACATGTCAGTCTTCACAGAGAACTTCCTTTTTGTTGCCACATCATACAGAAACCTAGATCAAGGTGTTTAAATACTGGATACATTTCAAAGGGAGCAGCATGGCTTTCTGTGCACTGCATTGGCTCGCGGCGCTCACATTGGACACAAGTCACAGGGGGTCTTTTTGTGATGCATGTCAATCAAGAGCTGCAAGAAGATCACCTCCCTTTCTTTTTGAATATTAATCATCACATTTCTGACATTATATCAGGAGCAAAACATTATGCTAATATGCAAATCAGAATACCCAAAAATAAAAGCTATTTTTGTTTCTTATGGGAAATCACATTTTCTGTTTGTTGAAGGGGGTCTGGGAAAGTTTAAGTATTTTATCCAGCTGGAGAATATTGTAAGAGGGGCAGCATGGCCCAATGGTTAGGGCACAGAACTGTGTAATAGGAAACCCTGGGTTTGAATTCTATCACAGTCCTTGGTTTACTGTATGAGCAAGGCATTTCAATACCTGGTTTCAAACTTGGTTGTCAGACAGCAGAAGGCAAATGCCCATCTAGCATTTCTCCTAGCTAAGTGGGGCCACATTGCTAGCTTTTAGCAGTAGGAAATTTGTCTAGTTAGTTCCTAGTAGTAAATGAGTTCAAGGTCTTTTCCCTGACTACTTTGCTTGGTAAGTTGTTCCACAAGGTTGCTGCCCTGTAGGTAAAGTAACCTCTTCTACTGTTCTTTCTGGATGGTTCAATATAAAGCTGCTTTTTATGACTTCTCAAGTCTGCTTCTCTAATAGTGAACCTCAAACAACCTAGATCTTCCATTAAATCCTTACCCCAGTGATTTTGAACATCATCAACATGCCTCCCCTCTATCTTCTTATCTCCAAAGTATAAAGTCCTAGATCATCTATTTGCTGTTCATATGGCTTGTCCCGTAAAGAATTTATCATCTTGATTGCTCTATACTGCACCCGTTCTGTGTTATTAATATATTTTTTCAGATAAGAGCTCCATACTGGTGTCAGTAGTCCAGTTGTGGTCTAACATAGGTCTTATTTAGGGGCAAATACAGGTTTTATTTCTGGACACAAATGTTTTTCTTATACACCCCAAGATCCTATTTGCTGTTCCCACTATTCTATTGCAGTGACCAGCATTTTACTTCCTTCACTTCAGTGCTCACAGATATAAATTAGGTAGAGGCACAACCCCTCCAAAAATGAAATGTTTGATTAGGTAACACATTTTAAGATAAAGACCTGCTGCTGCTCACTCTTAATTTAATTTTTGTTAACTAGGGAAGGAGGGTAGACAATACTGCCTGTTTTTCAGCCTCATTTTTTGAGGTAGGGGTTATAGATGCAAACCAACTGTAATTAAACGAGGTTAAGTTTGTGGTAATATTTTAGAGAATGGGGGAACTTTGGCCAGAACATGGAGGAGGTCTTCTACTCTTTTCTAGAAGTGCCATCATGGGATCTTTGGCATCCACTTGAACAAGAAGAAGAAAAGGCAGACAGGACCTCGGTTTAATGTCTCATCTGAAGGATGGCACACCTCGACAATACTTTATCCACTTTGTACTGCATTTGGGTGCCAGCATTTATGGCATAAGCCTAGTCCCAGAGTGGAGCTAGAATCCACAACCCTCTGCCCCAGAGGTGGATCTACTACCAGCTCAGTCATGCTGACACCTTTTACCATGGTTGTCTTTTTAACAGTAATATAAAGCAGTACTTACAGTAACAGGAAATTACTGTATATGGTTTCAGGACCATGTTTTGCTCCAAGTTTATATCCAGTGCCTCACCATTGATCTTCATTCGTTCGTCAACTTGTGAAACTACATGAAGTAGGCATGAAAACATCTCACTTGGTGGGCAGGAATTTTATGAGCTGACTATAAACAGTGTGGGGAGAATCCTGAAAATTAATACTGTACTGTTTAGCAACAGCTCCAAACTTCCTTTTTTAATTTTGCCTCTGAAAAGTGTAGTTGGCTCCTGCATGGCCTGTAATGGTTTTTGAAGAAGGTTTTTGCTATTGAACTACAGTACAGTGTGCAGCTATCCCTCATCAAGAGAAGCAAGTCAACCAAATGATAACGTACACTGCAGAGTTACAACCAGAAAAGCTTAATTAGGTGGCATTGTCACAGACAACTGCATTTGAAGTAATTTTACGTAGATAGAGAATGTTGGCCAGGACACTGGGTAGTCACCTTTTTTTTTTTCATTTTTATAAATGATGTGGTGTCTTTAACTGTCCCCTGGCCAAACACTAGAAATGGACAGAAATGCCTCTAGGATTGATGTCTCCTATGAAAACCAGCATCTCCACTCCAACAGTACTGCATGACAGTGTCAGCAATTAGTATGAGATCCAGTCCCTGGTGGGAGACTTGAACCCAGTCTTGAGCTGTAGATTACTGAGACACACTGCACCTCCTTTGTGCAGACCTTTGGCATACTTACTATATATCAGTTTTCTATAAGCACTGGTATTTTATCAAATAGGTGGAAAACAGCTAAAGTTACACCAGTCTTTAAAGGGGGAGGGCAATGAATTCACTATCTAACTACAGAATAATCGCTCTGTTTCCAGTCATTTGCAAGACCCTGAAGAGGTTGCTGGTCAGACAAATGGAACACAAACAAACAGAATACAGAAATAAATAAGTGCCTCAGCTGGGATTTGAACCTAAGCCCCCCAAAATATGGCTACAGTTGCACTACCAGCTAAGCCACCAAGGCACCTGGAAACATGGGCCTCCTAGAAGCACCTTTCTCTTTCCATTTCCAGTTGCCATGGTGGTACAGCTGGTAGCACAACCAAAAAAGTATTCCAGTGGCCTGGGTTCAGCACCCAGATAAGGCATTTACTTCTTTCTCTGTTCTCATTGAGTACCATATATGTGTACACGGAACCCTTGTGTATGAAAATGTAATTGTCTGTGCAGCAGGATGTTCGTATTAGAGAAAGAGTAAGGTACTTCTGGTCAGACAAATGACTGACTATCTAAATGAGTACAGTTTATGAAACAAAGAGCAGTCTAGATTTAGAACACAGCACGGCATAACCAGTGTGATCCTTAAAGTGGTAAATGTCATCCAGGTGGCAATGGATAGGGTTTGTGTGGTTGGATCTCTTTTTATCAACCTCACCAGTGCCTTTGACATGATTAATCATGTACTTTTATTGCAAAGGCTGTCTCTGCTGAGGTTTCAGGGGACAGCTAATAAATAGTTTGCAAGTTACTAAGTGATCGGAGGCTGCTGGTGGACTTCTGTGGGACAGGATGTGATATTGAAATGGTGGCTAACAGGGTTCCCCTGGAATTCGTTCTGGGCCGGCTCTTGTTCTCATTACTTATTAACAATATTGAGGAAGACCTTCAGGATGCAAATATACATCTTTGTGCAGATTATACGGGTGTTTATTGTGTTGCAGAGTAAAGAGACATGGTCCAGAGCTCCCTTCAGGCTATTTTTGACAATATTTTGAATTATTATTTCTAAAACAAGTTACTGTTAAACTCTCCAAAATCTCAAGCTACGGATTTTGATTCATTAGTGTTGGGGGTGACAAATGAAGAGATGTTTATTAGGATGTTACATTTAGTTGTGTTAAAAGTTGTAGCTAGGTTTAACTAGCTTGAGGTGTGTTTTGACTCATGTCTGAAATGAAAAGCTCACATTTCATATCTAATTAGTATCACAACCAGTCTCATAGGCTTGTCCACCTTCAGAGCTGCAAGTCCCTTCAAGACTCTTTCCTGTGAAAATGGACTTGCTTCCACCTTGACAACCCTTGTTCCTGCTACTCTCTGATGGTCTGAATCCTCCTCCCATGAAGACAGAGGAGAAGTACGTGTTCAGGATATCATCTTTTGTTTGGTCCTCTTCTGTACATTCTTCCCCTACCACCCTCTTAATGCTCACAACCTCTATCCTTCCTTTCCTCTTCTCACATATGTAGCTGAAGGAAGCCTTTTTCCCTTTCGCTACTCCTAAAGCTATCCTTTCATCTGTCTGTGCCTTTGTGCCCCTTACTGCCTTTCCTGCTTCCCTCTGCTTTACTTGGTATACCTCCTTGCTCTGCTTCCTCTGATTTCCTTATACCTCCTGAATGTCACCCTTTTTTTCCTTCACCACCTTGGCCACTTCCATAGAAAACCATAATGGTGTCTTTTTCCTTCTGGTTATATTCACTTCCTTCACACAGAGACTGGTTTCCTTGATTATGCTGTCCTTTATTGCTCCTCACTGTGCCTGTACCCCTCCTTGGAAATCCCCCTACGAGGTAGTATCTGAGGCAGAATCCTATATCTTTAAAATCAGCCCTGCTAAAGTCCAGGACCTTTATTCTTATATGGTTGGCCTCTGCTCCTGTCTTTATGTTAAACCACACTACACAGTGATCACTGGTACCTAAGGGACTGCTCAATGTGATGTCTGCAGTGCTGTCCCTGTTTGTAAGCACCAGGCTCAGCACTGCCCTATCCCTAGTGGATCGTCTGACTACCTGCCTGAGAAAAGCCCCTTTTGGGGAGACAGGGATGGCCCTTTCCCTTGCTGAAAATACTGTTGGAAGGCTCCACTCTGCTTCTGACAGGTTGAAGTTACCAACTAGAGAGGCACTTCTCCTTTACTTAACATTCTGAAGAATGCCTCCCCAAGTGCCTTATCCAACTCCTCTCCCTGTGCTGGAGATCTGTACACTACCCTGGGAAAGATAGCAGCCCTAGATCCTACTTCTAGGATGATCACAGCACCTCCAGACCCTCCTTTTCCTCCGGGTGACCCTATACTTCCATGGCCTTAATTCCCTTCCTCACATATTGTGCAACCCCTTCTGCCCTACTCCCTGCCCTGTTTCTCCTGAATAGAGTGGAGCCAGGTATGGCCATGTCCCAGTTATAGTGCTCAGTGCACCGCAGCTCCATTGTGGCCACCAGATCCAGGGTAGCCTCTGCCTTGATGGCCTCCTGGTCCAGAATTTCATTTCCCAGACTTCTTGCATTGACACAAATGGGTTTTCTTATGTTACTCCCTCATGGCCTGCTGCCCTGCTTTCCTCCCTCCTTCTTGCCTGTGCCATCCCCTGAAGCTCCACTTGACCAATCTCTTTCCTTTTTAATTTGTTCTTTCTCCTTTACTCCTTTGTTCTTGCTTACCTGATTTATATCCCCTTTTCCTCTACCTTGTCCCCACCCCTGTCTTCTTGCACGTGTTCCTTAGGAATGTTTACTTACCTCTGGCCTTCCCACACTAATGCTATTTCATCGGGGGGGGGCAGTTGTTTCCGCCCTTGGTTTTACAGCCTCTCCCCAGGCTAGATTAAATCTTCATCCAAGTAGCATTTAAACCTCCCACTAAGGATTGTGATCCTTTTCTTGGAAGGATGCAGACCATCTTCCCCATAGAGGCCCATGTTCTCTCAGGTTGGCCCCCCAGATCCCAGTGTAGCCAAAGCCCTCCTCCATGCAACATGCCTTCAACCAGTTGTTAAATGCCATGGTGCAGAGTACCCTTTCCTTCCCCAGCCATACATGGGTAACACCTCAGTAAAAGTTACCGTGTGTGCCACCTGCTTGACCCCCTCCTCCACAGTTCCCAGAAATGATCCTGCACTACTCCTACCCTGTACTTTGCCACGACATTCTTTCCAGGTGGACAATGATGTCGGCCTCCCTTCTACCTCCTAGCATCTTAGCAATCTTCAGCTCTACAATGCCAGTTCGACAACTTTTTGTCGACTGACATTACAGTGATGGATTTATGTCGACCTCAGTTTGCGGTTGACATAAATGCATCAGGAGAAACAGTTGCTGTTCATCAGGGGCTTCGCCCCTGAACCCTCCATGTGGGGGGCTCTTCCCCCCGCACCCCCTGAACTTAGGGATTATCAACTCTGAGTTGGAGTTGATTCAGGGAGGGCGTGCAGGGCCGGGGGAAAGAGTGCCCGGGTCCTGGGCTGACTTTTACAGCGAACTGTCGATGTTGTCAGCATTGAGGTGTTCACTGTAAAAGTTTTGCTGAGCAGAGGGCATACCATGATCTTCTGAATATGCTCTCTATCCTTCCAAGCTGAAGTCCTCTCAGGTATTTCACCTCACTCTCCCTGCTCCCAAGTCTATCCCTCAAATGTCTAGCATGCCAAATACAAATTATTTTCTATTCATTTATTACATTTATAGGGTGAGATTGAATCAGAAAGCCCTTGATCCAGGCTCATTTACAAAGGTATTCAAGGCATACAGATACTTGCCAAGTATTTAAATTAAGGTATTCACAGCACACATCCCTAGCAATCATTATTTCCAACAGTGACCCAGACTCAGGACCTTTATTTGCGTAGATAAAATACAGTAAGGTGGGAAATAGTGGGTTGCTGAAAGAAGCTCAGTGGTGGTAAATAATTAGGTGATGCTAGAAGTGCCTTTTTCTGCCAGAGAGTAGTGAACCTGTGGAACAGTCTACCAAAAGAGGCAGTGGACACAAAGACAGTACAGGTCATTAAGATAAGCCTGGACAAATGTCTGCTTACCAAAGGAATTCCTGACAGCGGAGGGGGTAGGGAAGCCCTATAAATTAGTACATGTTTGCACAGCATACTAACTCATCCCTGCTGATGGTGTACTGTGTGGGAAGTCAGAGCTAATGGACCTAGAGTCCCTTCTGACCTTAAATTACTGAGTCAGTAAGGCCCATCTTTGAGGGGGCCTTTCTAGGAGGATAATGCCCTGTGGGAGGAGTTAATGCCCAAAGAGTAGCTGAGGACCTTAAACCACCCAATAGGCATTATACCACTAGAAATGCCCAAGGACAAGGGCCTTATAGCTATGGTATTTTAAATAATTTTTAAATTGTCTAAAACTGTTTAAACTGTTTCAGACATTGCTATCTTCTTTGAAGTGACCATGACAACCAGCTGAATGATATTTATTGGGGCATTTTCCAGGCAATGTTACTAACTGATAATGCATGTTTACCTGACCAACTAACTCACAGTTTTTAGTAGAGGACAATAACTAATGGTTTATAATGTATTGCATTATTCTGGCCAGTATAATAGGTAGTATGTTTATTTCAGAACACAATTGCCATCAGATTGTTGCTAACCACATTATTGTCCCTAAGCCTGAAGAATATCCCCTCTAATCTGAAACACAGTGAAACATTGTCAAGACCAGTTGCATTTTTATATTTCTTAATTTTATTTCATGGGTCACTAGTCCAGTGGCCTTGTTGCTGCAATTCTTGAAACATAACATTGACAAGCTACCTTATTGGACACTTGTGGCCTGCTGCTCCTTCTAGCTCTGATGGAAAATTATTTCTTCAGGAAAGGACTCTTAGTCCAGCTGCTCAGGGAAGCGGGAGACTGATGAAACGAGTTCAAGAGACAAACTGAGCGAGAGATGCAGATTAAGCTTCAGAAGATGAGGGTGTAAAGGATTTAATGGTAGGATGGATTATAGAAATCCTTGTTACAATGTTAAATAATTACAGTTCCAGCGAGATCAAAGCACTGCTGATTGAACCCCCAGAGCTGTTAACACAGAGTATCCTGGAAACCATGGGCTGGTCAGCTTGCTGGGAGAGTGGCCTGGCTGTCTGAGTAGAAAGGCATTTATCTGGAGGTATAAACATGTGACAGGATGCTGCTAAAAAGGGGAGCATGATTCTCTGCACTGGCATTGCAGTGCAGCCCCTGTGCACAGCTGCGCTAGTGTCATTTTCTGCAAGCAGCTGTGGTAAACACTGAACAGTCTGCTGTGAAGACTGAAGGACAGTTAGTGGAAATGAAGAGTTGGATTAGGGGGGGCAGGGAATGAACACAGTCTCCAGAATCCTTCAATAAAGAATTATCAGCCAAGGCTTTTTCTGAAGTGTGATCTGTACTACAAACTGAAGAGCTGGATACTTTGATGAGAAATGGCTATTCACTGTCTACTAGCTTCCTTTTCATTTTTGAGAATCTTATCCTGTTTTATTATCTTTCTAATACTATTTCAGTTTTTCCTCAGGTGTACCCGTCTCCTTTTGGCTCCTACAACACCCCCCCAGCTGCCTGCTTCCTCTTCTTACCTTACTTGCCACACAAAGTTCTGCGTTGCGGCCCACCTACCACCCCATGCTGACCTCCACCATGACAGTCTTTACATCTTTGGCTCCAAACTAGGTTTTATCTTTGTATTTTTGCTTATGAACTATTAGCACAATTGTAGCCTGTTAGCACTTGATTGTCATGGAGACTAGGACCACCTACTGTACAACCATGTATCATACACCCCCCCCATTTTCTCCTTCTGATCCTTGTACCCCCACCCTGGCAATTGGGGCTGCTGTGGCTGAAAGGAGGGCAACCAGAGCTTCCTTTGTAGGCAGTGCCTGTCTGTAATTGGCCAGCAGAAATTGTGCATATACCAGATGGATCAACTGCCCTCCCTCCCTCTCCAGGAGACAAGTGACTCACCTCTTGGGTGCAGTTAGTCCCCATTTTATTCCACTGTGTCACTGGACCCCCATTTGAAATATCTAAAATGATCTGAAATGTATTCACATAGTGAACACACCAGGAATGTCTCAAATGGGTATAAGCACAATCACCTCATGCATCCTAAGGGTCCAAATACCACTTGGATTCACTTCTTTGTTCTTTCACCCTATAAATAGGCAAACATAGTCGTGTATATATATGACTTTCTCAGTGCACATTTAGTGATACAATAGTGCCATAATCATTGGGGTTGGGCACGCACTTCTATTTTAAAGAGCTACTGACATCTCAAAGAAAACTTTAAAAAATATAATAATTAAGTACAATTCTGCCTGTATTCCATTTATATTTGATATATTTATCCTCCCCATTATTTATTACTAAGGAAATGTGCATGAATATATGATCTTTATCCCTTAGAGTTCCTTTCGAGTCCATCTGCCTCTGTAGCTTATTCCCTACTTCAAGTCATAATCCTGTGTTGTGATATCACAATCTGTTGCCATGGCAGTAACTATGATATCACTAGCACTGCCTTATGACCTCAGGTAGGGAGAAAGCAGCAGGAATAAACAAACTCTTCAGGAGCAAAGATCCTGTTTTCCTACAGATGATCTCAGTAATTAATAATGGGGAGGAGGAATACAACACTGATGGGGAAATACAGCCTGGATTGTGTCTAAATACTAGGTTTTATTAAAGTTCTTCTGAATGTGTCACCAGCTCTATAAATACCAATTTGTTCCTACTTATCTCTCAGCTGTCTTTTGAGCTAGAGATCTGAAAATTGACATGCTCACCCTACAGAACATGACAGCGTCACAGAACCTGTCAAATGTGGTAAAATTTGGTTCAGTAGTTTTAAAGTTAAGGGGGATTATGACATTTTTTTAAAGACTTTGTTTATCAGTAAATGACAGAACAAGCAGTTAAGATACAAAACCTGAAACTTTCAGGCTCATTTGATCCTGCTGAGATATAACTTAACACTTTAGTGTCACAGTCTCGAAATAAGAAACATTTAGGTGTCTTTGTTGGTGACAAAAGTGGGTAAAACACAAGAAAACATTGACATGAAATAGCCGTAAGAATGGGATGGCCAAGTGTTAGGAATGATAGCTCAATGTTATCAGTCCCCACACTTTTCATGGTGCCAGCGTGGAGAGTGGTCTTTCCATTTGTACGTAAATGAAGGGACGTAAGAGGAAGAAACCTTTGTTGGTGGAGGTAAGATCAGATATAGCACATCAGATGCAGGGAGTGATCTATTACTTGAATTATCAAAGGCTAATCTGGCTGATGCAAAATAGCAATTTAATTCCCTCCACTATTAGTTGTTTATCAGACACATTTTGCCTGCAAGTTTTAGTTGTTTAGGCAGGGAGAATGTGGCAGTGCGTCTTTCTGTGGTTTCTATGGCCTTCCAAAATTTTGAGAGATTGTTTTTGTTTGTCTCTAATAGTATCAAGTAGTATGAGACCTTTGGAGTGTATCTCTGTCCTTCAAGGCTTGATTTAATTCATAGTTGAACCAAGGATCATGTTTCTTTCTGACTCTGTGTTTTACCAGAGGTGTCTGTTGATTGACCACATTCAGAAATTGCTCATTATGGACTGTGGCTGCTTTATTTACTGATGTGGCAAGATAGAAGTCTTGCCATCTGACGGCTGCTAGGTGATTGATGTAATTAACTTCACTAAAGTGAGTGAAGTGCCTTTTCTAAGTAAAGGCTAATGAATGCTTTCTTGGGACTCCTGATACAGGCTACAGCATGGTGATCACTGAATTCATCACCAAAATATAGTTGTGACAGATTTTATGTGGTCTGCTGGTGATGACAACATCCTGGGTAGAAGAATTTGCTGTATTTTTAGGGTTGTCAAGTTGGTTGCAGCACCAGCTGTGTGAGGCTAAGTTCACTGCATAATAGTGTTAGCTCTGCTGATTTTGAGGTTAGCCAATCAAAATTAAGATCATTGAGAACTATAGTTTCATTACTGTTGGCACCGACGACCTTGGATAAGTAGCTAATAATGTACACAAATTGGGTTGTAACATAAATGCATTTGTAACCCTAACTATAGGCGCACAACTTTGACCATATACTAGAGAGAAATAGTGAGATTAAATACTAGAAAAGTATTGTGCACCAGTAAATACTGCTATTCAAGTAGCTAAAGAGCTAATAAACCAGAAGCCCATAGTGTGCGTGGCTTTATGAGCTCTTTAGCTCCTCCCCCAATTAACATTATTTTTCATGTCACAGTACTTTTCTATAATTTATTTTAAATAACACATTTGTTTAGAGGAAACTTGCCTTGAGTTCAAGATTTATGGTTATTAATGTTTCCAGCAGTTGTGGCATTAAGCTTGTTCGGTGTATATTTTATGATTTGGTAACTGTTGCTGTGGTTGCTGATTGATAAGTTGTAGTCAAAGCTTCAGTCTCTTGATTGTTGTATGGCTGCTGACTGACAAGTTTCTGTTAGTCATTTGGCAGGGAAATATGCCTGTGTCAGTGGAAGAAAGATGCTCTAAACACATTGGCCCAGATATTCAAACTGCGCCAGGCTGTGGCGCAAGCTTGGGCGCAGCTCAACTTGCCTGCGCAGGGGTGTGGACTGGGTAATATTCAACGGAGCTGCACCATGGCTCAGCAGCTTTGAATATCGCACCCTGGCCACCCTCAGTGTGCATGGCGCAGTGGCACTGCGCCAGCACAAGTGGCCAGAGTGGAGCATGGAGATGCGCTAGCGCAAGTTCCATTGCACCATACACAGCAACCGCGATATTCAAAAGTTGACATGCAAATGGGGCCATAATGTATGCAAAGTGCACATGGGGCCATTTGTATGTCATTGAGGCCCCATTTGCATGCAGGTGCGCCGATCCCCAACGACTTGCACCTGGTGCCCTGCCAGGTAGCAGCCATCGGGGACCGATGCCCCCTGCAGTCCAATCGCAGGCATTTGTTTAAAAAAAGATCCCCTTGCAATATCCCTGATGGCCCAGTGGACCTCTATCTGCCCGATCGTGGGCATTTGTATAAAATAGAATAATTTGTCCAATATCCCTGGTGGTCCAGTGGACCCCTATCTGCCCAATCATGGGCATTTGTATAAAATAGAATAATTCGTCCTATATCCCTGGTGGTCCAGTGGACCGCTCTCTGCCTGGTCGCGGGCATCTGTAAAAAAAAAAAAGTCCTATATTCCTGGTGGTCTAGGGTACCCCCCTTCCCACCCTCCCACTGAGCCCCACCGCCTGCTCCCCCTGGTCAGCCAGCGGGTGGCAGCACCCCAACCACCTGCCGCCCCACCACCTGCTGATTGACCGGGGGGGCGGGGCGGTGTGGCTCAGTGGGAGGATGGGAAGGGGGGTACCCTAGACCACCAGGGATATAGGACTTTTTTTTTTTAAGATGCCTGCGATCGGATAGAGAGCGGTCCACTGGACCACCAGGGATATAGGACTTTTTTTTTTTTTTTACAGATACCTGTGATCGGGCAGAGAGCGGTCCACTGGACCACCAGGGATATAGAACTTTTTTGTTTTACAGATGCCCGCGATTAGGCAGAGAGCAGTCCACTGGACCACCAGGGATATAAGACTTTTTTATTTTACAGATGTCCGCGATCGGGCAGAGAGTGGTCCACTGGACCACCAGGGATATAGGACGTTAATCTTTTTTGTTTATACAAATGCCCACGATTGGGCATGGGGGGGGCGCCGCCAGGTGCAGCCGGAACTCTGATGGCCACCCACAGTGGCAGCTGCCGTGTTGCTCCCTCGCAATGTGGCAGCTCAACCTGTGTGTCATCAGTTGCTCTCTTTTTTTGGCTTAACTTTGGCTGGCACAGGTAGGGGTTGCACATGTACGGCTCTGCACATCCCGGCTGAATATCAGGCTGTGCAGGTTATGCATGGGCACGCCCCCCCCACCTGTGCCTTCATACATTACTGATGCGCTCTGGGCATCGGGATTTGTGCCACGCACTTTTCTCTTTTGAATATCGCACCGGGGCACATCAGTGGGTTGCACATGGTGCAACTTTTGAATATCTGGCCACTGTGTGTATATGTGTGTGTGTGTGTGTGTGTGTGTGTGTGTGTGTGTGCGTGTGTTGGGGTTACAGCTTGAAGTTTTTTTTTTGTGGCTAATTATGTCTTTCTGCCAAACTGTGAGAAGGTGTGCAGTATTTGAGTCTAAAATATGGTGGACAGGAAGAAGAACAGCGGATGGGGATATGGTGGCGGGTAGTAATCCTGTCAGTGCCAAGCACAAAATGTAAAACCTAACACTGGATCATTGTACCCACCATGCTTTGTCATGCATATCTTTGTAGTTTTTCATTGGTGGAAGAAACAATTTAAAACCCTTTAAGTAGTCCAATATATTTAAGCTGATATTATTGGTTTCTGTATTGAAATACTGGAATGTTTTTGAAAGCTGCATTGAAATGAGCAAGTTGTTATTATAAACATCATTGATGCTGGGGGGGAGGGAGTAATACAGACTGTTGAGAAACTTTTTTTTTCTGTGAACGTGTTTTCTTTTTGGGATGGGGGTAGCCCAAACTGTTGAAGAACAATTTTTCACTGAAAGCCTACTGCTATTAAACAAAAGTCTATTGCTGTTAAACATAACAATGTGTCATTTGGTGGTGGTTGGGGGGTGGACTAAAACTATTAAGAAACCCTTTTTAATGAAAGTCTGGTTTTAGTGCTAAGGTAAGAAATTTAATCATTTTGTCTGTTGGTGATGTCATCATTAATTCATTATTGTTGGTAGTTATGCCATATTTGTTTAAATGCCACAGAAAATATAACATTTTGTTACTGTGGTATATGGGGAAATAAACTCCAACTTGTTTTTTTTGGGGGGGAGGCTAACTGTGCTAAATATATAAACAGTATATGCCCACATACATACAGAATAAAGATATTTTCATTTTGCAGTTTGCATACAAATTGCCTCAAGGATTGACACCTAACTTTATCCAGTTGTGTGTCATTGATCAGTTCTTATAAATTCACAGAATTAACCCTTGAGTTGACGTTGCTAGTCAGTGAGGTTGAGCATGTTTACAGATTGTGCTGTAAACCTGCACCTAGCTAATGGGGTGAGCACAATTTGACATGCCTTTTCTGTAACAGTATTTGATCATAGAGATATGTGGCCAGGGTAGATATAGCAATCCAAGAATGAATAAATTAGACAGGTGTACCAGCCTAATCTTTCGATTTACAATGCAGAGGTTGGTATCTGCAGATTCCTGCGTAGACAGACCTCACCTTTCAGAATTTGCTTGTTACCCCTGAGAAAATTGCTGAATGACCCCTCGGTGGGCCTGTTTCTAATTTTGGATGTTGTGGTCCCTCCGGGCCCCATAGCACGGCCTAGGAATACCCGATTTGCAATTACAAGGTGTCATTTTCTACATTTATTGCTGTGCCAAGTTGGATGGAACAACTTAGAAAATCCAAAATGACCAACAAAATCCAATATGGCCACCATGTCGCTAGTAAATACTTGATTTGCTAATAATTTCCAAATCCCTAGCTTCCAAGATACCGATTATCAATGATTCATGAACGGGGAGTTTTTTATTATTATATTTAATATAAATATGTATTAAATTAATATAATAGAACATAAATATAAATAAACAATGCATAATGCATCAATCTGCTTGTTTGTGTCATTGACCCAAAATTGCGTCCACTCTGTGAGAATTTGCCACTTTGTTCACAGGATTGCT
This sequence comes from Neoceratodus forsteri, assembly GCA_016271365.2. NCBI lineage: Eukaryota > Metazoa > Chordata > Ceratodontiformes > Ceratodontidae > Neoceratodus > Neoceratodus forsteri. The sequence continues at coordinate 1,733,699,779 of CM057455.1, forward strand.
TGTTGTGGTCATGTACATTGTATGCCTGTTTAGTTTGTATTTCTAGTTTCTAGTTTTTAATTTTAGTTTGTGTTTCTGTTTCAGAAACATAGATAGCCCTCTAGCTGTACCTGTTGGATTGGTCAATCCATCCAATTTGCCTACCTGGGTTCTTTGTGAGAACCAAATTAAAGATACAGAACTGCAACAAATATTAGGAGTGAATGGGCTGAATACCATCAAGGCTTTTGCAGAGAAATGGTCAGTCACAAAACCAACTTCTGAGTGCGCAAGAAACTTCAACCGCGTATGGAATAAAATCCATGACCAACTTCCCCTGGCCTTGGAGAAACAGTCCTACCTGTTCATACAAGGTGTCACCAAAATTTCACCAGTGAAAGGAAATTGAACACCAACTCAATGAAACAACTTTCTTTGGATCAATCTTCTGAAGCTGAATTCTCCGGCATACCTGACCCACCGGCATCCAGTAGCAGTGAAGCAGTCCATTGAACTCAATGTAAAAGGAAATCATTGCAATTTAAGAAGGATGAGACCTGCTTCATCTGTGATAAGAAAAGGAAAAATAGAGGAAATAATGAAGAAAAACTCCAAAGAGTTGAAATTGAAGATGGAAAGATTACATTGCACGAAATCATGTTATGCAATGAAAATTCCGCTCTTTTGTATGGTGCAGTCAAACGTTTGATGGTCACTACCACCAATGTTGATGTCTTTGCTGTGGACATCAAATACCATTAAAGTTGTTGCAATATGTTCATCTACATCAGCAAACAAGAGAGACAAATACAAGGCAGATTGGAAAGCATTCACACAAAGAGTGCTGAAACCGAGTTTCTTCAAATCATGAGAAGAAAGGTTGTTGAGCAGAAATGTTGCTATCTACTCCCAGAATTAATAGAGGATCTTCATAACCTCTGTGAGTTCCATGGATGCAAACAAGATGCTGGAATAAATCACACATTTCAGTTGAATCTTATTAGCAATGAATTCGGAGATGAGATTTTACTGCAGGGAAGGCGATACATGAGAATCCTCTCATTCTTCACTCAACAAAAGTAAACCTTCTTGATTATTCTTTGGCAACCTTGAGAGGAGCTGGGCTCAGAGACAGTGACATCACCAAGGCATTTGCAAAGATGATCAATCAGAAATTAAAAGATAGACAAATTGCGTCACCGCAGTTTCCTATGGCATACGAAGACTTGCTTTCTGAGCTTGATAATTATGAACCCATTCCAGAAATCTTCAATAGCGCTCTCTCTCTCTCTCTCTCTCTCTCTCTATAAGCCCTTCTAAGAATATTGATGCTCTAGGTTATGCATTACTGGAGAACATTCTCCAAAATCGATAGTTCTATCCATGGCCATTCATCATCTCACCAGAAGTAAAGAAAGAGTCAATCTTCTACATCATTTGGGGGATGGTATTTCTTATACAGACATCAGAAGACAAAACAAGAAATTGGCCCATGATAGTAAATCTGAGAAAAAACAAAAACACTGCACATGATTCTGCCTCAACAGCCAACTCATGTCACAATTGATAACTCAGATGGTAAGCAACTGACATTAACAGGAGTCTCAACAACACATGACACTAACTCAATGATTTATGTACCCTGAATTTCATGTCCTGCTGTCATCTGTGATTTGCCAGTACAAAAACAGAATATTCCAAGCAGCTCAACAAGAGAAGTCCAGGAAACCTTTGAGAGCTCAGAACCTATTGACTATGGGGATTATAAAATAGGAAAGAGAAAACCCCCACCGATCATCCCATCTTATGATGAGGATGAAAGAAGGACCGAGCTTGATCTTTGTTTGAGCAAAGATTGTATTTGGGCTCTGGCAGCAAGCATAGAATCTTCCAGAGAAGATGAATCTCTTCCAGTCCTAGGATCATGGGCAGCTTTCAATAAAAAAGCAACATTGACCACTACCTTCAAATCCAAAACTGATTTCCTGCTCATTATACTACGTGAACCAGATGATGCAGTTTGCAAATATTACCATGACTTTCTCATGGATCTAACAGATGACCTACAAATTGACCACATCTTCAGCCATAGCAATCATGCATTTTTCTACAAGATTGCACAAATAATGTGGAAAGAAGAAAAATATGCAAAAATGGTTAAATTGATGGGAGGATTTTTTGAACTGATGGTGAGGCAGAGGATCCTCTACAAGTGATACGGTGCTATGGGACTTTGTGACTGGTGGGTTCAGGTGGGGATAATAGTGGATGGATCCATTAACCAGGCCTTGGAAGGATGCTACTATTCTAGATTGATGAGGTTACATGAACAGTCCCTCAAGGCTCTCCTACGATTCATGGGATCCAAGATTCATGGCTCACTAACCGACGAACTATGAGAAAAGCTCAACATGAGAAGATCTGTATTGGCAGAATCCCTGAATCTTGTCCTCTTGGATGAATCTTTCCCTGAAGTGCAGTCACAAATGTTGGAAACCTCTGGTACCATGATACAGTGGGTGACAGGCTACATTGGTGACACCAGCTCTCTTCTCGCCCAGGTAGCCACATACAGAGACAAGAATCTGAACTTTCATCTGCAGGCTCAACGAGATCTTCTGCCTTTACTGTTTGCATTCAACCATCAAAACTACTCTCTGTATTTGACGTGGCATCATGTAGACCTCATCAATCTGAAAACCATCAATGAGAACGCATACAATGAACTGTAGGAATATGGCATTGGGGCTAGTCTGTCCAGTGAGGCATTCTCCATGATACATGGTGACCAAGTGACTGAGGTCTCAGTCAACAGAGAGGTCAAGGTGAGGAGTGGACCCATGAGAGGCAGTTCAGTACATCTGAGGAAGCTGTTGGCAACTTCATTTTGAATTTCCACAAGCTCACTAAAATTTGTTTGTTGCTGAAGGAGAAGATGCTTCTGAAAACATCGGCCACAGACAATGAGTTGACATATGGTGTCATGAAGAAATATGATGGTCAAGTGAAAGAGCTAGTGAAGAAACTTCGCACATATTCAGATCCATGTCAGGATGTAGCACGACACATCGCAATGGGCATTGAAATACTGCTGGCAATAGTAGAGGGCCTTTTGAAGGCAAGGGCTACAGGGGAAGTTATGTTGAGTGCATTTATAAACTACCACCTCCTATCAAGGAAAGTTGGTTTCTTCAAGACCATTAAATGCAGTGTAATTTCCATGGGAATGGACAAGAAGAAAAGAAACCCAAAGCAGAATCAATCCTGAAAGAAGACCGTAAGGATCTCGGTATCATTGTTGCAAAGTACCCCAACAAGAAAGATGCATTTTCCCATCTGCTCACAGCATATCCTCTTGCAATAGCAACTCCAGACGGAAACCTCTACAAACCTAATACCAAACATGTCTTAAGAAATTATCTCATCGATGAAGCAGAAGCTCAAAGTTCTTCCCCTCCTCTGTTACACTCAGTATACATATACAATGTCATGGCAATGGTCAGGGCAGTTCCTGCGCAGCGTACATGGGACAGCCTTTGAAAAGCACTTATTGTCACATTCACACCTCCATCTACAGCAAACCCAGTGGAAGTCATCATCATTTTTGATAATTATAAGGATGATCAGGAGTTCTCTGTGAAACAGCAAGAACGAGCTGAGTGAGTGGTAGGAACAGGAGGAATGCAACTTCACATGGGATCAGATTCACAAGAGATGCCACAGGGAAAGGTGCATCTTGTGGCAAATGTTTTTCGGTGGAGCCAGATTGGGCTCTGATTATTTGTGGCATTGGATTGTGATTAGTCTGCACTATGACTGGGAGACTGGATTATGATTAGGAGAGTAGAGACTGGTGTGGATAAGATTGCTGAAGAGTTGTGAGAGAGGAGCCTGGATTCATTGGTTCCCTGGCGTGGATGAGATTGCTGTAGAGTCGGAAGAGAGGAGCCTGGATTTGTTGGTTGGCTCCCTGTTGGGATCTTCTGACCATTTTTGTCATTGTCTAATTCTCCTGCACTGGGACCTGGATTTGGGACTATTCGAGGTAACGTGAATCTTGGGGTAAGCTACCGGAGGCGGCCACTGTTCTGGTTGGGCTCAGGGCGGGTGATGCCAGTTTCAGGCCTGCTGAAGGGTGGGTGTGAGTTACCGGTGTCTCCTAGGCTCACGGGGGGGGGGGATCTGCTGGTGAGAGGATTCTGTGCCAGGGGGTCATTGTTACGGACCTGACCGGGGGCAGTGACCTCTTGGAGAGGTGGTTATTTTCCCTTCATGTTATTAGTTTTTGACTTACCAGTGTTCCTGGATTTGGAAACATTATTATTATTATCGTGACCAACTTTCAGCATCCCTGAGAATGCTGCTTACACTGCACTGGTCTGTAATTCTATCTTTTTACTGTATTTTCTCTCAGACTTTTGGTGAGAGCAGAGTCTTAGAGTGAAAAGTTTGGTTTTGGCCAAGAGAAGTGAGAGATTCCTGGCCCTTCAATAAAACATTTAAAGTTGTCTGCCCAGATTTTTTAATGAGGTGTGCTGGACTGCTGATATTGCACTGAAGTTAAGTTAATCCTGAGCTGTGAGAGGATTTTCATGGATTGAATATGGACTGGAAATCTCTGCACGACTTAAATTTGGACTGATATTTTAAATAATTTGTTGATTTATTTTGATGTTGGAGTTATATTGCTTATTTTAATGATTAGTACTTGTGTGTCATTTATAAGTTGGATGGTCATTGTGTTGAATGAATGATTGACTGGACCTTTTTGTGGGTTGTGTGAGAGACACCTCGCTGAGGGTGAGTGTATATGTGTGGTGACGATAATTGCAGTGTGGCATTGTGGCTGTAAAATTCTTGGGTTTTATTTATTTCATTATTATTAATTAAGATGTGTTGGGAGGGTGTTAAGATGGTCAGGCATTATTCTCTTACTATGCTCTGGGATCTACACCCCTTTGACTGTCCCCACTATCAGTTGAAGTTTATAAGAGATGTTGAGCATTGGGGATAGTGTGGAGAAGACTGAAGGGAACGTAGACTGGGCATAGTGGGAGAATGGAGAAGGGTGGGCGGATAGAGGTAGTGGGGACTAGGAGACACCCTGGGGCAAGATGGGGTCAGGAAAGGGGTGTTCCCTGCTTGATTCCCACACCCAAGGGCTCCACAAATGGAGGGCAGGTCCTGGGATCTTTCTTGATGACCCATCAAAGCCAGGCGATGTTGTCTAATGCCAGATCGATTATAAACAAGATCGCTATTATAGCTGATCTTGTTGGAACATCTGATCTGACATGCATCACCGAGACGTGGCTGGATGAGAAAGTAGGCCCTATTTTGGCATCTGCTGTTCCAGCTGGGTTCTCGGTGATATACTGCCCGAGATTGGATTGTAGGGGCCGGGGTATAGCCATTTTGTTTAAAATGGAGCTGGGCCTTGTGGATTTGCCAGTGGGATGCACTCGATCTTTTGAATGTATTCCGGGAACAGGTGTAGGGTTCAGGATACTCCTCATCTACTGTCCACCAGGGGATGGTGGAGAATTCCTGAAGGAGTTTTCGGACTTCATTGTCAACGTGGCATTGGAGTCACCTAGATGGTTAATTCTGGGTGACTTCAATGCCTGGATCGATGATGAACTCTCGCAGTTTGGAAATAATCTCCTCCAGCTTATGACTATGCTGGGCCTTACACAGGTGGTTACCTCTGCTACCCCTATAGGGGGTCACTCATTAGATCTTGTGTTTCTCCTGGGGATGGAGATCACGGGATTGAGGGTGGAACCAAATGGTTGGTCAGACCATCACACCATAAGGTTCAGCTTCAGGGCACCCCTAATAGGTCTGCCTCTATGGAGATGGTCCAGTATTGCCCTTTGAGGGGGGTTACCCCAGAGAGCCTATTGGCGGTGCTGGGCCTATCAGGTTTATCAAGTGAATGCATTAGTCCAGGGTATCTTGTACTTGCTTATAATAAGGCGGTGGGTAATGCCCTGGACTTAATTGCTCCTGTTCGTCCAATCACTCTGCACCTGAGGACCCCTTGGTTTGATGGGTCCTTGAAAGAGCTGAGAAGAGTGGGGCAAAGGTTAGAGAGAGTTTGGCAGAAATCCAGCCTGGATGCTGTCTGGCTTAGGTTGATGGACCATTATGTGGTCTATCAATCAGCAATCACCCATAAGAAGGCAGAATTCCTGTCCGGGGAGATTGCTGCTGCACGGAATTGACTGGCTCAGCTCTTCCAGACTGTGGACAGACTGTGCAGTCCAGTCTATCTTCAGTCTGGAAGAGATTTTTCACAAATAAACTGTGACAAGCTTGTTCGATTCTTCGCAGATAAGAGTGCCAGCATTAGGTCGGCTATCAGCCCAGCTCTCTAAGGGATTGCGGAGATAGATGGGAGGTGCTACCTGATTTGACTTCAGTAGGCCGGAATTCATGGACATTGTGAGGATTGTCCAGACTGTATGACCAACCAGTTGTAGTTTGGATCTGGGCCCTACACCACTATTGTTAGGTTGTGTAGATGCTATCTGCCCAATCCTTTCTGAAACTGACTGGAAGTCCTTGGAGCAGGGGGTCTTTCCTGATCCCCTCAAGGAGGCGGTCGTGCAACCACTCCTTAAAAAATCCTCCTTGGACCCAGACTATCTAGTTAACTATAGACCTGTCTCTAACCTACCCTTTGTGGGTAAGGTTATTGAGAAGGTGGCTGCGTTGCAGCTGGATGACCATCTTACAACTCGCAATGTCTATGATGTTCTCCAATCTGGGTTTAGGAAAAGACATAGCACTGAGACCGCTCTGGTCCGGATTTTAAATGATCAATAATTGCGAGAGATCAAAAGGCTCGTACTATTCTAGTCCATCTCAACCTCTCTACAGCATTTGATACTGTGGACCATGGTGTGCTTTTGGAGTGCCTGCGGCTTCTTTGTGGACTGGATTCGATCTTTCCTTACAAGCAGGACACAGAGGGTTATCACTGGAATTTATTCCTCTGACACCATCTCCCTGTCCTATGGGGTGCTGCAGGGCTCCATGTTGTTCGCAGTTTATATGCTGGCATTGGGAGATATCATCAGGCGATACAGTTTGGGTTTTCACTGCTATGCAGATGATACCCAACTGTATCTGTCCTTTATTCCCTGGACAGGGTGATGCGATCTCCGTGCTTAACAGCTGTCTAGCCGAAATCAGAGATTGGATGAGCACTAGCTGGCTGAGGTTAAATCCGGATAAGACCAAGGTGTTGGTTGTGGACCCGGGACACCCTTTGGTGGGGCTTAGGGCTGGGCTTCCATCAGGCTTATGGCTTGATGGTGTCCAGCTCCTGACCTCAGACCAGGTGCGTAACTTGGGCATTATTTTTGATGATGGTTTGACCCTGAAATCGCAGGTATCTGCCGTTGTCAAATCTTCCTTTTATCATCTTAGGAATATCACCCTGGTGAAACACCTGGTTCCTCTGGCTGACCTTCCTACATTGGTCCACGCCTTCGTAACCACCCACATTGATTACTGCAGTGCCTTTTACCTAGGGCTTCCGGGGGTTGATATCCATCGCTTGCAGCTAGTGCAGAACGCGGCGGCTAGGCTTTTGACTGGTACAACCAGGACTAGTCATATTACACCTGTGCTGCACAAACTGCACTGGCTGCTGGTCCAGTGGCGGATCACCTTTAAGGTCGGGTTACTGACCTATAAAGCCCTACATGAACAGGGATCCTAGTATCTGCAAGATCTCCTTACTACTTACTGCCCCTCCCGCTCACTCCAATATGCCGATGAGGGATTGCTAGAGATTCCCAGGGTTCGGTTAAAAACATCTGGGGTGCGTGCGTTTTCCTACGCTGCCCCTTCCCTGTGGAATTCTCTGCCTTGTCGGATAAGAGAATGCCTGAGCATCTCAAGTTTTAAATCTGAGCTCAAAACCTATTTGTTTTTAAAGCTTTTTCTGAAGATTTTTAATAACGTTTATGCATGTTATTTAATTAAATGTTTTGATTTTTGTTGTACAGCGCCTTGGTTTTTGAAAGGCGCTTAAAAAATAAAGTTTGCATTTACATTTACATCAATAGTACCTTCACATTAATGACAACAAAACAGATCTCATACAGCGCTTCAATGAGTATGTTAGACAAGAGGATGTCAGAAGAAACTTACGATACCCTCTTACTATCAGCAATGGCAGAAGCACATATACCATATATCCAGATTCAGAAGAATTCCTATTTTCCTGCAACCATGAGGGGGCAGATATGAGGATAGTGCTGCATTGTGCTCTTGCGAAAGGCCCAGTTGTTGTCCTAGCCAAATCTACAGACATCCTCATCCTGATAGTTTATGCTTTCACAAAGATCCTTCCAGATTCACCATGGATCCTCCAAATCGACCTTGACATATTTGTAAACTTAGGATCTATATCGATCACATTGGACATGCTGTAAGTCTCAATTTGTCAGCATACCATGCTGTCTCTGGATGCGATGCAGCTAGTTACTTCTACAAGGTATCAAAGAAATTAGTCTTTCAACATTCGCACAGGGTTGAAGAAAGAATAAATCTCCTTTCTGGGCTTGGGGAAAACATATATGCTTCACAAGACACTGAACACAATGGCAAGACCTTCATTCAACACTGTGTGTACAATGGTACAGGAGGAGAGGATCTGGTAGACACACTAGTAAGCAATACAATAACCTGAAAGTGAAGATTATGTAAACAATTCTACCAGACCAAGCGAGCCTATGTCAGCACATAAAGAGAGCAAATCTGGTAGCCTACTATTGGTGCCACTGCACAGAACCGGGAACCCCAAAAGTTGACCCTTGTTCGTCAGGATGGAAATGAGAGGATGAAACGCTGAAACCTATGTGGTTCACTGGGTTTCAGTTACCTGATGTCCTACATCATAGAAGAAAGAGCGGAAGGTTAGCCAGCCAACGATGTCTAACTGACAGAGATGAGGCAGACGACAAAGGTGAGTCAACACCTCAAAGACACACACAGAAGACCAAACAAAAACCTTCAACCACAGCACCAATAATTGATTGTACAGGAGATGATGACACTGAAAACAACACATCAGCAGCCAGTGAACAAACTTCTGCAGACAAATCTTCAAGCTTTGGGAGTGAATGTGACACTTCAGATCTAGAGTGGACTCCAATATAATGACTTCAAAACTGGACATTACAACCAAAGTGTACTGTTGACACAAAATATTCATAGTGTTAGGTCAAATCGTTGATAAAATGATTTAATTCTAAACAACAAATCAGCACATACAACATTTAGATTTTAAGCATTACTGTACGTACTTCAAACTATTTTATCAGTAAATTGCCTCATAAATTCAATTGTTTTATGTAGTATTCATGCATGCATTTGGTCCTGTGTCTAACAGGGAGCCTGAAAGCAATATGTAGATGTCATAAATGTTCATGAATAAATGTTCAATATATAGATGTTCATGAATCTTTGATAATCAGTATCTTGGAAGCGAGGAATTTGGAAATTATTAGTGAATCAAGTATTTACTAGTGATACGGTGGCCATATTGGATTTTGGCGGTCAACTTGGCATGGCAATAAATATATGAAATACCACCTTGGAATTGTAAATCGGGCATTCCTATGCTGAGCTATGGGGCCAGGAGGGCCCACAACATCCAAAATCAGAAATAAGCCCCCTGAGGGGCCATCCACCAATTTCCTCAGGGGTAACAAGCAAATTCTGAATGGTGATGTCTATCTATGCAGGAATCTGCAGATATACCAACCTCTGCATTATAAATCGAAAGATTAGGCTAGTACACCTGTCTAAATGATTTAATGAGTGCATGAATCAATGAATCCTGATTTAAAGGGCTGACATGTGCTGTATAGTAGGTGGTTGTTAGGGTTCTGCATGTACTTACAACACAAAGATGGAATGTACATGGTAACTTGAAGGGTTAGACTGGCTGAGCAGTGCAATTTATGGCTCTAATGCTAGGGAGTACTTCTCCATTGGAGTTGCCATCCTTCAAATGAGAAGTTAAACTGAGGTTCCTCTTTTCTATCACTGGAGGCTGGCTTGGTGGACATGAGAGATTCTATAGCTTTTTTCCAGAGAAGGGATTATTCCTTTGTTCAGACCAACATTCCATCTTCCAATAAAATAAGTTCTATGTTGACAGTATGCATGATTTTGTGGAGCTCCAAATCACTGCTCCCTTTGTTTCCCGACATTTGCTGCTCTACCAGTAACATAGTGCACACAGCAGTAACACAGTAAGATCATTTAAGATTGGAAGGGACACTTGGTCAGTCATATCTGTCTTCCTGCTTCACAAGCAGGGATGGAAGAAAATATTCTCTGTAAATGTATTAAGTCATAGGGATACCCTAACTACTCTGTTGTACAGCTTACCCATTGATTCCCTTGGTAAGCAGAAATTTGTCTACGTATACAATGAAAGCCTGTTCTGTCTTCATATCCACTGTCTTAGCTGGTAGACTGTTCCATAGGTAAGCCACCCTCTGAGAGAAAAGGGACTTGTAATGTTATCTCCAAATTTAATGACCTGTGCCTCAGGGTCCAGCTGTCCTACTGGAGGACACCAGATCAAACAACTCCATATCTAACTTGTTCCTTTTTAACATGTTTTTAGATAGTGTGCATGAAATGTGCTTTAGTAACGTGAATTCTATTCTGTTCCATTCCACTTTATGTTCTGTTTTGTTATATTCTTAATGCTAGACCTGAACAGAATTTCACAGTTTTTTTTTAAATATAGCCAAGTGAAATAATAGCACCTCAGTTGAACGCTAGTTAAATTATTGTAAAAACCATAAGGTATACAAAAGTCCATGCATACTTGTAGGTAGTGACTGTGGGATAGGCCTAGTACAACCAATACCCCAGGAGTGACTTGTTGCTTGTATAAAATGGGCTTACCATGTTAAAATAACTGACACACACAGGTTTTGAAACAAATTAGTACTCTATTTTATGTATCACTATGCATGAAAATGTTCCCAAACTCGGGAAGGGTGGGCAAAACAATAAGGTGCAAACAGTCACAGTAATTCCTTTCTGGTGAACATTGTAGAAAACTTTCCACTCTCTAGTTGGCTATCTTCATACAAAGATTAGGAAGGTGGGCAGAGAAGGCAGACTAACTGATAGTACATGCAGAGTGAGGGATATGGAAAGAGGAAATATCGGATGAAGGGAAGGAGCATGAGGATGGGATAGATGGCAAAAGGAGAGAGGAGAGATAGGAGAACAGTGTCAAGCCAGGATTTTGGCAGTAAGGAAGAGCAGTGCAAGAGCCAACAGGCATCTAGGGAAGAGAGAGAGGTTAGCATGAAGGGAGCAGTGATGGATAAGAAGTGGCACATTTAGGATAAAATGACAGAAGGAAATGGAATGGCAAAGGGAAGACAACCATAGCCATAACCATTACTACAAAGAGGGCTCCATACTTCTTCTGCATTCCCAGTTCTGTTTAGTTATTCATCTGTTAGTTGATTGGGTCAGCACACTGATCCAAGGGACCTTTTTCAAGAATAACTTGAGCCTAGATAGACTATAATTAACATGGTTATAAAAATGCTGGGAAAATACATTTGCAAAAATAACTGAAAGTTTTTTTAACAGAATGTACAGATAAAAGAAAAGTAACAACATTTGTCAATGCTGAAAGTTTGATGCTTGTTAACAAATTTTTTGTTTGTTTTTAATGTTTTGACAGCAGCTTTTGAAGAGATTTGCTTTAGGATTAACCTTATAGGCATGACATGTACCATTTATAGTATATTGGCTGAAATGTCACATTTCACCAGAGGTGCAAAAACACATCTCATGCAGGAGTTTTATAAATGGCACGTCATGTTTATGAGATGATGTTCAAAAATTGCTATGTTGAAAGTTTGAGGTCAAAACATTCAAAATTACCAAAGTTATGAATTTGCCTTTATAAATTCCAACATAGGTTCATAACTTCATTGTTTTTTTTTTTTAACATTTTTGGCCCACATTTTCAACATAGCCTTCTTATGACCCCATTCTATGAACAAGTGCAGAGAAAATGTTCAACTTATACCTGAAAGGTGATTTAGCACACCTTCAGCGTATGCTCATAACTTTGTTGTTTTTTAATATTTTTACACCAAATTTTCAACATTGCCTCTTTATGACCCCAGACCCTGAACAATAGTGAGGGAAAATTGCCATCTCCTATGTGAAAGGTGATTTTGCGCAGTAACTGTGAAATCATCTTTCAGGATGCCAAAGCACATTTTGGCCAGGATTTGAAAAATGACAGTTGTCACATTCATGAGATGCTGTGAAGAAATGGCTATGTTGAAAGTCTGGGGTCAAAATATTGAAAGTGACCAAAGTTATGAGCCTGCTTTGTAAATTCCAACATGGGCTCATAACTTTGTTTTTTAACATTTTTGCCCCACATTTTCAAAATAGCCTTCTTATGACCCCACCTCATGAACAATAGGTGGAGAAAATGTTCAACTCCTGCCAGAAAGGTGATTTCATGCAGCGACTGTGAAATCACCTTTCAGGATGTGAAAACACATTTTGGCCAGGATTTGAAAAATGACGCGCTGTCACATGCATGAGGTTCTGAGAAGGAATGGTTATTTTGAAAATTTGGCACAAAATATTGAAAATTAGCAAACTTACAAGTCTGTGTTCACAAACTTCAATGTAGGCTCATAACTCTGTTGTTTTCTAGTATTTTTACACCAGATTTTCAACATAGTCTTCTTATGACCCCACCTCATGAACAATGGTGGAGAAAATGTTCAACTCCTGCCCAAAAGGTGATTTCATGCAGTGACTGTGAAAGCACCTTTCAGGACAGATTTACCTAATGTCACTTGCATTGTTCATGAAGTGGTGCCCCAAAAAAGGTATATTGAAATTTTGGGGCAAAAATATAAAAAAAATGGTCAAGTTATGCTACTAAGTTCAAAATCCCATTGAAATACAATGAACTGAATACCTGAATGCCTCAGTCCATGGTCCAGTATTGAAGAGTGAAGACATGTCTATAGTCCAGAGAGGATTAGGCTGTTGGACCTCTGGTGGGTAAGTAAGGGCTTGGGGATGTATGGGGTGGTGGGTGCTGAGTGGGAGGGTCAGGTGGTAGGAAGAATGGTGCAACAGACATCGATGGATGGTTTTCTTTTTGATAGGTTTACAAAGCAAAAAAAATGACAAGGGACAGTTTTCTGTATTATAGGTAGTGACACTGGAGTATTGGACACCCCCCCAGTGTCACCATTATATTTGGCAGAACCGGGGGTGGACTCCCTGGTGCTGCATTACTAAAAAGGGCAGGGTGGGGTCTGGCAGCTGGCAAAGGGGATTGAGCACCCCCATGCCCTAATAATAACATGGGTTGGGCTGGGGGGGAGTTATGGCAGGGGCTGCAACAGACATCAATGGACAGTTTTGTTTTTTACAGGTTAAAAAAAAAATACAGAAAAGATGGACACTGGTGGATTAAGCACCCCCCAGTGTCACTGTTATATTTGGCAGCACTAGGAGTGGGCTTCCTGGTGATTCCCAGGTTTAAAATTATAAAAAAGAAAGAAATTATGAGATATGAGGGACAGACACTGGGGGATTGAGCACCCCCCAGTGTCACTGCTATATTTGGCAGCACCAGGAGTGGCTCCCTGGTGCTGCCTAACTAAAATGGGCAGGCTAGGGGTAGTAGCTGGCATAGGGGTTTGGGCACCCCATACCATCCTTATAATAATGTAGGTTGGGCTGGGGAGGGGTAGCTGCAACAGACATCGACAGTTGGTTTAATTTTGACAGGCTTCTGCTGTCAAAAACTGTACATCTGTTTGCTGACCAGCTTCATGTAAACCAAAGGACTGGAGCCATCTCTGATTACAGCGGCTCAGTCCTTTGAAGTACACAAAGTTTCCACCCACCAAACAGTGAGTGAAGTCATAGACCACACTGCTGGTCATGGGTGTAGACTGCCAAGGCATTGCTATTTTGAACTGCAATGGGCTCGGCAGTGCCACATCCCCAAACCAGTCACTCCTGACAAGACGTTTGGTGCACAGGTGCACATCAAACGTAAACAATTATAATACAATGTCAATTAAGTGGAACAATAACTTGAGTTAAACAATTAAGTTTTGTAAATCAGCATTGAAGAAATGGAAACAATGGTGCAAATATAACATAGTGGGAACAGTTCTAGAACCTTGACAGCTGATTCTGTTCCTCTCCTACACAGGGCCAGGTCAAAGTTATTGTCTGAAACAGCCCTTCAACAGTATAAATAACCTAAGGAACATTCTTCCTATCTGGTATGTCAGATTTCTGCAACTCACTGCAATGTCCAACCAGGCATGACTTGAACAGCACAAGTGGCAGTGGGATGCTAAATCCATTTTAGTGCCGTAGGCAATACTTGACTGCACTGTTCAAACATCAGATCCAAACATATCTTACTTGAAAACCTTTGCTTATGACATTGTAAAAGTTGATAAGTCTGCAGAAATGTTGTAGAAGCTTATAAAATGCACTATGCTATGTTTGTGTTTATCTCCCTAGACCATTTAACGAGGCTTTTTATATGTAAGGTACTTTGGTTCCTCACCTGGTTCAGAAATAACCAAACTGTAGTAAGAGATCGAAATTCATGCATCCTTATAAATCAGCTATATTGTGAGGCAGGCAGGCTGTATTGAGTTTTGAAATCTACATAAAAGTAACCATCAGTTTGAAGGTCAGTATACATTTACTGTACCTGGAGCTTCCTTTTTTTCAGACAGGTTTGAAAACCCAGTTCTAAAACTTCTTCTCTGATCAAACAGTAGCAAGTGAGTGATCTACTGGACACGTTATTCAGGGAGTACAGTACAGGCCACCCCTACCATCACAACATTTGAAATACATTGCTTTTACTTTGACATGGGGATTTTATGCTTATTGAGACCAGATAAATGAAGCTGTTGTTGTTTTTCAGGCTTTCTTCTGAAACATTAAAGGCTTATATTGCTGTCTAAGGGAGACAGAGACTATTGTGATCCATTTTGGTGGGAATTTGGTTAGCGTGATCTGATCCTTGCTGGCTTGGAATCTGAGATGACAGAAGTCTACTGCTAGGATTCGTTATACACCTGAAACTTAATTTGCTTATTGGGCTATACGATGTATTGTTTGCGCTTAAACCATTCATGTGTACATTTACAGTATTCCTGTTAGAACCCTGAAGGAATTAAATAAGCACAAGAAAATTTGGCCATGGCTCTGCTACTGTATTTGGTCCATGAGAAGAGCCAGACGGCCAAGCTTTGGAAAAAGAATACTTGCATAGTGATTTGTAATCTGAAAGGACTTTTGCTCCATTCTGCCTCCCCCTCCCCATACCACTGTGCACACATTTACTTCATAAGCACAACTGAGCAATCCCCCTGCCCAGAGTACCCTGTGATTTCCTTGATAAGCAGAGATTTATCCAGGTGTACTTTGAAAGACAGTACTGTAATTTTCACCATTGTCTCCACTGGTGAGCTGTTCTATGGGTTCCACACCCTTCTGGGAGAAGAAGTGCCTTCTAACTCTACCCCTGAATTTACCACCTCTAAGATGTAAGGCATGTCTCTGCATCCGGTTAGAAGATATCAGATCAAATTTTTTGTTCAGTGTTTTCAACAACCTTAAGTAGGCAGAAGACTGAGATCATGTCTCATCACATCCTCCTTTTCTTCAAAGTGAATATAGCAAGGGCCACCAGCCCCTCCTCTTCACTCATGTCTTCAAGCCTCTGATCATTTTGGTTGCCCACTGTTACACCTTCAGGATCTCTTGATGTGCTTTTTGTATTGAGGAGCCAGAACTGCACACAGTACTCCAGTACTGTAATGGCATGTACAGTCTTCATGTTACCTGTCTCTGCTGGTGTGCTGTTCCACACAATAGGTTATTGCAAAGGCATAACTGTTTTTAAATCAGAGTGTGCCAGCAGTGGGTACAGCAGGTGAAGTTTTAAGATGAATAATTATGGTAACTTGTGAGGAAAATGTTTTGAAATAGCAGCTGTTGGGGAAAACTATGACCTACCATAGTAACCATAATTAAGCTTCAACATTAAAGAGCTACAGTATGCCTTACCCTGCAGTTTGGGGCTAGATGAGAATTGTCTGGCTTGGGGCCTCAGTTAGGTAATAATTGGAGGAGAGTCTGAGTGACCTGGCTGAGTGAAGGTTGGTATGGAATTCTGTATATATATATATAGGTCTCTTTACATTGCAGCATTTGTACTGCAGCAACCAAAGTGTTCAGGTTGATGTGGTACAAATGTGGCAGTGTGGATGCTTACCTAATCAGAGTAAGCCAACCTCTTTTCCCCTCCCTGAGCCACTGCAGAGTTGGGAATGTGATCAGGAATGAGCGGTATAATCTGCCATGAGGACAGGTCAGCATCCTTCTCTACCCTCCCACAATGCTCATGGCCTGAACCCAGAATCCTTGTCCTCAATACAACAGAATCAGTGTGTTCTGTTCTTCTTCCAAAAATACTGTCAAATGGTCAGCATTTGAGTACTTGTATATCATTGCATGGTAGATATGAAACACAGAGAAGGGAACCGTTCTGTTTCTGTTAGCTGACTATCTCAGTACATGAATGTGCTATCTCATATCTTGGTCTCTGGTGACACCTCCTCCATGCACCTACTTCAGAGGAGTGTCTCTGATTACCACCCCCCCCCCCAGACTCATGGCCTTCTCCAACTTGGCTTACAGTTGTATTGGCATTGCGAGGGGTCATGTAAATGCACCTCAGCATTTGTGTGGGAGGTGGAGGCAGGACTAGTGCAGACCACTGGAGACAGTAGTGCAGCTGTATGAACATAGCTTAAGTCTCACTCCTGTAAGTTTCTGCTCTAAGGCATAGTCTGCCAGCAGTGGGTACGGTAATTGAAGCAAGGGGCTGTTTTTAAGATGAAATTAGTGGAGTAAGCTGTGGGGAAAATGTTTTGAAATAGTACTTGTAGGGAAACTTGAGACCAACCACGGTAAGCATACTGTATTTATGCTGAAATGTTAAAAAGCCGTGTCATGCCTGGCATTTTAGGGGCCAATTGAGAATTGTGTGGCCTTGGGCCTCAGCAAGACAATAATTAGTGTATAGGTGTTGCTTTTCTGTATTAGATATCCCAGGTCAAAATAGAGGATAGTGTAAAGGAGTGTTTATAGGCCTGTAGAAACAGAGAGCATGGGGAAAATTTCCAGATTATAAGGCAAAAGTAAGTATAAAAATATAATAGGGAACTTTCTACTAGTGGTAGTTAGTGAGCCACTTGAATGTACCATTCAAATAAGTGCCAGGAGATTAAGTGCTGAGAAGCGAGAGGGACAAGAGGCAGGGAACAATGCCTAAAGGTTCCCCTATCTTGTCAGTAGAGTCATCTGTTATGTTCAGGATGATAGCAGTGTGGGAGAGGTAGTCAGTTGCAGGAATGTAGTATAACCAATTTGCAGAGGGTACACTAGGAAATGGTGGGGAGAGGGTGCTAGGAATGCAGGAAGATTGAGTCCGTATGGCAGAGGTTGTTTACCTCATAGCTAAGGTTCAGTGCCTGAGTTGAGACAATTCCCCTACTTGAAGTCATAATCTTATCTGTTTGTTTCATAACAATTGGCTCCTGTGAAAGGGCTGTGATGTCATGAGCAGAAAATTATTACTTCAGGTGGGGAATAAGCAGTGTAATAGATGAGGGTCTTAGTAAGGAAGAATAAGGGACAGCGTGATACAGAAATACTGTATATTCATTATAAATTGAGTTGTGTATATTAAAAGTTCTCATGGAGTTGGCTGCTTTCTAAGTCAATGCTCCTTTTTTCTTTAATGGTGTTGCCATGAATTGGTTCCAAAGCTATAATAAGTTTCTGAAAAGGGCTTTAATAATCATCCATCCATCTATCTATCTATCTATCTATCTATCTATCTATCTATCTGTTTCTACATAGATGTCAGCCTCCAAGTCTGCTAAACTCTACTCACATTTGTAGGGGAAAACAGAGACTAGCCAGTGCTGCACTACCTCCGTTGTTTGCAATGACACAGTGGTGCAAATTCATTTAGAGTAAGTTATCACCCCTTTCCAGTTTGAAATTCACCGGGGTACCCCATCAGCAGACCCCCCCCCCCCTCCTGACACAGATAGACCCAGAAACAATGGCAGGTCACCACAGTTGCCAACTCAAGGCTCATCATTAGCACTGGGAATGAAACTAGGGTTGTCTCTGCATTAATGTTGTATATATTTTTTCTTAACTTCAATTCAAAATCAAAACTGAAAGACAGGAAAATGAGAGCATTAAGAAATGAAATACCCCTTTGAATCCAGTGAAGCTTTTCTGATATCACAACTGTTGACTCCAAAGTCTGCTGCCAACCTTATGTAAGTGTATACTATTGCTGCCTTGTACTTGAAGGGTGAATGAATGTGAAAATTGGCAACTTCAACTAGGCTTCGATTTGGACCCTCTGTCTTTAGTTCAGCTTTGTCATGTCGGCTTGGTATGGGGGCCTAGCAGGCTAAAAATGGAGTAAGAGACACCCTTCACCTCCCCTCACCCACTCCAGCCAATCCCAACCTTTTCCACTCTCCTCCACTTCTCCCATCATTTTTTTTTAATTCAGTACCTGACTGGTACAGAACCAGGAGACAGTTTTTTTTAAATATAAAATAGGCTGGGGGTAGAAATTGGTGGTATCCCATGAAATGAGGGAATACATGTGAGCAAGTCAGTTTGAGCGATGGAATAATAGCACCTGACATTAGAGTGACATGGAAGTTATAGCACTGTGGTAATCTCAGCAAGAGGGAAAATTTGTGAGGTCCTGGAGTTGATTATAAATAGTAGGGGTGGTTGGGGGGGTGCAGGTGGCACAGCCCCCTGCATAAAATATAGTGATGCTAAGTTGTTTTGGGCACAGAGCAGGTGGTGCAGAGTAATGTCTTTGTTAAGTGTTTGTGTGGGCTGGCTTGCAATCATCATTCCATCATGGTTTACCAGTTAGTGTAGGGGACTAGGTAGGTAGGGTGTTAGGGGAATTGCATGGTGTCATGAGTTTGAGTCCAGAATTGTGCGTGATTGTAGTGGGAGTTTTTGTGATCCCTATACTATGTTTGGGGACTCGTATATAATTTTTAGTTACAAGTTTGATGTATGTTAGTTTCCTTTTTTTCATTGGTAATGTAGCTTGCTGTTTTTGTTTTATTCATTTATATTTGCTGATTTGGTTGGCGCTATTTTTTTTTCATTTTTATCACATGGAACCCATATTGACTGGGGTGGGGAAAGAAGGCACCAGAGGACTAGCACTGGCCACCTGGGAAGGACTACAGTGTTATTACTGTAATTTTGTGGCCAAAGGTCAAAGTAACACAAACAGGCTAAAGGTTCAGCTGAGCCAAATCAAAAGTAAAAGTGCTGAAGTTCAACACATTCATTGACTTCAAATTCGGCATGGCTCAGCCCTACTGCTTTGTTTGCAAGTTGTTTGGAAAAATATTGTCTCTTAACTTAGTGAAGCTTCTCATTACTAACCTGTAACTTCTGTTTTATTCTTTATTTTAATTTTGTAATATGGTTAGCATAAGGAGGTTTGTGATGGCCAGTTACCTCATATGACTGGCCTTGATGAGGTCTTAAATACTGTACCTCAAAATGGTATTGACTTAGCAGCTGTGAGGTGTTGGATTCTTTGTTTTTCTTGCTGGTCTTCATGATGCTTTGATCACATTTACTATTGTAACTATAAATGTGATGTCTGCTCAGAGATGTGGTTGGCACACAACTCTGATGTAGTTCTGAATCAGACATTTATTTTTCATGTGGTGCTGTACTCCTACCTTTTTGTCCTTAACCCCCTGCCCCCTCCCCACGGTCATGGTTGCCTTGTAATGAACTTCCTCAAATTGAACCCAACAAGGGCTTTAAATTGTCATGCTGTCAGTTACTGTGTTTTTGTGGAAGCAGGTGATATCCTCGGAGCCATTTCTCCAGTCAGTGGCATTAGCTACAGCAAGCATAGTTACAAGATTCTGAGTATGCTGGAATGACTTAAAAGGCTATTACTGTTTTAATAGAAACCCAGTATTGCTATTGTTTTGTATTTTTGAACTTTCCATTTGAAACATTGTATGTAACTATGTAGGCAGGGGACCTCATTGAACATGAGCTTTGCTCAACTGAGTATCCGATTCTTACTAGGCCCGATACACTAAAGAGCTGGTAATACGTGCCTGAGGCATGTACCCCACCCGCGTACCTACATAGCCCAAGACCGGCAGAGGGTACGCGGTATGCAGTACCACTAGCACCCACGGGGTGCCTGTCCATGTCCATGCCCCCATGGTGCACATGGTCGCACAGGCGATCGGGGGCAGAGCCACAGACATGGGTGGGCATCCAACCAGATGACAATACCAGGACTCTGAGTGGATCCCTTGCACCCTTGTGGAGGGCGTAGGGAGTAGGAGTGAAGCCGTGTATAGCAGCATTCTGAACACACCTTCAGGCAGTCACCCGAGCTGCTGCCCCAGCCCTCCCCTGCAGCATAGTGGGCTGGGTGCCACAGTGGTCCATTTCCCATTACTGCCCCACCCAGCAACCGTTATTCACACAGGGACATGCACTGGGTTACGTCAAGTCTGGGCAGGCATACCTGGCACCCTCTCTGCCTGGCAGTACATGGCTTAGTGAATGCTGCATAGTGCAGGCATGCCCCGACATGCACCCAGCACGGACAACCCTGAGGGGCTTAGGAGGTGGGTGTGTGACCACCTTGCACTGCACTTACTTGCCCTTGGTGAATGCCACCAGGGGTCCGCAGGACCCCCATTGTGTGACATTCACCCGTGAGGTTGCCTATGCACCTCAGATACATGGCGCATAGCAACATTTTTTGTTTGTGCATAGGGCCCATAATGAATAAAATATATTACTACTATTACTATAGTAAATGATGGAACTGTTGTCTTATAAAGTTGCTAGCTATACTTAGTGTGCTGGAGAGATTAACTCAATCAGATCAGCTGAGTGGGTAGATGATCTTCGTAAGACAGCAATAACTATGTGAAGTCTAGTCCCTTACTAAAACTACCACTGATCCACTTCTGGGTTACAAATGCCAATGGCTAAAATGGTTATAGGATCACATTCCCATGGTGGAACAGGAAATCTGACTTGGTTCCTGGAAAAACAAGTGGGAAGGGAATTTTGCTGTTTGGGCAGGAAGAATGACAGGATCAACTAGTGAGAATAATACAATTTATCAGATTTAATAAAAAATGTACCCCCACACACAACAGTACAGAAAATGAAGTGTAAAAAAGGTGAAATTGTATGGTAGAGCATGATCTCAGGAAGCTACTGTGTTAGTTCCAAAGGTGGTGAGTTCTCCCACTGAATTTTTCCCACTAGTACCACTGGAAAAACTCTTTGTAAGGGCCAAAAATGGGTCAGAGAGGAAAGAAATGATGTTTTTCTATTCCTGTATGTGGTGCGACTTGCAGATGTCCTTATAACAGTGCTGCACATTTACTCACACTGCCCATTCGTTATCTGCAGTTGTGGTGCTTTTTCTTAAGAAAGATCAGCATCTAGTTTTCCTAATGTTTGTTTCGCCCATCACATTGTGTAGTGAGCTTCTGCCAGGATACAGTACTGTTTATTAATTTAGCATGTCGCTCACCAGGATAGCCTCATGTGATCTAAGGCTTCATTTTCAGGAGGGCCCTGGGGGACAGTAGCATTCAGGCATGCAACACATTCAACAAGCAGACAAGAATAGAAAGTTAATTTCTATTACAATTACATGGAGCGTTCAGAAAAGAACACCTGTAGCTCTGTATTATAGAATATGATCTATGGTGCTGTTTTTTTTTTTATTTGCTCCCTTAAACTCCCCTCCCCCTCTTATAGTTTGCCACAACAAAGGTGTGCTATGCTTTAACTGTATACATTGACCATGAGCGGGATCTGAGCTGGGATGGTTTTGCTGTACTGTGGTAGCTGACCTGATAGTCGACCTCAGTAAAGAACCTCCCATTCCAGGTAGAATAAGTTGTAAGCAGGAGGAATGACATGAGAAGAGCATTGTCTCCTATACAGTACCACAAAAAAGATACACACCTATAAATGGGCACTTTCCCAGTGGGCTTCCTCTGGTTACCGAAGTGTAAATACATACAGAGGTGCAAATGTACAAAGGATTGGTGAGATGAATTAGTGACTGTGAGGTCTGGACCATCAAGTTACCTCCCTGTTAACGTAACAGCAATAACCTAAATGCCTTAGCCCTTCAGGTAGCTATCAAGCCTAGTCTTGAACGCGGGAAAACTATTTACAAGCATCACCTTCTTTGGTACTCCCAATTCACAATCCTGTCACTCTCTGAGTAAAAATGTCTCTGAATGTCCATCTTGATTGCTGCCCCCTAATGCTGCTATCCTTAATTCTGCTGAGCAGTCTGTTTTTGGTCTATTTTTATATACTCTTTCATGGTTTTGGATACCAAGCACAGACACAAAGATGTTACACAGTGAGTCTGTGACTGTGGTAGGAATCAACACAGAGATGTTCTAATGCATAACTCTATCTTGTAACTTGGACCATGTTGCTTCCCTGCCACTAACATGTTGAGCACTGATACTGCATTGTTGTACCTCCTAAGGATTTTCAAAGGTATAATATTGCCAATGCTAGTGGGGGGGGATGGTTTTACATCCCTCCCCCAGAATGGTACCTCCAGTAGTACAGAGTCGCAAGCATGTCATGCTGATAACTGCCTGGCCTAGAAATACAAACTGTGTCTGAGACTCTGTGTCAGTTAATCACCAATTTGTGGTTCTCTGTATCCACAAAATCTTTTAAAGTCTGTTCCATGGATACCGGACATAAGGTCTGTCAGCTCTGTACCAATCTGTTTGTTCCTGTATGTATCAAAACATCATAAAGTGAAAACATTGCCAGTTAGCCAGTGTCACAGAAAGGCACTGGTGTTCTGCACTGCTACCAAAGAGTCTTCGTTCAGGAGCAAACATGGCTGGTGGTCTCACATATTAGGGGATCCTCTGTGTAATTATCAGAGGTTGTATTTTGGAATCTTTCCATTCACTGAATGACAACTTGCAGCCGTTTTTCTGTGGGCTTACTACTTCAGGTATAACCAGAAGCAGAGCAGGGTCAGTTAGTTACCTTGCAGACGTACTGAGGCAAATAGGAGCTTGTCTGTAGGTCATTAGTTCTGCACAGTGATTTTAGTCTCTGTACTAGCAAGTTGCACACCCTCACCTACTGTACTCCTATCCCTTTGAATATCAGGCATGCTGGACTCCACGGCCCCAAACTGGTGCTAGCCGAGTGTGATAACATCCACTTCATGAGCACCCCCTGCCAAAAGTCCTGGGAGCAGCACTGGTATTGAGCATGCATGTAGTTGTTTCCCTGGATCACTGATACATCTGCGGCACAGCCTTTCAGTGGAGGGGAAAGGTGTTCAGGGGAGCAAAAAGGGGAGGGGGCATTTTGGGGATGATTTGACTGCACTTAAAAATGAACAGACTTGCATTTTACTATCAGAGTGACTACAGGATTATGTGTCCATGTGTGCCTGTGTGTGTGATTAGTGGGGAAATCGTTCTGTACTGTACTCTACTTTGCTTGCCCTCCCCTCCCGGCCATAGGAAGTGCATTATTTTGCAGTTGAATGGTTACATTAAAATACATACAGTACTAATAAAAAAAAATGTTAATCAAAAAACTGCATGTGCCTTTCTGATTGTGCCAGTGTTGTGGTATTCAATTATGCAATTTTCATTGGCATATTAATCATCTTTTCAACAAACAAGCCAGCGTTAATTAAAGCAAACCATGGATAAAGACATGTTGCCGGATCATCATTCCGTTTATCACAACGTGCAGGCCGGCCGTTAAGCAAATTCGGGACTGTGAGATGAATTTCAATGTTGCTGTTTTTTTTTTTTTTTTTGCCAGAGTTTGAATACAACTCATCCAAAGAAAAAAAACATTCAGGCTTCAAACCAGAGAGATGAATTTATTTGTAATTAATTTGATTCCATATAAGGGAAGTGAGCCAATTTGAAGTGAACTCTTTCTGCAGAGTTTTTGAGGTTAAGACCTACAGTTGCTCAAGCACTGATGGAGGGGTTGCACAGTGGGGTTGATAGGACTAATAGCATCGACATTCTCCCACTATTAATATGTCCTTTTCTTCTGAACTTCCTTGTTTATGTCTAATGCTGAGGTTCTAGTACTCACAGTGACAGTAATACCCACTGATTGCAGAATTGGTTCTGCATTACTGCACTTTTTCCCACAAAATTACCCTGCCAGCTACATTCATGCTGCTGATGGTGTCGATCAGCTCATTAGCACTGAGACATGCATAATGCAGTCTCTACCCCAGTTTGATCTCAACTGACCTCACATATGTTGACAAGCAGCCCTTCTACCTGTCATGTAGGGATTTTATTCTCATTTTGTCCATAATTATTTCCTCTTTGGAGCCCCCCTCCCCTTTTCTAATAGGGTTTGTTTCCATTCATAGAAACACAGAAGTTGACAGCTGAAGAAGACCACCAGGTCCATCTAGTCTGCCCATGGTCTTTTAGCCTAGCCTTCTAACTGCCCTTGGATATGAGGGCTCCCTTGTATCTGTCCCAAGCATTCTTGAAACCTACCACTGTGCTTGCCCCTACCACCTCTGCAGGCAGGCAGGTCCAGGCATGCACCACTCTCTCCGTGAAGAAAATCTTCCTGGTGTTGGTGGAGAACTGCCCCTCCTTGCAGCCTTAGATCATGTCCCCTGGTTCTGCTGCCCTTCTTAAACTGGAAGAGATCATCTATCTGCACCTGGTTTATGCCTTTTATGTACTTGAATGTTTCGATCTTGTCACCCTTCTCTCTTCTCTGTTCCAGGGAATACATGTTCAGTTCTTTAAGTCTATCCCCATAGGACATCTTGTGCAGTCACTGAATCATTCTTGTTGCCCTTTTCTACACCGTCTCCACTCGGTCAATGTCCTTTTTGAGGTGGGACCTCCAGAACGGGACTCTGTACTCCAGGTGAGGCCTAACCAGTGTTCTGTACTGCAGCAGGATCACTTCCCTCTTCCTACTTGTGATTTCCCTCCCATTGCATCCCACTCACCTTTAATGCTGCCTTCTCACACTGTTTACCTACCTTCAAGTTGTCTGAGATAATGATTCCCAAATCACGCTCTTGGGTGGAGGCAGCTAGTCTTTCCCCTCCAAGATAATATGCCTTATTTGGATTTCTTTTTCCTATGTGCATAACTTTGCACTTTTTGGCATTGAATCTCAGCTGCCATGCACTAGACCATTCTTCCAGTTTCCAGCTTCCATCTTGTCCACTTCCTGCTGGGTGTCGACCCTGTTGCATATTTTGGTGTTGTCTGCGAACAGACACACCTTTCCCTGTAGTCCGTTAGCTATGTCCGATATGAAAATTTTGAAGAGCAAGGGCCCCAGTACTGAACCCTGGGGCACACTGCTGGTCACCCTACCTTCTGATGACAGTGCTCTATTTACTTGCACTTTCTGGGTTCTGCCCTGTAACCAGTTTGTTAACCCATCTAACAATGTCTGATCAAACTCCTGTGTGGTCTAGCTTCTCTACCAGCCTTTTGTGTGGGACCGAGTCGAAGGCCTTGCTAAAGCCTAAGTAGACCACATCTACTGCCCCGTTGTCATCTACAGTGTAACATTTGTAACACAGTCAAAAAACTCAATCAGGTTTGTCTGGCATGACCTACTCACTGTGAAACTATGCTGCTTGGGGTCCTGATGGCCGCTAGCCTCCAGGAATGCTATGATCCTCTGTTTGAGAAGTGTCTCCAATAACTTCCCCACTATGGATGTGAGGCTTACCAGCCTGTAATTTCTAGAGTCCTCCCTGCTGCCCTATTTGTGAAGTGGGACCATGATTGTCCTTTTCCAATCTTCGGGTACCTCCCCATTTTTTAAGAATTTGGTGAATAGTTTAGCTAGTGGGGCAGCCAACTCTAATCTCAGTTCTTTTAAGATCCTGGGGTGCATTTCATCTGGTGCCATGGCCTTGTCAACTTGTAGTTTATTTAGTGCCTTCAGTACTTCAGTCTCTGTGAAGAGGCTAGTATCAATTCCCTGTCCAGGGGTGTTGCATTTTGCCATTTCTGGGCCATCACCTGGGTCCTCTCAGTGAATACAGAGCAGAAGTATTTGTTCAGAATTTCTGCTTTTCTGGGTTGTCTTCTGTTGTTTTCCCTTCCTGAGTTGTAATCTTGACTATACCCCCTTTTGTCTTCCTTTTTTCTCAGATGTATCTAAAGAAGGATTTGTCTCCTCTCATTGCCCTCTCTGCTATACTTGCTTCTGTCTGTGCTTTTGCCTGCCTTAGTTCACTTAATTCACTGGTGTCACATAGAATTTGAGGGCAGGAAGAGTCCCAGTGGCTCAACTAGTAAGCCCACCCTACCCCAAATCCCCTAAATTAACTCTAGAGGTCATCCATCTCAGTTTTGCATTGCCCCTGGTGCCTTCACTATGGCCTCATGGCTGTTAAACCCTTGTTTGAAGCTTCCCACTGTTTTAACAACTACCGCTTCCTCTGTGTGTATGTTCCATTTGTCCACCACTCCTTCCATGAAAACGTGCTTGGGGACATCATTCTTGAATCTTCAGCTAGACAATTTCATTGAATTTCCTTGTGTGCCAGTGTTTGTGTTTAAGATGAACCATTGGCAAGACCACTGACAGTAGTGAATGAAGGCAAGAAGCAACTGGGTTGGTTATGTGATGTGACATCAACTCTGAGGGTGTCTGTCCTCCCAAAGCAGGTATGTCAAGAAAGAAAACCCGTGGCTGCCATGGTGATCAGGCTCAGCCTGATAAACAGTGCTGGGAATGAAATCCTCTTCTCTGGCTACAGCAGGCTATACTAAGTGACCAGCCATATTATTATTAACTCCTAAGGGCCTGGGTCAAAATAACCCCAAATAATTGTCCCAAAATATGCACGTTCTGCTGCACTATAAGTGACGCCCCAGCCCCCAGGGATGTTTACAACTCTCCCCCTGTGAAAAGCTCAATACCTTTGGCAAGCTCCGGAACACCACCAGCCACAACCACTGGTACACAAGCAGGCAGGGTATGCACACTTCCCTCTGCCAAACCACAGAAGAACTTCAGGCTGCTCCACCATGAAGGTGGACTTAATG
This sequence comes from Neoceratodus forsteri, assembly GCA_016271365.2. Classification (NCBI taxonomy): domain Eukaryota; kingdom Metazoa; phylum Chordata; order Ceratodontiformes; family Ceratodontidae; genus Neoceratodus; species Neoceratodus forsteri. The sequence goes on from CM057455.1 coordinate 1,733,727,054, forward strand.
AACTACATACTGGGGCCCCATACCAGCTCACCTCCCTCACACGCTTGAGCTCTGTACCCTGGCCACCCACCCACCCACCTGGCTCCTTTGGACAGATTGCCTACATCTCAAGGGGTGGCATCCCAGACCTAACACTGGTCTAAACTAAATTAACTGCTGCCCAAAGTACTACTGCCTAATTAGTATGGACCCTCAAAAATCATGCCCCCACAGATTGTTACCTAAACATAGTAGCAACTGTCATAGCAGTAATAGCCCAATGGGTGAATACACAATTGAACTACTTGTCCTAAACATTTAACATACTGCAACACTGATGCATTGACTACAACAGCAACAGATTAGCAATGATAATACTAAACATTGTGAACAATAGCATCGACAAGATAGCTTGTAACAAGAAGGCAGTAATCAGGCTAGTAAGCTGTTGTAGATATTAGCCACACTCTTTGATTCAAACCATAACAGAAAAGGTCACAAAAGGGTTAGTCTCACCCATTTTAAATATCCTCCAGGGGGTGTCTGGAATCACAGCTCTGCAGGGAACTGAAAGTGATCACCTCACCAACTGTCAAAATAGTAGTGGGGGTGTGGCTTAGTGCAAGGCTGACCATACTAGTCGGTTGTCCCCACACAATACTTGGTGCAGTCACTGCCCAGATCTTGAAGCAAAGCATAGTGCTTACACAAAGTGAGTCCCTTGTAAACACTTCTGGTACAAATACCCTTGGCAACTCACTGTGCTTTTTGCAGAGAAACAGTGGGACTGCACAAACTCAAACTGTGTTTCTGATAGAGCTTCCCTAGAATGAAAATGGAATACTCAGTCCTTTCTTTTCTCCTTAATGACATCCCAGATGTGCCCAGGCTGATAGGGTTAGTCGTACTGGGGATAGTGCTGATGAATATGCCTCCACACAATCTTCTCGGCTTGTGACCACTCTAGCAGGCTGCAGATGGTCATTCTTGGACCCTGCTCCTCTGGGAGCCATACACCATCCTTATATTCCTGCTGTTGCCATTGTCATTCTTCAGCCTGACCACAGCGATCCTGAGGCCAAGGCTGGGGTGTACCAGGTGTTGAGGTGTCCTGGGGTGGTAACATGATCACAGTAGCATAGGGGAATTCAGGATCCTATTCCAACTCTATCTCCCACTCACAGATACATAGATACTGTCGGCAGATAAGGGCCTATGGCCCAACCAGTCTGCCTATTTGTGCTCATAAGATCACTTTAAGTTGTCTGTTGCCCCTTACCCCTGACCTCCAGGATTCCCTTATGTCTATCTCATGCATTCTTAAATCCCATGATTATTTCAGCCCCCACCACTTCCTCAGGCAGAGTGTTCCACTTGTTCACCACCCTTTCTGTGAAGAAATTCTTCCTCACATTTCCTCTGAATTGCCCTCCCTCCAACTTCATCCCATGCCCTCTAGTCCTGAAACATCTTTTTTGCTGGCAAATAGTGTTTTCCTGCACCCTATTCCTCCCCGTAAGGTACTTCTATGTCTCTGTCAAACCCCCTCTCTCCCTTCTCTCCTCCAGGGAGTACATATTCATATCCTTCAGCCTGTCCTTATAGGACTTGTGATGCAATCCCTTTACCATCTTTGTCGCCCTCCTCTGAACCTTCTTCACCCTGTCTATGTCTTTATGTAAGTAACTGGACACTGTACTCCAGGTGGGGCCTCATTAGTGTTTTGTACAGTGGAATTATGACCTCCCTTTTCCTGCTGGTGATGCCCCTGCCTAGGCATTCCAGCATCCTATTTGCTTTATCTGCCATCTTGTCGCACTGTTTCACTACCCTGAGGTCATCAGAGACGATAACCCCAAGGCCTCTTTCATGCTTGGTGCATGCTATATCCTCACCCCCCAACTGATATGATGTTCCAGGGTTTTTGTGCCCCATATACATTATTTTTCACTGTTTTGCAATACATTTCAACTGATAAACCCTTGACCATTCTTCAAGCTTCTGCAGGTCCCTCCTCATTCTGTCTACATCCTCTGGCATGTCCACTCTGTTACAGAGCTTCATGTCATCAGCAAACAGGGAAATTCTGCCTTCAAGGTCCTGTACAACATTGCCAGTGAAGTTGTTTAATAGGATCGGTCCCAGCACTGATCCCTGTGGCACCCCACTGCTCACTCTTCCCTCTGTGGAGTGACAGCCATTTACCACCACCCTCTGTGTCCTGCCACCCAGCCAATTACCCACCCACTGCACCTCACCTCATCTTCCCCCTTGCTCTCCTTCCAGCCTTCTGTTCCTCCAATCTCTTGGTCACCCAGGCAGGTGATCCCAGACTGTTCCGCCAGTGAATTCTAAAGAGGGCACAAACTTGATGTCTGGCAACTTGGTGATATCTCAGCTATCTCACCCATGGGCACTGGCCACAGGGCAGTAACAGTCTCTGGAATTTCTGCCTGGGATGCCTCACACTTTGGTCCATCTGCCTGAAAATCTGTCAGGGTCAGCAACTTGGGCTGGGGCTCTTTCTGCAGAGACAAACAGCTATGTGCGTGACCACTGCTTGAAGTTTTGCTGGTCCCAGAAGTCTCCTGGGGGATAGACTCCTTCTCTTCTCCAGACACCATGGATTCAGGCTCACCTTTGGAGTCTATACAAGAAGCAAGATCCTCCCAAACTTATGCCTTCTGAGATCAAGGAGGTGTCTGACTGGCTGGGTCCAAAACTAAACCATCGGGCAACAAATGTCCTTGGGCTGGTGGACTAGTACCGCAGCAGGCAGTACATGCAGGGAGCAGCACCACTCCAGGGCCCTTATAGTGGTGAAGGGCATATTCTGTAGACACAATCAATTTTCCAGCCAACTCCCACATTAATCTGAACAACTCCAATGGCATGGTAACATCTTAAGCTGAAGGTGCTTGTGCCATTTTCCCAAACAGATGAAGTCACGCAGTCCCAAATGCAAAACTAATGCAGTGGTAGCCAAAATGAATATGATCACCCTCTCTCACTGTGGTCTACTGTCCATTGCACATGCACTAGGCACCAGGAAATCATGAACTCCTCCCAACCAAGTCCAATCAGTCCAATCCATAGGATTCACCCCAGTCCATTTGCATAGATCTCACATGGGCCAGCCATAAGATCCTTTCCAGCAGACCCTCAGGCGCCCACATCCCACCAAAAGGTGCAAAATCTCTCAGCCCTCCAGCACCATATTGGTTGCATTACTGTCCAATACAAAAACTTCCAAAATATTAAACCGCTTCGCCCAGCACCATTCTTGGAGTCCAGCCATGCCACAGGCACCTGCCCCTTCCCCAAAACATCCCAGATGAGCCCCCACATGCAGCCTACCCCTCCCCAAAGCTTTGCCCAGCATCATTCTTGGTAGTCCAGTAGTACCACAGGCACCCCCAAAACATCCCAGATAACCCCCCACTTGCAGCCCACACCTCCCTGATGTCTAGGGATATGATGAATGTTAATGTATGTGGGGAGGGGTGGCCACAACAGAAACTGCATCAGATAACTACGTTTTCCAGGTCCCTCAAGGATGAGGTGTGGCTGGGCCAGAAGAAAATTATTGGTTAGTGGCAGTAACAGGCATTGCAAAGAACTGAAACAACACTGTAGGTCCAAGGAAAACAGTGGGATCTCATTTAATAACACGTAAAAGTCAACTCCATAGAACAGTAAGTTAATTAAGCAATAATGCCCGACAGGGTGTGTGTCATGCTGGGTTAACGTCACGCCTCAGTGGTTGGGCACGAGGCCGCAGGCTGAGTGCATCCATTAACTGAGGCGTGACATTATCCCAAACAACATACACCCTGGAGGGCATTATTGCTATTATACAATGGCTCGTTGTTATACAGAATAAAAAAATCATTTTAAAGATGTTTTTATGTGGAAAAATGTGTTTGTTTTTTTAAAAGAAGATGAAACAATGAAGCACATCATCAGCACATAATAAAAGCAAAAAATCATCTACAGGTGCACAGTAAGGATGAGACTAGACCTGTGATGTTGTACTGGGATAACATCACAGGTCCAGCCCAAGACTGACCAATCAGAGACCAGGATTTTTTCTTGCCATTGTATAATCATAGTTCAGGGGAGAAACACATCACACTGGACCAACATGGTCACATAAGAGCAAGAGTCCATAATATCCCAGTCACACTCTGTCCATTCCATGGTGTGTGATCCAAATGACCCTGTTAAATTAGGCAGCTCGGTTTATCCAAAAACAGCAATAATGATCCTGCAGGGCTACATCTTCTCATGGTCCCACAAGATCCACACTCTCTCTCTTGCAGCACAGAACAGGCTAGATTCATACCTCGTGGTGCTATTCCCTTATCCCAACAGCTAGCGTAACCTTCTGAGCTAAGAACATGTCAGCCTCTCATCTCAGAACTCCTATTTCCTCCTCCCAATGCCTCTAGATTCACAGACTCCCTCCTGAGCAACTGTCCCCATGAAAATCCAGGCAGCACATCTCCATGGATGTCTCAGTCAAGGCACTCACTCTCAAATGCTATTCTTATATCTTCAGCATTCCCCTTTGCTCTGTCTCAAGCCTTGCTCCAATGTTCCCTCCTGCCACTTGGCCTTTCAATTTTCCCACAGGACAATGGTCTCTCTCCATCCCCATAGTGGGGGAAGCCCTTCCAATGGCTGCCACCACATCCAGAGCAGGTTTGATTTTTCCCTCCGCCCTCCCCAAGAAAACTACCAAATGGCTCCTTGAGCAGGCAATCAGTCCTACTCATTCTGCATCAACCTCTCTTCCTCTCTTCATGCACGCCATTAAAATGCCAGGCCTGCCCCCTGGGTACTCCTGTGCTGCCAGCAGTCCCTCAGAGGTGATGAAAATATTAACCCCTTATGACCTGGGTTGAAATAACCCAAAACAATTGTCCCAAAATATGCATGTCCTAATGCACTATAAATAATGTCCCAGTCCCCGGGGGTGGTTGCATATTTATGTCTGCATTTTTTCTGTATTGTTGGCATTACCAGAGTTGTAGAGACAGAGAAAACAGAGAGAGGAGTACCATGAGAGAGCAAGCACTTGAAAGTACGAGTGCTGTGTGCTGTCATTGTTACATTGACTGGTGCTGGAGACTAGTGCAAGCACTTCTTCTAAGTAAACATGGCTATATATTTTAAAACTGTGGGATGTTATTTTAATGAAAAAAGGTTGTGATTCACCTAATAGGTGCAGGAACTTATAAGTTAATAAGGTAGGAGAGAGAATTTTGTAAATCGTTGTGATGAATGTAAACTGACTTACTGAATGCTGAAAAGAAAATGAAAGGGCCAGGTGGCAGTCAGCATGAGCAGGGCACAGGTCCTATGATTATAGTGCTAGAGGGAGGGTGATTTATCTATGGAACATGCACATTAAGGGGGTGATCCAAATATGGAACATGCACAATGGACCCTATGCAGAAATGTGTGTAGTGCCTATGCACCGTGTAGCTGCAGTACGTAGGCAGCCCTACATGTGCTAGCCACACAGCGGGGGTCCCAAAGTACACAGTAACAGTGCTCCTGCCATTTGTACACCGGATCCACCAGCCGATCATGCCATTCCACAGCTTGGCTGGGCTGGGGAAGTGTTGGGGGCATGGCAGCACTCTGCACACTGCACAAAGACTCAGAGTGCCATGCACTGGGGTGCATGAGCTACACCCTGGGGACCCTGCCATAAACCCTTGCATGCCCCACACATGTCACCCCCCCCCAGCTGTGGCAGGACCAAGATTCCCCCCTTAATGTCTGAGCCCACTGGACAGCTGTAGAGAGCTGGGGTGGCCATTCAGCTGAGTGCCCATACATTCCACCATTCTGAACCCATGCCTACCCACACTCCCCTGCTCCTGTGGAGCAGGGTATCCACTCCAGGGCCCAGGGTAGGTGTCCAATAGGATGACCACCTCAGTCCACCACTATGCACCTGACTGCCCCCGTGGTCCTGGGCCCTGGGGGGCAGGGCCGCAGACAGGTGCTCTGCAAGTGCAAGCAGTTGTGAATCAATGCACCGTGTGCCTGTCTGGGGCCACATAGGCCCACAGTCACTTTACACATGAATCACGCATAAATTGTGCACTTTTGTGCATAGCACACAATGAGGGACTGATTTCAGTATGGAACATGCACAATAACATTAGAACATGCACAATCATGCTGTGGGAAGCAGTGCAATAGGACAATTGAGTTGTGCAATTTCAGTGCACAATAACCTCAAACCATATACTATAATTAGAATTTAATCATGAACATAGAGAAAAAGGTTACCAGCCCATCGAGTTCTTTCCCCCACCAGCTAAGTAGGAATACTCTGTCAGCCCCCATTCCCCCACCAACTAAGTGAGAATACCCTGTCTGCTCCCATTCCCCACCAGCTAAGTTGGAATACTCTCAGCCCCCATTTCTTTAAGGTACTTTTCTAGTTTAAGCATGAAGGAAGAAACACTCTCAATTGACCCCACTTGTTCTGGAAGCCTATTGCAAGTGTTCAGCACTCATGATGAGAAGTAAATGCACACTTTTTAAATTGTTTTTGTCTTTCTCTGAAATTTGTTACTTGTACTGTTTTTTTTTTGTGCATGGTTATGCACCTATTGTTCTCACTTTGTTACTGCTGTATCCCCCCCCCCCCCAGGTTGCTCCTGCAAACGAGCCCTTTCTAAGTGTGCCTGTCCTGGTCACCATATTATATAAAAATAAATAATTCTTCCTGACAGTTTCTGTCACCTCAGAAATACCTCAACAATCTTAACTATCATATTTCAATAACTAAAAATCTTGATTTTTAATTCCCAAGATTTTCTCTAGAATTTATTTTCTTACCCATTAAGAAAAATATTCCAATATCAAGACAACTTAATTATCTTGGTTTATTTAATCAAGAATAACACTCTTATTTCATGGCATATATTTCTAATTTCAGTCTTTTTTTATGTAAGTGAATAAAACTCTTATTTCCTAACTTCAGGGCAGCATCCTGTTTTTAGCTAGTATAATGTTTTTTGGAGTTTATTTTTTTTTCTTGAAACAGTTATAGGATCCTATGAATGGCAAACCTTTTTCACTTATTCTAAAGTGGACTTTTCATTTTGTTCTGTTGCTGTTGCATTAATTGAGTCTTACCATTATTCAGTTTCTGGGTGAACAAGCTTATGTCTCACAGTACATCATGTACCTCACTGGGTTATTGTCATTATAATCCTTCCCCCGACTACCCCTGCCAATTCAAACCATTACATCATAAGATGAGTTCAGGTGAGGGCAACCCTCATCTGTCAATTTTTACTTGTGCACATACAATACAAGCACTTATTTTCTTCTGTTTTTACTGATATAGGTGCATATAGCATGGCCATTCAAATCCTGCATGCAGCAATGCTGCATGCCCTAGGTGGTTATGCACTTACATAGAAACATAGAAGTTGTCAGCAGATAAGGACCTCTTGGCCCACCTAGTCTGCCCAGTTTTCACTGCCTACTGTGCCACCACAGACCCTACTCAATCTCCGGTTGTCTCCTCCCCTTGCCTTACTACCAAGATCCCCTTGTATATGTCCCATGCATGCTTGAATCCTGCCACCATTTTGGCTTCCACTACCACTGCTGGAAGGCTGTTTCAGGTGTCCACCACCCTCTCTGTGAAGAAGTATTTCCTCACATTTCCTCTAATCCCCCCTCCAACTTCATAGCATGACCCCTTGTCACTGAGCTTCTTTTTCTATAGAAAATGCTACCTTCCTGTACTTTATTAATACCTATTAGGTATTTAAATGTTTGTATCATAACTCCGCCTTTCCCTTCTCCCCTTGAGATAGTACATGTAAGCCTTAAGCTATAACACAGCATGGTTCTACTGGAGAATTAATTCATGCCTGGGTGGGGGAGGGCTTGGGACATGAGGCCAGAGTCGAAGTGTTTCCAACCACCCAGGCATGGATTAATTATCCTGTAGAACCATGCTATGGATTGGCTTAATGCGCTTGTAACATGGCAAGTGCAAGGTAAGTAATATTTCTGCACTGTTTAAGTTTTAATGAAAGAAAAATGAGTGCAAACACTTAATTGTACTTCAGAACACATTTTATGTTTCACCTCTGCCCACTTCAAAGGCTGCATAGAATAGCAAACGTGTGTGTGCATGTTGCACAGTGAACATACATTGATGTAGGGCTTCAACATTTTTAACACGTTCCAGCTTTATATCAACTAGAGAAACACACAGAAAGGCTAAAAACTTCAACTTTTCATGAATATTTGTAATGTTTTGGGCTCCATTCATACCTCCAATTCATGCATGACAGTACTGCATTATGGGTAAATGTAGTAGATTTGCATATTTAAATATGCCTAGAAATATTTTGAAAACATTTGAAAATGTTGTCTAATAGTATTAAGAGTGCAACACTTTCAACTGTGAATAAATGAACCGGCTCACACATTCAGGGAAAAGTTTCCTACCTCTGTTGAACAATTGAAACTTCTTCATCTTTGTTTATAACTACACTGCATTATGGGTGTGTGTCGTGAATTTGCATATTTACATGCTGAGAGAAAAAATAAGTAATTGACATTTTCTCAACATTGGAAAACTTTGTCAAAAAATATGCTGCCTACCATAACATTGCTTAATTTAGCATTACTGTTTTCCATCTGCCCACCACCCCAGCTCAACTGATGCCTGCAGTGCATTCAAATATATGCATAGGAACTTTCCCAGCACCCTGGTATACAATTAATGTCACGGTTTTTATGCAGTGTGCTTTGGAATAACTTTTTCTGTCATTTGTTTTTATGGCTTTTCCTGAAGTTTGTGTACAAAGACCAGATCCAAACATCACATTAAGGTATGGAAATGGAATCGGGTATATTGATCTTTTGTTATTGTGCCTCGGGAACTTAGTTTGCAAATACTGTGCTACTTGCAAGTGTTCTTAAAACTTTGGAGACTAGTGTTGATGGCAGCACACTGACTGCTCAATTCCCAGAGGTCAGTGGGGTAGGTGGGTGGGAAGGTACACAATGCAAAACAGCAATAGTTGCACTCACAGCTGAAAGAAACAGAGCAGAGATTCTCCTATTTAGCTTCAGGAGAGACACAGCACAACTAGTAGCAATAGTGTTGTCAGGAGAATGATCAAAGGGTGAGCCTCCGGATGGTCTGCCAGCTCTGTGTTGCACTCTGTTTTGTGCTTTGTGACAGTGAGAGGGGGATGTGCTTTGTGACAGGGAGGGAGAGAGAGAGACACACACACACATGCACCGATCCACTGATGCAACTGACTCCTGCAGAAATTCACTACTGTCTTCTGTGTGTGTGTGTGTGTGTGTGTGTGTGTGTGTGTCTCTCTCTCTTCTCTCTCTCTCTCTCTCTCTCTCTCTCTCTCTCTCTCATAGCTCTCCCAATAGAACTGGTCCCTCAGTTCACTTACTTGGTGAGCGCGCTCCTGATGGCAACCGTGGGAAGTAAGACAGAGTACGCTTGCGATGAATTAATCCATGGTCAGATGATGTGCTCCAACCAATCGGAGGTAGACCCTTGCAAGTGCCATGTTACAAATTCAGTTTCTTGAATCTCTCCTCGTAAACCAGCTATAAAAATCAACCAAATAAAATTATTTGTAATACTGATATTTATTTGCTGTCAAGCACAAGACACCATAGTTTGGGCACTCACCACCACATATTACATAGAAACATAGAAACATAGAAGTTGACGGCAGATAAGGACCGCAAGGCCCATCCAGTCTGCCCATTTCTTTTTCTACCTTATAAATGTGCCATCGGCCTTTGCTCTGTCAGTGACCTATCTATTCATAGTCATTTGTATTGCTCCCTTATGCCTATCCCATGCCTGTTTGAAGCCCTGCACTGTATTCATAGCCACCACTCTTGTGGTAAGCTATTCCATGCATCTACCACACTTTCTGTGAAAAGAATTTCCTCACATTCCCCCTTAATCGGCCTCCCTCTAATCTCATGCTGTGTCCTCTTGTCCTGCTATTTTTCTTATATTTAAACATGTTAGACTCTTTTCACCTTGTTTATGCCCTTAAGGTGTTTAAATGTCTCGATCATATCACCTCTCCCTCCTTTGCTCAAGGGTATACATATTGAGCTCCGTTAATCTGTCCTCATATGTCTTCTGATGCAGTCCCTGCACCATTTTGCTGCCCTTCTCTGGACTGCCTCAATTTGGTTAATGTCCTTGTGAAGGTGTGGCCTCCAATACTGCACGAGTACTCAGATGGTGCCTAACCAATGTCTTGTACAGAGGGATTATTACCTCCTCCACGACTTGTGATACCCTACTAATCACACCCTAACACCCCCATACCTTACCTACTGCTTTAGAGGTCTGCTTGGATGATTTTAGGTCATCAGTGATGATGATGCCCAAGTCTCTTTCTTCCTTTGTGACTGCTAGCAACTCCCTCCCAGCCTATAAGTGGCTTCAGGGTTTCTCTTCCCTATGTGCATGATTTTGCACTTTTGCATTAAATCCAGTTGCCACTCTTCTGACCATTTTGCTAGTTTATCCAGATCTCTTCTCATTCTACCCACCCCATCTGGATCATCTACTCTGTTGCAGATCTTGGTGTCATCTGCAAACAGACAAGCCTTACCCGCTAGTCCATCTGTGAGGTCACTAATGAAGATGTTGAATAGGACTGGCCCCAGGACTGATCCCTGAGGTACCCCACTTGTGACTCTGCATCTCTTCTGACTGTATACCATTTACCACCACTCTCTGTTTTCTGCCAGTCAACCAGTTTGCCACCCAGTTGACCAACTTGACCCACCCCGAGCCTACCTAGCTTATTTATCAATCTCTATGTGGAACAGTGTCAAAAGCTTTGCTGAAGTCAAGGTAGGCAACATCAACTGCTCCCCTTGGTCCACCACTCTGGTTACCCAGTCAAAGAAATCTATGAGATTAGTTTGACAGGACCTTCCTTTGTAAACCCATGCTGTCTTGGATCCTGTGCCCTATGGATTCCAGGTGTTGCACTATCCTTTCCTTAAGGAGTGCCTCCATAATCTGCCCACTACTGAGGTAAGACTGACTGGTCTGTAGTTCCCGCCTCCTCCCTGCTACCACTCTTGTGGAGCGGGATCACATGAGCCCTTCTCCAGTCTTCTGGGACCTCTCCTGTGCTCAGAGACTCACTAAACAATTCTGCTAATGGCTCTGCTAGTTCCTCCTTTAGCTCCTCATACCCTGGGATGTATACCATCAGGTCCCATTGCCTTATCCACCTCTGGAGCTTAGCAAGCTCTTGTAGGACCCTTTCTTTTGTGAAGGGAGTAGTGCTCACCTCCGTCCCCCTGTGTCCATGATGCTGAGCTGTGGGCCCTGCCCTACCTTCTCTTCAGTAAATACTGAGCAAAAGTATCTATTTAGGATAGATGCCTTTACAGGGTCCTCCTCCTCACATGCTCCCTTTTCTCCATTAAGCTTAGCAATACCCCTCTGGACTTTCTCCTTTCACTAATGTATCTATAGAAAGTCTTGTCACCTTCTTTACTGTTCGTGCTAGTGTTTCCTCAGTTTGAGACTTTGCCTGCCTTACTGCCTTACCTGCTTCCCTTAGGGCAGTTTGGTATGCCTCCCTATCTTCATCCGCTGTGTTCCCTTTATATTTCCTGAAGGCCAGTCTTTTGGCTCTGACCTTTTCTGCTACTGTATTTGAGAACCAAAGTGGTTTCCTTCTTCTTTTGCACTTCCTTTCTGTCTAACACAATGGGATGTTGCTTCAAGTATTGTATCCTTAATGCTTGCCCACTTTGCCTGTACCTCCTCACCTATGTTTCTTTTTGCCAGGGCTAGCTTAACTCTGTTGGCCATCTTATCAAAGTCAGCTCCTCTGAAGTCCCATATTTTTGCCTTGGAATGGGATGATTTAGATGTAGTAGCCAAATTGAACCATACCATGTGTATTACGTTGAACACCAAAAGTTTAAGTAACAAAAGGAATTTTATTCCATAAATAACATGCCTGGTGCGTTTCTGGTCTATAACTCAACCCTTTCTCAAAGACTTACCTTGTGCACACCCTCTTGCTTTTGTTATTTGCTGTCAAGCACATTTTTCTTTTCTGTACCATTGAGAGTATGATGCATCTGTGATCTGCTTAACATAAATATATAGTATATTCTTAGCCTTTGTTCTGTATAAAAATCAGTCTGCTCAAAATCCTTGATGTGCACATTCTAATCTGTTGCTCACATTTTAAAGACGAGTTGTGTACATTCCAAATAGTTGTTCAACACAGTTCTAAGGTCATAAAATGTTAATTCCTAATGCACCACACACACACACACACACACACACAGCAGCTTACTAACCATCCAGTTCCCAAAGTTGTACCTTGTAACTCCAAAAAGATACATTTAATGTCAATCATTGAACAGAACAATGAAATGGCAATACTTTTTTTGTTTTCGTTTTTACTTGGGAAGGAGGGATTCTGTGACCCCTGTATAAAATCCATGTACTGCAAAAAATAAAATATGGGCAACCACACACAACTCAGCTTGTGTTCCATCTCATGGCCGAGATGGTAGCATGGGCCACTCGAGCTTCGCTGCTAAGGTACATATGCTGTCATTTCAACTCCTCTATGGAAACACTGCCTTGTTGTGTATGATTGTCCATATATTATTCTCTATATTCAATACATAAACAATTGTTTTCTAAAATTATCAAGTTGTGTTCAATTTATACGTAAAACTGTGTTTACCAAACATTTGTAATGATCAATAATCATATTACATGCACACTTTTTGTGCTTTTCATAATTAATGTGAATATCATTACAAAATTAAGTTATTTATTCATTGTCCTGTTTTCTGCTTGTACAGTTTGACCATGAATCCCAGACATCACATGTTAGCTTTTCATTGTGTGGACTTTTATATGTCTGACTTTTATACTTTGTTGCATGCATACTGTATTTCCAAAATTGTATACAATCCTATGATAATTCTTTCATTCGATAGGTTCTCTTGACTATCCAGTGACTTCTAGTTCTCATTTTAACGAATCCTCCTTCTATTATTGATTTATCATTATGGGCGAAGAAAGAGATGGGTTTACCTAATGTACTGTACTTCTGTGTTCCAGTAATCAAGAGGTCTCCATGCCATATCACAAGCATGCCTAGACTACAATGAAGGATGCAACATTTTTCATTTATCTTAAAACTGGAGGGGGGTGAAGTTGGGAATCTTTGCTGTTTGAAATACTTTGCAAAGTTTCCCTATATTACGTCATTCACCTGGTAAAATATCTTCTTTGCCAGGTGGTCTTTTTTTAATTCAGTGTACTTTATCGAAATTTTTCAAAAGCCAAACAATACACAAAAACACATACCATAATAATAATAATCATAAATGAACAAACTAACAAAAACAAACCTAACACAATAGCAGGTGAAACATTTAGAGGCATAAATTGAAGGTAAAACATCCCATCCCTCACCCACCCAAAAGATCCCTACAGTCCAGCAATCCCTACCTACCCATCGAACATCACAGGGCACCACACAAGCCAAAATTAAAGGGAGAAAGGAAAAGAAAGCAATAAAAAGGAGGAGGAGGAGAAGAGAGGGAGGAAAAAGGACTACAAAAGAGAGAGGCCTAACTCAGTAAATCTCTGGTCACTCAGACCTAATAGACAAAAGGATAAGAAGCGATTCCTACCTGACACAGAAATGTTGAAGACACTTTATATGATTGGCAATATGTTTTTCCAGCAAACAAAGCAGTCATCATTTCTGCATGCCATTCCCTTATGGATGGGGTCATATCATCCAAGCAATGTCTTAAAATCACCAGCTTAGCCACAGCTGATATGAAGTGGCACTTTGACAAACAGCTGAGTGCCTCTATCTGTAGTTCTTCACCTGGCGACATGATTCGTCCGGTGAAAACAACATGCAAAGGCATTTTGCCAGTCAAATGTCACTCCCAGGGGGTATGGCCAAGCGCAAGAGCTGAGTGGTGGTTTGGGAGAGGAGCTCCATCTACATCGCCTGCTGTTTTCCCTTGAAAACCCACTAAATCGCTAAAAAGTCTGAAGATTTTACTAGCTCTATAGTCCAGATGCCAGCGCCGACCAAGCCAGTGAAGAAACAATCTAAGATATCATTTATTTCACCCGGATCGGCCCGAGCTCTAAAAGGCCTACCTCAGAGGAAAGCACTAGCAGATCCCGTGGAAGGCCCTGCTTCAGAACCAGTCTCTCTCAACCCCGGACATTCCCATCTGCAGAACAACTCTTTGCCCAGCCCATCTGACACTATGGCCGAAGGCTATCAAAATCTGGAGTGACTTCTAAAGGACTTAAAGTATGATCTAGATACCCACATGGAAACGGGATTTCAAAATGGCACTGCCCAAATTCAGCACATGCAGCAGACAGTCAATAATTTGGCTGACACAATAGAAATGCATGAAACCCGACTTGGAGAGCTGGAATCCAGACTGGGGAATCAAGAAGATCTTACAACAAGGCAAAACTCTGATTTGGTAAAAGCCCTTAAAGAGATTGAGTTACTTAAACAAATTGTGGATGACCATGAGAACGAGGAGAGGTGCTCTACAATGTCAGGATGATAGGCCTACCAGAGGGGCTTGAGGTCCGAGACTGTGTAGAATATCTGCAGGCCTGGTTTAGGGATACTCTACAATTACCACGGGGTGCCACTTTGGAGATTCAGTGAGCTCATCGCTCCCCTGGCCCTAAGTCTTCACCTGAGCAGAAACCTCGCCACATTATAATTAAATTAATGAGATATCAGGATCGACAACCAGTCCTTGAAAGAGCTCAGAAGAAAGGAGTCATTATGACCCAACAAAATCGAGTCGGCCTATTCCCCGACTACTCCAGAGTGCTACAACTTCAGAGGCAGTCCTATGCTGAGGTCAAGAAGCTGCTGCATTCCATCTCCTACCCCTTTACACTAGCTTACCCTGCTCAACTCATAATTCGACCTGTGGGGGGTCTGCAGAAGGCCTTTTACAAGCCCAGACCTTGCACTGGAATACCGTAAAGAATTGGAGCACCAGAGAAGGGGCTAATAACCTTAGTGACGGAGGCAACCTACTTCAGGTACTGTGACAATGGGGTGTGGGTGTCAGAGGAGTGAGGAGGGGGGTTTTGTTACCCAATGCTGATCTGTAACACCTTCGAGGGCCTATAAGGCAAGATTGGTGGGCACCTCCACCCTTCCCTTCTCCTCTTCCCACTCCTGGTGCCTCCAGCAAGACTACAATCTATTTTACAACTAACTCTCGTTATGGCTGTACCAGCTTTAAGGAGACTGTTGTGGAGGCTGGGAATGGGCCTATACCCATCCTGAATCTATGCACTATCCTCTGGAATATGACTTAGCAAGTGGACATTTACTGGTCGCTGTCTTGCTACAGCTTCTTTTTTGGAGATAACAATTCTTTTCATTTTGTTGTTTAGAACACAACTCTGAATTACTACATCTGGGACTTAATGTTTAAAAGACTATTTGGCTTTATCTACTGGGTTTTAAAATATGAATGGGGGGATGACAGAATGTTCAGTCGAGGGGACTTACATGCCTTGATTTTTGTCTGTTTTGATTGCCCAGGAATCTCTTGGGAATAATTTTATTTCGGTGTAGAAAGGAAGTCCACTGGGGAAACTTAACATTAACTTTACAGTAGGAGCACTGAAGTCAAAGCTGAAAATTTCATTTTGGCAGGGTGGTCGGTTCCCTACACATCAGAGGGGTGCAGCTGACCTTGCAAAGCTCCCTGAGCGGCACTCTCATCACAAGAACTTTCAGGGATAAGATAGGGTTTCTGGGAGGATCTTCTCCCAGACCCTTACCCCCCATGCCTGTTTTCAGGGGGTTGTGAGGGAACCAGACTTTCTTTTAAAATTTAACCTCTTTTAGTTCTGAATTGTAATAGCAGGTGATGGGGCACTCCATCCACGAAAAGGAGTGGATGGGAATAGCAGAACCTTTTGTACAGCGGGGGGGGGGATACGTTACTGTTCAATGTATGTTTCTACTACTTTCTGTCCTAGTTGGGAATTATTATGCTGTTAGGAAGATGGGAAGGGGATTAGCTGTTAGAATATGGTACCCTGAAGTGTATTGTCATAATATGGAGATTCCATTGGGTACATTGGGAAAGGGGAGGGGTAAGTTAGAAAGGCTTTTTCCATATTGTTGGGGTTTATGCAAAATTAGCGGAGCCAGTTATGTGTTTGTACCAGGGTTAAAGTTGACTCTTTGGGATCAAATTAAGCCAATATTCATCAATGGCTAATTTTACCTTTATCTCATGGAACATCAATGGTTTACAAACAATGGTTAAAAGAAAGCAAGTATGGTCACAGATCAAGAAACTAAAAGGTGATATAATATTTCTGCAAGAGATACACTCCACTAGGGAGGAGGCTGGTCACCTAGGGGAGTCCTGGGGTGGATCTTTTTTGGCAGCCCCCTTCACATCTAAGGCTTGTGGGACAGCCATATGGATTTGGCCTGGCCTTCCCCATAAAGAAATTTCCCACGTGGCTGACCCACAGGGCAGATATGTTATTGCAGTAGTAGACTTGGGAGATTGGAAGCTTACTTTGGTCTCGGTCTACGGTCCGAACTATGACTCACCAGATTTTTTCACCCACTTGGCGACCACCCTCGCTCCTTTCCCAGACTGTATAATCATAGGAGGAGATATGAACATCTACTAGGATACTAAAGTGGACCATTCCAGAGTTAAACAAGGTGCACCTCCTAAAAGTGTTTATGCACTACACCGATTAATGGAGGGCAGGTCCCTGACTGAGGCCTGAAGGTTTTGTCACCCAGTGACCCAGGAATATACCTTTTTCTCCCATGCCCATAAGATATATACCAGACTAGATTATATCTTCCTTCCATCGCACATGGTGGGGGAAATAGAGGAGGCCAAATATGGGCAGTTGCTGATTTCCGATCATGCTCCCCTTAAAGTGGTAGTGTCCAGAGGATCAGGGTCTCCAGGTGTGGCTCAGTGGCACCTCGACTCATCCTTTTTGCTAGACCAACAGTTTATTCAGCAATTAAATGACCGTCTTAAGGAATTCATTGCCCTAAACCCTCCAGGAGATACTAGTATTGGTACAGTGTGGGACACCTTAAAAGCTTTTATTAGGAGGGAAGTCATCTCCTACACCTCATTTCAAAAGAAAACTGCCACAGCTCAAGAGCACCACTTGGGAAGGTCAATAAATACCCTGGAGAAGGCCAATATGGCACAGCAGACCCCACAATTAATGTCCAAACTTAAATCTCTTAAGGGTACTCTGAACCAGCTCTCCACGAGACAACTGGATCGTGGCCTGTTATTAACAAACTCCATCTCCTTTTTTGATGGAGACAAATCAGGGAAACTACTGGCTGGTATGGTGAAAGCAAAAAGGGCAGAACGTACCATATTAGGTATAGAAGACCCTGTGGGGGAGATCACTTATGACCAGGTCAGGATAAATAGCTCATTCAGGACCTACTACTCCACCCTGTATACCTCTGAGTTCCCTCCTGGAGCAGACCCAGAATTTTTTCTGAAAACCATTGATTTACTGACCCTGCAGGATCAAGATAGACATTTTGATGGCTCCTGTGACCCTAGAGGAACTATGCCAGATTGTGAGGGGAGTTAAGAAGGGGAAGGCTCCGGGACCGGATGGGCTTCCTTCGGAACTGTACAAACTGATTTGGAATACAGTGGGTCCTTTGATGTTTGGGATGGCGACAGATGCTTTAGCACAAGGGGTCCTTCCATCATCTCAATATTTAGCTACCATTACTGTCTTACCCAGACCTGGTAAAGACCCTATTGAATGTACCTAATACTGCCCCATTTCCCTTTTAAATGCTGATTACAAAATTATAGCCAAACTGTTGGCATCCAGGATTGAAGGGTTCCTTCCCCATTTGGTACATCCGGACCAGGGAGATTTCATCAAGGGAAGGCAGGCAAAACATAATATCAGGCAGACCCTGAACATTATGCACCAGTGGTCCCAGGGTAGTGGGGGAGGACTTTTGGCCCTAGATGCCAAAAAGGCATTTGACTGGGTCAAATGGCCTTTTATGTTTGCAATCCTAGCTAAATTTGGCATGGGCCCCCAAATGTTGAAATGGGTCGGTACATTTATACCATTCCCCTAAAGCCCAAATACTTACTAATAATATGGACTCAGCCCCCTTCACCCTGACCAGGGAAACTAGGCAGGGATGTCCTCTATCCCCACTCCTGTATGTTCTTGCAATTTAATCCCTAGCCCAAGCTGTTAGGATAACTTTGAGTACAGTGGCGTGAAAAAGTATTTGCCCCCTTCCTGATTTTCTCTATTATTGCATATTTGTCACACTGGATGTTTTCAGGTCTTTAGAGAAAATGTAATATTAGATAAAGGGAACCTGAGTGAACAAATAACACTTGTTTTTTTTTTTAATTTCACTTATTTAATGAAAAAAAGTTAACCAACACCGACTGGCACTGTGTGAAAAAGTAATTGCCCCCTTACACTTAATAACTGGTTATGCCACATTTAGCTGCAATGACTGCAACCAAACACTTCCTATAATTCAATATCAGTCTTTCACATTGCTGTGGAGGAATTTTAACCACTCTTCCTCGTAGAACTGCTTTAATTCAGTAACATTTGGTAGGTTTTCAAGCATGAACTGCTCGTTTCAGGTCCTGCCACAGCATCTCTATTGGGTTTAAGTCTGACTTTGACTAGGCCACTCCAAAACTTTAATTTTACTTCTTTTAGCCATTCTGATGTGGACTTGCTTTTGTGTTTTGGATCATTGTCTTGTTGCATGACCCAACTCACGCTTCAGCTTCAGCTGACGGAAGGATGACTGGACATTCTCCTTAAGAATTTTCTGGTACAGAGCAGAATTCATGGTTCCTTTAATTATGGCAAGTCATCCAGGTCCTTAGGCAGCAAAGCATCCCCACACCATCACACTACCACCACCATGTTTGACTGTTGGTATGGTGTTCTTACTGTGGAATGCTGTGTTTGCTTTATGCGAGACATTATGGGATCCATGTTGTCCAAAAAGTTCCACTTTGGACTCATCTGTCCATAGAACATTTTCCCAAAAGGCTTGTGGATCATCCAGGTGCTTCTTGGCAAATGAGAGATGAACATTTATGTTCTTCTTGGTTAGCAGTGGTTTCCGCCTTGCTACTCTCATGAAGCCCATTTTGCCCAGTCTCTTTCTGATTGTGGAGTCATGAACACTGACCTTAGCTGAGGCAGAGAAGCCTGCAGTTCTTTGGATGTTGTTTTAGGATCCTTTGAGACTTCTTGGATGATTTTACACTGCATGTGGAGTAATTTTGGCAGGCCGCCCCTCCTGGGAAGGTTCACTACTGTTCCAAGTGTTCTCCATTTGGAGATTATGGCTCACTGTGGTACGATAGAGTCCCAGAGCCTTAGAAATAGCTTTGTAACCCTTTCCAGACTGATAGAGGGCAACAAATTTTTTCTGATCTTTACAGGAACTTCCTTTGATCATGGCATAATGTGCTTGTTGAATCTTTGTGCTGGCAGCGTGACTCTGATGGTAAGGGCCAAAATAAGTGAGGTTTATATTGAGCAGGGCTGGCTGTAATCAAGCCTGGCTGTGTTCAATCAGCTGACTCTAATTATCCCTTTAATTGGGTTGATTTAACTAGGGGGCAATTACTTTTTCACACAGTGCCAGTTGGTGTTCGGTTAACTTTTTTCATTAAATAAATGAAATAAGTAAAAAAAAAAAGTGTTATTTGTTCACTCAGGTTCCCTTTATCTAATATTATATTTTGTCTAAAGACCTGAAAACATCCAGTGTGACAAATATGCAATAATAGAGAAAATCAGGAAGGGGGCAAATACTTTTCACGCCACTGTATATGAGGTCTGGTCCGGGGTGGAACATAAAATTTCTTTATTTGTGGATGATGTCCTTCTTTTCCTTATAGCCCCTGAGGATTCTCTCCCTTGTTTATCAACACTTTTTACCATTTATGGACCATTCTCAGGTCATAAAATCAATTGGGGGAAAAGTGAATGGATGCTGTTGATAGGCCCTCAAGCACCCATCATCACAGCGAATACAAATATACCCTGTACTAAACAAATTAAGTATTTGGGAATCATAATAACATTTGCAATCTCCAAACTTGTTAAAACCAATATGAATAACATTATTAAAAAAGTTAAGGAAGATTGCACAGTTTGGAGGGCTCTCCCCTTGTCCCTCATAGGGAAGCTGAATCTTATTAAAATGTCAGTGGTGCCACAATTTCTGTATTTTTTCCAAACAGTTCCACTCTGGATACTGCATACATTTTTAAAGTCCTTGGAGGGGGCTATTACCCAGCTCATATGGCAGGGACGGAGACCAAGAATCAAGAAGAATATTTTGTGGCATCCAGTTGGGAGGGGGGCATTGGGCCTTCCTAATGTGCAGTACTACTATCTTGCAGCTCAGCTAGCTTTTGTGCAGGATATGTTTGAAGAAGGAACTGCTGGGCCAGCTTGGGTGACCTTGGAAACACGTTCTTTTATTCCCCTATACCATGATTTCTTAGTGGGGGGTGTGGGTATGTCTCAACCTTCTAAAATAAACAATCCCTGCACTAGATCCACTTGGAGAGCATGGCAAAAGGCACACCAGATCTTAGGGTGGGATACACATTCAGTTTCACGAGATATCCCGCTTCAGACATTACGTATGACCAGTGGGGGGGTGAGGCCAGGAGAGAAGCAAATCTTAAACAACTGGCACCGTAGGGGCTTACAAACACTAGGCCATCTCTGGACTGGGGATGATGTCGTGTCTTTCCCCTCCCTTATTAAAAGATATAAGGTGCATGCCTCACACTATTTTGTACATTTGTGTATACAGACCATTGTGTCCCAGATGAAGACTAGGTTGTTGGGTGACCAACTAGGAGCTCGTTCCCCCTTAGAGGAGACATTTATAGGACAGGCTATAGATTTGGCCTTCAGACCCCTCAGGAAATGTTATGAACTGCTGCTTGGAGCTCTTCCTGACCCTTTAGCGAAAATTAGAGAACAGTGGGTGTCAGACTTAATGCCGGAAGACCTTATGGGAGGAGATTGGCTTGCCATTCTTAAAAATATAAGGAAGTGTTCAGTAAACAACAGACTCCATGCAGTTCAATACCAGGTCCTTTTTAGGTCGTATTTTACCCCATATTTAGCTCACAAGATAGATCCATCAGTCTCATCCCTATGTCCCAAATGCCATGTGCATGAGGGCACATTTTATCATTTGTTTTGGGAGTGTTCCAGAGTACGGAGGTTCTGGGGAGGCATACACCAGATTCTAACCTCCATTGTGCAATGCCCAAACATGATGGACCCAGCTGAAACCCTGTTGAGTCTCCCACAGTGGAACAGTCCCATTCCTTTCTACAGGGCTGTGCAGACTGGGAAATGTGATTGCCCTCAGACTATTGGCAGAATATTGGAGATCATCTGAACTGCCTACTGTATTAGAATGGGTGAAATCATTAATGGAATGTATGAAACTAGAAAGAACCCAATATTACGTAAGAGGCCAAATGGCACAATATTATCAGATGTGATCCCCAGTAGAAGAAGCTTTAGAGCAACCCTGGCTTCCCCTATTCTAATGGGATGCATCCCTTTAGTTTGCTTTGGGAAGGTACCCCTTAACATCCAGACAATACCACATTGATAATACAAAGCCTGAGACTTTCTCATAGTGGCACCCAGTGGGGGTTGGAGATCTATCGTTGTTTGTTCTGTTGACAGGAGTAAACTATAAAGTTGTAATGTCTGTAAACCATAAAATCACCACTGTTGTTCCAATTTAACTTAAGATATGTCTGTAACCTTACTTTGGCTCACCTACATCCATGGGTAACTAATGTAACTAAACTGTCTGACTAATGTACCTAAACTGTCTGACCATAACCAGCTCTCCGCTGTTTTAAACAAAGTTTACAAAAAAAAAAAGTGTCACTCCCATAGTTCTGAAAGAAAATCTAGTAAACACATACACCCTCAAGTCACTCTTCCACACCTTCGTCCTCTCACCCTTGACCATTAGGTTCCAATCCCCCATCGCACCACCCCTGTAGCACATGCATCACCCTCCTCCTAATCCCAGCTAAGTCCATACAAAGTAAACATACAGTGGCAGCCATAGACATGCTCATATATTTCCAGAAATGTCTGTGATATTTCTGGAAATTTCTTGCCTGCCTGCATTACCACTGTGGGCCACCAGAGCAAATCTCTTTAGATAGTTCGCAACATTTCTGGAAATATCTGACCATATCATGGCTACCACTGTAGTTAGTAGCATGTAATGTATCCACATTAAAATCTCACTCACTCCCCACCCTCACCCAGTCCCCATAAAAATGTCTTTGCAACAAAACCCAGTAACCCACCCTCCTCTCCCCACCCAACCCAGTAATGACATCCTACTCTACCAAACTCTGGAATCCCATCATCCACTTCTCCCCCAGTCATCCATAATAAAGGATAGAAGCGCAACAGTCCCTTGGCACAGTGACCACCATAAGCTTATTTTAAGATGTATTGCCTTGTTTTATAAGATGCTCAACTTCTACAGATAAGAAATATTTTTAAAATAATTATTAAGGTAGTTATCTTGCCCCATTTGCATATAATTTGGCTTGTTTTAAATGTAAAATGTCCAGTGTATTGTATTTTTTATTTTAGGATGCAATTTTTTTTTTTTTTGCTGTGTTGAATCTTTCTCCTTTCACAGACATTGAGTGCACCATTTTCCTTTCATCCTTCCACATCCAGAACAGTTACATTTGGTCTGATGGTGTAGTCCCTTTTAGTTGTTTGAGTACTGCCATCATGTCACTCTGAAGCCATGTTTACACAGCCGCAGCACTCTTGATTCTCCACCACTCCTTTCCCACTGTGCTGTGTGTTCCACGAACAAATACAGTTCACGCAACTCACTCTTGCTGCGCTGCAGTTCATGCCACAGAGGAGGCTGGACATTCCTTGGGCCAGGTTTGGTCAGCAGGGAGATGGTTTAGCAGTGGCTCGAGCGCAGAAGAGAGTTCACAATGCAGCTTAATGTACTCAATCCGATATATGTCCCCATTCCTGAGTCGCAGCCAGAAATGGATCCGCAGGACTCTTAATGTGCTCTGGTGTCTACACCACCATCTTTGCAGTGCATCAACTGGTGTGCATGGGTTGATGCACTGCAATGACAGCAGTGTTAACGAGGCTTTTGTCTCCTCTTTTCCATAGAGAATAGCCCCAATCTGCCATTTGGTCCACAAAAGCCCATATTTTCCAAGCCCCTCAACTGCTCTGGCTGCTCTTCTCTCTACCATCTCAGTCCCTTCAGTATCTTTCATTAGATATAGGGACCAAAACTGTACACTATATTAAGATGTAGTCTGACCAGTGAGCTGTATAATGACCTTATGGCATCTCTCGATCTGCTTACAAAGCTGATCTTGATGGCCTCAATAAATTTATTGGCTTTGCTACTCTATCTGCTGCCCCACACTGTTGTCTCTGTTTAAAGTTGCTGCTAATTATAACCCCTGGGTTTTTTCTTTGCTGTTTCATTAATTTCCATGTCATTTAGGTAGTATTTTGCCTTCCCATTTTTCTGACCTAGATGCATCACGTAATATTTTTCAGTTGTATAAACATTTGAAGGAAAAAGCAGAGGTCGACTGCAGGGATAATAATAAAAATAAAGAACCAGCACTCCAGACTTGAGAAAATTCAGTAAAATATATTTTACTTTAAAAGTAATATGTTTACATTACTTACAATTGTGAATTCAAAATCACAACAGTGAAACATTTAAGCTTCCACACATGTTAAGCCTCTGCACTTCAAGGTTTCACACCTCTTCCTTAGGAGACATCTGCAGGGATGCTGTAATCATAGGAACATAGGATTTTCAGAGAAGAGGAGGCATAAGCCCATCTAGCTTGTCCACTGTTAATTAATGATAGTAGCCATTTATTCCTCCCTCCTGTAGATATTTATCTAAACTATTCTTGAAAGTGTTCAAATTCTCGCTTTCTGCTACCTTGCTTGGTAGACTATTCCAGATGGCTACCACTTGTCGTAAGAACCAACCTCTACATTTCTGTGTTCTAAAAGATATCTATGCCCTTTGATCCCATGTCAGACATTTAAAATTCTAGGTATAGACATAGTGTTATGCCATCATTTGAAATGGCTTTATATACTGCAATTAAGTTATCCCTTATTTTCCTGATTTCTATTTTATATAGACCTAGATTCTGTAATCTTCCTTATATGTTATTTATTTATTTAGTTTTTGTTGACCAGGTAAGTGCACTAGACAAATTCTGCCTATTTTCAGGCATGACCCCGGGGGAGGGGGATATAGATGAATGCCAACTGATTTTTTGAACCAGATTAAGCTGTTGGTGGTATTTTAGTGAATGGGGGGAAATTTGGCCTGGGCACCGGGGAAATTCCCCTACTCTTGTCGAGAAGTGCCATGGGATCTTTAACATCCACCTGAACTACCACCAGAACAGGCAGATGGGACCTCAGTTTAATGTCTCATCTGAAAGATGGCACCTCAGGAGTGCAGCACCCCCCTCATGCTGCACCGCAGTGTCAGTATTGGGATATTAACCCAAGTGCTGATGTGGGGCTAGAACCCACAACCTTCTGATCTTCTGGCCTTAGAGGTGAGTGTGCTACCTGCTGAGCCACTGACACTGAACCCTCCACCCCTTAATCATTTTTGTAGTCCTTCGCTGTACCCTCTCTCCTTTTAGTATATTATCCTTATTCTGGGGTGACCAAAATTGTCCACAGTATTCCAAATGTGGTCCCACCATTGCCCAGTATATGAGAAGAATGACTTCCTTGCCCCTGTTGGTAATGTTTCTTTTTATACAGCCCACAATTCTGTTACATTTCTTGATAATGACATCACACTGGCTGCAATGCTTGAGTTTGTTAACTACCGAGATTCACAGGTTTCTTTCACAACTTGATAACCTCAGTTTAGTTCCCCTTAAAAAGCATGGAGTTACAAGACTGTTATGTCCAAAATGTATCCCTGCACATTGGTCAAGGTTGAACTTCCTTTTGCTCTTGTCTGCCCATCTATCTAGTTCATCCAGCTCCTAATGAAATATGTTTTCGATTTTCATCGGAATCCACAATGTGTCCAGTTTTTGCAGTATCTTCAAATTTTGACATTCAGCTCCCCCTTGCTAATTAACATTGATGACATACAGATGTTAAATAATGATGGTCCTAGTACAGATAGTTGGTGAATCCCACTGGTCATATTTACCCATCTAGAGTCATGGCCATTTACTCTCACTATTTGCCTTTGCTTACTTAGCCATGTATTAAAATCAGATCAGTAAACATTATGGTCTAGGTGGGTGGAATCAAAGCAGAGGACATAGGCCTCATCCAGTTGATTAGAGAGAAGAAGTGGATTTAGTAGGTAGGATTTGACTAGAGAAGGAAATAGAATAGACAGAGAGGGAGGACGTGAGGGACTCTTCCAGATGGAAGGGACTGAAGGAGCCTGCCTGACATTTGAACAACCCATACTGCCAGACAGGGAGTGATATCTATGATGATAGCAGAGACTTGTCTACTCTCTTAGGTACTATAGCTGGAAGAAATATGTTGTTCAGTGGCCAATAGAGGGTAACATTGGATGAGACTTGGTAGTTAAGTATTGCAACTAGCACAATCTACTAGTGGACAAAAAAATTCCTCTTACTATTTATTTTATTTTGTATGTTTTGACTGGGAAAGGCACACTGACCTAAAACTCATTTGAAGGTGGGTCCTGGGAGCACAAGGAGGTTAAATGACTTGTTCAGGGTCACACAGTTTGCAAGTGGAAGTTGTGGGTTTAAAACCAAGGTCTGCTGGGTCTTCAGATTCACAACTTGTGCTTTAACCCTCTAGGTTATACTGCTTGCCTGCTGGCCAAACATTTGTTTATTTCAAATGTTTGATACCTAACCAATCAGCCAATGGTTAATATTAATAATTTGCTGTCCATTTCAGATTTAATGAATCACTGACTATGTGGGAGGTGCCTGAGGACTGGAGAGTGGCAAATGTCTCTCTGCATAAGAGTGGTAGATAGGGAAATCTCAAGCAGACCAGTGAGGTTGACATAAATAGTGAACAGTTGCTGGACTCAGTTATAAGGCAGCAGATAGTAGACTTCCTGGAAGAAAATAGTTTCACAGACAGACTTCAGCATGGTGTCACAAGGAGTAGGTCATGTCAAATGAACCTGACTAACTTCTTCAACTTGGTAACACAGATGGTGGAAAGGGGCCAGACAGCTGACATTCCGCACTTTGACTTCAGTAAGGCCTTTGATGCGGTGCCTCACAGGAGGCTTATCCAGAAGGTGAGAGAAATAGGACTAGGTAGAGAACTAACTGTGTGTATTGACAGCTGGTAGTCACACAGAACCCAGAATGTGGTACTAAATGGTAAATTCTCTGTCAGGATAGTCACAAGAGAAAGCCCCACAGGTCAGTGACCGGTACTCTTCAATATGTATATCAGTGACATTGGGATGGGTTTGCAGGGAAAAGGAATCCTGTTTGCAGATAAAGCAAAATTCTGCAGGAGGGTAGACAATGATGAGGGGATCAAAACATGAAAAGGGATGTAGAAAAGCTGGAGTAGTGATCTAGAATATGGCAGTTAAAATTCAATACCAAAACAAAATGATGCACATTAGCAGCAAAAATCCACAGACAGTATATACCATCAATGGAGGCATGGTAGAGTATTCAAAAGAAGAAAATGACCTACGGGCTATAATAAATAGCATTTTGAAATCTTCCCCTGAGGGCGGGACAGCACTTGGGGAAGTTATTAGGATGCTGGTCTGTATCAGGTGGGATTTCACTAATTGCAGCGAACAAGTGATATTGCTGCTGCACAGGACATTGGTTAGGCCACACATGGAATGTGGCATGCAGTGTTGGAACCCTCATCTAAAAAGATAAGGAGGGGATAGAAACTATTCAGTGAAGGGCAACAAAATAATCCTGTTGCTGTTGTTTCCTAAGTATTTTTTAAAACCCGACACTTTGTAATATTCTTATTAAACATAAAAGGAAATGATTTTGAATTCTTCTGTTTGGGACTGGTACTGCACAGCTGCAGTAACTTTGTGCATACTATATCAGGGCCAGTCATTCAAATTTGTGCTGGAAATTTGGTGGTTTATGCAGATTGTAAAACTTTGTGAGTAAAATAATGATGGTTCAGAGTCTCCAGTGACATCCAGACTATGCATCCCATGGTCGTGGTGCAAATGCAAATGCTTTACATGACAGTACAGCATGCTGCAGTCTTGCAATTAGATAGGCCCAGATAGCACCACTTACTGGGAAAATGTTGCAGTAGTCTTCAGACATCAGCAAACGCATTACAGCAGAATTTTCATGAGATTTTGCTTTGTAATAGTGACACTGTTTGATGCCATGCAACCACTTAACAAGCTACCCCACACAGGCAGGAAGTGGTTGCTAATTTCAGTAGCCAGATCTGTAGGCTAACAGTATATTAAAAGAGCTGTAGCATCCCGCTGGAGACCTGACAGCAAGCAGATTTCTCTCAGATGGTTTGCATGGTTAAATGTAGGGCCACCCAAAACCATGGGGATGGTAGCTTGACACTGAAATTAAGCTCCACAGACATTGTATCTGAATAAGAGGTGTGTTGTTTAATCGATAGGTCACTTAACTGCCAATTGTCACAGTACCCGTTATCTCAGGGAGGTGTCTAAAAAACAATAGTTACTGCACAATCAATGCTTCACTTAGCTGTTCTGAGAGTCGCAATGGCATGTGCTTAAATCAGGCTTAAATATAGAAGGAAACCATTTTTTTCACCTTAATTGGAAGAAATGAGTGCTCCTCTAAAGCTAGCTCATGTATTGTAGATGATGCAGACACATCACCTTGGGGCCTATCCTCTAAAGAGGATTTTCTGTTATGTACCTATGGTTAGAAATACTTTTAAGGCTAGGTCAGTTGTCACTTTTAATCTGCATTTTACAAAATAAGAAAAATAACTCAATTATGGGTTTGCAGAAGTTTCTTCTACTTACTCTGTTTGACTGGTACATTCTTTGTGAAGGTGGCTGTTATTGCCCCCATGCCAGCCACCCACCATGTTCATACTGGTCCTGAATGCTGAACATCTGTAAGATTTCTTTTTCATGTCACAGGCCCTTACCCGAACATTCCTATAGGTGACATTACCGTCTGCTCTGCAAGTGCTGCACCTAAACACATAGCTTATGCTTCATGTAACATTTGCTGAATAGGCAATTCTTAAGGTGCGCTTCTTATTGTCATGCCCCTATCCTAGCCTCACTCACTCACTTTTAGTCTCCATTGTTAAAAACAGCAAAGAAAAAAAAAAAAAATAAAATGATGTGTTTACAGATGTTCTATTGATCTAAATAGGTTGAGGTGACACTGAGCTCTTGATACTCCGAAACACACCAACACCACCTTGACATTTCCATCATGTGTTCACCCCACATGGGTTTCATATAGTTTGAGTATGGTGATCTTCTTCACATACTACGTATTTTTATTATTTAGTTTTTCTTGACCGGATAAGTGCACTAGACAAATCCTGCCTATTTTCAGGCATGACCCGGGGGAGGGGGAGGGGGATACAGATGAAAGCCAACTGACCTTGAACCAGATTAAGCTAGTTGGTGGTATTTTTAGTGAATGAGGGAAATTTGGCCAGGACACCTGGGAAATTCCCCTACTCTTTTCGATAAGTGCCATGGGATCTTTAACATCCACCTGAACTACCACCAATCCAAACAGATGGGACCTCAGCTTAATGTCTCATCTGAAAGACGGCACCTCAGAAGTGCAGCACCCCTCTCATGCTGCACTTCAGTGTCAGTACTGGGATATTAACCCAGGTGCCAGATGTGGGAACTGAACCCACAGCCCTCTGATCTCCCGGCCTCAGAGGCGAGTGTGCTACCAACTGAGCCACTGACACTGCACTGAATAGGTGAGGACAGCTAGCACACCTGGATTACATATACATAGCCTCTTAATTGTATTCGTGTACCATACACATGCTAACCCTGTAAACTCTGGTTTCTGACTGTGCAATATTAAGTGTATGCTAATGCTGCACTGTGTTGCACTTAAAGTGTATACAGCTGTTAGCATACTTATTTCAGTTATACCTCAGGCATGATTATTCTGTACTGCTTCTCAATGAGGCATTCAACACTGCCAGAATAACTTAACCCACGCGTTCTTAGTTCTTGCACCATGCGACACTGAAAAATAAGATTATATTTTTATGCTTAAGCCAAATAGCCTTTGCATACCCTTTCTCTGTAATGTACTGTGCTACAGTATAATATCAAATTATATTAGCATGCAAAATCAAAGTATTCTTGATGTGTGTTAAATCTGCTCTGTTATACTTAAAGCAGCAGTGCTACAGTAGAAAAAAAGTTCGTCCCCCAGTTACAATGGACATAAATAGCAACATGACTCTTTTTCTGTTCAATTCTCTAAATTCTCCAGATAGTAAATCTATTTTTGAAGTATTTTAAGCTACGGCTAACTTTCCAGACCCACCATAATGGATCAAAGTAGGCTGGGGTTGGTACTGCGTACTTGATGGTCAGAAACATTCCAACTCCACGCTGACATCTCCACAGAATTTACATAGATTTGTTTTTTCATTTAGTTATTTATTATATGCATTTCATTTACTTTTGTTGACCAGGAAAGACACACTGAGGTGGAGCTTATTTCCAGGTATAACCTGGTGGAGGGGCAACAAGAGGGAAGTGTGAACAAATACAAAGTGCGCAAAGTGTAAAGAGCATCAACAGTTATACAAGGATGCAATTATGTACAGTTCATAAAAATATAAAAGGCAGAGTACAAGCACATAAAATATATATTGTAAGGTCATGTCCAGGGGGTCACTAATACAGCAAAACGCTTTAAAGTAGAATGGAATAGGAGAGGACAGCTAGCACACCTGGATTAATGCATGTGCAACCTTGCTGGAGGAAGGGGAACCTTGGACAACAGTACTTTCCCAGTTTTGTTTTGTTTTTTGCACATTTTTTATATATGTGCCACATAGGCTTATGATTAGGAGGGGGTAAACCTTTTTTTGGCAGGGTGCAGCGTAGACTGTTGTGCCAGACACTGGCGTGCATTGTTCATGGCTGTATGCACCATGCATTTCAAATTTAGATTTTTAGGTTTTGTTTTTACTCTGACTGTCCTGTTCTAACATGACCCCCTGGAGTCCTTGTTCTGCTCCCCTGGAAGACTGTGCATGTTAAGGGTCCCTCCCATCTTGTATTCCCTTCCTTCCAGATGTTTGAGTGCCTCAGGCAGTGATTTATCAAGCAGGCACTTTTCATAAGTTCATGTGTGCCCCTCAAGATGAAGGATGAGTCTGCTACCGATGTTAAGAAAAACAAAAAAAACTTCAACTGACAGTCTGACTGTCTGGCGTTAAGTGGAAAGATTATTTTTTGTTTCTGAGTGGCCTGTGGCTGGTAGCATGTAGCAGTGCTACTAGATTGCTGGCCTGGTTATCATAGCTGGTGAACAGCAGCCTGTGTGCTGTGCACCCACAATGCATACAGTCCTCAGGTTTGTCCCTATCATCAGGACCAGACAGTCAGGGAGGTAGTGGCAACCAACCTGCAGGGAGTCAGTTCAGGTGGCTGGGCCAGGTCAGGGCTAGTGGTGCATGTGCGACAGAGTAAAGAGACCAAGGTGAGCTGTGAGGGCATCATCATTGGAGTTGGAGAGGAGAAGGTTGATCCCCTCTATCTCCCAGAGTCAACAGACAGTGCTACAGCATATGGACAGCAGTGGCAGTTCAGACAATTTGAGGTTGGAAGCAGTGTGTATCTCAATGGCTGGAGGGCATCATCATCACTGGAGAGGTCCTCCAGACTCTCAGAGAAAACATGAGAGCCACCTTCCCAGCTAGCAGCCTGGCAAGTTCATGAGGGCAACAGACTGCAGAAGGAAGCCTCAAGACTGGGACAGATTTCATGGACCCCAACTGAAGCTGAGTGGACCATAATTGTACTGCTGGTGAATGAAGTTTAGACCAGTGGCAACAAACAGGAGCAATGGCAAGGAATCTGCATCGATTCATAGGGAGGCACCAGGCAGGCTGATGCTTTTATTCAGCTGTCTCTTGTCTGAGACCTTGCAGAGCTAGAGGTAAATTTTTTGTATTTATGGATTGTTGCTGCTAGTCTACCTTCCTACTTTCTTATCTTACTTGCTACTAGATTGCTGGCATGATTATAAATAATTTCTTGACTCATATAGTAAATATGTTTGGTCTCACTGTTTGATTCATTCCTATGTGACTAATTACTGTATAAAAACAGTAATACACACCCATAACAAAAAAAAAAAATGTTTTCGTACTTAAAGGAGGATGGTCCTGCTGGAGGAGATATATGGAATCTATTTTAAAGAGAACACTTAATGAGGTACCCCTTTTTAACACAGGTACATATCTAGGGTGGGATATTCAAAAGGGTTGCACCATGCGCAACCCACCAGTGCAACCTGGCGCGACATTGAAAGAGGCATGTTGTGCTGCGCAACTACCAATGCACTGGGGCACATCGTTAATGTATGTGGCACAAGTGTGGGAGTGTGTCCATGCATATGTAGCACATCCCGGTATTCAGCCCAGGATGTACAGCGCATATGTTGGCACAGCCCCACCTTGCACTGCTCAGGAAGGCACAAAGTTGTGCCTGGGACAAGCAGGAGCAAGTCCTGGCAACCCACAGGCAAGCTTCCATATTGCAGGATGCAACACGGCAGCCGCCAGCCGTGGGTGGCCACCCTCTCACCTGGAACACTATCCACAAGCCCCCACCCTGGGTGCGTTGTGCCCCCCTGCCTGATGGCAGGCATATGGTACAAATATCCCTGGTGGTCCAGTGGACTGCTCTCCATCGCCCGATCATGGGCATATGTGAAGAACATCCCTGGTGGTCCAGTGGACTGCACTCCAGTGCCTGATCGCAGGCATATGTTAAATATATCTTTGGTGGTCCAGTGGAAACAACCCCCCCACCAGCACCCGATCGCAGGCGGAGATTGCAAATACTATTCTGGTGGTTCAGTGGTACCCCTCCCACCCCACCCACCCACTGTGGTCCTCACCCAGCCCCCAGTCAGCAGGACCCTGCCCGCATGCCACCCGGCTGCCCGCCGACTGACAGCATACAGTACTGTCTGTACACCTGTTGGTCCACTGCATGGGCCAATAGGCTCAGACCATACTGTCGACACGAGCCTGATAATAGCAGGATAGATCGTTCATTCATAACCGAGCCTGTATGTCTTCTGGCTATGGTCTCGCGTGCCCGTGGCCCGCGCAATGGACTGTCAGTGACAAACAGTACTATGTCTTTAATCGACCGATGAAGTAACCGAGGCGACTCTGAGCAGGTGCCACTGCCCGCCATGGACCAACAGGCGTGACAGACAGTACTCTCGCTGTCAGTCTGCAGGCAGCCGGGCGGCATGTGGCAGGTGCCGCCACCTGCCACTGACTGAGGGGTGCTGGGTGGGGACCACAGGGCGGGTGGGAGGGGGATATCACTGGACCACCAGGATTAAAGCAGGATTTCTGCCCATGATCGGGCACTGGGGCGGGTTTCCACTGGACCACCAGGGATATATATAACATATGTCCATGATCGGGTGCTAGAGTGCGGTCCAGTGGACCACCAGGGATGATCTTCACATTTGCCCACGATCAGGTGATGGAGAGTGGTTCACTGGACCACCAGGGTTATATTTCACAGATGCCCGCAATCGGGAGTATGGGTGCGGGGTCCACCAAAGGTCTGCAGGGCGTCGGTCCCCGACTGCTGCAGCCTGGCAGGGCACCAGGCACAAGTCGCCGAGAATTGGCGCACCGCATGCAAATTAGGCCATAATGACATGCAAACGGCCCCATTTGTGCCTTGCATGCATAATGGCCTCATTTTCATGCCTAGTGCTGAATATCGCAGTTGATGCACCTAGTGCAACCGCACTTGAGCTGGTACATCCCCCAGCTCCCCTCCTGCCACTGCACTGTGCGCAGTGTGTGCACCCTCAGTGCCATATTCAACAGTGCTGAGCCATGGTGCAGCACTATTGAATATCGCATTGTCCATGCCCTGGCACAGCCCAATTGCACTGCACCCCTGCCTGGCTCAATCTGAATATCCCACCCCTTATGTAAACAAACAAGAGGAAGTGTGCAAGCAAACATGTCCACTCTCTCCTCCCAGTCTACCTTTTGCTCACACACCTATCTAATCATGGAATCTAGGGCTTTATACACCTCACTGTCTTTCACATTTGTGCTGTGTTTCCTAACAGTTCTCACTGATCCTCCTGAGTTTACATCGTCCACCTCTGTTTACTCCATGGACAATTTCTGCTTCTCCAACCTTCTTTCTGACCTCAGCCATAATCCATCTCCTCCATCTAGGTTCTACTACAAGCACCTGGGGTTATTAATTAGATACATCCAGCTGAGGTTCTCTATCTCCCCTGGCTGTGCCGCTAGGGCATATGTCATTGCTTCAATATGGATAATCACCCTATCCCTTACCCTTACTGGGGATGTCAAGACCAATCCAGGCCCTACCATTGCCACAAATTCCACCCAGTCTCACCCTTTACACTGTTTGCCACAATCATTGGGCTTCACTTTTGCACACCTTAATATTAGGAGTCTTTCAACTAACCTCCCTAAACTCAAGACGTGGGTGTGCACTAATAACCCTGATATCCTAGCTGTATCTGAAACATGGCTGAAGCCTTTTATTACTGACTCCCTGTGCTCCCTCCAGGGATATAATTTGCTTTGGGAAGATCATTCTAATGCCAAAAGAGGCAG
The DNA here is from genome assembly GCA_016271365.2 of Neoceratodus forsteri. NCBI lineage: Eukaryota > Metazoa > Chordata > Ceratodontiformes > Ceratodontidae > Neoceratodus > Neoceratodus forsteri. The sequence goes on from CM057455.1 coordinate 1,733,761,120, forward strand.
AGGCCTGGCACTTTACTATAAGACTCACCTGAATGTAACCATAATAAATTATCCCCCTCTCGCCAACTGTGAGGTTCTTCATTCCCTTCTACTGCTCGGGGGCATCAAAAAACTCCATATTTTCTGTGTATATATACCTCCCAGACACTCCAGGTTAGGGCTTAATGAGTTCATGGATCATCTGCTATCCATGACAGGGAAAAATGATATAATCTGCCTAGGGGATTTTAACCTAGACTGGGCCAGACCTAGCTCCTCCCTCCTATCGTCCTTGACAAGCAAGACCAATCTCACTTAGCTTATTCAGGATCCCCCTAGGATCTCCCACCATGATGCCTGCAGCACTTTCTTGGACTGGATCCTGGCAAATAGGAAGGAGTTCTTCCCCTCTGCGGGGGTACTCCCAGACACCATAAGTGATCATTGCCCGGTTTACTGCGTATGGGACACCACCTCCCCTCCTTCCCCTCAAAAGTCTTAACTTTTTCCAACCTCTCTAATCTTAACACGGAAGCGTTACTTTATGATCTAAACCTAGTTGATTAGTCTCCCCTCTACTGTACAGATGATATTAACTATATAACGGGCTACTTCAACTGTTCCCTGATCTCGCTGCAAAACAAACACATTCAGGTCACCATGAGAAGGGTAAAAGAGAAAGTCAACAAATGGCTCAAGCATCCACTGCTCCATCTTCTGAAGCATAGGGATAAACTTTGGTCTATCTGGAAGTCCTCCTCCTTGCTAACTGACTTTGAAGCCTGCAGAGCCTTATGGAACACCTGCAAAAAGGAGATTCACCTGGCAAAAAGCACATACTACAGGAATCTCTTTAGCTCCTCCTCCTTCAACCCAAAATGGTAGTGGTCTCAAATCAAGGAAATTCTGGGGAACAATAAGCCTCTGACCCCGAACGATATGTACATAAATAATACCTACTGTAACCACCCACTCACCATTGCTAATGCCTTCAACTCCCTCTTTTCTGCTCTTCCAACCCCTAATCCCTCCTTGCTCCCCAACGCATGGGCTGCCAAATCTCCGTGTGCCCCCACTCCCCCTACTCTTGACCTGGCACCAGTCATGCACCATGATGTCCTGAAGTTACTCAAAACTATTCCTGCTAGTGGTAGCACAGGCCCTGATGGTGTCTATCCTAGAATTCTATCCTGATGATGTCTATCTGTTCTGCCTCAGTCCCCTCAGTTTGGAAAACAGCTAAAACTATACCTGTATTTAAGAAAGGGGACACAAAACTCCTATCCAACTACCACCCCATCTCACGTCTCCCCACGCTAAGCAAGCTGCTAGAGAAACTTGTCCATCGTCAGGTCTCCGACTAGCTTCTCAGTTTCAATTTTCAATCTTCTGTTCAACACGGCTTCAGGGCTAGGCACATCACTACCACTGCTTTGACCCAGTTTACAAGTGATGTCAAAGGTAACATGGATAAGGGGTTACTCACAGAAGCTGTGTTCATTGACCTCTCAAAAGCGTCTGACATGGTTCATCACCCGCTTCTACTAGCTAGGCTGCAAGTCTTAGGAGCCTTTGACTCTACTCTATCCTGGTTCTGTAGCTACGTGGATAGTTGCTCTCAGGCTGTCTCCTTCTGTAAGGTTCTCTCCTCCCTTGTCTCTATCACCTGTGGTGTTCCGCAGGGTTCTATTCTTGGTCCCCTACTTTTTTCTCTCTTCCTAAATGAAACCCCTATTCCTTTTCCTCACAGTAGCATGCTCATGTATGCTGATGACCTAGTGCTTTATTATGCCACCAAGTCTATCGTGGACATCAATCAAAATCGTTCTCATGACTTTCAGTCCCTTCAATCCTGGTTTTTGGCTAACTATCAAATCCTAAACATAGGAAAGACTTAGGCCATGCTTTTTGGGTCCTCTAAAAAAGTTCCCACTGAGTCCACTAAGCTTCTGGTTCACTGCTGGGATAGCACTGCAGTCACAAACTCCTTAACTTTCAAATACCTCGGGGGTTACGCTTGGCCTGGCTCTGGATTTTGTGGCACATGTCAATGAAGTATGTCATTCAGTCAATGCTAAAATTGGTGCAGCCTATCGAGTGCACCACTCACTCACCCTGGCAGCCAGGATCTCAGTAGCAAGAGGCATTCTTCTCCCTCAGTTCCTTTATGCCCTTCCAGTTCTCTCTCATGTCAATGCTGGGGTTCTTCACAAGTTGGACACTTCTTATAACAATATCTGTAGATTCACCTTATCTGCTCCTCACCTAACTCATCACTGCCTACTCTATTCTGCCTTAAACTGGTTGTCTCCCAAAGCCCTCCAGTCATATGTTCTAGGGTGTTTTGTTGATTCCCTTACCAGAACACCTCGTCCGGCCTCTCTGGGTGATATGCTTACCCCAGTCTCTCACTCCCACTCCCTTAGGTCCTCCTCCGTCCCAATACTCACTGTCCGGCACTGCACAACTAAAATGTGTGAACAGGCTTTTTCCTATTTTGCTCCTAGGTTCTGGAACTCACTCCCCCCTCATGTTAAGAACTCCTCTTCCCATCTTTCTTTTATGCATCTGCTGTTCTCACACCTCTATGCTCTTGGTAACCGTGACTGCATGTAACTACTGAGTCGTCACAAATGGTTAACATGTCATTAGCTCTAATTGTCGAACTTATATTACTTTGTCTATTTGTGCATTTCCTGTTCCCCTCAGCTAGGCTAGATGACTGGTATGAGCGTGTCCCACCACAAGTCTATCTTACTCTGAATTGTTGCTATTATTGTTACTATTATCTGCACTTTTGTATTAATGTCTGTAATTTCTACTTCTGATTTATTGTTACCCTGAATGTAATCATTGTTTCTAATGGTTGATGTTATTGCACCATACTGTTGTCATTACTGTATTCTCAATTGTGTACTCTCCCAGGTCGTGCCTGAAAATAGGCAGGTGTGTTGCCTAGTACACTTATACAGTTACCAAAAGCTAATAAATAAAAATAAATAAATAAAATTTAGTATCTACAGTAAGAAATTAACTTTATTTAGTGATACACATTCATGTCCATTATAGTTTCAGGGCTTTCCACACTCATGAAGGGTGATGTCAGCTTAATTGAAAAAAGCCAGCCTGCAACATGCTGCCAATCATCGTACCAGTTTGATTTTTTTGTCAACCAGTGGTGTGGCTACTCACCCCACACGACATTCTGACATGTCCATGAAAAGGAAAGGAATTCCTTTTAGTAAAAGGAATCAGTGATAACCAGTGTTGAAATCAGAGGCAGGCCTGCCTCAATGGCAGCTCACAAAGCTCCTCCCTCTCATTCCGCTAAAAGGTTAGTACCTGGTGAGACAGCCTTTGCCTTCCAGGCAAATGCTGCCCCCACTAGGCAGGGTCTGTCTCTGAGGGAGGTATTCCCCCACACTCAAAAAGGCTCTGCCTCAGAAGCAGGTGTTGCATCCAGACAGAAACAGACCCTGCCTCTGAGGCAGCCATTGCACTATTGCTGTTACACAGAGATGGCCCCTGCCTTTGAGGCAGGTGTTGCCTCTTGACTGAGACAGCCCCTAACTGCAAGGCAGCTGTTGTCTCTATCCGGCAAGCCCTGCCTTTGAGGAAGCCATTCTCCCCACTCAGACAGGCTCTGCCTTGGAGGCAGGTATTTTCCCTAGAAAGAGACTGACCCTTCATTTGAAGCAGGCATTACCCCTACTTTTGTTATTTTATTTTAAGGAATGTAAAATGAAAATATGTGGTGCATCTCTGTATTGATTAAGAAATGAAGTTACAAAAATATCATGATTATATATGTTATGGCTTTACTTGCTTTCTGAAATATTTGTTTACTTGAATCATGTACTTTGCCCTGGGAAGGTAATACAGGACATATTGTGCAGTGTGTATCCATACTGTGGCACCATAGAATCCCAAGAAATTGTTTAATAAAATTGTTACACACTTAATCACTAGGGGGTCCTTTGTACCTCTGTCACTGTCAGCAGTGGTGGATGTCTGGGTTTAGGATTTACCTTTAAATTGATTTGTTATTTCACAGACTGCCCTAGACTTGCACCACTAATGAGAGCTGGCAGTTACACAGCTACTTCTTTGGTATCACTCTAACACGTTGTGAACTGTGATTGGTGGATGGGACTTGAATATTCAGTTAATGGTGTGTTAGTTTATTATGTACACCTGATCATGAAATGTATAAAAAGCACTTTGGGTTTAATGTTGACCACTCCTCCTGAGGAAGGGGTTGTAACCCTGAAACGCTGAGGCAGACTGTGTGTGGGAGCACTACATCTTTATTTGTGGTTTTCACTGAAACATATATTTTAGTAAATATTTTATTGTTTGCTCAATTAAAAAAACTTTCCCTGAATTTTTGGGTGTCTAGAGTACTGGTTTGCAGATATCTTATGCTTTGATTTTTGCAATACCTGCTCCTCGCTGTGAGTGCTGCCTTCTGTGGTGACTGTTATCCCTACTGAGAAGGGCCCTATCACTGAGGCAGGAATTGTTCTTAAACAGAGACAGACCCTACCTCGGAGGCAGGGTTGCTCCTTGACTAAGCCCCTGTCTCTGTGGCAGATGTTGCCCCACCAAGGTGGGCATACTGTCCTGTCAGACAGGCTCTCTTAATGTTGGTCAATGCCTTCCTTGGAGGCTGGGACAGCTCTTGTAGGCAGGGGCTGTCTCTGTCTAGAAGCAGCAACTTTTTCAGAGTCAGAACCATCCTGAGTTTGGGGGGGGGACTGCCTGCTTTAGAATCATGGCCTACATGGTAGTGATTGAGACTATCTTAGTCAAGGGGCAACACCTGCCTTAGAGACAGGGGCTACTTTGGAGGCCAAAGCTGGCTCTGTGTATGGCAACACCTGCCTTAGAGTCAGAGCCTGTCTAACTGGGGGGAATGCCTACCTTGGAGGCAGGGAATGCATGGTAGGGGGTAATACTTGCCTCAAGGCTCAGGTAGGGGATGTCTTACAGAGTGCCAACCAATCAGCGGAATGAGAGGGAGGAGCTCTCTGGGCTGTTTCAGTGGCAGATCTGCTTCTAATACAATGTTGGTTGGCCGTTCATTCCTCCTGACCCCCTTTTATGGAGCACTCAGATTTCTAGATAACTTTATATGTACCCAGTGGATAATGGCACTGAAATTGAAATTGTTTGGAAAACCTTTTATTTATTAGGTATTTTAGTTATATAAAGTAAACAAAACAAAAAACATATGTGTAATGTTCCTCATTGAAGGTGCAGATAAGCACTGCAAAGCCTTGTAACAAAGTGATACAGAATATTTTATATGGTTATATGGCATATTTAAAATAAAATATTTTATAAAGATATTTAACAACCTCTTACATGTAACTAATGCAGATAGCTTGAGTAGAACTATATCCACCCACCTGTTGTCATTGCTGATGTTTCCAATTGTGTTCTAGTTTATTGTAATAATTTTTTCCTGGTATGATCTTGACTATAACAAAGATGTATTTTGTTACTGACTCCCTCCCTTTTCTTACTGAATACCAGTTTAAAGTAAGTGAATGGCAGAATGCATGTGCACTGCCTCTACAGATCCGAGCCTCATCTAGCCTTGTCGTAGAAGCCAGGGCTAGTCTGTCAATCATGGTTCATGACAACACTTGCTCTCAAGCAGAACTTAGACAGGTTACAAGTATCTGTAGCATAGAACTGTCTCATGGAATTTTAGTGGCACCCTAACACCATCGCTCCACCCCTGTGATAGCTTGGACCTGGATGCAGTAGACTTTGTGAGCCCATGTTGGATGAACATCATCATGCCATGGTGGCACTCATCTGAATTAGACTCACAAAGTAGTTAATATAAAACTTCACTTCATGTCACGTCATGTCAGAAGAAGTCTGGGAATTATTTGTAAGCCATTAATCCCCTAAATTTCACCCCAGTTTGTTCATTTAGTTCAAGGGAGCCCCATAACATTTATTATACCAGGCTAAATTTTCTTAATCTGGGCCTGGCAGCTAGTCACAAGAGCAGGGTTGAGATTCATGCGAGAGAGTGGAGGGAGGATCAGAGTCTAGTGGGATGAGGGAGGCTGTTACAGAGAGCAGAGAAGCTAACAGAAAAGGCAGGACTAGCCTTTACATAATTTGCAGCAAGGGATAGAGTTTGTATCAGGAGGAGGAAGGGAAGGGAAGGAAGGGGGAAGGAAGGAAGGAAGGAAGGAAGGAAGGAAGGAAGGAAGGAAGGAAGGAAGGAAGGAAGGAAGGAAGGAAGGAAGGAAGGAGGAGGGAGGGGAAATGAGAATGAGGGACATTGAGAGAGGGGACAGGAAGGTTGTGCGTGCAATTTTTCCGGTATCTAGCTCCAAAAATGGCCAGGTTGTAAGCAGATAAACATTTTTCAGAAACTTTGACAAAGAAAATAAATTGCCAGACTTTGAGCTGCTATAAGTTCAAAATCACTCATCTAAATGCATGAAATTAGGTATTTCCTCAGGACTCCATGCAAAATGAAAGCATGTCAAGTTGTAGGGGTCTAGCTGTAAGACTGATTGCGTTATGACCAAATAAAGGATTTCCTAAAATGTCATGAAATTTCCTGGAATTTTGGAAATGTTCCATCGAATTGCATGAAAACCCTGTGAAAGCCGAATTAGCTAGTTTTGTCCAGCCCTGTTTAAGAAAGTGTTATCATAGCCACCAAAGCCCATCTCCATCAGAGAGGCTCAGATTGGCCTGCAGGAGAACAGGGGATCTTCTGTGGGCCCTACCCATAGTGGGCCTTCTTGTGTAGCTAGGCACTTTTTTGACAGGGCCTGAAAAGTGAAACAATATGAAATGATCCCAGAGAGATGAGAGACAGGCTACATGGATGGGTAAGATAAAGAATAATGGTAATTAAATGTAGTAATCATTCCAACATATTTAAAGAGATACAGTAGTTAAAATGAAAGGAAAAATTGTTTTCACTGTAAGAGGGCAGAAAGATAATGAGCTGCCATACTAGATGTGGATAGGGAGGGGTGCAGTTTTGCTGTGTTGTCACAAGTTTCAAGTCAGGCCCCAAGAACAGTTCCCCTGAGGGCCCAAGGTACCCCATTCCAACCCTGTCTGCAGATAAGCACTACCTTTACAACAGGAGATAATGCATGTACTGTGGATGTTGTATTGCATAAGCTTTTGGGGCCACACAAATCTCTTTATCAGATGCATTTCTTGATGATGGCACTAGTAAAAGGCACTTAATGGAGGGACCTGTGTGGCCCCCCAGAAGTATGACTACTGTAATTTCTGTCCAATATCTACTGTGGTCTGATAGCAGGTATAATAAAATACTACAGGTGTTTTTTCTTTTAAGAAGGTAACTGAAACACATATGCACCTCCTCACTAGGTAAGACTTGATAGATCACAAGATCTACTTGTCTTGTCACACTTCTCTGCTTATGTTTTGATGAAGGAGAAAAAACAGTTGAGGGAGGACCCTGAAAGAATAACAAAGGACAGGGTGAATGTGGGGGATAATGTAGGCAAGATGGATATTCTTAACAGTTTTTCAGTTCTGTGTTTATGGTAGGGGCCTCAAGTCACATCCCTTAAATATGGATGGAATTCCAGGGTACCTCGGAACCACAGGTGGGTAATATTGGGAAACTTCAATTTGAAAAGGTTCCCGGTTTCATGCAGTTTTTCACCTAGTGAAGTGCCCACTTGATGAAGTCTATGCATTGAGAACCTTCACTGGAGTGGAGCTGATTTGCACAGTTCTTTGCCTGGTGAAGTAGGCACTTTGCCAGACAAAGACTGCACATAGCATTACTTTGCCAGGGAAGTGGTGGAGGTGTCATTACTACATGGGTGAGAGGAAGAGGGCTGGTTACTAAGCTTTGTTGCTAAGACATTTGTATGGATATTGGCTGGGGTGGGGTGGGGAAGGAATTGCAATTTATACAGTATGTTCTACTGACTATGCTTGCTATGTGTGAATTTTGCTGGGACAGGGGAGGGTGGTATGGGTTCTACATGGTGAGGGATTGGGAAGATTGGAGCCTAATGGTAAGGATGGGGGAGAAGGATAGGAAAAAGTGACTACAGTGTGGGTTGGGATATAAGTTTTTTTTGTTTTTTAAGTGAACATCATAATGGGAAGCTGGGGTTAAGCTGAGAAACTTTGCTGCACTATTTATAATGTGAAGTTCCTAACTTTACCCCAGCTTTACTGGCAAACTTTCAATCTGCTGCCTCTCCACTCAGAACTAAAGTTACAGATGGGAACAGTTTCTTTGGAAAGGGTGAGCAAAGGGCTCTGAAATCTAAAAATAAACAGATCCCTCATACCTGATGGGATTCACATAATGGTGCTGAAAGGACTAGCCAGGCTTAGACAACACCCCCAGCAGAACTGTTCAAAAGTTTCTTAGAAACAGTGGAGGTTCCAAAAAAATTGGAGGGTAGCGGACATGGTGCTGTTTTATAAAGGGGTGGGGGTTGGATAGGGAGGACCTGGTGAGCAACAGATCAATGATCTTATCTTCTATAGTAGGAAATTTATTGGAAACTATAATCAAGGAGCACATAGTAGATTTTTGGGAAGTAAATGGATTGCAGGATAGGAGGCAACATGGGGTTGGAAGCTGCAGGTCATGTCAGACAAATCTGATTGATTCATTTACACAATGAACAGTGACCAGGGGCCAGTTGGAAGATATCATTTTCTTGGATTGCAATAATACTTTCAATTCTGTTCCACATAAGAGGTTAGTTGGTAAAGAAGGTGAGCGATTTGGTGTTAAGAGGTAAACAAACTAGCTGGATAGGGAACTGGTTGGAGGGCAGGACAAAGAGGGTGGTTCTAAATGGTAAGTTTTCTGGGGTAAAGCATGTTACCTCTGGCATACCACATGGTCTGATATAGGCCTCACCCTACTCAATGTGTACATCAATGACTTAGGTAAAGGGTTACAGTGCAAGTTAAATCATTTTGCAAACAACATCATACTTTGCAGTAGGGTGTTTACCACAGAATGTGCTAGGAATATGAATGGGTATGTAGAGAGGCTGGAAAAATGGTCTATCATACTGCAAATTAAACTGGTAACTGCTATATCAATGGATTGAAAGTAGAACAATCAAGGGAACAAAGGGATTTGAAGATAATCATCAGTAACATCATGATGGCCACCTACAAATACAAGAAGGCACATGGGGAATGTCAATAGAATGCTGGGTTGTATAATGCAAGTCTTTACCAGCCCCAGGAATGATGTGAATTTTATTTATTTATTTAGTGATTCGGAAAAGACCTTAGAGCGCAAGCTCTTTTACAAAGGTTCCACGTCATAGATTGCAAAACAAAGTACAATAGGAGAAAGCAAAGGTACATCACAAGGAATGATACAGCTCGGATTCAGAACTTGCAGAATAAGTCAAAACATAAGTACAAGTTAAAATAACAAGAAAAACACTTTATGAGGGTGGGGGGAGGTGAAATAAGCAGCCACAAAGTGCCTTGTCAGTAGTTCAGAGGGACGGGGATAGCTAGCAGTGGGGTGAAGAAAGGTGGTATGAGAGACAAAGGTAGGTACTGGAATGGAGGTGAAGGGTGGGGGAAAAAGGGCAATAAGGTATAGGGAGAAATGGGGGCGAGGGGATGCTGAGTGGAGAAGACATGCTAGAGTAAATAGTGGGGTATGAGGGGGCATGGTGAGGCAGCTTGCATTAGTAGTAACTGTTAGGAAAACTCACGGGACTGGGAGCAGGGAAGGGGGGAAGGTGGGGTGCTGGGTCCCGAAGGATCATGATACAAACTGATTGCTGAGACAAGTCATGAGAAAGGACAGAGGGACAAGGGTACCTGAGGCCTGCCTAGTGCTTACTGGGGGGCAGAGAGAGAGCAGGTGTGGCTGGACTTAGGGGCAGGTGCACTTAGAGAGTGTTATTAGGTGCTGTTTGAGGTCAGTTTTGAATTGGGCCAGACAATTGGTGGCCAAGAGATGCCAAGGGAGTTCATTCATCCATAGGGGGGCCTGGTAGGCAAATGCACGTTGCCCAAGTGAGGTGCGACAGAAGGGCATAGCCAAGGCCCCTGTAGTCCCTCCTCCACCTGGTGACCTGTGTCGCACAATACCTTGATCAAATTGCCTACACAAGGTGGTGTTTTACCCAATAGAGCCTTCTTCCCTAGGATGCAAGTCTGGAATTTGATCCTGTTTCTTAATGACAGCCAATTTGTGCGTTCGTACAGAGTACAGGTGTGAGTGCCACTCTCAGCATCCAGGGTGAGTCTGCAGGCTTTCTTGAGTGCAGTCTGAGCCTTTCTGAGCGCTGTATCCATTGCCGCCCCAAAGACCACTAGTCCATAGTCAATAGTAGATATAATGGAACTGTGGACTGAGAGATGGAGGGCCCCCAGACAGAGGTATTGCCTGTGCCTGTACAGGACACTAATCTTGGTATTGACTGTCTTGACCAGACAGTCAATATAGTGCACAAACGTGAGGGTATTATCTATTATGACCCCCAGATACTTGAACAAGTGGACTTGTTCCAGCTGCTCATTGCATGAGTTGGAGATGATGAGGGGGTGGTGCTTATTTTTGTTGTAGGGCTGGACATAAGCATGGCCTTGGGAATTTGCCACTTTATGGCTCTCTAATGAGGCATCCCCTTGGGTACTGTGTTCAACTCTGGAGTCAACACCTAGATAAGGACAGGGCTAGACTGGAAGCTATCCAGGGGAGTTCCACATTAGGAAAAATCATATGAGGAAAGACTGGAGCTCTCTAATATATACTCTCTGGCAGCAAGTAGGGAGAGGGGGATATGGCAGAGACCTTCACATTTTTGCAAGGACACAGTAGGGTAAACTGCTCCACAGTTTTCCAAGTGAAATTTATGAGGGGGGGTATTCAAAATAGATATGAGAAAGTTCTTCATGGAGAGGGTGGCAGATAAATGGAATAGCTTGCCTAGAGCTTTGGTCAGTACAGGCAACATCACTGGGTTCTACGCTGGATGGTATGGTTTCAAAGGGCTTACTATAGGCAGAGGGGGAATAAAGGGGCAGTAGTTTCAAAACAGGGTTCCACAGCAGGCTGTGGAGACTCTGGGTCTTTATCTCCTTGAATATTTCTGTTTCTGCATTTCCACTGGCACATTTACTGTGGCCCCTAAACATGTATGGTCCCTAAACATATTCGTAAAGCTGGGAATGACCTCTGAGTAAAGAGACCTAGGGGTCATCATCATTGACTCCATAAAGCAATCAAGCCAGTGTAGCAAGGCCTACTATAAGTCAAACAGGATGCTTGGTAGTAAAGAAAGAGGTACTGACAGCAGAAAGATGGAGGTATTACTACCTTTCTATAGACCACTGGTGAGGCCCAGCCTAGAGTATTGTTCCCAGTTCTTGAGTCCTCACCTAATGAAAGAGAAGGATAGGCTGGAGACGGGACCAACACAGGGTGACACAAATGATTCAGGGCCAGCAGGGCAGACTTTATGAGGACTGGCTAAAGGCACTGAACATGCACTTGCTGGAGGCCAAATGACAGACAGAATAAATGATAGAGACCTTCAAGTTCCTGAAAGGAATGAGCAAGGTAAACTGCGATGAACTATTTAGTATAAGTAGTGGATCAAGAACACAGGGGCACAAGTGAAAACTGACGAGTGGGGAGATTCAAGAGGGAAGTAAGAAAGTTTTATTTTACAGAAAGGGTGGTGAAGCCATGGAACAATCTGCCAGCTGGTGTGGTGGGTGCCAAAACTATCAATGGTTTCAAACATGGCTGAGACACAGTAAAGGGCTTAGTGGTTGCTTAGTGTGGGAGCAGTAGCGCAGTGAGCATGGGAGAGGATAGTGTGGTTAAACCCCTGTATATATAATAGGTCCTGGGTTTGTTAGGGTTTGATGGGCAGACTGGATAGACCAATGGTCTTTTTCTGCCATCATTTACTATGTTTCAATATTTCTTCAATAAAGGAATAGTGTCTGCAGTGCTGCTGCTGCAAACATGAATAAATATGTGGTTTCTCACAGCCAGAATCAACTTCTGTGATTGTTTTTCAGTTTTGGAACAACACTGCCTCCTGTAGCCAGACATTGCAACTTGGAGATGTATTCCCTAGGGATTTGTCTGTGCATCAGTCAATCAGCCAGAATTCTTGTTAATGAAGTAAATGCCTAGCTGAAATGGGTAGTGTACCTGCATATCTCTACTTAAAAATCTGGTTCAAATGCAGTGAGCACGAAGAAGCCTAGTCCCTGAAAAAGTTTTTTTTTTATGATAACTGTAAGACAAAACAAAAACAGAATTTTTAAAATTCACAAAACAGCAGGTTGCATGCTTTATATTGTGCCACAGAACTCACCTTGAAAGATTTAATTAGTAGCCAGTTTCATGTAAGTAAAAGACACAAATGTTAAAAGAAGAAGGAAAACTAATTTTATTGAGGATCTACATGAGAGATATATGTCCGTAATGTAAATAAATGTTTTTTTTTCTCAAAACAGACTAAAACTGTACAGACTGAGTTTCTGTTACAGCTGTCTTTTAAATATAGTTATTTTCTTTAACATTTAAGTTAGTGTTACAAGATGGGGAAATTAGAACCCAGAATGTAAACACTGAAGAAAATCTAGAAATGGACATGGAAAGGCACAGAACTGCATAGATGACCTTTTGCACACTCCATAGCTTAAAATGCTCTGTGAAGCAGAGGTAGCTACTGCTACTGCAGGGATTGTATGCAGGCAACTGAAGTAGCCATTGTACACTCAACACGATCTCACAGGTAGTCATGTTTCATTGCAAGAGGGGATTTTGTCTAAGACACAGTGGCAAGCCACTACTTTTCTTGGAAAGTGCCATGGAAGCATGAATGTATACCCAAACAGACAGAAATAGGAAGAAGGGACCTCACACGTAAAGTGTGGCATCAGCAGAAGTGCAGTATCTCCATAATGCTGCATTTGGGTGTCAGTATAGAGTATGATTCCAAATCCTGGTGTAGACTAGAACCCATGGCATTCTGACACAAAGATGAGGGTGCTAGCAATAATCAAGATGCAATGGCATGACTTATAAAAATGGATAGGGGAAATACTGTATCCTGATTGGCTAGGACTTGTGCTTTGAGAGAGCACAATGCACAGGTAAAAGAAGTGCTAGCAATTAGGACACAGCACACTAACAATACCAGTGCCTTTTTTTATTCCAGATATGCACTAATAACATGGCTGCATACTGAAAAAAATCACCTAGGTCCTAAAAATTAAACTCCCTCAAAATAAAAAGAACAAACTGATTTAATATTCTTTTATATTCACTTCTATACATGCATGTACAAATTAAAATGAAGTACAACTGATAGTTTTATTATTTGAGCTTTCTTTCTGACCATGTCCTCCCCCCCTCCAATCCTTACCTACCTATCAGGGAAATCTGCGCTGCTTGCACTGCTCATGATACAACTGAATCTGGCTTTACTGAGGCCTTCTGTTGTGTGTATTTGTGTGAGAAGAGGTGAGCATTCAGCCAATACAATTCTTCAGAAGTTTAAATTTCTGCATTCAAAGATGGGCAAACATTCTATCTATTAAATGAGTGGATAGGCAGACTCTTGACACCTGGAGAGGGACCACTTTTTAAAAGTTTCTTTTAACAAAAGAAAACACTTTTATTTTTCCTGTGTAGCCTCTGGTCAGCTCCTACTCCTTTTCTCCCTCCGGCCGCCAGCCTCCTGCTCCAAACTCCTGGGTCACCACCTTATACCCCCCCCCCCATGGCAGGGAGGTGAGGGAGCCCCCAACTTCCCCACCTGGCATGGATCCAGATCACATGGTGCCCCAAGGAGATGGCATGTGCTGGGTGGACGGCCATCAAGCTGCATGACCTGGCTGCCCCTTTTTCCATTATCTCCCCCTTATGGAAGTGTAGCATGCAATGACACCTGCAATGGGGTCATGCATGCTCCTGTGCATGCCCTCATCAAGTGACTGCCGCATTCAACCCCATGTTCTGGTGGCTTCATGCCATTGAGCCCCAGCCTCTGCTAGGGGTCAGGCATGCACCAGCCACAGGTCTCCCCCCTTCCCAGAAATGGAGAGCAGTCCATTGGATGCTTGATACATCTCCCCCCTGCTGACCCCCTGGTGGTCCATGCTCATTCCTGAACATGGGTCAGTGGTGCAGCACGAGGTGTGGTGTCGAGTGCCTCAATCCTCAGTGCCACTGGGCTGGCCAAGAAAACACATTTTTAATAAAATAAAGTTAGCTTTTTCTTTTCAAAATATTCTGTTTACCCATTTTATAAGCACAGTAGACAATTTGAAGGGAGCACTGTGCAGGTACAATGCACTTCCAGGGACTGAAGGCATTCCACCTGTGCCATCATGCCTCACTATTTATTTATTTATTCATTCAAGCATTTTACCAGAAAGGTATACAGAGCAATACATTGCTAATTTCCAGATATGTCCTGGGGGTTAGGAGAAATTGGAGATAAATGTACAGCAGTGCAAATTACAATTGAAATATTTTTTTTAACAATGTGCTAAACAAAGTTCTACAGCACAAGATAAAATTTGCAACCATAAGTGCAATACGAATAGTAAAGAGCAAAGGGGTAAACTTTACAAAGGCCATAAATAGGAACAGGAGAAACATGCAGAGTTACAGAAAAGCATTGATGCATGGTTACAATATCAGGAAGCAATGGAAAATGTGACAAAAATGGTGCAGCCTGGATACTGAATTATCAGTTAAAGTAGGAGAGTAGAGCAAGTAGTCAAGGGAGCGCTTAGGAGATAAACTCGAGTCCTATGTTGGGCACAGCTGACTGGGCACCTGGGGCATAGAGAAGGACCAGAAGCTTTAAGTGGTATAGAACTCGGATACAGTCAGTGGGTCAGTAGGACTGGCATGAACAGGAATGGAATCTATGCCACTGGCATGCATTGTATCAGGACAATACACACCGTGTCATGTTTTATTGCTTACACGGGATTAAGAAATTATAATCTGCAGTTGACTGATGTATATAATGATGACTGTCACTTGATTATCATTTATTACCCCACATGATAAGCTATGTAAACAAACTATTGTATTGGACTAATGCAAAATGTAATAATAAACAGAGTTCTAATGCAGTCCCATTCTAAAAATATAAACAGATTCCTGCATTATATCAAAACAGACATGCAACAATGCATCTATATTCTAAAACAATAAACAAAACAACTAAAGCATAGTAATATGAACAAATTTCAATTAACTTTTTAACTAATTTTTTTTTAAAGTGTTCTTTCCTTTTAGTTTTCAGAAAGTGACCATTTGAAAAGTACACTAAGCCACTCCAGGCTGGGAATGGTGTGAATCAATGCACTTACTGGATGTCTGAAGACACTCAGCTGTGCCTTGTGCCAAACAATTCACCTGGGGCATGCATCCACTGTCCACAGTACCACCCTGGCATAGTGTATTGCTTTTATAACTGACAGTATGGAGTTCTATTTTTTTAAATTAAACATTTGATCACAAAAATTGAAGCAAATTCAAAGGTAAAAATCAAGAAGTGTGAGCTATTTCCACTACAGTTCAGTTTCCATGAAAGGAATGTATTTTTGAAAATAATGTTCCAGTTAAGATAAAAAGATGTGTGTTATTCATTTGTGACTTTATTGATCTTAAAATATTATGACATTATATAACAACAGTTACTTGAAAACCTGCTGCACAAACATCAAACGTATTCCATGACATCCTATAAATAACTGCCGTAGTTGTCCATAAATTGGCTATGACTGCTTACCAGTTGTCACCAGTACTTTAACCAATAAACGTGCCTCTCATGTTATACCAGTTTTATATTGATCACTTTCTCCTTAGCAGTTCAGTATCTGAACTAAACAACTTCTGGTATCTGTAATGATTTAAAAAACAAGAAAAATATTCAACTGGCTAATAATCTGACATGGCATCGAAGAAGATGAACAGAGGTCTTTAACGCTGAGCGTGTGTGATGTAATGGGAAATCTGTGTAAGGTAGTTCTACATAGTAGTGAATACAATGAATAGCAGTCAACAGCAGTGCTGTGTATTAATAACAGTAGGAGAACCCATAGTGGTTGGCTGTCAGACTGCAAGTATTGTAAGTCAGATGACTCCACCTCCCAAATCTGGCCCTCAATTTGAATTGCGTCATGCCACACATACTATATAACTTGGATAACACTAAGATACTCCATATCTTCTGTGTTTAGGGACTGCCTACCAGTAGTCTCCAAGCACTTCCATCTCTCATCAGCAAAATCAGCCCCCTTGCTCAAAGCAAATAATCTGTTCTATTTGGAACTTTAATGTTGACTGGTTAAAACATAATAAACATTTGACAGAGACATCTTTAAACAAACTGCTGCTCACTCAAATTATCTTTGACCCTGCTAGGGTCTCGCATAATAGGCTAGGTGCCATCCTTATTGATTGAGTCCTTCTATTCAAGGTGGACAGAGTGGTCTGCTCAGGGGTGATTCCTGATGCCACTAGTGATCATTCTATAATCTACTGTATATGGTGTGCAAAACCTTCTAAGATCCCTCCTAGAGTGATTCATTTCTGGGACTTCTGGCATTTAGACTCCATCTCATTAAAAATGAATTAACTTGCGAAGGCTGGTCTTATCTGTGGGCCATTAGTGATGTCAACCTGGCAGTCTCATATTTCTGTACATCTTTACTGTGCTCCAGGACAAGCATGCTCCTCTATCACCAGGAGGGTTTTTGGCCCAATAACAAAATGGTTGGACTGCCCTCTGCTATCCATCCTTAAATGGAGGGATACATGTTGGGCTTCCTACAAGGCTACTAATTTAGCCTCTGACTGGATTCATTTTACAAAGCTCAGAAAGGAATGCAAACAGGCCATCTGACAGAGTAAAAGTAGCTTTTGTAAGACCCAGTTTGATTCCTCCATTGGCAACCCTGGGTCAGGATGGTCTCTCCCCCAAGGACATTGAGATGGAGGGAGTACATTGTAACAACCTTACACATGAGATTTTGCCATCTCCTTGCCTAAACCAATATCCTCCCCTACTCCCAGGGTTACATCACACCCCCTATTTTACTTAAAAGGAGTCAGGGTCTCAGAGGTATGTAAACTCCTGCAGCAGGTCCCCGACTCTAAATCTGCCAGCTCTGACAGTATTGAGCCCTGTTTCCTCAAACTCATAGCAAATGAATTGGCCTACCTTATTGCAAGAATCTTTAACCTATCCCTATCCTCTGGTGTCATTCCTAACCTCTTGAAAATGTCCCACATAGTACCTGTGTTCAAAAAATGTAACAAAATATCAGTAATTACAGACCTATTGCCCTCCTACCAACTCTTAGTAAGGTCTTGGAAAAATTGTTGCCACTCAACTCTCTGGTTACCTCACCACCTAGGATCTCCACTCCCCTGCTCAACATTGGTTCTGCCAAAATCATAGTACCACCACGACCCTGCTCACCCTAACAAGTAGCATCTCTAACGCATTTGATAAAAGGGAGCTTTCTAGCAACATTTTCATTGATCTTACTGAGGCCTTCGATATGGTAGATCACACATTGATCTGTAACAAATTAAGATGCCTGAAATTATCTGATACTGCCTTCCCTGGATCAAAGGTTATTTGTCTGACAGGCAACAGTGGATCAGGTTTGGTTCCTCTCTCTCTGCGCCAGCCACTGTCACAATCAGCATTCCCAAAAGCTTTGTACTTAGACCCCTGCTTTTCTCCCTCCACATAAATTCTGTTCACCACTCTATCGCAAACAGTACACCTATCTTATACGCTGATGATGTGGTGTTCTTCTTGAGCATCCAGAACATTGATGTGATCAATAGCAAATTGTTGTCTGACCTACAGTCAGACCAACAATGGTTCCATTTAAATAGTATTTAATGAACACTACCAAATCTCAGGCCTTGCTGTTTGGATCTGCAACCAGCATAAATAATATCAAATCTTCTCTCTCGGTGGTCTGTGAAAATGGTACGCCTCAGGTCACTGTCCCATCTTTAACTACCTGAGTGTTATGCCTGATCTTCCCTTGATTTTTCACTCCACATTGCATCTTCCTGTAAAGCTGTCAATGTCAGACTTGGTCTTGCCTACAGAGTCAACCGTAACTTCTCTTCAAGTGCCAATATCACCACAGCCCAGAGTGTTCTGCTCCCCAAACTATCATATGATCTGCCTGTTTTTTTTTTTTTAGCCTCAAACTCTACGTTACATAAATGGAAAGTGGCATATAATAATGTTTGTTATTGTGCCCCTGCTAGTAACCAGTTTGACCATCACTACATGCTATACTCGAAACTGGGCTGGCTCCTCCTTTCTTCCCAACATGATCTCTCCCACAGTGGTATCATACATGGAGTTTTTTATAATCAGGTTTATCTATCGCTTGCCTCCCTCCTTGTATCCACTTAGATATGACCTTAGCCATACCAAGGACCAGGACCAAATTAGGAGAGATAGCATTCTTTGTCTCTGCCCCTAAACTATGGAACTCCATACCCACCAACATCAAGCTCTGTCCCAGTACCAGCACCCTTGGAAACCTATACCGATCCTACTTGCTACAGTTGACAGTACGTGAGTCCAGACGCTCTCAGAAAGACCTCTGGTCAAAGTGCAGAGGTCAGTGTGGTGATTGCTACACACTTGTAAAATGTGCAAACCTTTTCAGCAATAAAATAGCCTGGAAACAAACTACTGACTTTGGATATTCATTGCAATTTGCATTGTCTCTCCTGCTGGAATCTCTGGTGAGTGCTTCACTACTCTGGACCTAGTTGGCAGTATGCACCTGTTCCTTGGCTTTGAACTATGACTGTTTGCCTATATGTATAATACTCCTGCCTTTCATTCTGTACACATGCTATTGCAGATTGCATACATGTTTACACCTTGTGTGTTACGTCGATGTAATATTTTCCAAACCCATCATTGTCACACGTTGTACTGTTTATTGGTTGTACCCTCCCAGGTCATGCCTGAAAATATGCAGATGCTTGTCTAGTGCACCCTACCTGGTTAATAAAAACTAAATAAATACATCAATAAATAAATGAACACTCTTTCAGCTAGCAGCATTTTCCATTTATCTGAATGGTCTGATTCCCAGCAAGGTAAAGGTGTGTCTGCCCAAGCAGAGGGTGACACAGACATAACAATCAGTAAGTGTGATGCTCTAATGATAATCTCTTAATCTGGGTATAATGATTATTGCATGACCCTTGTCTCTGATTAGTAACGGTACCATTTCAGTTCTATGTGATTTAAACTATTAAAGAATCTTGGGAGGACAGTCCCAGTTATTTTATCATCCCGTTCTATATACATTTTTCAGGTGCTGAATAGTTTAACCTATGTAAGCAAGCTCCCAGATAATAAGGGTGCACACAGTGATCCATTGACATGGTTTCTTGCAGCTGTCCTAGTGCAGATTGGTTTTACCAATGTAAGCCAGCCCAGATATAATAAAGGAACATTGCCTTTATTCAGTTGCTATGGTTCATTGCAGTTCTTCCAACGTTTAACACATTTACCAGCGTAAAAGAGCCCCTCAATTATAAAGGAGCATTACAGATACTTGGTGCCATTCTTTCTTGGAGTTGTCCCAATAAAAAGCAACTTTACTAATGTAAACATGCTGCTGCAGAATTGTAAAGCAACATCGGACTTTCTCAATGCCATGGTGTACTGCAGCTCCCTCAGGTCTTGGTGGTTTTACCAATGTGAATTAGCCCAAAGATTATAGATGAACTTTACAGTTATTCAGTGGCATGGTTTATTATGCTCCCTTAGTATTTATTTTTTAATTAACATAAAATAGCTGACAGACTATAAAAGAACATCATAGTTACTCAGTGCCATGCTTTACTGCAGAAACTTCTGTGCATAGTGGTTTTACCAGTGTAATCAAGCCCACAGATTATGAACGAGCTTCACAGTTATTTAGTGCCATGGTTTATTGCAGAAATCTCAGTGCTTAGAGGTTTTACCAGTGTATTCATGCCCACAGATTATAAAGGAACTTCACAGTTATTTAGTGCCATAGTTTATTGTGGAACTCATGGTGCATAGTGGTTTTTCCTGTGTAAACTAGACCACAGATTATAAAGGAACTTTACAGTTATTCAGTGGCATGGTTTGTTGCAGAACCCTCAGTGCTTAGTTGCTTTACCAGTGTAAACTAGCCCACCAATTATAATGAACCTTCATAGTTTTTCAACACCATGGTTTCTTGCAGCTCCCCCTGTGTTCATTGGTTTTACAAATGTAAACTAGCCATGGATTATAAAGGAACATCACATTTATTTGATTTCACAGTTTATTAAAGCTCCCTAGCCGCTTATTGTTTTTTAATAATGTAAGCTACCTGTAGCTTACAGAATGTAAAATAACTTCATTCTTATAACATGAACTTCTTAAAAACTAAGTTATATCCCATGGGTCTTCACTTTATTTTTAATGGAAATATATAGAACTCCATGTTCTGTGCTTGTAGATCATATCCCACTTAAATGTAAAGATATAGCAGTGCAACAAGTCCTGGAAAAAATTAAAACATCTAAAATACATATTATATACAAATCACTTTAAAACCTATTTGTGATAAAACTGCATTTATATAAAATTCTGGACAAAACAAAATGATTTTAGTAACTAGATTCAATTTTGAATTAAGACAATCAGTTATTTTTACCAACAATATCAAGAGGAAATTGTTTCACCTTTTTGTAGCTATGGCCTGGGTGAGCTAGATAACCTGTAACACACAACCTTTTCCTGTTCTCTGTTTAAGAGGGAAAGAGAAATCCGGTTGAGCAATTTCATTAGGAATAACCCAGGCCCCAACACACAAGTTTTCCATGATCCATTTTCCTTCCATAATGATATATACATGGAGAACCTAATATCCTTCCTTGAACATGTTACATTGTTTTGATAAAATAAATAATTTTAGAATTAAAATATTGCTTATGTCTTTTATACCTTTCTTTCTAATATCTTCAGTATCATACTTGGCTGAATAGTTGTTATGGATGAGAACTGCTTTGTCTTAACTTTTTAAGCTGTAAAGCTGCTATTTTTGTCTTTGAAATTTGGGGATATAGGTTTCAATATACCACGGAGGGAATGTAGGCTTATAGTCCTGAACCCTTTGTTGTCCTTTTACATTCTAAATAGTTAAGAATTGAATTCAAATAATCTGTATCCAGCTAATACAGCTACTTACAGCTATTTAGATTTGTATTAATTAGCTAATGCAAAGACAAATGTTTTCATGGCAAACTGTAGCGTTTTTCTCTGTATCCTCATCACATGATTTTCTTATTATGTATTATCTGGTTGAATTCATTACGTAGATTTAACCTGGCAAGCACTAATGCTAAGCCCAACTCTTCTGTATGTTTTTTCCTACCTTTTTGACAACATTAAGAATGCTATATGAGGCAGGACTGTAACAGTGACATGGATGAAAATGATCAGTCTTCCTTTTCAAAACTGCTTTTTCCATTTTGTAAATATGGGACCATAGGCAAAAATACATTCTTTAGAGAATATAGGTATACAGACTCAACCCCTTTGATGTCCTGTTTATAACCTAAATTAAATATTTATTATTAACTAATGTTGAAATTCTATAATCCTCATCCAGATAAAATTTATATTTTCTGTATTACAGATATGTATTTACAAATTAATCTATGATTTTCTCATGATGAATATCAGCTATCCTAGGTTTATATCTCATAATTTGTCTATAAGCATACTTGGGCTGAAATTGATATGCCTAAATTTACATTTTCACCATGTAGTTTTGTTTTCTTTTAACTGTAACTGTGTTAGAATTTGTCAAATCAGAACATAAGAGTTCTTTAGAATCCCACATATCAGATATTGTATTGGGCCTTATGGCAATGACTTTATAGATTGAATAGAATATATATATATATATATGGATTTCTACCATGAGATGGGAGCTCCAAGATGACAATAAATTCTGTTATTTTCACTGCAGTGAAATAAATGAAGCTGACATCAGCAGAGTAAAAATAAATGCTCTTTATACCTACTCTGCTGACATCAAGTTCCTCCTTGTTTCTATACCCATTATGCCACTAACTATCCCGCTCTTCTCACTGCCTACAATGCAAAAATATGCACAAATGCCATACTACACATGAGAAATATCAGTTAAACCAACCTATCGGAAACATAAAACCCAACATCTTCATCCAAGTACGTTTAAGAAGCATTCTGGCAAAACTCGCACAAGCAGTCTGGAAAGTGTGCACAACAACTCTCATCTGAATCAGAATCGAAGAGCAACCCTTTGGAACAACTGTCACAAAATACAACAGTATTAATGCTCTCCTGTACCTGTCATCAGTGCGAGCAATGTTCTTTACCTAACTTTTGTGTTTTTCAATCAGTCGCCATTCAACACCACAGACAGGAAACTTAAACCTGCTACAGGAAACATAAATCAGCACGTAGCAACAGCCATAAACAAAACCGAAGCGGACTCTCATAACAGACACACTGAAAGTGAAGCAGACTACATCACAACTACACAAAAACAATTAGAAATCACCACAAAACACCAAAAAAGTCACTAAACAAATGAAAAGTATACCAGAGTAATGAGGCTCACAGTTCTGCTGTTCCCAAGCCTAAAATAAATTCCCACCCTCACAAACAAATGACCAAATCAGACAGCACACTACAGAGAACAGCATCCAATCAGCAATCACAGAAACAGCAAATGACCAATAAGAGATCGAACAGACACACCATTCATAACTAGTCACTCAGACAAACAAAAAAAAACGAACACACCAAACAAAGATGAAACAAAATGTAATAGAGGAGCTCCCACTCCCATGGTATAAATAGCACACATGATGTGCAGATCATGGAATATGGAAAATATTTTCACTCCTGCATCGTGAGTGATATTCCACTCCTGCCCATCATGTGTCCCCTATATATATTGATATATATATATATATTTATATACATATAAATATATATATGTGTGTGTGTGTGTGTAAGATTAGCTGATGCTTCCTAAGCTTGAATAGGAAAGAATCTTCATGATGAGTTAAATCTGGAAGTTTTAGTGTACATTGTGCTATTTTTGTATTAAACCCTTTTATGTGAATTTTACATACATTTACACTGTCTATAATTGTTTACATTGAAATGACTATTAGTCCATCAGTAAAATTTAATGGTTATATTTAATTGAATTAATTGAGTTACTCCAAGCCAGGGTTTAGTGCTGTTCCCTCAGAGTTTAGTGGTTTTACTAATATAAGCAAACCCATAAATTATAAAGGAGAGTCACTATTATTTAATGACACTGTTTATTGCAGTTCTCTCAGTACTTAGTGTTATTACCAGTGCAAACAAATCCCTAGATTATTAATGAAACTTCAGTTATTCAATGGCATTGTTTATTGCAGCTCCCTTGGTGCTTAGTGATGTTACCAATGCAAAAAAAAAACATACACTACAAAGAACTTCACAGTTATTCAGTGCTATGGCTTATTGTGTTCACCAAGCTACTGAGGTGTTCTAGTAATGTAAGTCACCACCAAGATTATAAAGGAACATCACAAGTTATATATTCCAAAATGTATGCAGCTCCCTCTGTGCTTATTGGTTTTACCAATGTAAACTTGTCCAACGTCACAGTTATTCAGTGCCATTGCTTATTGCAGCTCCCTCTGAGCTTACTTTTTTTACCAATGTGAACTAGCCCAACTTTACAATTATTCAATGCTATTGTTTACTATAGCTCCCTCTGTGCTTATTAGTTTTATCAATGTAAACTAGCCCAGCTACACAGGTATTCAATGCCATTGTTTCTTGCAACTCTCCCTCAGTGCTTATTGGTTTTACCACTGTGAATTATACCATAGATATTAGAGGAACTTCACAGCTATTCAGTGCCATTGTTTACTTCAGGTCCCACTATGCTTACTGGTTTTACCAATGTGAACTAGTCCACAGATTATAATGGAAATTTCCAGTTATTCAATGCCATGGTTTATTGCTGCGCCATCAATGCTTACTGGTATTATGAATGCAAACAAACCCACATATTATGAAGGAATATAAAGGAATTTTTTTCACAGATATACACTGTCATGGTTTATTGCAGTTGCCCCACTGTTTAGGTGTTTTAGCAGTGTTAGACACCAAATTGTAAAGCACATCACAGTTTTACATGTCACCCTTTATTGCATCTCTCCCAGTTTGTACTTTTAACACCAAAAAGAAATGTACTTGCACATAACACTTTTCCAACCAGTGTTGGAATTATACTTTATGTGCTAGGGTGCCCTTAAGGGTGTTTTTGTTAAACTGAGCTCCCCTTCTCATTATAAGCCAATGACAATGATGCATGAGCTACTGGGCCTCACTTCAGAGCTGGGTGGACAGAGGCCTGGCATGTCCTCCTGTAATTCCAACACTGTTTCCAACATATTAGTAGGTTACCTGGGTGTAACATTTGATAATTAACTTTTGCAGATCATATTCTAACATTAGCAGCAAAGACAAATAAAAAAATTCAGAGCATTAAGACATACCACCAAATGCTTAAATATGGCAACTAGAAAGAAAGTAGCAGAACAGTTTATATTGCCAACACTGGAGTATGGTAATTTAATATATTGCACTGCAAACAAAACTTTATTGGATAAACTCGATGTAGTCCATCATAAGATTGCAAGGTATATTTTAAGTTGTAGTTTTAACACACACCATTGTTTAATGTTTTCTCAGTTGAACTGGTTGACACTAACTTCTAGAACTGAAATAACATGGTTAAAATTACTACAGAAGTATCCAATAAATAGCACGGCTCATTACATCTCATGTACTGTATTTGGTAAAGATGCAAATTTGGTCAGAGTGCTGAAGAGATCAGTACACATAGATAAAATTCATATGGTAGAAACAAAAACAAAATACAGTAATAAAACATTATTGTACCAAGCTGCTTTAGTATGGAACAATCTTCCTTATGAGCTACATAGAAACATAGAATTTGACAGCAGATAAGGACTGCTTGGCCCACCCAGTCTGCCCATTTCCCTATCTAATGGATAAGCTGCAGATCCTAGTTAACCAGCAGCCTACTTCTTCCCACCCTCACCCCCTAGAATTGCCTTATGACTGTCCCATGCATGCTTGAATTCCACCACTGTTTTGACTCACAACCTCCTCCAGAAGGCCGCTCCATGCATCCACAACCCTCTCTGTGAAAAAATACTTCCAAATTACCTCTCTGAGCCACCTCCATCTTCAAATTGTGCCCTTGTTCTTGCACACCCTTTTTTTGAAAGATGCTACCCTCTTGGACTATGTTGATTCCCTTGAGGTACTTGAAAGTTTCTATCATGTCCCTCCTTTCCTCGAGGCTATACATATTAAGCTCCTTAAGTCTCTTCATATGTCTTCTGGTGCAGACCCTGCACCATTTTAGTTGCCTCCTCTGGACAGCTTCCATCCTGTCTATGTCTTTGTGGAGATTGGGTCTCCAGAACTGCACGCAGTACTCCAGATGGGGTCTCACCAGCTGTCTGTACAGAGGGATAATAACTTCCTGTTTTCTACTGGTGATGCCTCCCTATGCATCCCAGTAACCCCAGCCCCCTTGCTGCCCTCTCACATTGCTTGCCCACCTTTAGGTCATCTGATATGATTATCCCCAGGTCCCTTTCCATTTTTGTTGTTGTTAGTATCTCACCCCCCCATTGTGTACTCTTCCCTTGGGTTTTTGTACAATGTCCTCCCATCCTGCCTTTACTGAAGCCCTTGAAGAATGTTTTATACTTAATTGTAATTGTGTATAGTTGCTTGTCTGCAAATGTAATGTGCAATATGGAATGTACAGTTATTTGTTTTTATTGTATTTGTACCTGTACGTAATTCTTAGAGTAACAAAGATACTTTAACCACAGGACTTGTCTTGTAAACAGAGTAATAACCCTAATGACAATCTTTTTCTATTGTTGTATAAAAATAAATATTTTAGTAATACTACTACTTATTATAGAAACTTAGAATGAACCCATGAATAACAATTCCTACATGTGAATAATCCAAATTGGTTTAAAAATTGTCACTGGATTAAATTGATAGCGTTACCACTGGCCTGTTTATGCACCTAGGGTTCAGTATTCCTCTGCCAGTGATAAATACATATCTACAAAAGATTCTAAATGTAATCTTGCCACCTGTGGGGTTCATGCAAAGCTGGTCAGCCCTAACATCTTACACAGCAGGCAACAATACGTTCATACTATGACTTGTGAGTTTAGCTGATCCTAAACTGACCCATTTTTCTGTTTTGCACATGTGTAGCATTGTTATTTTATTTTGTTTATAACTTCTTTATTTATTTTGAATTTCTTCATGCCAGAAACACCACCTTTTGGACAGTATCTAACAAAACTGAATGTTTCAGGTTTCAAATACAGATCTTTTTTTAGTTGTTGATGAGCAGAAAGAAACAGCCTTATTTTGGATTTTTTGCACCATATAGCACTACTTGTTCAAATTGTGCCCAACATGTTGATCTTGAGAACTTGCCCCAATCAAAAATATACAGGTTTGTACTGTGGATCCCTACATCTAAAGATGGTTGAGTTATAGACAGATGAAAACTGAGGTTTAAAATAGAAGTGCTTACTTAATGCTAACTATATTGTTACTGTACTACTGTGCCACTATAATAAACAAGCATTTGTCAATGCCAAGTGTTGGCTTGCTGGCATTGGGATTGGTAGTGCAAGAGTTAGACAGCAGCATAATAGGAATGGCTGTGAAGTATTGAACTAATGTCAATCCCACCCCCAAAGACACTGACAGGTGTCATGGTGTGCTTTGGGATCTTTGGCCTTTATGCTCACCCCATTCCATAAGAAAATAAGCTGAGATGGGTGCTGTATAGGAGAATGGGGTGAATGTTAGGGCAGCAGACCCCAAGGCACACCGTGATGCCTGTTAGTGGCTGTAGGGTGAGGGTGGGTAGAATGCCATTAACATTATAGCCAACAAACCCAAGTTACACCCCTGATGCCTGTCAGTCTGTACAGGGTGTGTATATGGTTGGAAACCTTAACACCCCAGGCATTTGTTGGTATTTTCACACCAAATTTTCAACGTGGGCTTTTTGGGACCCCACCTCATGAACAGTGGCACTATCATTTCATTACTCAATCCTGAAAGGTGATTTTGCACAGCAACTGCGCCATTCAGAGCCACCAGTGCGGAAACACATTTCGGGCAAGATGCAAAAAATTGAAGCGGTACTGTTCATGAAGCAGTGTAAAAAAATGGCAATGTTGAAAATTTGAGAGAAAATGGACAATGTGAACTTACAAGTGTGCATATAGAAACTGGCAAGACCATCGCTGAAACAAGGTCATTTTTTTGAATTTATTCACCAGATTTTCAACATGGCCAATTTGGGACCTCTCCTCATGAACAGTGGCACTGTGATTTTGTTAATGTAACCCAAAAGTTGATTTCACACAGCTACCATGCCCATTGTGCACCACAGATGTGAAAACACATTTCAGACAGGATGTGAAAATGACAGCTTTACTGTTCATAAGGAGGTGTGAAAAAATGGCAATGTTGAAAATCTGGAGTGAAAATATAAAAAATTGGTGAAGTTAGGAGCATGCGTAGAAACTGCAAATGCACACTAGTAATGCAGTCATTTTTGGAATTTTTCCACCAAATTTGCAACATGGGCTTTTTGGGACCCCACCTCATGAACAGTGGCAGTGCTGCTTCATTACTCGATCTTGAAAGGTGATTCCGCACAGTGACCACAAAATCACCTTTCGGTATTGAGAAATGAAATGACAGTGACATGTTCATGAAGTGGGGTCCCAAGAACTACATGTTGAAAATTTGGGGCTAAAATTCCAAAAAAATGGCTGAGATATCACCCTAAGTTGAAACCCCCATTACTTCCCATTATAAAGCTTACCATCATTTCTTCACATCGCAGTTGAGCTTTGAAGCATGCAGACATGTTCAGAGAAGATAGCAGCTCGTGACCTCTGCAGGGTAAGTATGGGTGAGGGGATGCAGGAGGGGTGCGCAGAGGGTGGGTGGGGATGGGAGGGGAAGAGGATGGGGAGATGTCGGTGGACCGCTTTTCTTGTTTGCAGGAAAAAATAAACCACAAGGGAAGGTTTTCTTCATTTACAGGTTAAGAAACAAAAACAAAAAATAGGCAGACTGGGGTGGGGTCCCAATGTGCTGCAATTCTGTAGGGGGAACAGAGGGAGCGGGGAGGACAGCAGCAGTGGGAGGTTGTGGGAGGGTTTTATTGTCTGTCAGGGGGATGGGGAATGGAGGGAGAGGGGAGGGCAGCAGCAGTGGGAGGTTGCGGGAGGGTTTTATTGTCTGTCAGGGGGATGGGGAATGGAGGGAGTAGGGAGGGCAGCAGCATGGGAGGTTGCGGAGGGATTCATTGTCTGTCAGGGGACAGAGAATGGAGGGAGAGGGAGGGCAGCAGCAGTGGAGGTTGCGGAGGGTTTATTGTCTGTCAGGGACAGAGAATGGAGGGAGTAGGGAGGGCAGCAGCAGTGGGAGGTTGCGGAGGTTTTATTGTCTGTCAGGGGACAGAGAATGGAGGGAGTAGGGAGGGCAGCAGCAGTGGGAGGTTGCGGGAGGTTTTTATTGTCTGTCAGGGGACAGAGAATGGAGGGAGAGGGGGGCAGCAGCAGTGGGAGGTTGCGGGAGGTTTTTATTGTCTGTCAGGGGACAGAGAATGGAGGGAGTAGGGAGGGCAGCAGCAGTGGGAGGTTGCGGGAGGTTTTTATTGTCTGTCAGGGGACAGAGAATGGAGGGAGAGGGGAGGGCAGCAGCAGTGGGAGGTTGCGGAGGGTTTTATTGTCTGTCAGGGGATGGGGAATGGAGGAGAGGAGGGCAGCACCAGTGGGAGGTTGCGGAGGGTTTTATTGTCTGTCAGGGGATGGGGAATGGAGGGAGTAGGGAGGGCAGCAGCAGTGGGAGGTTGCGGGAGGGTTTTATTGTCTGTCAGGGGGATGGGGAATGGAGGGAGAGGAGGGCAGCAGCAGTGGGAGGTTGCGGGAGGTTTTTATTGTCTGTCAGGGGATGGGAATGGAGGGAGTAGGGAGGGCAGCAGCAGTGGGAGGTTGCGGGAGGGTTTTATTGTCTGTCAGGGGATGGGGAATGGAGGGAGAGGGAGGGCAGCACCAGTGGGAGGTTGCGGGAGGGTTTTATTGTCTGTCAGGGGATGGGGAATGGAGGGAGTAGGGAGGGCAGCAGCAGTGGGAGGTTGCGGGAGGGTTTTATTGTCTGTCAGGGGATGGGGAATGGAGGAGAGGGAGGGCAGCAGCAGGGAGGTTGTGGAGGTTTTTATTGTCTGTCAGGGGACAGAGAATGGAGGGAGTAGGGAGGGCAGCAGTGGGAGGTTATGGAGGGTTTTATTGTCTGTCAGGGGATGGGGAATGGAGGGAGAGGGAGGGCAGCAGCAGTGGAGGTTGCGGAGGGTTTTATTGTCTGTCAGGGGATGGGGAATGAGAGGAGAGGGAGGGCAGCAGCAGTGGGAGGTTAGGGAGGTTTTATTGTCTGTCAGGGGACAGAGAATGGAGGAGTAGGGAGGGCAGCAGTGGGAGGTTGCGGAGGGTTTTATTGTCTGTCAGGGGATGGGGAATGGAGGGAGAGGAGGGCAGCAGCAGTGGGAGGTTGCTGGAGGGTTTTATTGTCTGTCAGGGGGATGGGGAATGGAGGGAGTAGGGAGGGCAGCAGCAGTGGGAGGTTGCGGGAGGGATTCATTGTCTGTCAGGGGACAGAGAATGGAGGGAGAGGGGAGGGCAGCAGCAGTGGGAGGTTGCGGAGGTTTTATTGTCTGTCAGGGGACAGAGAATGGAGGGAGTAGGGAGGGCAGCAGCAGTGGGAGGTTGCGGGAGGTTTTTTCTGTCAGGGGATGGGGACTAGAGGGTAGGAGGGAGCACCAGGGAGCTGTGGAGGTTTTTTGAAGTGTGGTGGGCAGGGTGGGGAGGCTGTGAACATGCCTACATGGGGATTGGGCACCCCAATGTCTGCTTTCTGTGGGTTGTATGGTGGATAGCAGGAGCCGCCATTTTTACTGAAATGTTTCACCAGAAAAGGCACGTAACGGAGGCATACCATCTGCCACTGCAATGACAAGCTTGTCTCTGATTGCAGTGGCAGATTTGTTTAATCTTCATGGCTGTCTTTGAAACTGTTGCCATTGTCAGCATGCTCACTCATCGGGTGCTGAGGGACGCACTCACTAAAGTGTCCCCTGCATTGGCCAACACTGACACACCTCTGCACTTCTGCTATCACCAGAAGATGTTGCTTACGTGTGCAGGCAAGCCACCATAAAAAGTACTGTGGTGAGACATTGCTAGAGTTGAACTAGTCCACCTGGATACCTGGAAGTTTACAGGTAGGCCTTCCCTAGGCTCGTCTCCACTTTCCAAACTGAAAATCCTTGCATATATCATCTAGTTTCAAATGACTGTAAATGAGGTTTCCTGATCACTGCTACAGTCCAACCCTTGACATTGTTAAACTAAGCCCAGAAATCAAATCTATGCTTAAAGTGATTGTGACAGACATAGCACTGTTTCCAGTTGAGACAAAAGTGCCACTTGGGCCCCTCACTTAATGGTAGTTCTCTATCAGGGACATTTAATTCATTGCCACCACCTGAGTTTTACAAGGAACCAGGAAACTACCCTTTACCTCCTGCTGAATGCCAGAAGGGTCAATACAATAACTGTTGTTATAAAATAGGCAAAAAAAAAAAATCGAAACACTGATTGGCTGGAAGCCCTTTCCAGCTGTGTCCTTATCAGGAACATTGCAACATGCACTACTTCTGCTAAAGAAGATGCAGTTCAGGGGAGATCAATCCATGGCATTGCTCTCCTGCTCACGTCGTATGGAACAACAGCTGTAGTGGCACAGCCTCAGAACTGCTGTCCAACACCCCCCCTCAAACACACACAGACTCACACAATCTCTCTCTAAATCCCTAAACATTTTTTTTTACTAAAGTCTCACCTCTGTTCCTTCATGTGGTTCCCCTCTGTCATTTAAACAGAACGCAGTAAAGTCAGCGAACCCAGTATTGCAGCTTTGAAATACAAGTACAGCACCTGTCATCCAGCAGTCTTAAAATAAAATCAGACCCTGCTTCTCCATCACCATGTTTATCCAAACTACAAAAATTTTTTTTTTAATCTTCTAGTACAGGCCAGCCCTCCTTTACAAGCTCAATCCAGGAAGTGCTCTGAGAAAACCACTAACTACAGTGAGACACGCTTGCTCTCACTCAAACTGATGGTCAGTGTAAGGCAAATGGCTTCTGGGGGGATTTAAACTAAATAGCACACTTAAGGCTTCACTTAACATAAAAAAATGGACTGGGATGGTGTCATACTAAAGGCAACACTGCACAGAAATGCATAGAGTCCTATACTACTGATAAACACTTTTGAAAAGACATTAACATGGGGACTTTTTTTTTGCCATTTCAGTTATTAAAACCTCTTTTTTTATTTTTCTGACTTTTTTTTCCTTGTTAATAATTACTTATGGGCCCATTTTATATGCACAATAAGACACTCCGAGGTGTGGGTTATGGCCTGATAAGTGCACTTCCCAGGTGTTAAAGGCACTCAGTGCAAGCACCTCATGCCTTATAACACACCTGGGGCATGCTCTTATCAGGCCATAGCCCACACCTCGTCATGTCTTATTGCTGGCAGAGTGCCCTTGCAGACGGACTGCCAACAGAGTCCAACAGAAATAATAAAATCTCATTTTTAAATAAACTGGCAGTCACTAGTTCTATCAAAAATAGATTCCTTAATAGAAGAAATACAAGTATTTACAATTAGCATATAGTTACAGTAAAACAAAAGATTTACAAGTTTACTCGGAATGGAAAATAAAGGATGTTAGACAGCTGACGTATAGAAAATCTGAGCTTTCACCTAGACATTTTTACCTGCCACTAACTGCAAAAAACACTTTTCCTAACTGTGCTGTTTTACCCTTCAGCTAGTCCTTGACAGGGCCCTCTTGCTTTCAGATGTTGAGCATTTCAGAGAGAGAGAGAGATAACCCATCAGCTCCCTAAATTTATTCCCTTTGACTGTGGGGAGTGGTCTCACCTCTTTGAGTGGCAGTTCCCCACTGTTCCCCCACCCCAAATGTGTGTGTGTGTGTGTGTGTGTGTATGACATCACCCAAGCCAACAGGCCTTCTTCACACTTTGATGTCCTCTGTCCAGCTTTATGATCTTGTTTTTTTAGGATGTCTGAGGTGTTTGAAATTGCACCCTCACATCTGCCAGGATATGCAGCTTAAATGACCTCGTGGGAAAATTACACTGAGCAGTTAAATCAGCATTTCCACAAGACCTGCTGGACATGTGACTTGTAAGTCATGTTTTTTGTCCACTTTCAAATAACACAACTTATAAAAGGAAAATATCTACACTAACAGAAGAAATGAACAGATCAATCTGGTCATATGCCCAATTTTGCCTATCACAGTGATTCAGCATCCAGTACTACTAGTTGAATATTTATACATATTTCTGGATTGAAAAGATTGAACGTTTTCTTTTATATGGATGAAAACTGGAACACACATGTAACAAGGGGGTGTGAATAAAGCCAAAATCTAGTTTGTTCCAGTACCCAAATGTTCAACAGAACTAGGAATTTTCCCAGAAACAGAATGTAAAAAACAAAACAAAAAAGAAAACAGAATAGAGCCATAATCTGGTAGTTCAAACTCTAGTATGATTTTTACCATTGCCTTTGTGGAGAGCATTCTGGTTCAGGGGAGCATTCTGGTTCCAGAACCACATTCTGGAACCATTCAAATTTTGGAACCATTCCAGTTCTGGCTCTCTGTTTTTATAGCACCCCTCCTCCAGTTCTGGTCTGGAAGCATTCTGATTCCAGCTTCATTCTGTTTTTTTACCTAACGCTGTTTTTTTTTGTGTGTGTGTGTGTGTGTGTGTGTTTTAGGCAGGTCCAACAAATGCTTATAAATGTTAAGCTGCGATGTTCAATCTGTTGCTGTTTCATTTATGAAGCCCCAAATGCTGTAGGTTTTCTTTGTCGCTCCAGTGTATTTCTTTGTGTGCGATGAATAGTTCCAGAATGAGTTCCAAAAGAATGTGGGCTTATTATGACTTTTCCCACATGAGCACCCTCCTGGGAAGTCATGCAAGCTTCAGAAATCATCATGCCTTGGTGACCAGCTCAATCAACAGACCAAACATTCTATTGACCAAAAAGTTTGTGATGATGGTCATTTTATATAATTCTACAAGAAAAGTTCTCCAAGCCTAGTATAATGTTGTAATTTCAGTATATTTCTACTGGCTACTGATGATTTGCAAGTGGCTAATTAACACCCTGGTATAATGTATTCTTGGAAAATGAATAAAAAAAAATCAATCCATGTTCTTTCAGAGGCATCTCTGTTTTACTGCAACAGTTAGACTGCATGATGCAAAGCCGGCCCACTGGCACAGTGGCAAGGCATTTGCTTGCAGCACCGACATCCAGGGTTCAGAGATGGACTCAGGAGTCAGAGGGTTGGTCTGGTGGAGAAGGATCGAGCATCCCAGAGACTGCTCTCCTTCTCTGGGGGAAGGGGAGAAGAATGTCCGGTGCTCTGCAGACCTCTGGCGGAGGCTGAGGGTTCCATTGCTACCAGCACTGTCACTTAAGGGGGGGGGGCAGGGCTGATGCTGGCTGTCATTACAAGTCCCCACCCCAAGGGATCTCTGCATCTAAAAATCCAGTCCCCATCCATGACACCCTGCTTGCCGCTGCTCCTGCTGCAACCAGTATCCACCAGGGAGGGGTTCTGCCCCCATGGCCCCACCCTGGGGGTAAGCCAGGGCTTGAGACCGTTGTCCATTGGGGGGGCACCCACCACCAGTGGCACCACCCAGGGGGAGGTAAGCCTGAGCATGGGGGAGTGGCATGCAGGGCCAATCTTCCATAGGGGGAAGGGGGCTGGGACAAAAAAGACTGCATGATGCAAAAATATGCTAAACTGTGCTCTTTTACTTAAGAGCCCAAATTTCACATTTTGCACCACAGTGCGCAGTACCAAACTCTAACTGTGCTAATAGGACAGTGATTTACATTTACCAAGATCAAAGAGGTGGCTCCAAGTATTCTGTAGAGGCAAGGTAGCCAGTCATATTCAATCAAATGGAGTCCTCAGCAGAGATAAATAAGCAGTAGCAGGAAGCAGAGCTGCACTACCAAGATTTGTTGTCAGCTCAGATGAGTAAAAAAATAAAATACCTGTTGATATACTTTACCAAGTGTCTCCTATGCTGTGAAATACATTCTGTCATGTTTCACTTGATCCTTGTTCCTTTGCATGTTCTGGCCCCCGTAAGATTTCTGAATTGGTTGGATTAAAGATAACATTCCCCTGATGTAGCAAGTGAGGAACTAAACTGATGTCAGCTGATTGTGAGGAGGGTAAGACAGAGAAGGATCAACATTGAAAAGCAGGAGTCATTGATTGGCTCATTTCCAAGTCTGACCTGAAGGAGGGGATACAGCAGACAGTGAAACAGCAATAATAAAATGACAACAATATGAGCATGTACATAACGTGAACAATAAAATCACAGTATAAGAAATTAATTCCAAAGAAAGAAAACAATGTGAAAAGTGTAGCCAGGATGAGAAAGTGGGGAGCATGTTTAATGTTACTCAGTGCAGATGGGATTTGCAGTTACTTATATGCTGAATTTCAACATGCACATTGATTTGGGTTTGGAATAACACCAGTCAGCTGGTGCCATGCCATGCCTGCTTTCCTGGCCAAAAGATGCTACCACTGTAGTCTTCCCCGACCCCCTCACCTTTAGCCCTCCTTTTGGTTTGCAACTGGGTGTGCGGATGCTGGTGATTGACTGAGCATGGCTCAGTGCCTGATTAGCATGCTGTCCACTGCATTACTGTGTCAACCCCCTGCCCCTTGGCTGCATGGTCACAAGTGACTATACAATCACAAGGGGAAAGGCTTGTGACCCTGTTGAGAATAATACAATTGGGTACAAATCAAGGGACTGGCATTAAGTAATACCAGGGAGCAAAGCGCATGGAGGAGGGGGAAGGAGGCCACTAGACCCAAGAAGTTTCTGGCAATTGGACCAAGATATAGAGAAACCACCCAGTGGGGCATAAGGTAAGATAGGTACTTGGTGGGGGGACACTTCTGGGTAGCACACGTGCTTAACACAGAGTCACTGCATGGCATACCACCATGCAACTGGCATTATGCTCAGTCAGAAACCAGTATTTTTTTGGGTGCAAACCACCTTTGCACCCACTAACATCTGGCAAACTAGTTTGCATAGTAACATCTCACCCCTGCGACTAGGTAAATTACTAGTGTGTAGCACAAACATGTGGTGATGTAGTGGGGCACCAGAATGCCTCCCATTTTGTGCCACCACCCTTTACAACTGAGAATGGTGCCCTTCATCATGTGGGTGAAGATCAGATGCCTGGAAAGCCATCAGTCAACTTCAGCGAAATGAAAATGGGGAAAAAAGGAAAGGGAGTAGTCCTCCTTTCCTCAAATCTTACAGAAGTATGCTATCAATTTAGTAAATGAAAAAGTTCTAAAACTCTCACAAGCCTGATTAGAAATTAAATGAATGAAACTGTGATCCTGTGAAATGGTTTATTTTGATGTGCCCTACCAAATCCTGAAACTTCATGAAGGAAGAGATCCCATCCTCCCTCCAAAAAACATAGCAAGCAGCTGTTCAGGAAAGATCGTGTAGATTTTTTACAATAACAGCTCCAGATGTTACTTTAGGAGTCTTTAGCGAAATATATTCAAATTGAATCTACTGATTAAGCCTGATGCTTCATCGAGGAAAATGCAGAAGTCAGATTTTTCATCATTTAAAAGTTATATTTTACTTTGTGGATATATTTTTTACCACCATTCAGAATAAAAAATGTATTTTATGTTGTTGCTTCAGTTAGAACCCCTCAATTTGTTTAAAATCTAGACATTTAAGTTGATTTCCTTGGCTTACTGTATGGGCTGTACTCTGTACCCACACTATGTACTCTTGCTGCATGTCCGATCATTTAACCCAGTGCTGCCTCTGGCTTAAGTTGATTAAATGGACTATCTAGCCCAGTGTTCTTACCTAGTGAAGAAATAGAATACATGAATGGTTCTTGTTTGGCTATAATGAACCAAAGAACTGCTCCATCACCACTGTTTTGTTTTTTATTGCTAGTAGGACATTGGCAAAATCAAATGTAGTATCTTATGGTTAATCAAACGATGTCAGCTAGCTTGAGCCTCGTGGTATTTTCCATGTGATGTGTAGCATAAACGGAGTTTGAGAAAACAGAACAAAATTCAGTTGTAACATAATTTAAGGACTGGACTACCTGGAAATGTATTTTCAGTTTTGCCTGATTAAGGAGTAAGATTTCATTAAAGGTAAACTGTGAAAACCAGAAGAGCTTCATAAATACAGTAAACCTTGTTTTGCTGCTAAGAAATACACTCAATTGAATTTATAAGATGCTTTAACATAATGTCCTGTCTTCTTTCCGTAATGATAACCATGTCAACACATTAAAACTTTATTAACCCAGCACACATCCTTTTGGTTTGAAGTCAAGCATAGATACTGGAAGAAATGAAGACCAGGCCAAAGACTGAGGTGCAGAATATGTATGGAAAAGTGTTGCCATGTTGGAGAAGGAAGCAATATACAGTAATACTAAAGTATTCTACAGTACTTATGCAGCTTGGCCAGTGTATCATGGTCAAAACAACTAATGATAAGAAGTCCTGGCAGCCGGCAGCACTCCATGCTGCCATCTGGGTTCATTAGTAGACTCGGGTTTCCCACTCTGGGATTGTCAGGGGGACTGAGCATATCATGTGTATCACCTCAGGTATTGACCTTTGGCTCATGCAGTCTCATTGTAGCCACCCCATAATTGTCAGCCTTTTCTGCCCTCCTCTATGATGGCCATTGGTCAAAACCACAAAGGTGATAATAGCTATGGTTGAAAGAGTGCAGAGAATGGTTGTCAAAATGATGGTGGGGATTGGGATCACTGAGCGATGAGGGCAGGTTGAAGGAAACTGATCTGTTCACTATGGAGAGCAGATAACTAAGAGAGGCACTCTTGTTATTAAATGATAGTTTGTGAAGATCAACAGCTATGAATTAACCTTAAAAGAGACAGGAAATGTTTTTACAAGGTTAACTGACCTCCCATTTTAACATCTGTGCCAGTTACTATTCTGATATGCTGTAACCAATTTTTGATGAATAAATAATCTAGCTTTGGCATACCCTAAGATCTAGAGTTTCGCTCTCCTCACCAGTTACTGCTTTTTTTTTCACATTTCTAGAACATAAACCACATCAAATACACCATCCCATGCTATCCATCTGAGGAGAAAGAGTTTTTCCGGAGTAGATACAAAGGCAAAAAAAAAAAAGATTATTTATTTAAAGGACAAGTAAACAAGCTTTTTACATGTTTTTTTTTTCGTAAATTACTCCATGGGCTTGTAAAGGAGAGGCTGTTGTTTACATTAATACTGAAACAGCATCTATTAAAGTAGGACAAATATAGTTTCATAGTATTTGAACATTTTAAACACAGTCTCTCCTGATTCAAAAATCCTGCTCTGAGAATCCTAAAATTGCTGCCTTGTTGATGTCAGTGAAGTGAGAGATGCCAGCTGTGTAGATATATTCTTGCTCCACTAACTGTATTCAAACAAGAATAACTTTAAAATAAAAAATAATAGCATGGTACTTTGAGTGTGAAAGTTGTTCAGCACAAATATAATCTACAAAATGAGAGGTGTTTCATTTATAGATACCTTTTAGTTTTTTTATAATTAGCAAAAACCAGCAGAAAATTCAATTTTCTTTTTCACTTTTTCAACAAAACAAATGCAAATAACTTTAAAACAAAAAAGGATAGCATGGTACTGTGAGCACAAAAGTTGTTCAGCATGAAAATATATACAAAATGAGTGGTGTTTCATTTATAGATACCATTTAGTTATTGTATAATTAGCAAAAAACAGCAGAAAAAATGAGTTATTTTTCATTTTTTGCAACAAACAAATGCAAATAGCTTTAAAACAAAATATGATAGCGTGGTACTTTGAGCACGATAGTTGTGCAGCACAAAAATATCTGCCAAAGGAGTGGTGTTTCATTTATAGATGCATTTTAGATTTTTTTATAATCAGCAAAAAAATGGCAGGAAAATCAATTGTTTCCCTTTTTTTGGAGGTATGGCATAAATGGAATATGCTACCTCCCTACTGGAAATACTGTTGATATTTTTTGTTCTTGTGCCTTTCCCAATTAACCAAACTGCAGTTTGCTTTTCAAATAGCTCCCACCTCCTGCCTTTTAAATGGGGGGGAGGGGGTGCAAAACTGTTGTATACTTAATGCGCCAGATTTTGAGCAATATTTCCAGTAGGGAGGTACAGTAGCATATTCCATTTATGCCATACCTCCAAAAAAGTGAAAAACAACTTCAATTTCCTGCCATTTTTTGCTGATTATAAGAAATCTAAAAGATATCTATAAATGAAACACCACTCATGTAGTAGATATTTTTTGTGCTAAAGAACCTTTGTGCTCAAAGTATCATGCTATCATATATTGTTTTAAAGCAATTTGCATTTGTTTGTTGCAAAAAAACGATAAAGAAAAGGCAATGTTCTGCAGTTTTTATTAATTATTAAAAAAACTAAAATGTATCTATAAATGAAACACCACTCATTTTGTAGATATGTTTGTGCTGAACAACGTTCGTGCTCACAGTACCATGTTATAATTTTTTTGTTTTAAAGTTATTTACATATGTTTGTTGCCAAAATGAAAAAAAAATGTTCTGCTGCTTTTTTGCTAATTTTAAAAAAACTAAAAGATATCTATAAATAAAACACCTCTCATTGTGTAGATATTTTTGTGCTGAACAACTTTAGTGCTCAGAGTACCATGCTATCATTTTTCATTTTCAGGTTATTCACATTTAAATACAGTTAGTGGAGCTAGAATGCATCTATACAGCTGGCATCTCTCACTTCATTAACATCATCAAGGCAGTTATTTTAGGATTCTCAGAGCAGGATTTTTGAATTAGGAAAGTCTGCGTTTAAAATTTTCAAATGCTATGAAACCGCATTTCTCCTACTTTAATAAATATAGTTTCAGTATAAATGTAAACAGCTGCCTCTCCTTTATAAGCCAATGGAGTCATTTAAAAAAAACAAAATCTGTAAAAAGCGTGTTCACTTGTCCTTTAAGAAAAAAAGGTAAAAATATATCAGAATAATAAATAGACACTAAAAGAAAAACAGAAAGACATAGTAAAAATTGTTTCCTGTCACCTTTAATATAGAACACAAAAATGTGACTAGTGCCAGAGGTCATAACGCATAATTCAAGAATACACTATTGAAGGGCACAAACCCATGGTTATGCGGGGGAAGAGCTCCTCCCCCACATCCTACTTAAATCAAGCAGCAGACTCCCGCTCTGCTTAGAGCGAGTCGCACTCAGTCGCTTCACACGTAGTGTTGCTGCCAGCTGCTTCCCTTCCCTTCATTATCTGGCTGTGCTCCCTCCATTTTCTGGCTGTACCCCCTCTTCTGTCCCCTTCCCTGAGTCTCCTTTGTTCCTTCCCCCTGTCTTTGTCGTTGCTGCCTGCTTGTTCATTTCTTGGGGGGAGGGTTCTCTTCTCTCGTGTCCTGTTCTCCCTCCTCTGCTTCCCCCTGCCTTCTTAGCCTGCCCTGCTGCCTACTACTTCCTTCTCTTGCATCTCCCCCTGTTTGTTTACCTTCCCTGCAGCCAGCGCTCCACGCTACCTCATACGTTTCTAGTCGCATTCATACCCCGCCGTTCTGCCTTGGTCCCTGCATTCCCTTTCTCTCTACCAACTGCCTACATTAGCCTGGATTCCCTACCTCCATAGCAGCTTCCACTCGGCTCCACCTGCCGCCACTCCCTGCCTGCTGCATTCACTACTAGCTGCTGCCGCACCGGCTGCCTCATTGCCTAAACCTCAGCTGCTGTCCTGCTCCATTAGCTTTCTGGATCGGCCCATCCGCCCGCTGCCAGGAGTGCATGGTTTCTTTCTCCTGCAGCTGCCTGCCATTTACCATGCTGCCTGCTCAACTTAGACTCACTGTACGCAGTCCAGCTTTGATGCTAATGTGGTGCACCTGAAGCTATTACCTATCGTTTTTCCTCAACCTCCGTGACACTTATTAATTTAAAGTTTCTGCTGGCTCTACTCAGCATTTCAATTTGGATTTCTTTGGACTTCCTCTATGGAGATCTCGGATAGTCTGAGTATTCTAGTGTCTCCCTACCATCCACATACAATCTAAACACATTGGTTTTCCTAAACTCTGCCGGCAAGACTTCCGGGATGTGGCTTCTGCTCACCTACCTTCCCTGGCCCTCCAGGTCTTGGGTTGCATTGCTGTTACTTTCTTTCTGTGCCTGCTGCACTGCCTTAGACTTCTGCTAAGGACTCACATAACTGTCCAAACCTGCTGTTTCGACTCCTGCCTTCCTGCAGCCTGAAAGTACGCTCATTATGGACTTAGCCTGATCTTCAAATGCCCTTACCTGGGCCTAGGACTGCTCACTCCTTGGACATGGTGTACCAGGCTCAGGATACCGCTGGCTGCCACATTGTTCCTATTCTCATACTGCTCCTTCTATCTGTAGCATCCAGACCTCTGGTTCTAAGCTGCAGCACTCTTGGGCAGGCATAGCAGCTCACCTAGCTTCCCTGTAATGCCCAGTTTTTGCACTCATGGTTAACTGCCTACGTACTTTCTCTCTCTACCCTGTGATGACATTGTCAGTTCTCCGGTTCACTCATTGTCCACTGATTCTGTTCTGCTTTTTGGATGATTTCAGTTCAAACATAAGCAAACAAAGTAAGCTCTCCCAACTTAGAAGCTCATTCCTCAATATCTCCCATAAAGACCGCTGGCTTGACTACGATTCATGGACAATTTACGGCTCCTGCGTTCACTCTCATCAAGGTAGTTCCTGTTATTTCCAACTACTTTTAGCCCTAGAGATGGTGTTATGGTGCATTATGTTTTACAGCGTAGCTTTGTAATGCTGCCTAGCTATCAAGCACACATTCAGAACTTCATAGTTCTATGTGATTTGAGCAATGGATGGGGACACACACTGGAGCTATGTCATGCCTGCGCACATATGCGTTGTGCATTTATTGACGTCTCTGCCCCTGGGGATGGGCTTCCACCCATTGCTGACCCTACAAGGCCCAAACTCTCTTCCTTATCTCATTGGGCTAGCTCTCCTTAGTTCCCATGGATGCTTCTACAGGGCTGCGTTCCTTCAGACCAACCTTCCAAATACGCTCCTAAGCTCCCGCCTTCCATCGGATTATTTTGAGGTGTATCAAGATATTTGCTTCAATACTCTTAGATGCTCTTCACCATGCTACTTCAACTTCTCCAGAATCACTACTATCGTCTCCATCAGGACTTCGAGCTGACTTTATTCCATTTGCCTTCCTTGGATGAACAACTGCCTTACACATTAAGGAACTATAGTTTCAGGAGGTTTATTAACTTATCCAGTTGCTACCTCTTCTGCCCTGGGGGGCCAGAAGTTAGTCATCGCATTTCATCTGATCTGTGCCCCTA
Organism: Neoceratodus forsteri; assembly: GCA_016271365.2. Taxonomy (NCBI): domain Eukaryota; kingdom Metazoa; phylum Chordata; order Ceratodontiformes; family Ceratodontidae; genus Neoceratodus; species Neoceratodus forsteri. The sequence goes on from CM057455.1 coordinate 1,733,802,962, forward strand.
TAGGCCCTGAGGTCCATTGCTCCTATATTACTGCACCAATACCACCTACTTCTATGACCTGCCTTTGCCCTTCAGGCTGGGAGGTTTACCTACTGATCACCAGCTTCTATGACCTGCCTTTGCCCATCGGGCTGGGAGGTTTACCTACTGATCACCAGCTTCTATGACCTGCCTTCGCGCATTGGGCTGGGAGGTTTACCTTCTTCTTCTCTACTTCTGCTTCACCCAGCTCGGGGCCTGGAGATTCCCACATTCTATTATACACCTTCATGCTGCCGTGTCAGCTGGCCAGAAGCTCCTTTCCTATGGTTTTGCATCTGACCAATTCTTCATTCATCATCTATATTGGATGCTTGATCCTGCCACTTCAGCTGTATGGAATTACTGCTGCTTTACCCTTTCCAGGACACCTAGAAGACCTTTTATATCCTGATTGTGCTCTACTGCTTCTCAGACCCTCTGACAATGCTACTTCATTTGACTCAGCCTCTTCAGTTATCGCCATCTAGGCCTCCTATGCTCGATTATTCGGGACTCATCGGGTTATTACTTGCCTCAAACATTGAATGCCTACAGTTTCAGGATGTTTATTCCTCTCATCAAGTTGCCATCTCTCTGCCACGGTCTCTTCAATGCAATCCCTACCATCCTTGATCTACAGGATACGTCAGTCCTCAGCACCATTCCATTCTCATAAGTCTTGCCTTACAACTGCAGTACTACTCTGCTCTAAACTGATTCAAGATACATCACCTGGAGGCTATATACCACACTCTATTCCTACCAGCTGACCTCCATAGGTTTGGGTGCATTTTCATTTTACTGGAGCTGTCGCCTCTCTACTTCCCTCACCAGCTGATGGATACGCTGCGCATCTCACCGAGAGACTAACTGCCATGCTTTGTTTTCTACCAGCAGATCTCTATAGGTCTGGCTGCACTTTCATGTTACCTGGAACTAGCCACCTCTCTACTTACCTCATCAGCTGTCGGTTACGCTGCACTCTCACCAAGGGGCTGGTTGCCATGTTGTATTCCATCTCACCTACGTAAATTGGTGCATTACTTGCTACCTACTACCTTTCTCTTCAGTTTCACGGTCCACCGGCTTCACTTACTTTTTGGGCTCGCCATATTCTACTTCTTGGTTGCTTTCTAACATTGCACTAGTGCCTCGGATTAATCCTTTGCAGCCTGCCAAGATTCCAGCTCAGCTCTACAGCTGTTGCCTCTATATCATCTCCTAAGAAAATACTCTACTGCTATCGTACTTACCGGAACTGGATTCATCAGTGGGTAGCCTTGCTGCTAGCCTTCTCCCATTCCACGTGCTATATGAGCCCTCTATTAGTAGAAACCTGGAAGTTGTACTACTTCTATTTCATCCTGCCTCACTTGCCTCAAAGCTTGGATGCAACTATCTTCGTCTTGTCACCTGTACTAAGTTTGTCAGTCATCAACTTCATCTCCATCATCCTACAATTCCATGGATTCTTATGCCTTCTATCAACTGAAGGCTAGAAGACAGACCTTTCAATACATCCACTCTCCTATCATTCTGATCTGTACATGGATTCTCGAACTTGGAGTTCCTAGGAGGTTGATTGTTCACCGGACATGTTACGACTCAGTACTTTCTTCAATTCACTGTTTCTCTGGATCAAGTTCTACAACTTTGGAGTTCAGATTAGCTGATTAATTTAGTTCATTATTTAGGATCACTCTCCTTTAATATGCCCAGAAGGACGGGCAGGTCAGTAGCCATGGGTCCTCAGAGGTTTCACCCCAAGGGTGTTTTTTCTCTCCTGCGTGCTGCTGGTCACACTATCCAGAGTTGGAGAAGGTGATCATCTACTCATATTATTAGGGGTATATTGCTGCTCGACTTCTTCATCAGTCGGATACAGAATAATCATTGATATCAATTTCTTTTGGAGGTCTCATAATACTAGACAAAGCTTCCTCCCTACAGGTGGGATACAGAGAAAGGCCAAAACCATCAAATAGCAACAAACGATTCTCAGTTCAAACATCCAAGTTCATTGCTCATACTATCCGATTCATACATACCATAATCATTGACTTGATCATGTTCATGCTGAAGTACCTAAGCACAAATCATTCCATACTACTAGTACCAAGCAATCATTGCCTACTTAACAACTGGCCTCTGTATCCAACAATCTACATCATCTAGCTACAGTATGTTACATAAGCACTGAGCTATGAACCACACATAGTTAAAGGTGGATAGGCAAAAGTACGTTTATACCCAGGGGCTGTTGGGTGTGTGGAACAGTTTACCACAGCTCATAATAGGTAGTGAGAGCAAAAACATTTTATCACAGCACATAATAGGTAGTGAGAGCAAAAACAAATGTCAAAATGTGATGGCCAGCTATAGTATATAAAGGGTGAAAATATAACAGGGTACAGCCACTGAGAAAATAGGAGGCAATCTTGAGGGGTCTTTAGGCTTACTTCTGACAAAAGGCCACTTTGTTAACTTCTTTTAATTTCATTCTGGCTGTCCTATTGTCTGAGTCTTGGTCTTACTTTGCACTGTACTTCTACCTTTAGAGGCCAGGCCCAGTCTGTGACTCGGGACAAATATGAAAGCTGTTTAGCAGCATCAGCTGAGTCCTTGGTGGACACGTACCAAGTGTGGCACAGTTGACAATCACTGGCTCAAAAGAGGCTTATGAATGTATTGAATGGAAACCAACAACTAAAACGGTACAGGGCCTGCAGGAAAAGACCTATGAGGAAAGATTAAAATAATTAAATATGTATTCCATGGAGGCAAGGTGGGTGGGGCATGGTAGAGACATACAAATACCTCACTGATATAAACAGAGTGCAGGAAGGGAGCATCTTCCAAAGTAAGAGATGTTCCAAAACAAGGAGGCACAGTATGAAGTTGGGGGGGTGGCTAAGTGGTAATATGAGAAAATATTTTTCCTGGAGGGGGTGGTGGATGCTCGGAATGGCCTACCAGAGGAGGTGGTAGGGGCTAAAATGGTCACAGGATTCAAGAAGGAGTGGAACAGACACAAGAGTATCCTGGAAGTAAAGGGGGGGGGAGTGCTTTGGTGTTCAGTTTGTGCATCAGACCTCATACTAGGTAGGGATAGATAGGGCAGACTGGGTGGGTCAGGAGGTCCTTATCTGCTGTCAACTTCTTTGTATCTATGTAACTTTGTGTCTCAGTTCTTCAGGTAAGGATGTTTCCTCCAGGCTTCGTTTTGAGTGATATTAGCTGCTCATTGTAAGGAAAACAGCACTGGGCCTGTTCTCTTTGTACTTGTCCTATTAATAGAAGGAGTTTTCATTTCCAGTGATGTCAGATACTCACCATCCACAAGTGCTAAATGTATTTCCAGAAGTTTTAACAATCAAGCAATATTATCAAGAATTGCATTCCTTCAGTGTAATGTGGCAATCCTCGGGCTACACAAAGTAATAAAATGTACTAGTTATCTCCTTCCTTCTTCTTTCCTTTCTCTCCCTCTCTCTCTTCCTCTCTCTCTCCTTCTCTGTCTCTCTCTGTGTCTTTTTCTTTCTTTCTTACCTTAGTTAAGAGGTATGTACTGTTTAGTCATAGGGAACATGCTGCTAATTAGACCTTCACTGCTGGGCATGTTCTGAGGAGTTTTTTTCTTGCCCTCCGCTCTCTCATACCTGTCCCCCGACCTAGCTCCATTGCCAGTTGCTATAAACAGAGCTGCAGAAGCTGGCCAGCAGCTCAGTTCCATGTAGAATAAGATCCCTATTCTGCAGTAGAGAGTGGAGGTGAATGGCAGCTGATAACAGAAGATGTTTGCTTGCTACTGGAGCAGAAGAAAAAGGGTACTGTTATATCAACAGCTCCCAGTCAGTTTCCTGGACAGAGCCCAATGAACAGTCACCAGGGTTTGCCTATCTAGATGCACCAGTTAGTATCGTTAATAAAAGAGATCCACTGGGAATATTAGGAAGTTAGTTAAAGACATTCTGCAGGGCCCTTGCTCCCTTGTCAGTGACAAGGTAAGGTAATCCTGTGCACAGGCTGCTATTGTGAGATGAGAAACTGGCCTCCTTCACTGCCAGAGACCAGATGCGCCTCTCTCTCTCTCTTTCTTTCTCTCTCTCTCTCTCTCTCTCTCCCTCCTAATCTGTAAACGACTTAAAGGAGCCTTATCTCGGGGCTCTTCTGCTTCATTTCATGCTTGATTTACTTTAATTTGTCTGATAGGGCACAAGGATTTGGAAACAGCCCATCTTTCTGCAGAAAATGTTCAGATTTTTTTCTTTCCTATGTCATTGTGTTTCTTTTTTTTTTTTTTACTTTTTTCTCATGGAGTCAATCTTGCTCCAGTGCAGCAGGCTGTTAGAGTGTGTTCAGATTTGAGCTAACACAGCAGAAAAGACTTCTTTTTGAAGTGACCTGATTGTGTGATGGGTAACATTTATACTGAAATCACAGTGTGTGATATATCAGCATTCTTGAAGGGAACAGTGCAGTGGAGCGCGTTGGTCCCAGAAGAGCCCAGCTTTGAGTTTAAAAGGACTGTATACAGCGTCAGAGGTTGATATGGCATTTACAGGACACCTCATAAATATGTAATTCTATATTATCTGATTGGGTCTTCTGGCTGCACCTCAGCTACCTCAAGGGAAGTGAAGCTGTGAGAAGCTGCCTGAAACATTCACTTAGAGAGTGGATGAGGTGGAGAAATCCTAGCTTTGACATTCTGTGTCAGTGGACCGCACTCCCCGTACATTCCATGAGGGGCTGTGTTTAGCAATAGTTAATGTAAGGCATAAACATAATACATGCCCACTAAAGTGCTGATTTAGAAGTGCTAAAGCAATTGGCTTGCATCCTCTTTTACTCACAGCTGGGGATGCATCAGACCCAGTGCCTAGCAATAATCATCACATCTTAGATTTTTTAAACCATTCTCATTGGTTGATAACTCTCAGAGTTGCCTGTCCTCACACAGTACCCATTAATTGCTCTTCATTAGGAAAAATACATTACTCATTGTAACATAAATTGTAACACTGACAAGAGTCCCTTCTTACAAACACACACACACACACACACACTCTTGTACTTACATGCTTTAAAGGCCTTTCCTTTGGCTTATTAAAAGTCAATATCTGATAAAGGGTTGTCTTGATATCATTGGCCCAGTCCTGGCACAGATAGTTTGGTGCTCCATGCATACAGGTGAGTTTCCTAGCTCCCTAAGGAGGCAGTGGTGTCACCCCTCCTGAAGAAAGCCTCCTTGGACCCCAACTGCCTTGCCAACTACAGGCCTATCTCTAATCTTCCCTTTATAGGGAAGATTATTGAGAAAGTAGTGGCTGCACAATTGGAAAACCACTTAACCATCCACGACATCTATGAACCACTCCAGTCTGGTTTTCAAAAGAGGCATAGTACCGAGACAGCGCTGGTTCAGGTGCTTAATGATCTCCTGATGGCTAGGGATCAGAAGAGCCATTCCACCTTGGTTCTTCTTGATCTCTCATCAGCTTTTGACACTGTGGACCATGGATTGCTTCTCGCATGACTGGAGTTCATCTGTGGCCTGCCATGTGCAGTCCTCAGTTGATTTAGATCTTTCCTCACTGACAGAACTCAGAGAGTGGTGTCGGGGATAAATTCTTCCAGCCCAGTCTCTCTGTCATGTGGGGTTCCTCAGGGCTCGGTGTTGTCCCCCATGTTGTTCGCAGTGTATATGCTGCCCTTCGGAGACATTATAAGAAGGTATGGGCTGAGGTTTTACAGCTATGCTGATGATACCCAGCTCTACCTGTCTTTTACACCTGACCAAGATAGAGCTCTCTCGGTCTTTAATAACTGCCTCGCTGAAATCCAGTGCTGGATGGATTCAAGCTGGCTGAAGTTGAACTCGGGGAAGACAGAGGTAATGGTTGTGGACCTGAGTCGTAGGATAGAGGGGATGGACGCTGGTTTACCCTCAGGTTTATTTCTGGGGGGCTTCCAGCTCCCTACCTCTGAGCAGGTGCAGAACCTGGGGGTGATTTTTGACAATGTGCTGACACTGCGTTCGCAGGTGTCTGCAGTTGTCAAACTTTCCTTTTATCATCTTAGGAACATCGCCAGGATTAGGCACCTTGTTCCTCCCACTGATCTGCCAACATTAGTCCACGCTTTTGTGACCTCACACCTTGATTATTGCAACTCCCTTTATCTAGGGCTTACTAGGGTTGATATCCGCTACTTGCAGCTGGTGCAGAACGCTGCGGCTAGGTTATTGACGGGTACATCTCATGCCTGTCATGTTTCTATGGTGCTGCGCGATCTGCACTGGCTGCCGATTCAGTGGTGGATCACCTTTAAAGTTGGTCTTTTGACTTATGCAAAGCCCTACACGGACTGGGCCTGGACTACTTGAAAGAGCTTCTGGTGCCCCACTTGCCTTAAGCGATCTCTCTGCTCGGTAGACGAGGGGTTGCTAGAGATTCCAAGGGTTTCTTTGAAATCATCTGGCACTCGTGCTTTTGCGTATGCTGTTCCAACCCTCTGGAATTCTCTACCCCGTCCGCTTCATCAGTGTGCGACCGTGGAGGAATTTAAAAAGGCCATGAAGACCTACTTATGGTCAAGGATTTATTTTAACTAATTATTGCTTTTGGAGCTCAGATTATTGTTATTTTACATATTATTTATTATATTTGTTAATATTGTAAGGCTCCTTGAATTTAAGTAAGGTGTGGTATAAAGTTTTATTATTATTTTTTATTATTATCTATAGCAGAATAGTTGTGTTATTCACAGGCTGAAGTACTAACCTTGAAAAGGTAGTTTTAGCTTCTTCAATTGAGGCATAATTTTCCTCAACATACTGTATATTGTGGTGGTGAACCCTTCCATCCCTAAATCTTTAATTGACTGTGATAGTGCACAACTCTATCTCACATTCTTTTTTACCTTGTTATTTAGAGGAAAATGTGTGGCTCAGTTATTAGAGCATAAAACTGACTTCTAATACCAGTTTAGCCTTCACTTGGATGGGTCACTTCACCACTTTGTGCTTCTGTCTTCTTGATTGAAAAACTGGCCAGGAGCAGCAGGACCTTGCCCTAAACTAGACTTGTCCATCACCTGTTGGGCTATCTTTAACTCTGTATAAATGAAGACAACCTTCAGAAGAAAAAGAATTGTTTCCGCAGTTTAAATATGGTAATGTCATATTGCTGGGCAAGAATAATTAGCTCTTGCTCTCAGAACACTGAGGCACCTAGAACATTTCTAACTAGAGGGTTCATAGACAGATACTATATTAGAATTGTAGGGTGTGTAAGGTAAATTGGGACTGTTAGTCAGGGTATAAAATACATGTTATGTAGCAGAGTGCTGTTCTGAGTTGGTGGAATGCAGCTTAAATCACCCCTGCAGTTAGCTGGGGGGATTAACTGTTAACTGGAATGTGTGGCTTAGGCAGAAGTGCAGTTGTCTGCAGTTGGACTTCGCTTTAGTAAGCTCTTGCTATTAACATGTCCCACCATGCTTGTGTCCCATTGTGTGTGTGGCACAGAGCAGGAGTCAAGCATCTGTCTTTGTGGTACCTGCAGGTCTTCAGTAGGGAGACTGCAGGTCTACTGGAGACTCTGCGCCAGGCAGTCATGTAAACCTTAGCTGCTACAACAAGCAGTCCAGAATAAAAAAACAAACCCCACAATTCCCTTTCTGTGGTACACCTAATTATCAATTTATTTTAGCAACTAGGTAAGTTAACCCTAATATATGACACTGTAGTGTAAGAAATGCTATATAACTGTGATGTTGTATTGTATATGCTGAAACAAAATTAGAATCCCTGGCCAAATATTTATAAAGGGAAGGAGCACAGGGGTGGTGCTTGGAGCATAGCAGTGACAGACAGGAAGCTTGTGGTAGGTAGCTTCCTTACCCTAACTGTTTATATGGGATAGGGGTACAAAGTAGTAATCTCAGTAGGACAACTAGGTACAAAAGCAGGACAAGAAGTAACAAGTCTAGTTCTAGTCAAAATGCACTAGGCAGTTAAGGGAATATAAGTAGTTATCAGTGGTCTAGGCTTGTCATAGGTTCAGTATGGAGATGAGGTTCAGTGAGGAGCTAGTCTGTTGTGGTGACTGTGGGGTGCTGTTCTCCAGGGTTATGTTCTGAAGGAGGGGGCATCGCCCCATCTGCAGGACCCTTGCAGAGCTCCATGCTAGCTGGTAGTGGCAAGAGAAAATATATTATTGCTGCATCAGCAGCCTAGCTGGAGCCCATGCCCCACACCCTCAGAGGCCCATTGGTCCAGGGGGGATGGAGAATAGTGGGAAGGGGGAAGGGAGGCAGGGGGCACCACAAAGAGGTTGACCACCCCCACACTATCCAGACAGCAAATCACTTTTCACCCCGGAGGAGACTCTGGTAGCTGGCTGTGCTGGGGGAAGGGGGAGCTCTGTGTCATTGAGGACTAATGAGCAGGATTACTAGGTGGCAACTGGGGGACAAGCAGGTGGAAGTCAGTCAAGAGAGTCTTAGTGGTCAGGGACTCAATGATCGGGGTAGAGAGGGTAGTGGTTGCGGAGTTGGATTGGAGGAAGATGGTCAGTTGCCTTCTTGGTGCATCAGCTATCAGTGATATTAGCAGGAGAGGGAGGGAGATTGGGGGGTGCTGGTACACATGGGTATAAATGATTGCTGAACCAGACTGTGGAGAAGGAGAAGCAGACCTTTTGCTGACTAGAGGAGCAGATGGAAGGCACATTTGGACCTTCTTGGCCTTTTTAGAGGTCCTACCTGTGTAGCATGGGGGGGGGGATAAAATAAGAAGGTATGAGATCAAGCAATTTAATGGGTGGTTAAAGGGATGGTGTTAGGAGATGGGTGCCACTTTGTGGGGTCTAAGGGGGCTTCAGGGACAAGAGCCTCTTCAAGGGTGATGATCTTTGCCTGAAAAGAAATGGGGCCAGTGTGCTGGGGCAAAAGTTTGACATTTTTATTGAACAGTTAAAGTGACTATAGGGGAGACTGAGTCTAGGAATACTATGGTGAAAGAAGAGAGGAAAGGGAAGCTGGCTACTACTCCCCCTAATCTAGGGGCTTGTAATAGCACAGTGGGCAAAAATGGTTGAGTTTCAAATTGGGCTAGGGGAAGGGATCAAGGAAATAGGGCTCACAATGCCTGCAATCAACATAAAAAAGAAGAAGTTAGGGAAGGCTAACTCAGAAAATAATGACTAGGACCTGACAGTCCCTGGTTACACAGTGTTTAGGAGGGATACTGGAAAAGGTAAAGGGGGAGGGGTGTAGCCCTATGTGTCAGGGAAGAAATCGACAATAGGTACATCAGGAAAAGTAATGGGGAGACAGAGTCACTGTGGGTGCAGCTCACAGTGGCCTCAGGCAAGAAACTATGGTTGGGGGTGATCTATGACTGCCAGGGCAAGGGAAAGAGACATACAGGGAGCTTGGGAAAGACCTAGGAAGGGGAGTGGCAAAGAGGGAAAGCCAGCAGAACTGTCTGAACCCCTGTTAGGATTATTCAGTAGCTAATTACATATGGGTGTAGTTCTGAAAGACTGAAGGGCAGCGGATGCAGTTCTGCTCAATGTGGGGGGGGGGGAGACAAGAAACAAGCAGGGAACGACAGACCTAGCCATCTTTTTCTGCTGTGGGTAAACTAATGGTGTCACTGGCCAAAGAGGATGTCATAGACTACTTAGTGAGCAATGGTCTACAACGTAGTAAACCACATGTATTCATCTCAAGGAGGTCATGTCAGACCAACCAAATAGTTTTCTTTAACTGGATGATGAGGGTATTGGATAAGGGCTACACCATGGATTCAGTCTACTTTGACTTCAGCAAAACTTTCTGCTCAATGTCTCACAGAAGATTGCTGAAGAAGATGGATGATCTGGGTGAAGTAAGACACTTAGTAAGATGGGTGGAAATTGGTGAAGGAGAGGCAGCAGAGGGTTGTGGTTAATGATTAATGATATCAAATCAGAAGAGAGGAAGATCACGAGTGGGGTGACACAGTGATCCATCTTAAGTCCTGTACTATGTAATATGTTCATCAGTGGCACTGGAGAAGGAATCGAGTGCAAGTTGTGCCTCTTTGCAGATGGCTGCAAGCTTTGTATAATGGTAGATAGCAACAAGGGAATTATGGAGAGGCAGAGTGACCTGCAAAGGCAAGAGGTGGTCTAAGGTTTGGCAGATGAAATTCAGTGCCAATACATGCAAAATGATACATCTAGGGAACAAAAACACCAGAACAGAGTACTGGGTGGGAAAGGTAAAGTTGGGCACTACAGCTGAGGAAAGGGACCTAGGAGTCATCATTAGTGACTCACTTAAACAATCAAGCCAATGTATTAAGGCCTATAGTAAGGCAGCTAGGATGCTGAGATGTTTTGGAAGGGATACTAACAGTGGAAGAAAAGAAGTATTACTACCTCTTTATAAATCATTGGTGAGGCCACATCTTGTATACTGTGCCCTGTTCAGGAGTTCATACCTCAGGAAAGATATGGACAGGCTAGGGATGGTGCAATGAAGGGTGACCAGGATGATTCAAGGCCAGCAGGACAGATCTTATACGGATCAGCTGAAGGCACTGAACATGTACTCACTGGTGACTGGATGAGAGAGGGGTGATGAGTACCAACAGAATAAAAATGGCACAATAAGGACACAGTCTTATCGTAAAGGGTGTCTTATACTTATAAAACTTTGTATGAGCTATTACAGCGATCAACAGGTTTGTTTCAATCTCGAGGTTTCCATGGTAATGAGATCTCTTGAGCTGCGCTCTTGAGGTCTCTTTTTTCCACAGAAACCTCTTGATTGAAACATAGCCTTATTGTGTATGATAGCTCATACACAGTCCTCTATATTTTACAGAAAGTGTGGTGAAACCATAGAGCAGTCTGCCAGCTGCGGTGGTGGGGGCCAAATCCATAAATGGTTTCAAGTACAGCTGGGACAGAGTGAAGGAAATAGTGGTTACTTATGGCAACAGTAGCAAGGAGGGGAACAGCCGGTGGATAGTGAGGTCTAGTACCCTGTAGGGACATTAGGTCCCAGGGTTCGATAGGGAACTATAGGCAGACTGGATAGACCATTGGTCTTTTTCTTCTCCTGTTGTCTGTTTGTATGTTTCTGTAATAATGCTTGTTGACCTTTTCTTCCAAAGTTTGATAAAAGAACATGTTCTCAACACAGTTTATTTTACTTGCAGAAACTTACAATCTGTTTGTACCTTGGGTATTGAATGTTATTTAATTTGTTCCTCCTGGACTTTGCCACTGAAGTACACTGTACATGAATTTCAGGTTAGTGTGACTTGGTTGATAATAAGAAGGTTGTGGGATGCGGGTGGATTGTGAACAAGATACTGTACTGCTTTATAATTACTGGTTAGGGTCAACTGGTGACCAGGTAAGGGATATGGTGGTAGAGGCCCCTATGTTGGGGAGTGACCACTGTACTGTGTGGTTCTCTCTTGATCTGGGGAGGGAGGGAAATCTTACCAAACTGAGGGTAGTTGACTTTAGGGTTGTGAACTTCAGAAGAATGGCAGCCATACTTGAGGGGCACATAGCAACAATTAACGTGGACATGGATATGGAAAGCAAATGGGCCATCTTGAAGTTGGGCTTTATAGAGGCCACAAAAGCTGGCACAAAGACCTGCAGTAAGTAAGCAAGGTCCAGAAAACTCAGCTGGTGGACCAGGGAGGTGCAGAAAAGGGTAAGGAAGAAAAGGTTAGCCTTCAGAATATACAATAGAACCCACAGGGGGAAAACAGGGAGGAATACATTTAGAGATCAGGGGAGGTGAAACAGAGTGGTAAGCACAGCCAAGGCCTCAAAGGAGCTAAGGTTGGTGCAGGGGATCAGGGATGGTGAGAAGGAATTTTTTAAGTACATCAGAGAGCAGATAAATTGTAGGGGCTAGATCGCCAGGTTAAAGAGAGATAGTGGGAGGGAGCTGAGCAGGCAAAAGTACTAAATGAGTACATTTGTTCAATTTTCACAAGGGAGAAGGAAGGACCAGTTCCACAGGGGAACAGTAGAGTGGGGAGGAGGTTGATGGGGGGGAAATAACGGATGGCGAGATCCCAGTGAAGAGAGTGTGGGAAGGCCTTGAATCCTTGCAGATAGATAAGGCACCAGAGCTGGATGAAATCCACCATGGAAGCTTGAAGGAATTGGCAGGGGTCCTGGCAGCACCTCTGTCAGAGTTCTTCAGCACCTGCCTTCAATCAGGATATGTACCACTGGACTAGAGGACGGTGCATATGGTGCCCCTCCATAAGGGCGGACCCAGGGATGAGCCAGGAAATTACAGATTGGTCAGCCTTATGTCCATAGTGGGATAATTAATGGAGACCATCTTAAAGGAGAGGTTGGTGGCATTCCTGGATGTAAAGAAGCCTTCAAGACGTCCAGCAACATGGGTTTGTCCAAGGGAGATCTTGTCAAACTAGAGTGGCTGAATTTTTTGACTAGGTGACAAAAGCTCGAGATTAGCCAGTTGGTGTCCTATATCTGGACTTCAGCAAGGCATTTGATTCTGTGCCACACAGGAGACAGATGGACAAACCAGGGGGTAGGGGGTGAAGCTGGTACAGTGGATAGGGAACTAGCTGAGCAACAGATAGCAGAGGGTGGTGGTAGGGGGGAATTCTCATCACTCAGAAAAGTCACTGGTGGGGTCCGGCAAGGACTGATTTTGGGTCCACTGCTATTTAATGCTTTCATAGCGGACATAGCGGAGGGAGTTAAGAGCAAGATGAGTATGTTTACTGACGACTCCAAATTAGGTGTGGAGGTGGATAGTGAGGAAGGGAGGAGGGTACTCCAGGAGGATCTGGAAAGACTTGAACAGTGGTCAAACACATGGCAGCTGGGGTTCAGTACTAGAAAGTGCAGTGTACTGCATTTAGGGGCCAGGAACTCAGGATACAGTTACCACTTTTGGGGAGAGCAGATATCCGTATCTGAGGAGGAAAAGGATCTGGGTATGGTTATCATAGGGAATATGAATCACTCAGTACAATGTAGAAAAGCAGTGGCAAAGGCAAACAGAATGCTGGGGTGCTTTACTTGGGGGATCACTTCAAGGAGGGAGTAGGTTATTCTGCCACTGTACAGATCATTGGTGTGGCCACACTTGGAGTACCGTGTGCAGTTCTGGCACTTATACTTAAAGAGAGATGTCAGGCTCCTGGAGGGAATCCAGAGGAGGGCATCCAAGATGATCCAGGGAATGGGGGAGAAATCCTATGGGGAGAGACTAAGAGAGCTCATCATGTACTCCCTGGAGGATAGAAGGGACAAAGGAGATATGATCAAGACCTTTAAGTACTTGAAGGGCATAAACAAAAAGTTAATGCCGAAGGTATGTTTAGATTGAAGGAGGAAGGAACCACGAGGGGACATAGATGGAAACTGGTGTGGGGAAGGTTCAGGAGGGAGCTGAGGATGCATTACTTCAGAGAAAGGGTGGTGGTGACTTGGAACACATTGCCTGAGGAGGTGATCTCACTGGATTAATTCTGGAGTTTTAAGAAAGGATGGGATAGGTTCTTGAGTAAGGTACAAGTAGGGAGAGAGTTGACCAGGGTGGTGAACTCAGGGAGGGAACATTTGGTGGGAGGGATGGAAGGGGGAAGGGGGCATCTGCAGTTGTCTGAACTGTGAGCTGCAGTTCCAAGCAGATGAGATAGACCTCGAGACCTAATTCTGCTGGCATTGTTGTATGTTCATATTACAGCTCAAAACCAGTACCTAATATTCTCTGTTACACACACTGCATTACAGATGAGTGTCTGTAATGGAGAATTACCTCACGCTCACACTCAGTACCAAGCATGAGACACAACTGCTGCAGCCAAGTGTACTTTATGACTGACTCCACTACAATCTGATGACCACAGTTTTGCTGCCAGCAATTATGAACAATAAGGAAAGAACAACAGTGAAAATAGATGCTGGGATGCATAGGCAGGGGGATCACCGGCAGGAAAAAGGAGGTCATAATTCCACTATAGAAGACACTAGTGAGGCCCCCCTTGGAGTACAGTGTACAGCTCTGGAGCCCATACCTGCATAAGGAAATAGACATGGTAGCGAAGGTTCAGAGAAGAGCAACAAATATGGTCCAGGATTGCATCACATGTCCTATGAGGGCATGCTGAAGGACTTGAATATGTACTCCCTGGAGGAGAGGATGGAGAGAGGGGATATGATAGAGACATAAAATTACCTTACAGGGAGGAACAGGGTGTAGGAATACACTATTTTCCCGCGAAAAAGATGTTGCAGGACTAGAGGGCTTGGGATGAAGTTGGAGGGAGGGCGATTCAGAGGAAACGTGAGAGGAATTTCTTCACAGAAAGAGTGGTGGACAAGTGGAACACCCTGCCAGAGGAAGTGGTGGGGGTTTAAACAGTCACGGAATTTAAGAATCCATGGGATAGACATAAGGGGATTCTGGAGGTCAGGAGTAAGGGGCAACAGACTTCTAGAAAAACGTAAAGGGAACTTACAAGCTCAAATGGGCAGACTGGGTGGACCATAGGCCCTTATCTGCCAACAGTGTCTATGTATCTATGTAACTGTTTTGTTCTTTACACACACACTGAGTGTGTAATGCCATTAAAACCATTTGATCTTTGGTCTCATGGTTTATGTGGTATCAGTCTCCCCAAGATTGTAAAAAAAAACAACTTGCTACACAACTGCAGCCCATACATTATTCTCTGCACAATATATTGTGTGCAGGTGTGTTTGTATTTATGTATAGGACAGCACATCTGTATTACCACATTCAGGGCACTGTGTTGTGTTTACAAGCCACCCTTGGGCAGGAACACATTGCAGATTAAATGGAGGCAGTAAAACATAAAGGTTAGAATACCAAGCTGTGAACCTGGAGACTCTACAGACTGGGGTATGATACCCACAGCTGCCACTTGCTTACTTTATGACCCTGAGCAAGTCACTTAAAGGAGAACTGCGCTGAATCTGCAAGTCATGTTTCCCCATAGATGTTAATTTTTAAATACTGGTTCATGTTCTGTTATTGTACCATCTTTACAGGTTGGTTAGTTATCTCAGTGAGTATCTTTGATTTACACACAGCTGGAAAGGACCATTTTAGAACTTTATGATGTATATTATGTCCTTGCTCTGTTCTTCCATTGTTGACACAATGAATCGGCATTCTACTATAGCAATATGTGGCTGGATGGGGCATAAACTACTGCACATCACAGTACAGTTCTAAAACAGTACTTACCACCAGTGTGTAGATCAGAAATGTCCACTGTGGTTACTGAAATGACTGTATAGACGAAACAATGACAGAACTGGAACCAGTTCTTAAAAACAGTTTCTGCTGGGAAATGACTTGCTGATTCAGACCAGTTCTCCTTTAACCTCCCTGTGCTTCTGGGTTGCACCTAGAAATATTTTTCAGTTCAGTGTGCCTTTCTTGGCCAAATATTTTAATTAAAAAAAAAAGAAAAGAAAATGAAAACTATTCTGCAGGATACTCTGTAAAAAAAAAATGTTTTTTTTTTTAAATTAATGAAGGAGTGAACTTCCACACTTCTGCTCAAATTCTTTGCTAATACTGCAGTACTGTACTAGGAAGGGGTGCGCAGCTGCTGGAGGTATCATCCTTTGGCTGAGATATTAAACTGAGATCCCTTCTGCTGATTTTTATACTTCAGTTTATTTACCCAGTCTGGCCAAGCTGAGTTGCAACATCTCATGTTAAGTGGCATCCAACATCTACACATTTTACAGCTTAGTACTGAAGCACAGGGAGGTCAAGTGAGTTGCTCACATTCACAAGTGAGTTGGTTACCCTGATGGGATTTGAACCAAGGGTGTCCATTTACTCTGTGCTCTAGCCACTGGACCACACAGGCTGGTATGTTTGTCCAGATGAAGTTAAAGATTTCATGGTGGTTCTGTTCAAAAAAGAAGAAAGCATGCATGCTGCTCTGACTAGTCTTCCACCACTCAATGAATCTATCTGTAGTGGTGTGTGTGCGAGGGATTTTCTGCTAATCTTATAAAGGCTGCCCCATTTGCTGGCAGGCCTGTTGCCACTGATGTTGTTGTACTGCTTGCATTGAAGTAATTTGCTTTGTAAAGGGCTTTGAGATACTTGAAATGTTTTATATAAAACAAAATTGTGTCACACTGTAATATCCCTGTAGGGCAGGAGACAAACCTGAATACATGAAGAGAAGAAAATCTATTCTGTCAGGGAGGCAGGAAGCCCAGAGAGGGCCATATCCTGTATTACAGTCCCAACTGAAGCTCTTACATGATTGATCTACTGATTCATTGCATTATTAGACATACCACCAAATGTTAATCCCTACAAATATGGGACAAGGGCCCTTAAAGGTGAACTGTATGAAATCTGCAAGTCATTTTTACTGTAGAAGCTGTTTTGAATACTCGTGCACATTTTGTTATCATTTCATCATAGGTGGCCTTTTAGTAAATGTAATGACATGGAAACATAGAATCTGTCAGCAGAAAATAAACTGTTCACCCATTGTGTCTGCCCCTTTCATTTCTAACTAACCTTGAATGAGATAGCCCTAGAGACTCTTCACTCTTCTCTTCCCCCCTCCCTTTTTTGGTGTGGTCTTCATCAAGCCCTGGTATCTGTTCCACTCTCATTTGAATCAGCCCTTTGATTTTGCCCAGACCACTTCTTCCAGCAGCCTGTTCATCTCCTCCACCACCCTCTCTGTGAAAAAGTACTTCCTGGTATCTCTCTTAACCCTTAGACTGCCAATAGAATTAGAATGTATAGGAATTTTGGACTGATATATCAGTCCGCAGCCCTGTAAGGGTTAAATTTGCCCCCCACCAGCTTCATGGATTTGCCCAAGATATTTCTGTTCCCTGTCAATCTGAACAGTGCTCCCCCGTCCACTTTATTTACCCCATGGAATTATTTGTATGTTTCATGTGTTTCTGATGTACTGTACATACTGATGGCAAGAAGTATTTTTAGAACTGCATGATGTAATGACTGTCCTTCTAAAAAGTCATTTTCCCTGCTGTCATAATGCAGTTTTGTTCTGCTATAGAACTGTGTGGTTAAAGCCGGCCCACTGTCGCAGCAGTTGAGCTACTGCTTGTGGTGCCAATGACCCAGGTTTGAGAATGAGCCCAGGTCATTGGATGGCTGGCTGGGGGGAGGTTGGTCGAGCATTCCACAGGAAGCTATCCTTCTTTGGGGAGGGAAGGTGTTGTGACCTGCTGCATTAACACCACCCAGGTGACCATGGATGGTAGAACAGAGATTCAGCAAATAACAGGGAGGGACCCTTAGACTGAGTACGAGGATTGGCTGAACCGGCTCCACTGGTGCACCAGTCCCATTGTGCTCCAAGAGGGGTGGGTGGGCTAAGGAAAATGGCAAACTGGGTGCAGGCAGGGAGGATGAATCCTCAGTCTGCCCACCACATCAGACACCAGAACTGAGCCACCTTCTGCCGGAGACACCGCCAGTCTTCACCTCCACTGTGGGTGACCAGATGCACAGTATGGAAGAGATGCTGTTGCGCTGAAGGTGTACCTGGTCCTGGGAGATAAGCCATGGGGGCAGCACAGCGGTGTGTCCCAGGTGGGCTGGTGGTCCCAACTGGATAGATTCATAGGTGATATTGTATTTTTGTTCTATATGAAAGAAAGAAGTCTGATCTGTATTAGAGTGACAATATTTACTCCTGCTGTGTTGGTGACATTATGTCTGAGTGTTAGATCTTTACATTACTGGTACTTTACTTATTTATTTTTTACTGCCTGGCATAACAGACTTTGAAAAAGAAATGTTGTACATAGCAAAAACAAACAATGAAATAGAAAGCAACCTGTACCATTCTAGGACTTAGGAAGCTGTCGATACTGATGTAAGTCCTACCTAGGGTCTGGCTTGGAGCTAAATTTGTCATGGAGGTCAGATGCTTGTCCCCAGAAAGAGAAGTCATGTGGCACATGGTGCTCAGGTATCGCCTGCTGCATTTGCATTCTTATCCTGATTGGAAGCAGGGTGCAACTGGGTTGGCTCCTGATAGTCTGGTGGGGGCAGGGCAGGAGGAAAAGGTAAGGAGGTAAGCAGCTGACATGATTGTGGTTCTGAGTTTAGTGGAAATATCTTAGCCACATTTTTATGTGAATTCTTATTTAACTTTTTTTTTTCCAAGAACAAAAACAGAAAATGTAGATAAGCAGTCCACAAACTTCCCAAAACCACTGGCATATCCCCTGTGTGGTGGTTTGTAGATGCCGTAACGTTTTGCACTTGCAGGCAGTTGCCATTTTGTGCTGCTTTCATGATCTGTTTTCCAAATTGCATGTTGCAAAACTTGTAATTTTGGCCCATAGATAGCAAACATAATTCAAACATGTCATGCTTTAATGATCCTGCCCTAGAAAACTTAAAAAAAAGGTTCCAACTCATCTCCAACCCTAAGTATTGGAATTCTAAAGATTTACAAAATTATTTTGCCACATTTGTATTGATTGTGATAAAGCTCTTTAGGCCACAAAAAAAAGGTGGTCTAACTTTGTGTCACAGTTACCTCAACTGTCACACACAGAATAAAGCATGCATCAGAATTCTGATGCATGCGTCATTTTTGTGCTGTAAAATGATGAAACTGTCATAAATGCATCACAATGTTTGAACATGAGGTGCAGATATTCTGATGTATTTAACATGATACAGCTGTGACAAGAAAAATACTGCAAGCTTTGAACCAGACTTTTGAAAATCCAACCTAAGTCTCTTACTCAGTGAACCAGTACTACCCTCTCTATTTTGTTTCTCCATTAAAATATATTATTTTACTAGATGGATTATTTTTTAAATAGAAAAGTCATGGATGCCCTGGGTGGTCACCATTTTGGCTGCCATTACATTGCTCATGTTACAGTGCATTTGTCCACTTCCCCTGATGCCCAGTTGTGGGAAAATGGTACTGCAGCCATAGCTGCAGTTGGTGCCCACATATGTTTTGTTAATTGGAGTCTCAAATGCTTGCAGATTGCAATAGTTGTTTTAACGTTAGTTTACTGTGCTTTTGCCGCAAGCTTCAGGACAATGCAAAATCTGACTCCCCGTTTTATTATCCTTTCTGAAAAAAAAGTCTTACTTAGTCTCCAGGGAATTGGGACACCACCATAATACAAAAGATATAAATGTTGGTAATACAGTATTCCTGCTGCCTGACGGTTGTGAGGGTAGTCTTTTTTTCTTTAAAAAAAAAATTGGGCAAGCATTTGAAAGTATTGATGGCTAGCCTTAAGAATGCTAAATAAGACACACATGTCTGAAATCCCTTTTGAAACTGAAGCCCTGAAACAGTGTTTCTCAGATACAGCCACCAGCAGGATTTTGTTTGGTCACAGAAGCTACTGACAGAGAGGAGTATGAGCACCCAGCTTTAACTTAAAGGTGTAGATCGATAGAGAGAGAGCTAGATAGATAAATACAGAGAGAGGGAGAGAGAGAGAGAGAGAGATACGTAGATAGATAGATAGATAGATAGATAGATAGATAGATAGATAGATAAAGAGAGAGCGAGATAGAGACACAGAGAGACAGACACATAGATAGAGAGATAGATAGATAGAGATAGAGAGACAGAGATAGATAGAGAGAGAGACAGAGAGAGATAAATAGATAGATAGAGACAGAGAGAGAGAGAGACAGAAATAGATAGATAGATAGAGATATAGATAGACAGACAGAGAGAGAGGCAGACAGACAGAGAGAGAGATAGACATATAGATAGACAGACAGAGATATATAGATAGACAGAGAGAGAGAGAGAGATTGATAGAGAGCTAGATAGATAGAGAGATATAGACAGACAGAGATAGATAGACAGAGAGAGACAGACAGGCAGACAGACAGAGAGATATAGACAGACAGAGATAGATAGATAGATAGACAGACAGACAGAGAGAGAGAGATAGACAGGCAGAGAGAGAGATAGACAGACAGAGATAGAGAGAGAGAGACAGACAGACAGACAGAGAGAAAGATAAAGAAAGACAGACAGAGAGAAAGAGATAAATAGATAGATAGACAGATAGACAGAGAAAGACAGACAGACAGAGAGAGAGAGATAGAAACAGAGAGAGAGAGAGATAAGTTGATTGATATGTTTTCTCCATACTTAAAATAGTAGGATAAGTGATAGACAAAAGACTCCTTTGACCAGCGCATGAGTGGAACACTGTAGGAGTGGAACCAGATATCCTAAGGCAGGCATCCACAGGCAGCCACAGGCAAGCAGGTGACTCTGCCGGACTGACAAGGGTAGGTAAGGTACTCTAAAAGTCAGAATACAACTTTTGTTAAACTGCATAGGTAGCTACTGGTGGTGGAGTAGTAGGTAATTACAGTGGAAAACAGCAGGCAGATAACAGCTACAAGTGGAAGTATGGGAAGCACCCTATCTGGGGTAGAGTAAAATAGACATTCAAGAAGGGCAATGGGGAAAAATAGCAAAAGGAAGGAGTAAAAAGGCAGGAGGGTACAAGGAGAGTTTTGCCTTGAAATAGCAACCATTTAATGGGAAAGCAGGTAACACCCTCTCTAGGGCAAGGTGTAAAAGTAGATCCTGATAGAAGATATAGCTGGGAAAGGAGCAAGTAAAGGAAGGAGACAGTAGTGGCAAGTTGCATTCAAAAACAGAAGGGAGTGACTGATATTAGCAGGCATGGCAGTGTTACAGTGCAGTGGCTGTGGAGCTGAGGTTTATTGGGGTACATTTTAGAGACTGAGGTGCTGCCCCATTTGCACATACCTCTCTGGGTTGAAGGCAGAGGTCACTAGGCTCTGTGCCAAGCTGGCTGGGATCCAGAGGACATCTTGCCCCACTAAGGGGCCACTGAGTCAGCTGCTGTTGCCCCAGTGGTTGCCTAAACAGAAGAGGGCCAGCTGGACCATGGTGGGCTCAGGGAGGGTGGGGCTAGTGGGTCAGGTACACATTCCTCAACCTGTGCCACAACAGAATTCCTTTGCTGTTCAAGTAGGATGGGACTGTTATGAGGAAGCACTCATAGTGGTAGCAAAGGATGATGTGGGGGTCCTCTGAAGGGGAGTCCTCAATGGGAGAGTTTGAGGACCCCAGCAGAAGAGAAAGCAGCTTCTGGTGGGGAACTTCAATGTTAGGGAGATAGATTTTGGGGCAGAAAGTGGTGGAGAGAGGGAGGTTAAATGCCTACTTGGCACCTCAGCTAGGAGGGATGGACAGCAGATCATAAGGATTGTTAGAATGGTAGGACAGGGTGGGAGCTGGATGTCATTGTTCATCTAGGGACAGATGATTTAGTGAGGGATGGGGCTGAGATAGTACATGGAGAGTTTAGGGAACTGGGGAGGGACCTAATTCAACTAGCATGAATAGTGGCATTCGCTGAGGTGTTACCTGTCTTAGGCTGAGGGGAGGATAGGGTACTCCACACCAGGAGCTTCAACACTTGGTTGAAAGAATGTGCAGGGAGGAGGGGTTTGGCTTCATTTGGGGACTGGGACCCAAACTGGATGGATATGATTCTATACAGAGGTGATGGCCTACATCCATCTGGAAAGGGGACCACAGTCCACAGTGGAAGGTTTAGATGTTACTTTGATGAACATTTAAACTAGCGAAGGGAGAGGCAGTAATACAAAGGGAGGCATAAACTGTCCCTTCCCTACAGACAGAAGCAACAGAAGGAGATGGCTTGAGGGGGAATTCACCCACAGCACAAGTTAAAGGAAGTAGAAGCATAGTAGGTGAAATAGGGAACAAGAACAGAAGTGGTGGAAAGGAAGATGTTGAGGTGGCAAGGCACAAAAGAAGGTAGTGAGGAGGAGGGGAGAGAGGGATGTTTCAAGTGGCAACAGAGACAGGAGGGGAAAGGGGGAGGGTTGCAGGCAGAGTGAAGCACGGTGTGGAGAGTCATGTGTGCCAATGCAAGGAGTCTTGAAAAAAATTCTACACATGGAGGCCATCATAGCAGAGGTAGAGCTGGATCTTGGGCCATTACTGAATCATGGTGCACAGGGAGCTAGGACTGGGACATGGCCAACCCAGGCTACACTCAGTTCAGGAAGGACAGAGAAGGGAGGAAGGGTGGAGGGGTTGTGCTGTGTGTGAGGGAGGGTATAAGAGTGACAGAAATACAAGGGAACTCAGGGGCAAAGAGGGTTATTTAGAGACCTCCAACACAAGGGGAAATAGTGGAAAAGGCACTGGGGAAAGGCATGATGACAAAAAAAAAGGGAGATGCTGCTGGTGGGGGACTTCAATCTGCAGGGTGTAGACTGGGGCACCCAGCTATGGCCTCAGCAAGAAGAGGGCCATCCTAGACTCCCTAGATTGGACATTTCTCAGGCAATTAGTCAGAAAGCCCACTTGAGATAGGGCAATACTTGGCCTGGTGTTCACTAACAGGGACAGTATTGCGGATGTCAAGGTGGGAAGCCACCTGGGGACCAGTGATCACTGTACAGGGTGGTTTAACATAAGGATGGTGGCAGAGACAAACTATATGAGCACAAGGCTCCTGGACTTCAGGAGGTCAAATAAAATAAAAAAAAAAAAAGAGTGAATGCCTCAGAGATGACCTAACAAGGGTATATTGACTGGGTGTGGTGGAAGAACAGTGGGCCAAATTAAGTGGGGGCATAGTGAAAGCAACAGACCTCTGCATAAGATAAGTGGTCAAAAACAGGAGAAAAAAGAGACCACTGTGGTTCTTCAGGGAATTAGCTGTAAAGGTAATATCTAAAGGGGTGGCATTCCAGAGGCACCAGAAGATGCAGAGGGAAGAGGATAAGAAGGAGTATAAGGAAAGTAGGAGGAAAATAGGGAAATAAGTTGGGGGTGCAAAGGTGCAAACAGAGGAAAGGATAGCTAAAGGTGTGGCTAAAAGGGGCAAAACCTTTTTCAGATATGTAACTGAAAAGAAGAAGACAAGGTGAGGGACAGTGAGGTTAGGAAGAGCAGGGGGAGAATGTGCAGTGGAGACAGATCACATAGAACCAGCAGAAACATGGGGGGGGGGGATGTAAACACAAGTTCATTCACAGAGGAAAGAATCCTGAGAGGACTCGCAAATTTGAAAGTGAATAAGGCTATGGGACCAGAAGGGGTACATCCAAGGGTGCTGTAGAACTCAGGGAGGTATTGGCTGCACCTCTGACAGCCCTGTTCAACATCTCACTAGAAATGGGAGTCGTGGCAGAGGAATGGATGCAGGAGATATAGTCCCGCTTCATAAAAGCAGCAGCAAGGAGAAAGTTGGCAACTATGGACTAGTTAATCTAATGTCAGTGGTGGGGAAATTAATGGAAACACTACTAAAAGAAATGCTAGTGGAGTATCTTGAACCCCGCAGGTTGCAAGGCATAAGGGCAGCATGGATTCATTGGGGGAGGTCATGTAAAAAAAAAACAGATTGGTTTCTTGGACTTGACAACCAGGGAAGTAGATCACGGTGGGGCAGTAGATATGGCCTACTTAGACTTCAGCAAGGCCTTTGACACCATACCACACAGGAGGCTTACAAGGAAACTAGGCAGTTTGTGGGTGGGAACCAAGGTGGTAAACTGGATATGGAAGTGATTTATGGACAGGTGACAAAGGGTAATGGAAAGCTGCCCTCAATCTTAGTAGTGGAGAGTGGCCAGCAGAATGCTTCATGCCTCAGTGCTGGGAGCAACTATCTTCATTGTCTTCATAAGCGACATTGCAGAAGAGACAGAAAGGAAGGTGTGCCTATTTTCAAATGACACCAAGATTTGAAATAGGGTGGAGGAAGGAGAGAATGAGCAGAGACCTAAGGAAACTTGTAGAGTGGTCGAGGGTATGGTATCTGAGTTTCAATGCAAAAAAGTGCAAAGTCATGCACTTAGGGCACAGAATCCCAAGAGCTGTGTAAAAATGGGAAGAAAGGTATTGATAGTCATAAAGCAGGAAAGAGACTTTGAGATTATCATATCTGATGACCCCTAAGGTGGTGGAGCAGTTCTACAAGGCAGTAGACAGATCTAGCAGGATGCTGGAGTGCATAGGGAGGGGAATCACCAGCATTGGTGAGACCCCACCTGAAGTACTGTACCCAGTTCTGGAGACTAATGTCTCAGGAAAGACATTGACGGGGCAGAGACTGCCCAGAGGAGGGAAACTAAAATGGTGCTAGGGTTGTATCATAAGCCCTATGAGGAGAGACTGAGGGATCTCACTACACCATATGTTGACCGACTGTCAACATATGGTGTATTTATGACTTGTACACTGATCAAATATTCTGTACCCCTGTTCTTATGTATTGCTTAACCCTCCTTGTATACCACTATGTATGCCTTACATCTGTACTCCTGTAAATAAGTATTTTTTAACATTCCTGTAAACCACTATGAATGCCTTACCTCTGTAACTAACTCCGGGTCACCCCTGAAAAAGGGACCTTCGGGGCTCAGTAGGCCTACCCGGTCACCAAAATTGAATAAATAAATAAAATAAATAAATAAATGTACACCCTGGATTAGAGGAGGGAGGGGGACACAATATAAACCTGTAAGTACCCCATTAGGGTGAACAAGGTACAGGAGGAGAGTATTTTTCAGCAGAGAAGGTACACCAGTAAAGGAGGGCATGCAATGAAGATGGAGGGGGGAAATTTAGGAGGGATGTGAGGAAGTATTTCTTTACTGAAAGAGTTATGGATGCCTGGAACAGTCCTCCAGCAGACATGGTAGGAGTGAAAACAGTGCAGGGCTTCGAGCATGCATGGGATAGGTGCAAAGGAATTCTATGGGGGGGTTGAGTAGCTTGAGATCATGTAGGGTCTGTGGTGATAGTTTAGGCAGGGACAAACTGGGAAGGCAGACTGGACCAAGTGCTCCTTATCTGCTGACAAATTCTATGTTTCTTTTTTCTATGTTCTATGTCTTCAGAGGCTTTGTTAAACCTTTTATTTAAAAGCATGAAGAAGTTGGCTGTTTTGCTCCATTAAATCTGTATTTGACTGTATCTATTGCTTTGTGAAATGTGGGTTTCTTTAGAAAATATGGATATAAACTATTTGTCCTAAAACCCGGGGATACATTAAAAATACAACAGGATGCTACAGTAGGGAATGGATATGGAAAACAAAAAAATAAATATATGTTCTATTAGGGGTTTGAAGAGTAAGGATAACCATAAGTGAGTACTGGTAACCACACTTTGCAGCCACCAGGTTTTCTGGCTTGAGACCTAGTGTCCTTTCATTGATATATGAGACCTTAACAACATTTGAAGAAGGGCTTTATTTAAATGGACAATATTTGTTAAATGTGTACATGCTATTTTTAATTAATTCACTAATTTGAACTCTTCTCCACAGTTCTAAACTATCTGGCCCATTTTATTCTCAGGCTGTGCTATTCATCAGGAGTCCCAGAGGGGCCCAAATGCAAAAATGAACTCATCTGCTATTAGAATTTAAAAAAACTACCACCAAATAAGATTCCCAATCACCTCTTTACAGCATGTTTTAATTCTAGTGTGGACTATAAACAATGGGCTAGTGATATTTAACAGATGAAAGTAATATTTGTCTGAATTGAAACACTGGCAGATAGAAGTAGTGTATTAGTTAAACATCAGGAAACCTAAGTCTGCATCTTTCCTTTCAGAGATGCTGTTTGACAGTTGTAGCTCTGCTCCTTCTGCCGCAGACTACCTTTGTTAAAGAGAGATGTTCTAAAAATACAAACGATAAAATATAAATCTCAAAACACTGGCTCACACAAAACCAAAGGATTCACATTTACCTGACAGGCAAGACATTCTACTAGAAAAATGAGAAGTCACCTGAGGTGGTGAAGTTACACCAGAAATGTATAAAATGACAAAATTGCTAAGGGGAGGCCATGCCACAGTTGGGGCATGCAAAACAATTCACTCACGTTCACAATACTTACTGTGTATAACATTTTAAAAAGTGCATGTGGAACACATTCTTAACTGAGCACATTACATTTACTGGTAAGTTTATTAGTAACTGCATACATCATAAACCAGGTATTGGCTATAGACTCAAAATTTCCATGACCACAAAGGTTAGCCTAGCTATTGCAAGGGGTACACTACACCCCCTGAATGACCACTGTTTCCCTATTTCTTTTTCAGACCTATATAGATAATTTAACTAGGCTGAATACAAATCACAATATTTGTAGGTTTGCTTTACAGGCACCTTTCAGTTCTCATTGTTGTTTCTATACCAGACTCTTGGCTGGGTCTTCCACAGGTGTGCCAAGAATACCGTTATAGCTGCCTGATTGAAAGGCCTTCATAGGAAAAGGATTATTCACCCTTAACTGACCTCCTAAAACCTAAGCAATGCCGCTGTACCCTCAAGTTAACTTTTCAACACTTCTTGAGACCTCCTGTCTTTACAAGTATGGGAAGAAAGGCTTTTTTCTGTTGCTGCCTCAGTCTGTGAGGCAGCCTCCCTTATACTCTATGCTCTCTCGTTTTCAGCTTACTATTTAAAGAGCTAGTGTAGTACCTGGAATTAATAGTAAGTTTCAGAAGTACTGTACTTAGCTATCACTTCAAATATCTGAAGAATGTTGTTCTTTTCTGTTTTGTGAATTACAAGATTTTCTGACAGTACTAGGTGTAATACATCACTCTACATGGGGGCTGACCTTGTCAGTTGTATTCATCCCTTTACATCATCAGCATTGTGGCAGCACTGACTGTGATGTCATTGATTGTTAAATTGTGATACATGTAGCCAATCAGACTGCAGGACTTGTGATTTTACAGTGACCGCATGCTAATGATGTAGTAAGAGGACTACTAGATATGTCTGCTTCCAAGTAAACCACTGCTTTTCACCTCACACCCAATACTACTAGATAGAAAAGCATCTAATGAGCGTATTAAGAAAAAAAAAACACCACAGAAATAAAAATAAGAAGGGACTACTTTTACAAATTATTAAATCTGCCTACTATTTTCTGGCACTACTAGTTCTTGAAGGCTCTATATAGAGATACACAAATGACCATTGCTACTGGCAAATGTTTCTGGTGAACTTACAGTAGGCTCCTCTTGTTTGTTTATTTATACTGAAGATCACAATTACTCATTAGTGTACAAAATGTAACACATATAGGTATGCATAGTATTTATTGTTGTTTGAAAATCTCTGCTTTCACCATAGTGATGGCCTGATTTTTGTATGGAAGCTAGATCTTATGGCTGTAATAATACTGTTGTAATTTGCTTGATAATGTTTGCATAGTGGCTTGGAAGCATAGAAACATAGACTTTGACGGCAGATAAGGACCGCTTGGCCCACCTAGTCTGCCCATCTCCCTACCTACAGGATAAGCTGTATGTTGTTCTACTGCTGCAGTATGTGTATCCTCTTTTTTGCTCTGGTCATGTCTAAAATTGGTCCCTGGGACAAGTTCACCAATCCAGTGAGCAAATAAATACATAAATTAATACATTTTCTGACTCCGTCACCGTGAAACTCTTTGCTCCAGCTGTGAGTTTATGACCCCATTATGCTCTGCACAGTAGGGGTTATAGCCCTTTCTTGGGTGCTTGCTGGACACTTTGTAAGGCTTCATGGAAGAGGCCATGAGGTAACTTTCCCGAGGGCCCTTCACAAACCACAACCGCCCTTGCTATCCCCTTTGCAATCTCTTGTGACCTCTCCCTCACCCATTGATCTTCTACATGTGGTAGAGGGATTGCAATGCTGTGACAGGGAACAGACAGGCTTGCAGGCAAATGGGGTTCACTGCTACACACGGCATTCAAGTGGCATTTCTTCTAGACCTAAACTACGGAGTGTGGTTCTGCTGGACTCCATGGAGTGAAACAGTCCTGGAAGAGGAAGGATGCCAGAGATTAGGCAATAAGGCCAGAGCAATTGAGACTTTGTCACTCTCTGAAGAGTGTCAAGAGGTACGGGGGAGTGAGGGTGACACTTCCATGTGGCATCACCCAACCTCTCTGATTCTCAGCATGGCACATTATAGCACCATGTGGTTTGTGCCCACTAATTTCTGGAAACCTAATTTGAATTGTGACTTATTTGCAGGAAGGGCTTCTTCTCCAACTGCTAAGAAGGGCCTTTTTGTATAACGCAAAAGGGTGGTGAAGCAAATGGGTGCCAGACAGTTTGCCCCTTGATTTGTGCTACCACTCTTTGCAACTGAAAATGGGATCCAGAACAATGAGAAAGTGTGCATTGCCAGAAGCGACAAAGACTAGTCTTTATAGTTTGGTAATTTTTTTGGCTCAGCTATTACAATAGTCTACTCTCACACCACCTCAGTGAGGGTAAAGTTGCTTTGCTGTTCCTGTCTTCACTGGTGCACACCACTTATCAGTATGTGACTCCACAGGTTAAGCAATTATATTTATCCTGGAGGATGATGGTGGGGAACGGAGGGAGGGGTGGGGCAGCTGCTAGTTGAGGGGCTACCTTCACTATCGAGCAGACACAACAGACCATGAGGCCTGTTTCTGCTGGCATTTCCTATGTTCGTATATTCATATGCTCCATCTTAGGCTTAAGTGTGAAATTCTGGTCATGCCACATTTAACTCCTAAAGGATGTTCTCCAGCTTACCTAAAGGAGTGGTGTCACTGGTTAATTCACTCACATACCCTATTATTGTTTCGAGTGCAGGCTTTTTATATTTGTTTGCCATAGGCAATAAACACATATTGGTATAAAATTTGGATCTTTGAGGGCATGACAGTGCCTCACATACTCAAAGAGAAAGAGTTACAACTGGGGGACTGGTACAAGTTTAGCCAGTCAGACCTGGAGTACTGTATGCTAATCAAAAGTGAATTACAGATGTAATCTTGTGCTACATAATATGTGAGGTAGTGCCTGGTTTATATCATCTGACTTTCTTCAACAATTTTTCATGTGAAGTCAGAAATTGCTTGCATGAGACAAATAGTTCTTTCGGGAATTTGGGAGTGTGTACTGATGCTATGTATCTGATTTGAACTGCTCAAAGTAAAGGTGCTGATGTCACTTAATGTGATTCTTTATCTGTTCTTTTACATACCTTCAGCCATTCACTTTGCTGCAAAATCCAATCCCTCCCTGCTGTTCTTGCATGTGTTTTTTACCCAATGACAGGGTACAGTCATGTGTCATCACAACATAATTCCTATCCTCATTGGTCCATTGGACTGTCCTAATCACTGTTATGTGTGCTTGCCATAGGCAACTGCAGCACTGATACTTCAGTTTACATTTACTACACAGAAATAGTCATTCTATTCAGTGAATCATTTCAATCACAAGAGTGAAGTGTTCACATTTATGGAACACAAACAAATAGAAGGGAGAAAGAAATAAGTGCATCAGCTGGGACTTGAACCTGGGCTACCCAGAATACCATTCCAATTGTGCTACCAGCTGTGCCACCAAGGCAACTGGAAACTGGGCTGTTGCAGAGCACATTTACTCTTTCTCCAGTGTACAACCCGGTGCTGCACAGATAAATTACATTTTCAATCACAAGAGTGTGGTGTGCACATTTATGGAACACATACAAACAGAAGGGAGAAATAAAAAAGTGTCTCAGTTTCCAGTTGCCTTAGTGGCACAGCTGGTAGTGCAACTGGAATGGTATTCCAGGTGGCCTGGGTTCAAGTCCTAGCTGAGGCACTTATTTATTTTTCCCTTCTGTTTATATATGTTCCATAAATATGCACACTGCACTCTTGTGATTGAAAATGTAATTATCCATGCAGCACCAGGTTGTGCATTGGAGAAAGAGTAATGTTCTAAGAGTGGAAGCAACGAGGAAGCAGGAAACTGTAGGCTGGTCATCCTTACCTCAGTAATGGGCAAGATTATGGAGGTGCTGCTTAAGGAAAGGATTGTGGAGCACTTGGAATCCAATGGAGCACAGGATCGGAGGCAGCATGGATTCACAGCAGGAAGGTCATGTCAAACAAATCTGATCGACTTTTTTGATTGAATGATGAAGGAGGTGGATCGGGGGGAGTGGTGGATGTCACCTGCCTCAATTTCAGCAAGGCCTTAGACACCATTCCACACAAGACTGGTTAACAAGTTGGGTAGCCTGGGTGTGGGCCACAAGGTGGGGAACTGGCTTTGAAACTGGTTGAGGGACAGAAAGCTAGGGGGGGTGGTGGTAAATGGGATTCAATTAAAGGAAAGGGGTGGTGACCAGTGGGGTGCCTCAAGGATAAGTCCTGGGGCCAGTCCTTTTTAATGTCTTCATTAGTGACATTGCTAAAGGGTTGGAAGGAAAGGTGTGCTTATTTGCAGATGACACCAAGATCTGCAATAGGGTAGACACTCCAAATGGGGTTGAGAAAATCAGGAGGGATGTAGGAAAGCTGAAAAAATGGTCTAAAGTGTGTCAACTAAAATTTAATGCAAAGAAGTGCAAAATCAAGCACCTGAGGTGCAGAAACCCTTTGGAGAGTTACATGATGGGAGGAGTTCCTGTCGGTCACCAGGGAAGATAGAGATTTAGGGATAGTCATCTCAGATGATCTGAAGGTGGTCAAATACCCTACAAAGGCTGTGGGGAAGGCAGTGGCATGTTGGTGTGCATAGGAAGGTATATCACTAGCAGAAAAAGTGAGGTGGTGATACCACTGTACAAAACACTGGTAAGACCTCATCTGGAGTATGGTGGACAGTTCTGGAGGTCACATCTTTGTAAGGACATAGGGTGGAAGTGGTTCAGAGAAGGACGACTAAGATGGTGCAGGGTTTGCACCAGAAGACTTATGAGGACAAATTAAAATACCTCAATATGTATACACTGGAAGAGAGGTGGGAACGGGGAAATATGATAAAAACCTTCAAGTATCTTACGGGCATAAATAAAGTGCAAGTGTGAGACATCTCACAGTATAGGAGATGTACAAGGATGAGGGGGCACATTATAAGACTGAAGGGGGCAGGATAAAGGGGACCGTAAGGAGGTTTTTCTTCGTGGAAAGGGTGGTGGATGCATGAAATAACCTACCACAGGACATGGTAGAAGCTAGCACAGTGGGGTGATTCAAACATGCATGGGGTAGGCATAAGGGAACTCTAGAGGTGGGAAGGAAAAGCTAACGCTGATGACCAAGTGGGGTCAGCAGCCACTGATACAGGTGGGGAATACAGGCAGACTGGATGGGCCTAGTGGTCCTTATCTGCTGTCATGTTCTGTGTTTCTTTGTTAATGTGTTCTGAGACAGCTCAGCTTCCTGCTACCTTGGCGGCGCAGCTGATAGCTCAACAGGAATGATATTCCAGACGGCCTGGATTCAAGTCCCATCTGAGGCATGTATTTCTTTCTCCCTTCTACTGATATGTATTCAGTGTACCTCTATGGTACAGTTGCTCTGTCTTTGGTGTGTGGGGCAGTATATTAGCACAAGACTGGGGTATGAGGCCTAGTACGCACTAAATTTATTTATATTTATTTATTAATTAATTACACATAAGATCCTCTAGGAAGAGTCTATTTTCAAAGGGTCTAGGGTCAAACATAGCAGTTAGTAAAGGTGCAAGAGATAGTACATATTTACATTTTTTGCAATAAAGTATAACATATTATAAAATAGTAGTAGTTATACAACAGTGGTGAATAGACTACAACTTAGAGTAGATAGAGTAACTGCTGGTATTATGCATATTTACAGTAGGGCTAAGGCAGTGGTACATTGTAAATCTCAAAGGAAGTATCTGAACATATTACATAATTATATAATTCACTAAACAGCATATTGACATAAAGGCCCACATCTGTTATTGTGGGTAAGGAGCAGTAGAGTATCATACCATAGGAACACAGGTTATGGGTGGGTGGCACCAGTACCCTAAAGCAGGGGAATAGGAATGGCAAAGATTGCTTGAGGGGCAAAGTGACTCAGTGGGCAGGAGTTAAATTGCAGGAAAAAAAATCCATGATTTATGTAAACCATGGAAACCTAATCCGCAGTTAAAAAAAAAAAAACACTTTCAGAATTTGCAGAATTTATCAAAAAATTCTGAAAAGCATTTTAGAAGTAGAATTGACATTCTGCCCCACTCTAGTGAATAGACAGAAGTCCCCATGCCACATGTGTATTACAATATGAGGGATCTGGATTCAGGGGTTTGAATGCAGAACTGCAAACCTGGTCTCCAAGGTTTGAATCCTACCTTAGCCGCTCCATAGTATGTGGGAGGTAGTTAATTTGAAAGGCAGTGGCTAACCAGCCAGCATTCTAAGCTTTCATAGGGTCCTCAAAGCTTATTTGTTCAATTGTTATTAACTGTTTCTGCTTTTATTTTATTCTCTAATTTCTGTTTTGTATTAATCTTGTATATTTTTATTTTATGATGTACACCATGCTGATACTTTGTGGTTTATGCTTAAATAAATAATGACTACTGAAAATAGGCCACCCATTCTGTGTTTATTACAGCATGAGGTGTTTATCTTCAGTAGTTATGGCACAGAGCTGTAACTCAAGACTCCAAGGTTTCAATCTCACAGCTTTTTTGAAATGTACTGGGCAACTGGCCACTCACTCAGTGTTTACTATGGCAAGATATGGTTGGCTTCAGTGGTTCGGCTGCAGAACCATGAACATGCATGACGATGCTTGTATTCCACCACAGTGACTGTAATGCACATGGGATGTAGTTTGTTTAAAGGCCCTAGGCAACAGTTAACCTATTCTAGTCTGCACACACAAGGTTCATTACAGCAAGATGTAAGTGGCAGCAGTGGAGTGAGGATGGCAGAGTAAATATACAGGCATGTGGCAAGCTCCTTACTAGTGCTTGTGCAGAATGTGGAATTCTGCCAGCAAAATTAGCATGGAATGATCATTCCGCCAGAGGAATTTCCACCATTATTTCACTGGTTCAATCATCTGCAGAATTCTACCTGCCGTGATCCACAAAATATTATTCTGTGGAAAAGCATTTCTTCACGAAAAATCATTCATCATCCATTTCCACTGAAAATATTGAGATCCAGCATTTGTTTGATAGAAAATTATTCTGCAGCCATTTTCTGACATGGAATTCCACCATTTCATTTCCAGTGAAATTTGATAGAATTTCAGTGGATTTTAAAAAAATTCATGAAATTTCGTTCCAACAGAATATATAAATTCCACACAGCACTACTCCTTACCTTTCCAGCTTGACTCCCCTGGCCACGTTTTCCTCATAAAGCCCCTCTGCACTGCATATTGTGACACTACTTTTCCAAAACCTACAACTGTGTCTGTGAACTACTGCTATTTCTTGGCCTTTTTCTCATGCTGGATGGCTAATCCATTTGGCCAATTATACAAAGAATACTTGGCTCCCTTCCAGATGTGGTTGTGGCAGAGATGAATTGTTTGGGGTCATCTGGCATGAAAGAGACTGCCCCCTGGTGGCAGCAGCAGTGGAGTGAGGTCAGCAGAGCGAGTCTACAGGAGTGCATCAGGCTCCTTACCTTTCCAGCCTAAAACCTATGGCCATGTTGCCCTAATGTAGCTCCTCTGCCCTGCGTCTTGTGGCACCACTTTTCCAGAGCCTTCAACTAATGCTGTGAACTGCTGAAGCTTCCTGGTCATGCTGCCTGGCTCATCCATCTGGTCAATTATACCATATAGGTTTGGCTCCCACCCAGTATTGGCTGTGGCACAGCTAAATTGAGAAGGGTCATCTGGCCGAAAAGACACTGCCTCCTAGCCATAGTGGCAGAGTGAACATACAGGAGTCCACAGGAGCTACAGGACTACTCCTGCTCTAATGTATGACTGCTCTGTTGCTGATTTTCATCAGTATGGCAGTTTGCCTGGTGCTGTTTTAATTTCTAATTCTTAATGAATTAATTCAAGACTACACATTATACCATGTAATTGCAGATAATGACTCAAACTCTAATTCAAACAGAGATACCTCCTCCTACGTTTAACACTACTGTAGGCCTACTGCTCTACCCTTGCATTTGTGAGCAGCATGTATTTATTATAGAGCATGATGCTGATATCTATAACTCGGACTAATTATATACAGTATTCACTGTGAAGCTATTAAGACTGTACTTCTTGTTAATTTATAATTTTCCTATAACTCTGTAACAAACCCTTCTGAATAGAAACTTTTGCTAAAGACACTTAGGAATTTTATGGTACTGTATTATTTACTTTCTTTCTTTATTAGGAAACACTGATGTTAATCCTGGGCCAGTAGGTGATTCAACTGATATTTCTGTTAAATCTAAAGGCCAAGTTAAGTTTTTGCATGTAAACTCCTGTAACCTATTAACAAAATGTACTGATGTCACAATCTGAGTTGAACAATGTATTCTAGACAACATTGCAATAACTGAGTCACGGCTTCATCCTAAGAGTGAGTACTCAAATATAACCCTAGATTTATGTTATTTATTTAAGTATAGTAGGATTGAAAGAAAGGGTGGTAGATGTTTGATTTATTTAAAAGAACAGTTTATAGGTACAAGGATTAGCCTTTACAAGCAAGAATGCAGCTTGTGAATTTTTAGCAGTGAATATTAGATTCAGTAATTCTAAGAATCTAATAGTAGGATCTACTTATATCCTTCTTCCTAATTCATTCAAACGTCTGACCCATTTTTTTTAAATATTTATCTCAACTGAACAGGAACCGTGAGAAGACATGTATGCAGGATTTTAATTTGAATTGGTGTGATAAGTAAAACCTGAGATTATTTGATAAAATCAATGATTTTAATGTACCTCAAATTATTCAGTCCCCTACATGCCATAATTATAAATCTAACACTCAGCCACTGTTAGACTGGGTATTGGACTCAAGACATGACATGATAGGGTAAAACCTCTGGTACTGTAGCAGATGTTCTGAGTGACCACTACCCTGTTTGCTGTCAATGGCTTGCTAAGGTCAAGAAACCTAATGCAGTCACAACCTATGCTAGAAATGTTAACTAACCTTAATAGTAGAAGTTTTAAAATT
This sequence comes from Neoceratodus forsteri, assembly GCA_016271365.2. NCBI lineage: Eukaryota > Metazoa > Chordata > Ceratodontiformes > Ceratodontidae > Neoceratodus > Neoceratodus forsteri. Next base: position 1,733,838,025 of record CM057455.1, read on the forward strand.
GATACATTATACATGGAGTGGAGTTATATTGACCTGATTCCTGATGTTTAATACAACCTTAGATGTCTCTATAACTAATCTTATCAGACTATGGAACTATGATGATCCCTTGAAGAAAGTAAGAATTACAGACCTCTCTTAGAGCTGGATGACCTCTGAATCACACAGTGTGTTGCAAACTAGCAACTCCATCTGGCAAAAATATAGGCCAACTGGAGAGTGCGCCTTACTTTTAAAATGTAAAGAACTAAGAAATAAAAGTTTAATAAGGAAAGCAACATAGAACCATACACTTACCCGGGGAATCTCTGGTGGGTGCCATCTAAGAAACAGTAATAGCAGGGACACAGACGCTATGCACTCCTGGTAGTCACAAAATGAAATGTAAGTGACTGCAAAAAAAGTTTTAATGTTACAAAACAGGCTCACATGAACAAATCAAGACAGTAGCAACACTTCCCCAGTGCTTCATATCTTAGAATGTGATGTTTCATCAGGAGAAGCTATAGTAAGTTTCAATTCTAGGAAGACTAACAAAAAGAAAGTACGTCTGATTTTCAGAAATAATGGGGCTATACTAACTGGGTTTGCTTTTTTCCCAAAGGGAAACCATGATGTAAGTTACCATTATAAAGGACTGTTTATAACTGCAAACGTCCAGCGGTTTCCCTCACTCCGTGCATGCGCCAGCTGCAGCTCTTTTCTTTTTTTGACTGCTGAATGTTCAGAGACAGAGCCACTTGGACTCGGCGGAAAGTGATTTAAAAAAAAAACTACCAAGAGAGAGAACATAATTAAACTTTCAGCAGCCAACAGAAACAAATACATTTAAAAAAATGTTTAAATAAACATATAAAGATGACTGGAGACCGCGCACTGAAACCTAACCAGACCGCAGTCACACAGGAACAACTTTATATTTTATATCATTGCTGTGGCAGAAAAGGCAAACCCAGCAATTATATAAAATAGAATATGGGGTGGTGTGTGTAAACTAGAAGTTTACACACACCACCCCATATTTTATTCTGTATGTATTAATTCCATGTTAGCTTGAACAAAAAAGGTTGATGTTAAAACCTATAATGAGCATGATTTGTTAACTGATTATAATGATTTTAACTGTTTTAATAAGATGTTAAGTAATGTTTGTGCAAATGCATCACAAGGTACCAGGACTGACTCCATTGTTTGCATGGATTATGTTTCCTCTTTACAAAGACACCCTTTTTATAACTGTTTGCCACAGACAGTGCAAACATATTAGTATAAGATTTTGGGTCTGTGAGTGCTCAGCACTGCCACAGACACTCAGAGAGTCACAATTGGTGGTTAGTACATGTTCAGCCAGTCAGATTCTCTAGTGTATTACTGACTTAATCATGTACTGCATAACACGAGGTCATTCTTCATATGTATCATCTTTTTTCAATTATTTGTCATGTGAGTTCAATAACTACATGTATGACTCATCTATGTGTTTCAGGATTTTGTGGGTAGTCACAGATGCTGTGTATGTGATTTTAACTGCTTATAAGGATATGTGTAGATACCACTTATTGTAAGGGTATATGGATTGCTCTTACAGAACATCTAACATTCACAGTGAAGTCATTTACCATTCATGTGCTTTTGTGCAATGACAGGGCTAAACCTGGATGTACTGTTATATTGCTTGTTCAGTGAAGCTGTCACTCACTCTGCTTGCACTTCAGTACCAAAAGAGAAGTTGCCTTTTCTTTATAACAGCATGTTTGTGCCTCTGTTGTACTGACGGTCTTGTTTCACAGGGCTCCCAAATTTGTGAAGGAATTAGAAAAGCAAGGAATTTCTTAACTCTTATCCACAAAGATGGCTTATGGAATCACCTTCATGTCATCCCCGTGCTTCCTATAAAACAGGACATCATTCTGTCTCCTCCTCCCAATTGCAGTTGCTGCCCAAGAGGGGATGGAAAAGCAGAGCGAGGAGTGGCCAGCAGCCTGAGAACAGGCTGACAGCAAATATAACTGCCTTTACTGGTGCTAGGCAGCAGGATCAGAGAACAGCCACATTCAGCATGGTTGTGTGCGGCCCTGCCCACTGCAGCCCAGCCCAGTGAACTGCAAATAGAAGGCCAGTGTCCCTCACAGTCTGCTGTGTCATCACTCCACGATCCAGATTTTCTCACTGGGTCAGCTGCAGGACAGAGGGAAGCTCTTTCTGTGGCTCACTTATTTATTTATTGAAATGTTTCACAGGTAGCCACTTGTCCCATGGCCTGCAATAGGTAACTTCTCATCTCACTGCTCACAACAGGCAGCCAGTCATCAAGCACCTCACAAAAGACAGTCACTTATCCCTTCCCACACAACAGGTAGCCTCCTTTCCTATATGCCTCACAACTGACAGATAACCCTCCAATGACTCACAATAGGGGACCGCTCATCCCATGGTTAACAACATGGAGCTGCTCATCTTGAGGCTTATAACAGTGAGCCTCTCAACCTGCAGAGCACAACAAGCAGCCGCTTGTCCCATTGCTTACAACAGGGAGCAGCTCGGTCAGTGACAGCTCGCTATGAAAAGATTCAGGCATAGATTTCCCCGATTATGATCTCCAAGTGGAAAGTGAGCTTTGGGACACATTAAACACCTTTAGTGCTTTGTTTGCAAACCAGTAAACATCTGGGTTAACAGTCCTGAACTCCTGTCAGATAATTTAAGCCTGCACCCCTCATAACAAAAACTGGCTTTCTTTTTACAACATGCTGACCCAGTATAGCCCAATTAATACTTGCCCCATGATTTCAGTGGGGTCCTGATTCTACCCAGTTTTACGGGGTAGAAACACAGGGCAACTGCCAAGTTGTTCAAGGAGATCTCAGGATGAATTCATGGCAAAAAACATGGTGTATGTGGCTTTGCAGTTTGTATTCCTTCTACTAGAGCCAGACATTTGTAGGTTCTAGCACCACATTAGGAACATGTTGAAATCAATATTGGCATTGTAGTGCAATTACTGATACACATCATTTCTCTTACATCTCATGATATTGGCAGTGGAAAAAGTATGATGTTTACCCACAATGAACAGAAGCAATTTAAACAGTTTTAACAACTTTTTTTTTAGTTAAAATGGACAAACTAGACAGCACTTACTAGTTTAAAGGCCTATGCGAACTTGATCCAGAAGGTAACTTCCTTACTTTTGCTTGTGAACAAATAACAGATTTGTTTCCCTTTTGGTTTCTGAACACAGTTTGCTGGATTTTCTAAAGTGATGACACAGACACAATTCCTGATTTTGGGCTATATCTGCTGCATCATCTGAAATGCACCCAAATATTTGAATGTTATTTGCTAACATTTTGACACATTTACAACAGTTTCTCTGCTTTATTGCAGCATGTGTCAAATATGTCCACCATTTTTGTGACACGTGTCATTTTGTTTGTGCAAATTGTGGTAATTGTGGCAAAATGTTAGAGTATATTTTATGTGGTCTGACTTCATGTCACAGATAGTGCAACTGTGCCAAGAGAGAGACCAAACATCCTAGATACCCCTTTGAAAATGCAGCCCGAGACATTTCCCTGTGATTGTCCTTAACCACATAGGTGAGGCCATGCCATCGTTGGCTTCTTGATTTGCTGTTATGGGAGGGTGGATTATGTTTTTATATGCAGTCATGAGCTACAGATGGGAACAACATCACATTCATAATATAATACTGGCCAGTGTTTGAGCATCCCATTAGTCACCCACTATCCAGTCTCTCTAGGTCCCAATACTGCTCCACTCAGTCCTTAGAACTTCCAGCTGTGATGCACACTGCAGTGTCTGTTTTACAGCCACATAGCACAGCAGCAAGCAATCAACAGGAGACCACAGTAACTTGGACAGACAGACAGTAATGGGATCCATGGTTGGGGGTGCATAATTTATGTGACAGAGGAAATGAATTAAGAAACAAAACAAAACATGAGACTGAAAAAGGTGAGGAGAGCAATTGATTAGCAGATGAAATGGCTAGTGGAGTTAGTTATATGTCAGCTGTAGCCTGTGCTCTGCCCTGCAAGCCCTGCATGTGAGATCTGGGGGGGGGGGGCGACATCCACATGACAAACATATACAGAAAACAGATTGGACCCGAACTGGTTAAAATAATAGCTCTTGCTACTGTACATTTGAATAAATAGGAACAAAAATGCAGATAACACTACAACTTTAAAAAAAACAGCAGCAACATATAATGAATGCCTACTACAAACAGTGTGTGTGTGTGTGTGTGTGTGCGAGTGCGTGTGTTTATTTGTTTACTTGGAAAGTATATAGAAATAGTTATTTCCCTTTGTTTTACCACAGTTTGACATAGTTTTTAAATGGAAACAAAACCATGTATAATTTGGCTCAATTTGGCAAAATGTTACACAGATTTTCCAAAATTTGCTTGCAGAATTTGACACACAAAAATTGTACGTGTTAGTTCAAGAGCAGAACACTCTTTGATTTTCATCACACTGATTCCTTTCTATTTTTTCCTTATGATATTGTGTCATAAAAATATATAAACGCAAACATTACTGCATTGACTAATGCTTTCTTTTTTTTGGCTGTAGGCCTTTGAAATGTTGATATTTCCTTATGTGTGTGGGCATCTGTATCATGCAGAAAACAAAACAGAAAGGTAATATTAAATGCATGCTGAAACTAGAGTTAGAATAGACTTTTCAACCATAAGTCCTCTTCAGGAATTATCTATAATGAAAAAGTAACAAAGTCACCTATGTTCAGAATGACTTTTCTAACTCTATTTTCTGTTTGCAGCATACATTTAATATTACCTTTTTGTTTTGTTTTCAGCCAACACGCTGATGCAACACCTTTTTTTGTTGTTGTCATTGCTGTGTTTTTGTATTATTCAGAGTTTTAAATATACCTTAAAACCACATTTCTGGTATTTTTATTGTGTGCTTAGTTTATTGTTTGTACAACAGTTTGATACTTTGAGTAATGTGCTTTAAAATCAGTTAATTATCATCGGTCTCACTGTGGGACTTTGTTTATTTATTTAATTTGTTTAATTCAGAAGTTTAACTAGGAGACCTTAAGCAAGTAATTGAACCACCTTATGCTTACTCATATCTATCTTGCTGTTTCTTTTTATGTTACCATCCAGATCTTTATTTACCTTCTTTACTGTCTCTTGACTTCTCCATTTACACTTACTGGCCACTGCACACTGTTCATGGCTTGTAAAGCACTTTGGGATACAGTGTATATAAAAGGTGTTATCTGTAACAAAACTGCTTACTAAACTGTTCTATTCATATTTACCATTTGTGTGTGGCTGTCGCACTATAAGTGTCCTAACTGTGACCTTCAGAAAACTACAGCATAAACAGTAGATGGATGGATGGATGTGTACCCCCCCACAATGAGATGTGGGCAGGATACACTGTTTTCTGTGTAAGTGAAGTAAATAAATATATACATAATTTTCAAACATTGACTCAATGGGGCCTTTGTTCTAGTTAGGATTGTAGTTCTAGCCACAAGCAAAGCCACCCTTTCATTCAGTCCCCTTGGACTGTAGCAAAGAGGACTGAAACACTATAAAGGGGATCAGCTTTGCTGTCTGCACTGAAGGGCACAAGAGACTTGTGGTAACAGTCACCAGCAACAGCTCTTGGGACATAAAGGGCAGAAAGTTACTATCTTTGTAACCTTTGACCTGTTCACAGCTGGTACAAGATCTAGGGACATGTATATGAAAGTCTTGTCAATCAGAGCATATTCAAGAGGCGGTTTCAGCCTAGCAGCCACTGGGGCATGGAGAAGATTAAGCAGGTTCACTTTTAAGGTACCCTTTCCTAGTGGCTCAGGTTGACATACAGTGCTACAACAAAAGCAACACAGTCCAAATTAATAAACAATGAATGCCTCTAATAAATACATTATCAAATTAACCAACGCACTTAACTCAGACAGTAGCCTTTCTGGAACAGGTAGAACTTTAGATTCCCCTTTAAGGCATCCACTGAGCTGGCAGAGTGAATATTGGTGGCAACGAAGTTGAAAAACAGGTGTAGCCACTCCAAATGCCCAGTCTCCAGACAGCTTCAACCTTGGCCTGGGAAGTGCCAATTAGCCAACATCAGTAGAGTTCAGGAAGCACACAGAGGTATGCAGAGTCAGGAGATATTTCATGTAAGCAGGACTCATACTGTGTAGGGCCTTGTATACCAACAAGCCAGTCTTGAAGCTGACGCACTGCCAAATAGGCAGCCATTGTAGATTATGCAGCACCAGGATAATATATTCCCTGCAAGATGCACCAGCAGTTTGCCAAAGGGACTTATTGCCAGAATTGCACAGAGGCCACTAGCAGGCGACGGATGCAGCACAGCCAGATTTGTCTCAGGAGGAGGAGGAGGAGAAGAAGAAGAAGAGCTCTAGGTTATGGCTCCTCAACAAGAGGGTCTACAGTCCTGCAGCCCAGAGACCAGTGATTAGGAGAGATCCCAGTTGGGGTTGAAGGCTGCAGAAACTTTGTCACTGCAAAGTTAAAGCTGTGTAAAATGCATGTCTTTCCTGCTGTGTGTGCTACAAATACAGGCAGAGGACATCTGGAATGGCCTGGTTGGCCTTACTTTGAGCAAGAAAATCCTGGGTGAAGAGGAGAAAAATCTGAACCAGTGGTTAAGGAGATGTAACAGTGGGTAGCACCTGGTTGAGACCAGGGAAACACTGTATGTATTGTTGTAAAGCATGTCTGCTGCCTGTGCCCCTGTTATCTGGATCAGCTTAATTTTCCAGCGGTAGAGCCTGATAATGATGAGAACAGATCAGGGGCACCTTTGCTATGTTGTAGACTAGTATGATTAGGTTCAATAGACTGGAACTTGGAAAGTCCTGAGGCTGAACTGTGTAAAATAGCCATCCAGGCAATGACCTAAAAGTACAGTTAAATTTTTGTGATCTCCATTGGTTTTAGTGCGGGTGCAATTTTTCTTATTTGGAATAACAAATAGCGTGGGCTTGAAATGTTATCCAGCTTGTCTTCTTCCCTGTTTGGTCCTATCTAACACCACCTTTTGTACAGCTACTCTGATAGACTGGGTATTGTGGGTGAGCTGGCATACCAGCTGTGGGGGGGAGGGGGCTGTTTGCCTGTTACGAATTGCATTCTACACAGCAGCATTTATTATTTTATTTTCCATATTGTCCTCCTGCTGTTAACCTTGTGGCATTGGGCCTTGAACTAGTGGGATTTAATGTCATTCCTTGTGCATGATGCATATTATTTAGAGTGCTGTGTATTGTAATTCTTGTAATTATTGTATATTGTTTCCCGGGGACAGCACCCTTGCAAAATCAGTTCAGGAAGGAGTTACTCCAAGTGGAGGCACTGCTCCATATAAGACGAAGTAGCAAAGTCCATCACCGAACTTGGGAACAGAAAGGAAAAAGGTAAAGGCCACCCACATACATCGTAGGCTTTACCACACCTTGTGAGAGAGGGGTTACAGATGAATGCAGTGATTGGTTGCTTGATGGATTGGCTGACTATTGGATTTCATGTGGCTACTTTCAATAATTGTTTGTTGGCCTTTAGTTACCTGACCACATTACCCTTTTTACCTTAACATATTACTATAATATATATCTGTGTGTCTGTCTCAGACTCAGTATGTGTTGTTTTAAACAAAGATTTTTGTGTTCTCAGCTGATTTTACCTTAGCATGTTTTTGTCCTAGCTTTAAGAAAACTTCCCCTTCAAATTGACTGCCTCTCTTGTGCCAGTAATCCTACTTAAGATTTTTCAATGGGCTGTATTATCTTTCTGTCTGGTGGGGACTTGAGATATTCCTCTTTTCAGGCAGCTATCAGACAGTGCCTGTAATCAGGGGGACATACATTATTGTTCATGGGTTTCCTCTGTGCTTCAGAACGGGGGATGACCTACAGGGTGAGTGTGTGCCCTCTATTTTGCCACCCCTTTCCTGTTGCCTGGAAACTTTGGCCTACATGAGTGTCAACTTTCTTTCATGACTGCAAAGGAAGACTGAGCCTCACAGAGGGCTTTAGTCTCAGAGAAAAAGGTCCTTGTGTGTTTAAAACAAGTGTCTTGCCAGAAGATAATGGTGTGGCTCTGGGTTATAAATGATGTATTTTGCTCCCCTCGCCTTGATAATGGCACCAGGGACAAAAGATCATCCCTCCCTTATGAAAACACTGTGACATTTCTCCTTCAGTGGTAGAATTTCCTATCATTTCCCTCTTGCTGCAAGCCAAACCAAACTTACTGGAATGCATAAAACAGTGCTGTGGCTTATGGACCTGAAAATAAACTGTTAGGCTCTTTTAGGCCTGTTCATTTTTATTAATATTAAATTACTGTATGCTTGGGGAGTTTAATGGAACCACATTGCAGAAGTAACATGCACTGGCCAATGCCAAATGTTCACTTACTTGTATTCGCTGTGTAGTTGTTGGGGAATAGATAGCGCAGCAGTTAAAATTTACAAATTAATAACACAAATTGTAGAGGTGAAATTGTCAGAAGTGGGAAATGAAGATAGTAACACATAACACTGTTTTCCTAGATTGTGTCCCTGTATTTCCAAGATAGTATTTTTTATCATCCCAGCATAGGAACATAACTGGTGTCATTTATTAAATGCCACAGGACATGTGATCTTGCAGAACAACTGCAAAATCAGGTTTTGGAGGGGGATTTGAAGACGACATCTGCCATGTTCACAAGAGGGGTTAAAAAAAATTATTATGTTGAAATATGGGTTCAGAAAGAAAAACAAGGGGTGATGTTCAGTGTGGCAGTGTGGGTGAGATCAACTGTTCTTGACAGATTTCTCGCACTGGCCAGCCTTTTTCCTGGCACAATTTAGAGCGCTGATCACTGTGATGCTTTGTGGAGGAGTTCATGCTGTATACAATATCAATATAATTTAAAATGGATCTAGTGCTGTGTTTATTTACTAGACCTAGAGTAACCACACCTTTTTCAGTTTCTTCACCCCAGTATTGGGTCCTTACATGACACCGAGCTCGTGAGAGCAGGCTTCTTAACAGTTACAGTCAAGCAGCAAACAAGAAGCACCACTAACAGTCTAAGACAGCATTGTATTCACATGGAGAATGGCAGTATGTTTGGGGGCTGAGAGATGGGAGGAAAATCATGGATGAGGGGAGCCAGACAATGCCACAGAGTGACTTACAGTAAGTATATGAAGAATGGCAGTTATTTGGGGGGACCATGGATCAGTGAAGGGAAAGATAGAGATCAAGTGTCAGACAGAATCCTTCTAATGAATTTAATATGCACTGTATGCATTTGTGGAGTATACGTATGATAAAGAAATAAAAAAAAGAGTAAAAATGTAATTTGTTTGAATGCAAGTAATGTTCGTACAATCAAGAGCTCAGTGAGAATGTACATGGTGGTGCACGAGATACAGTGTTTAAACATCAGAATGATGTGCTTTAAGGGCTAAGTAATTGGTATAGCCATTATTTTTAAAATAATCAGACTATCCTGTGAGAACTATGCGGTGGTATTATTAATAAAACTGAGTACTTAGCTTCTATATAAGGACATGTACATTCTGAGAATGTAGAAACAGTGGTGGCTGTATGGCAATTATGATCAATAACAAACATGGAAAGAATGACATTATTTACACTGGGACTAAATCCTATGGTCATGCAAGATGAACCTGAAAAATGTCTTTGACTGAGGGACCAGGAAAATAGATCAAGGAAGGGCAGTTGATGTGGAGTACTTAGACTTCAACAAGGCCTTTGACACTATGCCACATAGGAGACTGCTAAAGAAACTGGATAGTTTTAAGGGGTGGGATCCTATCTGGTAAACTGGGTTAAAAACTGGTTAATGGATAGGCAACAGAGGATAGTGGTAAAAGGCACTCACGCTAATGAAGGGAGTGTGACCAGTAGGGTTCCCCAGGGCTCCGTTTTAGGACTGGTCCTATTCAATGTTGTCATAAGTGACATTGTAAAAGAGCTGGAAGGGAAGGTATGCCTTTTTGCAGATGGCACCAAATCTGTAATAGGGTGGCTACTCAGGAGGCAGTGGAAAGAATGAGTAGGGACTTCAGAAAACTGGAGGAGTGGTCAAGAGTATGGCAGCTGGGGGTTCAGTGCCAAAAAGTGCACATTCATGCACCTAGCTCTTGCTGTGCCATGGACTGACATATCAGTCCAGAATTCTTATACATTCCAATTCTCTTGGCAGCCTAAGGTAGGGCACCGAAACCCAGGAGCTGAGTATAAAATGGTGGGGGAAGATACTGAAGGTCACTAAGCAGTGGAGGGAAATTAATGAAGACTTTACTGAAGGAAAGACTGGTAGAATATTTCAAATCTACTGGGCTATAAGACCACAGGTAGCATGGATTGCTTGCTGGTGAGACCCCCACCTGGAGTACTGTGTCCTCTTTTGGAGACCACTCCTCAGAATGGACATAGACAGGGAAGAGGCAGTCCAGAGGAGGCAGCCAAAATGGTGCAGGGTTTGCAAGAGAAGCCCTACTAGGAGATAATTAAGGGAATCCCAAGATGTATATCCTGGAAAAGAGGAGAAAGAGAGAGATGTGACATGATAGAGACCCACAAGTAACTTACATGGGTGAGCAGGGTACAAAGAAGACTCTCCTTTAAATGAGATGGGGCACCAGGCTCAGGGAGGATGTTACGAAGCTGGGGGAGCTGAGTCAAAAGAAAAGTAAACACATTTTTCTTCACTGAAAGTGTGGTAGACACCTGGAAAAGACTGCCAGCTGAAGTAGTGGAGGTAAAATCAGTGGGGGATTCAAACATGTGTGAGATTGACAAAGGGGTATATTATAAAAGAGGAACAGAGGTGGAAGGGTTACCGGAGACCAAGACAGATAAGCAGAGAACATCTGGGAAGACTGGATTACTGAAGTGGTCTTTTTCAGCCAACAAATTCTCTGTTTGTATGTATTAGTTACTTTTTATCGTGTATAAAACCACCATCCTGATTATCACCTCCCTGTTACATGCTTCCTTCCCTAATTACTGTATCTTCTGTAGTAAAACACTCTGCATCTTTAGGTACACAATCTGTGTCCATTGCCCAGACTGCTGTTATATCTAGCAAAGGGATCCACGTGGCACTGAAAGCATGTATATGGTAAAACCTAAATGCAGTTTCTTAATAATTCAGTAGAAGGTGTCACAATCTACAACAAATCCAGTTTTCCAAGGATTATCATGGCTGTATGTGTTTTTTTGAATTAAATTAATAAAATAATATTTTTTTCTTAAGTTCTGTTTCTCTTTTAAAACAGGAAGGATTTTACATGATACGTATTTTATTTTGATAGCATTAAATAGAAGCAATCAACATTGAAGTAATAGATGTATGCTGTAAATGTTAATCTTTTGTGGTTCACGGCATAATCTTTGAAGATGATACTTTTCTTGTTTCTGCTATGCTTACCATTATTAAAGTCCAGTTCAGAGATCCTCAAGGACTTTGTACTGTTTCATTGTCCCACAGTGTTCCTTAACATCAGTGAGATGCTAGTTTCGAGAACTAAAGTAGGGCTTCTTTCCAAATCTGAAAGTGCAAGTCATCATAAAACTAGCCCACATCATGAGCTTCAGTGCTTCTTGTATATGAAAGTCATGTTATAATTAGAATATACCAGGCTTTATAGTCTTTAATCAATTTTGAGAAAACTTTGAAAATATAATATTTAGATACAACCCTTCGAGAAAACTTTGAAAACATAATATTTAAACACAACCCAGATTGTATTTATTATAGTCTCTGCATTTCGCTTCCTGTTGTGTCACATGACTACCGTTCTGTACAGAAAGTTAATTTGCATGGAAGCAAGATCCATGCATGCCCCTGGAGTTCATGTGCTTCTGCTGCAGAATTCTTTCCTGAAGTCACACTGGTTTTGTTTGTGACACCAGTTTGTTTCTTTGTAAATAATAATAATACACACAGAGGAATGTACTTTCAACAAAGGACTAACCAGCAGGAGTAGGTCAAGTGTTTCCATGTAAATGAACCTACCTATAAAGGATGGGTGGAAAAGAAATACAGAAAACCTTAAAATATAAGCTGAACTGCGTCTGAAAAATATGATTTTCATACGTTTCTTAAAAGTGACAAATTTATTTTAAATAATAAGAACGGAGGATGTGGGATTTTCCTAGAAGATAATAACATGGAGAGGAGTTAAGACTTGTGTCACGCACAGCTGAGGGTCTTGAACCTTCCTAAGGTCATTATTCTACAGTACAGGTCAGTGCTTGAGGGCCTTATTACTATTATTTATTTTTTTTTTTTAAATTATGTAAAACAGTTACAAATGCTTTACATCTTGCTCTATTGTCAGCATTAACCATGGTAATTGATAGAATATTTATTGTAATATTTTCTGGGCAGTTACAGAAGAAGCCAATATAACTTATTGTCCAGACCAATCAGAAGGATTTAATAGATGATATTGACAAAATAAATTGTATTTATGTATAAAAGACATAGTATAACTAAGATATTCCAGGGCCTATGCTCTGCTTAGTCTGTTACTGTTCGAGTTTATAAAATCCATGGTATAACTAGAATGGTTTACAGGGTGTTTTATGAGTACTGTATGTAGCTGTTTCATTATTATATAAAAATGTATAAAGTAAGGCTGGGAGAGTATTTACTTGTTAATTATACAGCAGATCACTTGCTTTTTTCTTAATTAGTGTGTTCTGTGTTACTGTCCTCAATAGGAAGTCTAGGAAGTAATAATTGTGTTCATTTCTGCTGTGGCTGTTGTTGATTCATTCCAAGTAACTAAGAAAAAACAATTGCCAGCATGAAATGCTGCTGTGTTTATCAGAAGACAATCTCAACACAAAGGGACATTTATCAGAGGCTGCCAAGTGTCCACTGAGAGGAGGAGCAGACCCCTGAGTCCAGCCATAGATGATGATCTTATCAAAGAACCTTCTCTGGTCACATCATCATCATCATCATACACCACCCTCTCACTCCTGCTGAATCTTGGATACTTCTGTCCTGTCTGTATTGTACAGTGCCACTGTGGAAGGAAACTCTGAGAAGGACATTGATGGCATCAGCTTGAATTGTAGAGTATGTGTTCGCAGCAGTTCCCCCTCTGGTGAGAGAATTTGATGTGGCCATCCTTCTAACTGCTATGTTCATATAGTGTAGGCTGAGTCCAAGGAGCATAATTAACAATCACAGAGGACAAGCTGCAATTTTAAAATTTTTACCTTCCTTCAATGAAGCAGATTCAGACTAAGAAAGGGCAACAGCCTATTATTTTGATGACTTTGTTAGAATACAAAAGGCTGATGGAATGTTTACATTTATGAAAACATATTTATGTATGTGTGAGACTGGGTAGCAATGTAATTAAGCTGCTGGCCTTTTCTGTCTGGTGACCTGTGTTTGAATCTCAGTTTGGGCCACAAGTGTAATCATTTGGTGTGTGTAATCCTCGGGGCTTCATTGCTGCCTCTTCTGTTTACCGCCACTTTGTAATTTAATCTGTACATTTCTCTCTTGTAATATCAGGCTTGCTGCTGTTGATTTAACTCTGTGTTTTTATTGTACTTCCTTTTCCATGGTTACCTACCTCCCCCGTTTACACCTGGAAAGGAACCTTGGCTCAGCATACCTCTCCCTGTTACCAGTTTCTAAAGGAAAAAATAAAGTCCTTGTCATAAAACCAGCCAACACCGTTTGGTACAGTTGTTAGGATTTACTCAAAAGAGTCACTGGACTGAAGGAACATGGAGGTGGAACTACCAGTTCATCCCAGTGAAACACTTAGCTCAGTTTTGAAATGGAATACCAGAGCATTATGGGGAAGCTCACAATGGCCCATATGTGGCATACAGTATCTGGCCAGTGAATAAATAGGTTGCCTCATTTTTCAGTGCCATCAATCCAACACTTTTTAGTGGCACCATATTCTTAACTCTAATTTATAAAAAGAGTTTATTTCATGTACACTTAACCTGATTCCAGAATGATCCGTGTTCAAGGATTTGTTTTACTGTGTTATGCAATTTTATACAAAAAAAAAACTTTCATGACGTTGTTTCATTCTCATAATTCAAAATTATTTGATACATATTAAGTCTCATTAAAAAGAGAAGCATTGGGCACGCCAAAGACAGTAGCTCGATTATTACAACCCGTGTAAATTGCTTCTTTTCCTATGCCCCCTTTCAGTTTTTGTTTTATTACAACTTCTTTCCGAACAAAGATTGGCATGTGCCTCAGAACTGGGACTAATGTTCCATTACATAGATCAGAAACACCAAAAACAGGACTAAGGCCAGCACATTATTCACTTATCTTCTTCCAATGCATCTACAACAGCATAGTAACATACAAGTAAAATGAAGATGTTATGTAACATGAATAGACCACTTTGGGAATATCGTATAGTGTATGGTGGAACACTGTTGTGGTTGGAAATCCATCCCTCCAACAACATTGTTGTACTGCAGTAGTTATGTCATCATAGCTGTTGGGCTGCAGTATCTATGTAGCTACTGCAGCACAACAGCTTAGAACATCTGTGCGCATATGCAGTGCGTGAACCTCTGAGCTTCATCAATCAGCCGCAGCGGCAAGAATGGACCTTGAAAGAGAGCAGTGGTGAGAAAAAGAGCAAAAGTAAGGGAAAAGACATACAGTTATGATTGGCCATACATTATGTAAGACAGTGTATGATCAATCTTATGCAACAAGGGCATTTTTTTTACTCTCAAGGTTTCCATAGTAACGAGACCTCTCGAGCTGTACTCTTGAGATCTCCTGTTACCACGGAAACCTCTCAAGTGAAAAACATCCTTGTTGTACATGATTAATCATACACTATCCTCTATAGTATGTCCAACTTTATACCATTACTACTTGTTTTCCATGTACATGAACCAAACATTAGAAATGTTACTAAAAGTAAAAACAAAAATTCTTTTAAACCGTTAAATGGTTACATCAATGTATTGTATTGGTACATGGATATAATTTTGTTTGATTTGTATATTTCATTTTACCAGGAAAGTAGTGTGGATCAAAGATCCATTTTCAGCCACGCCTGGGAATATTGGGTTCTTAGAGGACATGACAATACATATTAATGACTTATATCACGTATAGGAAAAATCACTCTATAAAAGTGTTCATAGTATGTACAAAATGTACATAATTGCATGGAATGTAACATAAGTGAATTCTAATGCTATTACAGTAGAGACATCTCATCGGGTGACATCAAAGTAATCATAGACTGACAGACCTTTAGATGTTCCTTTAGGGTAAAAGTCCCTGTCATTTTACATGTTAGAAGCTAATGCTGTGTCACCTGGAAAGATGAAGGTCAGGCCTTTCCAAGGGTGGATAGCATCAGGTTCTAGCAAGTAAGGTTAAAATTATTTTTTCTTCTAAATTTGCACTGTTAATATCAGTATAAAACAATACATCAATATAAGTGTTAGTGTAACACTACATAAACATTGCATCAACATGCCACAGCCATGGCCACCTGACTCCAAGCTTTTATTTAAACACATTAAGTTCTAAGCCCTAAAAGTCTGAAAGTTAGCCCATTCTAAAGACACATTATTTGAAAGTGACATACTGAGGTACGTTTGGGCTACAAACTTACCTTATTTTATTAAATGAAAGTGAAGAGTAAAGTTCATATGACCGTGCCATGTCAATACAATTTTCATGCATTGATGCACCTCCAGTCTGGTTTCAAACTGTTAAATGGAGGTGAATAATGCTTAATGCAGTAGTGACCTTTGCATCAGAAGGTACTAGTGCCATTCTGTCAAGGAGAACCATAGCCTCTGTTTTCTAGTTCTTTGTATGCTCCTGGCAGCTCACCCCCAATCTGTCCCTACCAAGCAACCTCTCAGCTCCATTACTACCTGCCTTTGCCAGGGGATGTGGGGATATGTTGTCAGTGCAAGGCCTGAGAGTATGAGGGGACACCATCTTCCTGCCTCCCACGTGGTGCTTCATCAGGCCTGACACACACATGGCAACTCTTCTGTATGGGAGAAGACTGCCCAGCCCAATGCAAGTAGCACTGTGGTGGCAGCAACTTATTTCCAGCCATCCCTCCATGTGACAGCCTCACCCCTACCTTCCCCAAGTTGCCTGGCCAGGCCCCAGTTCCACTTCTGAACCTGAGTCACCAGCCAGTCAGCGAGTGGGCAATCAGCTGGCATTTTCACTCTTTGTAATGTTGTTTTTGTACCTTACTTTATGCCTTCCAGTTGGAACCTCCATTCACTGACACACGGTGCCTCCTTTCACTAATACAAGGAGCCCTTTACTAGCAAAGGAGCCTCATTCAGCTGCTTCTCCCCTGGTCTCCTGTGTAAGGCTCCGGTACCCCTCCAGTTTGTCCCCATGGGTTAGGCATTAACTTTTTAATGCCTCAGCTGGCAAGGTCACTATATCTGGCTAGTAGCTGTAGAAACAGAATAATTTTGTGGCATCACTGAGGAGGTGGATTGTGGTGTGCATTGTCCCTGGAGATGGTGTGACTTCATCCTCCAGTTGATGCTTCTATTTTCCATTTTTATGTCCTTACTGAGAGCATGCATCATGAAAGGTGGATGTGCCAGCAAGTCAGATGCACCATTGTCTGCCTACTGCCTCTTTCTGAACACTCCAATCAAATCCCAATGCACTGCTACCTGTAGTCAACTAAGAGGTGATAAAGAAGTGAATTATGTTACCCACCCTTCCTGTTAGAGATGAGCATCCTGTGGGATGCTCCATCCTCTTCCTGCCAATCATCTAGCATGGCCAGCCTCAGGGCACACAAACCCAGGTCACTGTTGTCATGAGTGGCAGTGCTGCCACTGTACTGATGGGTGGGTTCCATATTTTGCTTGTTATCCAAACTGGAATTAAACTTGAATCACTGAGGCATCATGCTATTTCCCTGCCCTGTTGTCCTTTCTTTTTACTTTTAATGTTGTATTTATAACTGCTGATATAGCTTATGTGTCTATGAAACCCAGTGCCTCACCATGTGTTTAAGATAACCTTACACCAAGAACCTCTAGCAATTCCCTTTGCTAGCAGTTTTTATTCAGGCATTAAAATTATGTGAAAATGTTAAACAAGCATTTGTCAGTGCAAATGTTTGCTGCTGGTATTGCTGTTATACCAGGTCTAGGTGCAGATCCCCGTGCTGGAAGTAGGGATGTGCAATATTGGAAAACTTCGCCTAGCGAAATATTTCATGTAATTCCCGCATTATGCAAAATTTTTTTGGCCTCTGATTCCACTTTCACGTAATGCGAAATTTTGCCCCAATTTCACCCAATTTCGCTTTCACTTAAGGTGAAATTTTGCCATTATCCTTAATTTCGCCAATGTTTTTCAATTTCGCCAGCGAAATTGTAATGCATTGTGGGTAGATAGCTGAAATATCATGTGCAGACGGTTTCCTGCACAGTATATTGTCTGTTGAGTCAGAGAGCAGTTCAGTGTGGTGCATCACAGCCAATAAACCCTTCAAAAACCTCTTTATTTGTGATTTTTGAGAGTTAATTGCTCTCGAAATCTCAATTTAGTTCCTAGTGCTGTTAGTGAACATTTTTTGTTTTTGTATCTTTGGATAATACTTAGTTAAAATTAGGTAGTGTTTTCAGTTTTCTCTGTGTCCATGTCTGTGAGGGAGTTGAGTGGGGGAGGGTCAACAGTGTGTGTGTGTGTGTGTGTGTGTGTGTGTGTGTGTGTGAGTGTGTATGTGAAAGTAGAGCAGGCTAGTTTCTAATATTTGACAGATTTCTCACAAGTAGTGAGTGAGTTTCTGTAATTTGTTTTAAGTCTTAATGTTGTTGTTGGTGTGCTACTTATTTGTTATATTTTTCTTACATATTGACCCTTTTTTGGGTAACTTTATCTGAACAGTTACTATATTCTGACTGAGTAGTTCTGTTCCTGTTTTCCTTTGCTTAATCACTTTTGTGATTTATTTTTTTGATTGAAAGTATTTGTGTACATTGACCACTTGACTTGTCCATAGCCAGGTACACTACTACATTGTTGAATTGCTCACAGAAATTAATATTGTGATGTAGCCTCTGCATTGCAGCATTCCTGTTTTTCTATTTAATTTGCTTATCATAGTAACCCTTTCCTCCCTGTTACATCACTGTTGTTTACTACCTGACCTACTATATAAAAAACTACATAGTTTTCAAGATAGTAGTGATCCCTGTATGAGTTTTGGAGGTGACTTTGTTTGTTCATTTCAAATCTTGTTGTCCCTTTTGTCTGATATATCTGTAAGCCAAAACTGTATTTAGTAAGTACTGTATTAACACATTGCAGTACTCTCCTTATCCAGACACCACTTATCTGGACCATAGTTCGTATTTTGACTGAGAGGTGTTCTGTGCAGTTGATTTACAGTTTAGTTTTTGTGAACCTACCAGCACCTACCCAGTTATTATCAAGTTGTGTAATAATCATTCCATTTAAAAACTGACATTTGATTAAGAACTACTTAAGTATTCTTTTCAGATTTATTGCACAACTTTGTGGTGGTGTTCTCTGTCGGTTTTGTATTGAAAGTCTCTTACTTCTGTTCTCCTGTTACCCTATGTTACTTAACTTGTGTTTTTGTAACTGAAAAAATAAAATAGTGTTTTAACACTTGAATAGGCTACTGTAGCAGTTGTTCAAGTTCAAGTTCAAGTTTATTGCAGGAAAGACTCCGTTGAGCAAGCTCATTCACAAGGAGGTCCTGAGGCACATACACATACAGCTCGCAATTACATAGACAATAGATATAAAATGTAGCACAACAAAGAAAAAAAATATATAATGCAAGAGGTATACACAATAGAAGTCCTTATGCTATATATCTCTGTCTGTTTCCTCCTGGAGAAGGAGATAAGGAAAGTCAGCCACCCCCTTCCCCTGCAGTGAGGACATGCCAGAGAAGGGAAATGTTTGTCTGGCAATAGATAGTGGTAGGGAGGAGGAGGACGATATAATATGTTTTGGTACAGATGATGATGAGGTGTTGGATCCCCTGTGGAAGCCAGAAGTAAAAAAAGATGAAGGTTGAAGATGTAGCCCATCTAGATAACAAGACTGAGGGTGAGGATATCAGCAAGCCTACAACAAGCAGTCCAGTCACCCCACCTCCCAAATGTAGCAGGCTGGATATCATGCAAGCGGCACAAAAAGCAAAAACTTCCACACCTTTGGCTCCACTGTCCAAGTGTCAGTCCCATGTCAAATCTAGAGGTGCAAAGTCCCTAGTTTGGTATTTTTTCATGCTTGATGCAGCTGACGACACTGTGGTGATATGTCAGCTGTGTCAAGCACATGTAAGTCATGGAAAAAAGGGCAGCCACCTAGGCACCGGTGGCCAGCATGCCCACCTGAAAAACAAGCACCCATTGCACTGGCACCAACACCAGAAAGATACCAGAGCTGTTGGCGGGACTTGCCTTGTCAAGCTTAATGTTAGTGACAGCAGTGCAATACAGCAGGAGGATGGAGGGCTAAGTGTGTCGGTGGAGGAAGAGTGTGAGGAATCATTTTCTCTCTTGAGCAGTGGGCATAGTAGCAGTGGAGCTGCCACTCCCTCAAGTTATAAAAGTATACCACCATGCACCAAATCCACCAAAATAACCAGTTTCATACATGCTGCACATCCCAGGCCCCAAAAGTCACTTGGTACCCCAGCAAGAACATTGATGGCACAAGTAAAGCATTTTTGTCAACCCACTCCCAAGATGCAGCCCACATTGAAGAGTGTGTTTGAGTGGCACTCAAAGTACCCCCCCAGTCATGCTGCTGCACGTGAGCTGAATGTGTCCGTTGATGATGATGACGCATGTTTTTAGTGGTCAGCAGTGGCCCACACCTCGCAGATGCAGCACCTTGATCCAGTGTCCACACACCAGGATGGAAGGTTTGAATTTAGTCACCAATGCCATACAGAGATGGGATGCTTTGGTAAATGTCCACCAGAAAACTAAGCAACCATTCCAATTGAAGCACTTTGTACCTGGCAATAAGAAAAAAAGAAGACATTTTGAGCATTGTTACAACTAGGTGCCCCCCCAACCACCATCATTACATGAAGCAATACTTACATCAGGGAATGGCTGTTAAACTGGAACCCTCAACATGAACAGACTATGCCTGATGAGCACAGCCAGCACCCATGTTTTTAAAGCTTGCATGCATTTATGGGAAACAATTAGTGTATCAGAAGCATTTTAAAATATGCACGTTATGTTCAATTGTGAGGGTCTACTGATGTCAATATATAAACTCTAAACTAAATAGACTACCATTGTGTGAGAAATGGAGTGAAATGCCCCAGCATTTGCCTTTCTTCTCCAGACTTATGTTGGGGTATTTGTAGGGCCGATGAGAGTTTTCTTGAAGCAGGATGCTTCCACTCTTATGTTCTCTTACTGTGCTGTTAGCCTGAGAATATTGCTTAAAGTAACTTTAGAGAAAAATGGTAGGAGAGGGCTATAATGAGGTAACTCTTTCATGTTCATTTCTGTTCATCATCAGGCGTTCATTATCACTGAAAGCACTGATAAACCACTTCTAGAGATTACTCGTTATATACAAAGATGCCTTAATACTATTAATCTTGTGTTTGAAACCCAAACTGCTTGCAAAGCTTAATGGCACACCTGCATGTCTGGAGCCTCATTCCTCCCCCCATTATAAGCTGTGTTTTCCAAAGTGTAGTTTATCAACAACGGCTCACTGTCATGTGCTTATGCTTACTAGCAGTTGACATAGAACCAAAAATTACTACTGAATGCAAACCATCAAAATTAGAGAAACAGGGATACTTTGTAGAAATATGTTGTGCCTATTGTTAGTGTTATCCATGGGGGTGATCCACTTCATGTTTACTGAAATCTTGCAATCTCTTGGCCAGTCTGAGTTCTTCTTAGGAGCACCGTGCTAGGCTCTTCTTGCATTTTTTATGGCAGTACATTTATCCAGGATAACCAGTTGGGATGCAACATTTCATTTTAAGAGGGGACCAGATTTTGCCAAATTCTACTGCTGGGAAGACTAAGGTTTAGGGAAGTCCTGCTGTACATACTGTGCATACATACAGTACAGCTTTAGCAAAGAGAGAGGATCCCTGGTTCATTGAACTCTTACCTCACTCCAGCTCAGTGAGTGGAAAACTTCATCACCCCTTTGCCTTTATAGTGCTTCTTGACTCTGAAATTGTAAAATTATGCAACCTGGGGTCACACAAAGTACTCTGAAGGCCATGTACTAGCTTAGTGGCTCTCCTCTGGATTCTTTCCAGTTTCAAAATATCCACAATGATGTGATTTTCAGAAATGGGAGCAGTAATCCAGGTGTGGCTGGACATATAGGCCTGGAATTTCAAAGGTCTTACCACATCACAGGAGCCAATTGTGGTGAGGTAAAGATGGGGTAAATGCAGCAAAATGATTGAATGTATTTATGGCAGCTGACACTGCTGTATTGCTGAATAAGGATGTATATGTCAAATAATAATACATGCATCATTAAAGGGCTCCTGATGTGCTGCAAGTTGCAGGCAATGCACACATATGTTAGATCACTTATTAGGTGGTTTAGCTCATGGGCACAAGTGTCAGATATGTGGCACAATCATGCCATAAGTCCCCAGTGCAGGGCTAATAATCCAGCCTGTGATCTGTATAAGGCCATTATTACCTCGCTTACTCTGTTCATTAAAGGTTTTGTGATGAATCCCAGAAAGATGGAGTGTACTTATCTAGGTTTGATGACATACCATTTGGCTACCTGCTTGCCATCCCCATTTTTGTGTCATCTGCAAATCTGTTACTGTCCTCTTTTACAATTTTTGCTATGTCACTATTATAGCTCTAACATAGAGCAGTTTCCAGTACTGGACCAACCCTTGAGGCACTAGTTACAAACAGACTGCCATAGATAAAAGTTATGTTAATCTTTTATCCAATTAAAAATGTGGGATCCTAAATTAAGGGATTGCTTTTTTTTAATTAAAGGTGTATGTAGTACTAAGTGGAAAACCTTACTGTAGTCTGGGTACACCACATCTACTGATTCACTCAAAAGTTAGTTAGGGCCTGATGCATAGAAAGACAGGAATATGTGCTGATTTACACACATCCCTGCCTCAGAACTCCACACCCTGACACCAATCCATGCTGGGCAGCATCCCCACGCATGTCCGGTGCATTCCATGAATGCAATGATTCTCGCAGAGTCAGGCACAGCATCAGGGCAGAGCTGTACTGGACACCAGCCATCCAGTCAGATACCTGCATCAGATCTTCAGTGGATTCACCCATTTCACATGGAGCAGAGGCCCCTGGTACATGGCAGTTCTCCAAGGACTGCCATATCCCCTTAGGGCCACTGCCCAGTATCCATATGGGCATGTACATGTGCCTTCCTGAACCCCAGCCCTCAGGACTTGCTCAGTGGTCCAAGGGCAGGTTGTGGGGAAGTAAAGCTGGCTGCTAGTAAATCCCTGTTGCTGAGCAGGTGGGGGTATGTGAGCACTACTGCAGGTCCTTGGGCCCCCAATGGAAGCATCAGTATGGTACGAAACAGTGGGACAAAACCATTCATTCTTTCTTTATGGCTTAATGGTGGTACTGCAGGCGGGTGATATCTTTATTCAATAAATGTCTGAATATGATAACAACTGTAAGTGTAAACCCTTTTTTTTGTAGCTTAGTGTTTTGAGCATACAGTTAAAGTCAGCTTGGGTTCTTTGCACCAGAGGAAAGAAGTGCTGCACTTCCCCTTTGTTTGGACTACCGTGGGCTGTGCAGCCTGCACTCCCTCTGCTGGCTCTCAGTGCAGTGGTGCTCCTGTCAGTATGGTGCATTAGTGTCACTGTCCTCCTGTCAGCCACAGAGTTCCACAGTTGGACCATGGCTTGGTGCAGATTTGGCATGTGCTTGCCATGCATGCCATGGGGTGTACTGCACATGTGGGGAGGAGCACACCATAGACATCCTAGCCCCTCTGCATATGTGGAGGGCTATGTAGCACACATTGTGGTTTGGACCCCTAAGTTGTGAAGGCACTATCTGTCCTCTATGAAACCATGTTGTGTTCTGTCCCTTAAACCATTTTAGAAAATAGGTAGGGAATTCCCTGCATACCAGTTGGCTGTGAAGGGTTAGAAGCCATGTGATTTAGAAAAGAAAACCGATGGCTTGATACTTTTTCCATCAACCAAGATGCAGAACCTAAGCATGCCAAAGCCTACCACTAAGTTTTCATAAAGCAATTTTCTGGCATCCATTTTTCTATCATAAAAACTCTCCAACTTCCCATTTTCCACTACTTAAAAAATGAAACACTAGACCATTGTTTTACAAACTCCAACCCTCTGGCCCCAAACTATATACAGTAACACTCTAATACAAATGTTTAAACCAGGATTATCCTTGTTACTTAACCGTATCTCTCAGTAGTAGGCCACAAAACCCGATGCTGATTTGTTTCCCATTTTTTTGCATGTGCATGCACCAGCTATAGTCTTAAAAAAAGAATCAGGTGTATACAGTTTGTTCAAGTTAAAAATAATTAGAAAAGACTCAACTTGCCAATGTTTTCTTTGTGTCTTGATCTGTACAGCACTTACAGTACCTGTTACTGGTTCTTTGCTGATGTTGTACTTTTCAGTTTCTGGCAAGTCCCTCCCCACTTGTGACTGCAGTGACAACAGCCCCCAGGCTAAGTCACTCATAACTAAAAGTGCCTTTGGGCTGCCAGTACAATATCCACCACCACCGGGCTCAGTCACTCATGACTTTAGTTGCCTCTGGACAGCTGATTAAATAATCACCGCTGGGCTCCGTCATTCACAATTTTAAGTGCCTCTGGGCAGTCAATACCAGATTCCACTTCTGTCAGTGTCAGTTATAGCAATTACAACAAGGTTAGAAAAACAAAACAGGAAGGTAATATTAAATGCATGCTGAAAATGGAAAAGAGAGTTAGAATCACTGTTTTGACTATATTGTAGGCCTTCTTCAGGAATTACTGTATCTACTGTATAAAAAGAAAATAACAAAGTTAGTGGTGAGGTAAGGGGGAAATAAGGGATATATAAAGTAGAAAATATTTATTCCTCACATATATATTCCTTATTTCACCTTTTCTCTCCACTAACTTTGCTGTTTTTTTATAGATAATTCCTGAAGAACTGTTGTCAGAACATTGATTCTGTTTTCATTGTGCATTTAATATTACCTTTTTGTTTTGTTTTCAGCCCACCTGCTGACACAACATCTTGTTTTTTTAGGTTAGAGAAAACACAGTAAAACAGCAAAAGAAGCCCACAAACATTTTTTACTGCAGAAAACTACTGCTGTCTTTGGTCCTTCTCTCACACTGTTCTGGTAGAGTTACACAATCATAATCAATCATAATCGCAGAACTATAATGTGAACTTTCCAAACATTTTTGTCTAACTCTGATTGTTCTGACAACTTTCCATGTCTGGCAACTATGCTTTGGTTAGCTGTTCATGATACAAAACCATGTTTGTTTCAAGCAACATATGTAAGTGTCAATATGCTCCTCATTAGAACCCTCTGCCTTATACTCTCAGTGCAAGCTCTGGCTCCCTCAGTAGCAAAGGATCCTTCAAAATGCACGCCTCATTATGAATGTGACCCTTTATTTTGCTCACCTCAGAATGTTAAAGGCCCCTCAATTCACTGCCTCCAGACTGAAATGTCACAGGAATAACATCTGAAAAACTCTAAAATCACTAGTACACCAATGCCATCAATCCTAAGCAACATACCCCCTACTAAATGGTACCATAAGCCCTGTAGCCATTGTGGGCATTCCCTCCCACCACCAATCATTGACATGCTTCTAACCTGCCCAAGTGACAAGTACAAAAACCCCCGCTATGTCAGCCAATCACAGGCCCTAATGTATGTGAAGGGGCAGGCAATAAGACAAACTTGGTTGCCCCTGATAATCTCAGGGAATATGCACCCTAATACAGGCCCAGTGTCAGGTAATACAACTTTACATAACAAACAGAATGGTCTAACCATAGCATCGATAAATATCTGCAGTCTAAAAGTCTGGGTCACGCAACAGCAGCTTAACATCCTGTCTGTGGTAGAGACCTGGTTATCGCCCAGGATGCCCGACTCTGCTGTACAGCTCTCTGGGAATACCTCTTTCAGACTAGATAGACTTGATAAAAGAGGAGGAAGGTATGTTATCTTTGTCAAAGACCACATCCAGGGACAAATGCTAAATCAGTATGACACCAATTGTGGGGTTCAACTGCTGGCCATAAAGGTAATAGTACGAACAGTAAAATTCTTACTATAGTCTAGGTATAGAGGCATTTGGGAGGCAGTATAGCCAGTGGTTTAAGGCTCTGAGCTGCAAGCCTGGATACCTGGGTTTGAATCCCACAGACCCTACTTGCATACTGTGTGACCCTAAACAAGTCACTTAACTTCCCTGTGCTCCCAGGTTGCACCTGTAAACAAGCTTTCAGCTTAGTGTGTCTCATCTGGTAAAATAAAAAAAGGAACGTATACATTCCTCTGAAGGAACACACTGTCGGCTTCAAATCTGTGATCAACTACCTCTCAGATTGGAGCCAGAACACTGAGCTAATAGTGGTCAGGGACTTTAATATTAACTGGTCCTCCCCCGATGATGGCCCCTATAAGGACTTGCTATCCTCACTCAATCTTATGCAACTGATAGACACCCCTACACGGCTTAATTATCGGACAGGCACAGGTACCATAATTGACTGGATGGTCACAAACCAGCATGGTAGAATAACCTCCACTTCAGTGCTCCCAGACTGTCTCAGTGACCACTCCCCAATAATATGCAAATGGTCAAATAAGGCCCCAAAGGTGCCAGCCAAAACTGTCAATTCCAGACGCCTGAAGAAAGGCAAACTGGAAACTCTAAGAGTTCACCTCAGCCTCCAAGATTGGAGCTTTCTTGACTCCAGCAGTGACATCAAATCTGCCCTTGAAAACTTCATAAACAAGTTTAATGCAGCATTCAGTATCTATCCCCCTGCACTAAACGAAAGATCCATGATTACAAGAGCCCCTGGATCACCCCCCAGCTACTATCCCTCATGAAACATAGAGACACCCTGTGGTGCAAAGCTATGTAGAAACTCTGGCACCCCAGCAGACTACCAGAATTATAGAACTGCCCATAATAAGTGCACCTGGGCTATACATAAGACCAAAAACAATCACTTTAAGAGTGAGCTGACAAACTCCTGGGGTGACAGCCGTCGGTGCTGGGAGAACATTAAGTATCTATCTGGCAAACCCAATAAAAATCCTCCCACCTTTTTGAGCATTGAGGGTCATCCAATGTAGGATCACTACCACATAGCTAGTGTTTTCAACAAGGCATTTACTGACCTCAGCTGTGTACTGCCTCCTAGCTTCCTCCAACCCCCACCTGATATATACCCCACACAAAACCCAGGGACCCAATCAAACTCCCACCCACCTTTCTACCTCAGAGATTACCCCTCACAAGGTTAAAAAATACCTCATAAAAGCTCTCAGAAATTCCAGGACTAGTAGTGATCAGCTTGACCTCAAACTAGTTAGACTTACCCTGGACATAATTCTCACTCCCCTCACCAAAATCCTAAATCTTTCCCTGATCTCTGGTGAATTCCCACAGATCTAGAAGGTGGCGGTGGTCATCCCTGTCTTCAAAATTGGAGGCAGAGCCAACTTTGCAAACTACCGGCCAATATCAATCTTACCCCCTCTCTCAAAAGCATTAGAGCACATCGTTACTGACTAACTGATAGAATATCTAGACAAATACAAACTGCAATGCCGACAACAACATGGCTTTCACAAACAACACAGTACTACAACCACTGTAGTCGAGTATACCAGCTTTATTCACAATGCCCTGGATAGAGGGCTCTTGGTGGGGGCTACTTACATTGACCTCACCAAGGCCTTTGACACTGTAAACCATAATCTGCTCCTAGGTCAACTGTCCCTTCCTGGCCTCTCCTCTGAATCTGTAGACTGGTTCAGGAGCTATGTCACCGGAAGGGTCCAAAAAAGTGAAAATACAAGACACTTTCTCTGAAACCATAGTGTCACCACAGGGGTTCCCCAAGGCTTTATCCTTGGCCTCATACTGTTCAGTTTATTTCTAAACAACCTCCCACAATTTGTAAATGACCACAGATGACACAGTCCTATATTCATGCAATGCCGATCCCACTATACTTGAAAAGCAAATGCAGGCTAATTTCTATTGTGTAGAGCATTGGTTCCTTCAATTCAAATTACTCCTCAATTACAAAAGACCAGGACCATGTTATTCTCATTGTCACGTAACAAACACCGCACTCACCAACTTCATATTCTTAACAGTCAGAACTCTCCCCTTGAAATGGTCCAAACGTTTAAATACCTGGGAGTGACACTAGACAGCACCCTATCATTCAGCCAACATATTGACTCAGTTGCAGTCATGCAATGCAAAACTGGGACTACTGTATAGACATCGCCAATGTCATACTGCTGAAGCAATAAAAATTGTAGTAAACAGCTCAGTTCTCTCAGTGATCGACTATGGTCTAGCAGTCTATGGGACTGTCTCCCAATCCTCACTAAAACATATCAGAAAAGCACTTAACAAAGCATGCCGTTTAGTCCTAGGCGTACCCTGCCTCACCCACACCTGTGAGCTATACTCTCAGATGGGGTGACTCTACCTTGATTGCTGCATTCAGTATCAAGTTTGCCTTCTTGCCAGAAAATTTACTCTTAGACTTACCACTCCAGGACTGCAAAGCCTCCTTAACTGGCCTAACACCACAAGATGCATCAGGGGGGTAAACAGTTCGACCCTAAGCATCCCCTTCCGCCGAACCACGCAAGGTCAGCAATCCTATGAGTACCGGGTGCCACTATGGCTCAATGCGCTTGACATAGGCATTACAAAAGAAGTAAAGCTAGGACCTTTTAAATCTAAACTCTGTACGGTCCTAGCCTCAAACAGCAACTGCGATTGTGGGACCTGCTCCCCTTCCCCTCTACTCTCCTCTCATCAGTCTTCCACCTTCCTACTTGCCCCCTAATCTTGCTGCTGTCTCCTCCCTACTTTCTGTTCTACCCCCTGGCTCTCCTCCTCCTCCTTTCCCTCTCATTTCCCCCCTTTCTCCCCTACACCCCAACTGTCCTGCATCCCAGTGACACTCCTATTTCCCTCATCCCCTCCCATCTCCTCTCCCTCCCTTGTGTATCTCCTCCCTGTTTCCTTCCCTTTGTTCCATCCTTCCTCCCACCCCATCCCCTCCCTGCCCTTGGCTTTCCCCATGCTCTACCATCCTCCCACCCCTCTCTGCCCATAATCATTCCTTTGCCCCTCTGCCCTCTCCGCCCCCTCTCTCTCGCTCCCTCTCCCCTATTGTCTCATTTCCCTGACCCCTCCCCATCTCTCTCAATTTTCTCTTATTATCCTTCTCTCTCATTTTTACTTTTGTTCTCCTCCCCTTCCCGCCCTGGTATGTCACTCCCCCCTATAGGTTTCAGGGTCTCTACCTTGTCACTTCTCACCCTGGTAACATGGGCCTCCCTGCTGTCCATTCTTATGAGCACTTCGGACAATAGAAGTGATGCTTTAACGTGTTCTGGTAATCTAGATAAGTGTTTTCATAACTTGCCTAATTTTAGTTCTGACGCTCACTGTGTTTCCTGAAACATCCTATACTGCTAACTGCCTTATTTTCTTAACTGGGCCAAGTGACCTTGTCCAGGTTATACTACTGTGTGATACCCTGAGCCCAAAGCAACTGTCTATATCTACAAAAGTGCATAACTTTACCAACTGAACCTGTTCTAGCATTTTCTGCTCAGTATTTTGTACTCCTCATTTGATACTTTTACTGGTTGTAACATTGCTTTACTGTAAACTGAAAATCTGATGATTGTGTATCTGTAACCTCTGTATTTTGAATTTGGGCATATGTGATTGCTATGATGAGGAACCTTTGTAAAAGAGCCTTTGGCTCAAAGGTACTTTACTAGATAATAAATAAAACATTTTAAAATAACTTCAGTGTCCTAAAAACAATATAAAAGGAGTACACTGCATGCTGTAGGCCTTGGTATTTATAGTATAGGCCTTGATATTTATTGTACCTTTACTTCTCAGTGTGTTTCCAACATGGTTTTAGTACAGCGGGGTGGAGGAAGTAATTGGCTACCAAGGTAGAAGCACTGTGTTACCAAAATTCGTGAATTATTCAGTAAATGAAGCTTCATTGCATCCATCTTATTTAATAAATAATTGGCCCATTTTAAAATTGCAGTTAGACACTGTAGGGTGTTGTTTCCTTTTTACAAACTGCACATCCAGGTGGTTGAAAGCACAGGGTACAAGTGCCTCATGCCTCGCAAAGCACCTGGGCATGCAGTGTATGAAAAGAGCACAACACCCAGTTGTGTCTTATTTATTACTTATCACTTATGGTCTCCAGTTTGTCTCTTATGTAGGCTTCCATTAGTTTGCTTGTAACTGATGTAAGGCTGATAGGTGTATAATTTTAGATATTTGTTTTATCACCCATTTGTGAAAGGGAAATACTACGGCTTTTACCCGGTCACTTGGTACATCACCAGAATTGAAGAATGTTTCAAAGAATTGTTTTATTGGATTGGCTAATTTAACTGCAAATATGAATGAACTAACATGATAAACTAGGTAAGAGAACCAAAGAACTGTGATTGGTCAGATATGATCAAATTACCATATGTTATTCCAGCACAAGTCAGAAATGCAAATGCTTACACGATTCTAAAACTAAAAATCAAGGAATCTATTTTATAATCAAAATAAGGCACTCCAGGGTGTTTGTAATTGTGGGATAATAACACTTACTGGTTGCCTCACTTCCCAAGGCATGCTATTATGCAAGTAACAGTACCAGACAGGGTGGACGGTATTGGGCAATACCAGACTGTCCAGGAGTGTAATGAGGCCTGATGCCCCATGTGGAGGGCTTTATAGCCTCTGAAGGTCTGGTATTGCCCAATACCACCCACCCTGGAGGGTATTATTGTGCTTAGAAAATGGGCTATATGTAACAGTTTTATGTAATATTTAAAAAAATAAATAAAAACACAGTTAAAAAGGACTGAAATGTCATTTTTGTTGTAAAGTAGTTCTGTAGTATATTTGGCATACTTGCCAATAGAGTGCACTGCTGCTGTTGTCAGCCAAGTACATGTCTCTACCTCCTCCCCCCCCGTACTGTGGATCAAGAATCAGGAACATGATACCATCTGTGTTCTCCTTTGTGGTGCTGGTCAGAGAGCCTCTTTTTTTTTTTTTTTTAATCTATTTATTACTAGGATTACAAATACCTTTGAACCGAGGGTTCTTTTACAAAGGTTCTGCGTCAGCAATGGGTGCAAGCAAAACAGTGGTAAGACACAAAACAAGGTCAGGAGGTTAACATAGAAGTAAGCAGAGATAAGATACAACACAGGTCAGGAGATTAACTTAGTAGCAAAAGACAGTACATGTGTATAGACTAGCACAGTAGCAAACAGTCAGTGGCAAATAACAATGCACAATTAACAATACGGGTGTATAGATAGCAAGACACAGATACAAATGAAAACTATCCTGGGGTGACATAAGTGGAGCAAGGGTGAGGATAAGAGGGGGGGGTGGGGAAAAGGGTAGGCAGTCACATTGTCGTAAGTGCAAGAACAGAAGGATAAGTGCTAGGCAGTCTGGAGGTGGAGCAACAAGAGATAGGGTGATAGGGAGGGGGGACAGGAGGGGAGGAGAGGAGCTGGAGAGGGGTGGAATGGTAGGTGGGAAGTGAGAGGGGGTAGAATGGTAGGTGGGGGTGGTAGAGAGACGGGAAGTAGCACGGGATGGATGGGCGGAGAGAAGAGGGGAGGGTAGCAAGATAGGAGAGAAGAGGAGGAGAGGTGAAACAAAGCCGCAAGCCTAGGCAGAGCAGTCGCAACTGCTGAGGTCAGTGAGGTGCTGGCAGAGTTTACATTTGAATGGGCCAAGCTTGTTTTCAGCTGCAATTTCAGGAGGTAGGTTGTTTAGCAGCAGGGGGGGCCCTGGTGTGGAAATCACGTTGAGCCTGGTTGGTATGGCAGAATGGAACGATAAATGTTGGTTTGAGGGAACTGCGTGTAAAATGTGCAGTGTGTGGGCAACATTAAGGCATGAGTTGCAGGGGGTGTGAGGTTAAGACAAATTTTCTTTGCCAGTAGGCAGGTCTGATAGGCAATTCTACTATTTAGACTGAGCCAGTTGGATTGCTTGTAGAGATCAAAGGTATTCGTATGCATCCCTGTGCCAGTGAGAAGTCTACAGCATTTGTTAAGGGCTGTCTTGACCCGTTTTAGGGTGGTATCAATAGCAGCCCCATAGAAGACAAGCCTGTAATCAATGACGGGTAGGACTGAGGCAGTTATGGCTGTGCGCATAGATTTTTTGGTAAGACAGCGATGGTGGTGGTAGAGGACCCCAATTTTTGAGTTGGCTAGATTTTGAGATGTGTTGAACATGCGAGCTGAAAGACATTGTGCAATCAAGGGTAATACCAAGGTATTTAAACTCCTGCACTTGCTCAAGTGGCTGTTCAAGTTCATTATGTATGGTGAAGTTTATGTACAGTATCTGTATTTGCTGTGAGAGCTATGGAACAGCATGGACTTAGTTTTTTTGTAATTCATCAACAGTTTATGTTGGAGAAGCCAGGTTTCAACTAGGCTGAAGTTCGTCTGTAGCACCTTGGAGAGTAAGATGGGGTCAGTATGGAGGAAAAGAGGACTGCATCATTAGCATAGAGTATTAGCATCTTTCAGTCTATTATGTCTTACAGGCTGTTACTTGTGCAGTTCCATTAGGGAAACATAGAAATATAGAACTTGATGGCAGATAAAGACCGCTTGGCCCACCCAGTCTGCCCATTTTCCTACCTAACGGATAAGCTGTAGATCCTAGTTAACCAACTGCCTACTTCCTCCTACCCCACCCCAATCAATCAATGAATAAAGAAACTGGTGTTTTTAATGTGCAGCATCTTTTAAAACCTAAGTTGTATAGGGAGAGTAAGGCACTGCTCATACAACATTTCATGATCCTTAGATCACTTCTTCAGGGGGTGGATGGGGGGCCTTATTGATGGTCCATGGTGGATCAGGCAGTACAGGTCAGATTCCTGTTTTGGTTTTTTTACTTGAATTTCAGTGAGACATGGGGATTTGACTGCTTTTGTGCTAGTAGTATGAAGCTGGGGCTTCTGTTTATTTGTTCATAGCCCCTTTAGATTTATTTGGTATTGGGTCAGTAGTAGCGCTTGCTCTGTATGTGAATGGAACATGAAAGCCAATGGGATATTGGAAGTGGTGCCGGCGATCAGCTGGCAAAGGTATTCAGTATTTTGTTTTAGTGCTACAACTTTTTGAGAAAAATTTCCTTTTATGAGGGCAAAAAGAATGTTACTGCTGTTCTTGTTATGATGCTGCCTTTGATGTTTTGATGTGGTGCTGAGGGAGTAGTAGCAAGCTTGCTTAACACATAGAGAAGCTGATACTGCTATAAACATGATTAATTGTACAGTGACTCTTGTTTTCAGTTTTAAACTTGTTTGTGTTTGATTTTTAAATGTAATGTTTCCATTTACAAAAATGTGGGGGGAGCTCCGCTCACTCACTAAGTGAGCTAAAAAAATGCCGTTGAGTTCAAATTCCTTGCACAGAAGGTTGATTTCAGCCTACAGTATGAGGAAGTAGGATGGGCACAAGCATACTTGAGTGGGTAAAGGGGCACTTGGGCTGGTACTTTTTATTTCATGGGCATCTGTTGTAAGTTAATGTACCCCCCTAGCGAGTGTACCAGCCAGTCAGATGCCGGGAAGTAAAAAGCCCATTTTCTAACTCACAATAATGCATACCCTGTTGTGCCTTATTGCTTACATAGTATACATGTGGGCAGCTAGGGCTTTACATGTATTGGGGGATCAGGTGCAGGAGTAGACATGGAAGGTATGGGCATGAGTAGGGCTTCCAGTGCAGCAATGATCACACCTTAAAATGTGTAACATAGACAGTACAGACAACACATCAGTTAACACATATCTCTAAGATTTTTCCTGATTTTAGAAACTAGCTTTTCTTCCACAGCAAACATTATAACTTAAGCATCATAATGTGTTGGCACAGAAAAAAATCAACTTTAATTGTAAAACATCTTTTTATGACATGAATAAGTCCAACTACCAGTGTTATGTTCACCAGAACATATTTTATTTGTTGTACTGGACTTAGCTAAGGCTTTCAACTAAGTTTCCCACTCACTTCTCCTGGACAAGTTGCACTTGGTTGGCCTGGCTACCCCCACTGTAGATTGGTTCCACTTCTACCTCACTGGCAGGCAGCACTCTGTCCAGTTAGGAAGTATCCTGTCTTCCCCTCTCCCCATCCATGCAGGTGTCCCTCAAGGATCTATGCTAGGCCCTATCCTTTTCTCCCTCTTCATTAACGATCTTTCTTCCATCTGTACTAACTCTTCCATCCACATGTATGCTGATGATACTGTCCGATACACCGTGTGACCTTCCAGTGTAGATGTTCAAATCCCTCTCCTGCATGACTTCAGTAAAGTCCTAAACTGCTTCCACACTAACCAACTTATGGCCAATACTGGAAAAAAAAAATTGTGACAATGACTTTTGGTACGAGGTAAAACCTGGCAAAACTTCAGAATCTTCCAGTGTTTTCCACCCTGATAGCTCCTCTCTCAAGGCTGTCCCCACATTTAAATACCTAGGGGTCTGACTGGACAACAACCTCAGTTTCTCCACCCACATTAATGCCATCTACTCTAAACTCCACCCAAAACTTGGTATTCTGTTCTGCAATAAAGTCTCTCCCTCTCTACCTGTTGAGAGTTTGTGAAGGAAATGATTCTTCCAGTGTTTGACTGTGCCAATGTAGTCTATGGCACTACCCCAGCATGGTTCCTCTCCAGGGATGACATCCTCCTAAATTCTTTCTGTTGCTTTACTACCAACACCCATTTTCATATGCACCATTGCTCTCTTTATTCCTCTCTCTTCATTATATCTCTTCCCCACTGGCGACTGATCCACTGCTTGGCTTTCATCACCAAATACTCGATTGGAACCCTTCCTACCTGTCCTCCCTCCTATCCCCTGCCAGCCCCTCTTCCTACCCTCTGCAATCCAGGGACTTCCACTCTTTCTCCCTGCCTCAGCCCCACTTTAACTCTGGTCAGTTCTCTTTCTCCTATCACTTCCCTTACATCTGGAACCAGCTTCCCTCTGCCACTCACCTCAGTCCTTGCCCTCAAGTGCCTGCTCTGTCTTACTTCTCCTGCCCCTTGCTCCTGTGCCTCTTCCTGCCTTGCCTCCCAACCACAGACTCTTTAACCCCATAATAGCTTCTACACTAACCTCCTGAATCTGTAATGCTATTTCTAACTGATTTTGATTGCAGTCACTGCTCCTACTTATTGTCATCATGCACTTGGATTTGTCACAGTTTATGATACTTTGTCCTGCTCTGTTTGCATTGTTTATCCCTGTCTCCCCAGGTTGCACCTGGAAATGAGCACCAGCTCAGTTTGCCTTTCCCGGTAACCAATGTTTAAATAATACATAAAGAAATAAACATCAAGAAGACCTATCAAAATGGTGTTTATTGTATCCCAGAAAATGCATACTCCTGTTTTTATTTTGTATGTTAATACCACCATGGAGGTCACTTTAAAGGTTGTGAAGGGTCTCATGCATGTTCTTAGGGTGCAAGATGGTGAATAGTTCTGGTACCTTAAGAGTGTCAAGGAGTCCACTCTTACACCCATAAGAATGTCCTCCACGGATATATTAATAGATTACTGATCAAGATTGGTCGATAATATATTTATCATGAAAACACCCTCCACCAAACAAGTCTGTTACTTGGGCACCTGTTTGTAAGACACTCTTTATAGAATGAGTTCCTTACATGCAGGGGGAAGGAGCATTCCTTGATCAATAATATTTAGTATAAGTTACATATGTCTGATGATATTTCTTGTATGCAAAGTCAATATTCCATTTCAAATGAGCACCAGCCCAATAGTTATAATCCTGTAAATTGTACTATAAACATATTTTTACTGCTAATGTAAAGTGTAACTTTGTCTTGTTGTTTTGTGACTGTGCCTTGCAATTAACTAGCTATGCCCCACCACCATCGCCTTGGAACCAAAACTTGGCCTCTTTAAAATGTCCCTCAATAGTCACCTCCTTGAAAGTACTTCCTGTGACTGCCCTTAGCCTAGCCCATCCCAGACACCTTTGATCCCCACGGGCTCTAATACTAGTGTATAGCTTGACTTCTTAAGTTAGTGTATCTCTAGAGGGTACTGTACCTCACCTGTTGATGCTGGGTAATTACCTACCCCAGATTGTGTTTTACTGTATGAACAACTGTGAATGCCAGATCTGCCTGACCTATGATTAATGGATTTATTGTTTCTTCTCCATATTATGCTAATGTTTCTTCACTATCGTATTACTATGTTGTTGTGTATCTCACTGTACCGCTATGTACTCTTCTTACCTCTGTACTGTTGACATGGAGCCTTTGCAAAGGAGTCTGTGACCCAAAGGTTGTAATTCCAATTATGTATTAAATAAGTAAAAATAAAAAACTAGCAGTTTGTTCTTTAGTTAAATAACACCCGTTTATGAGTTTCCCCTGTATAAACAACACTTAAAGAAACCATGCTAATGACAGTAATATATAATGGGAAGGGTAGGTAATAGTTACAAGCTAATCAGGTCCGATTCTCCCCACCTGTTCGTCTGTTTTGTTACAGTTCCCTTCTACATGCTATAACCTGCAGTATGTTCTAGTGAAACCCATTTACTTCCTGAACCTAGATGCTTCACTCAAATGGGTCAAGCAGTCTTTTCTTACCCCCTTCTCCCACAGGTTTTAGAATTGTGTCCTTCACCTAGCCAGGCCCTTGGATTCCCATTGACACTTTAAATCAACATTACTTCTCCACTGTCAAAATCCAAACAACCTGTATCTGTTCATAAGTAATTGTTTTTCCAGCACTTAAAATGTATGTTTATGTTCTTTGTTCTTATCCAGCAAATACCTGGGGCTTTGCCTTGAATTCTATACGGAATATATTCTGTAATTCCTAGGCTGTACAATTGTACCAAATATGTAACGTGATTGTTTGACATTACTTGCTGCATACTCAGATCATTCCTAAAAATAGCAATTTTAATGCCTAGTATACTGACCTGGTGCCAAAAACTAAATAAACTAAATAAACAATGCACAGCTTTCACCAATCTGGATTGAAAGTGGCATAAACTGTGGATGTGACCTCAGCACAGAAACTGTTTTCAAAAGATGCCATACACATATTTTTTTAAAGACGTACAGTATGCTGTTAAATTACTTCTTGGAGAGAGGCTAAATTCTGGAATATCAATGTACAAACTAGAAAGGGGGAACACATGTATGTGAGTTTTTGAAAGACTGCAGTGTTTCATTGTGTTCCAGTATTGAACATTTTCTCTTCAATCCACAAATGGCTGACCGTTTTCAACAGAATGTATCAGACAGAAAGTGTTCACACTGGGCCAGAGTACAGTATCTAAAAAGTGTGGGTTTGCAAGGCACAATTTTGACAAGTTGTGTATTGTACTTTTTACTGGGTTTGAAAAGTTATCTTTGTGTCTTGCAGTATGAGAGGTATCATCTGATTCTAAGGCGCTTTGGGCTGCAAAATCATCCGTTTCATATCTCAAATGGTAGATATGATTTCCCTTTTTTTTTGTCATTT